>JAGSMW010000012.1:15000-615000 GCA_029286795.1 Byasa hedistus | reverse complement strand
TTTACTGGTTTACTGGTGTGCTGGTTTTACTGGTTTACTGGTTTACTGGTTTACTGGTTTACTGGTTTACTGGTTTACTGTGTACTGGTTTACTGGTTGTACTGGTGTAACTGGTGTACTGGTTTACTGGTTTACTGGTTTACTGGTTACTGTTTACTGGTTTACTGGTGTACTGGTGTACTGGTGTACTGGTGTACTGGTTTACTGGTGTACTGGTTTACTGGTTTACTGGTTTCTTGTTTTTGGTTACTGGTTTCTGGTTTCTAGATTTCAGATGTCAGATTTCCATTTTCCTTTTTCCATTTTCCATTTTCAATTTTCAATTTTCAATTTTCAATTTTCAATTTTCAATTTTCAATTTTCCAATAACTGCCTCATTCCAAATCTTTTTGACGGAATGAAGTCTGTTAGGTCCGCCAGACGGTAACGCGGTTTGTGCTGGACTGATGTGATGTCGTGAAAAAGAAACTAAAACAAAATAAATAATACCGCGAAGCCGACATAATTGAAAATCAGCAGTAATGATCTTTAGCTCTTACATTTTGTGACTATTTATGTTATTATTTCATTCGTTTTAATTTCGGCACGCGGCGTTAGATCCTCCGACGCGCATACGCACACTTTTGAAAGAATGATCTAATTTGAACTTTGTGCAGCTGTAATAAAGTTAAAATTGACTCTTTAGCGTTACGAACGCACCTACATTGCTTAGACAGCAGTGAAAGCTTGTAATTTAATATGAACTTTATGAAATAGCAATAAAGTTCAAATTGACCCTACATTTTAGTTAGAGAACGTTTGTATAGGAAAAAGAAAAGCGCTGTTTTTAGGGGCTTCCCGGCGATTATTCGAATTTTTCTCAAATTGGCCAAATTGGTCCTGGCGTTGTAGAGTGATGCGCTTACCGACACATATTTGTATTATAGATTAATAATAAATTATATTCAATGACATTAGTTATTAATAATAAATAATAAAGTTGATGGAGAATATATTTATATGTAGAGGGAGTGACAAAAGGCATAATGTTTGAGAGATAAAGAATTCGTTGTCATCCCCACTCCGTGCTGTGTACTGGTGAGAGGTGACACCGGTACACACGTGGAGGGGATCACTTACCAAGTGATAATATTTTTTTTTTTGGAGTTTACAGCCACGCGGTTTGATACGTGGCCATGTATAATTGATGATATCGAGCGAGACAAAAATATTAAAATGTCTATTAAAAAGCAGGGGTTGGTGATAGAAAAGTGAAAATTTAGGGTTGTATGTAGTTTTTGATGCCACACAATAATAAAATAAAATAGAAAAAAAAATCCCAAAAAATAAAAAAAAATTTTTTGGTGTAGGCAACCCTGATCACTTAGAGGTTTGAAAAATTGATAGTAACCGATTCTCAGACCTACTGAATATGCACAAAAAATTTCATAAGAATCGGTAAAGCCGTTTCGGAGGAGTATGGGAACGAACATTGTGACAAGAGAATTTTATATATTAGATAGTCAAAATTTTAATTTTAGCGATTTTAAGTTCAATTTTGAGAAGAGTCATTTTTATAAATCTTGCGAGGGTATAAATAAAAACGCGCCGGCGTTATAAAGACAATCGCGTTCTGACCGCCGGAGTGTACGGACGTTACGTTGTGTGATAAATGTGAGATTCTACAAATCTGCGTTTTATTGAACAATCGACAATGGAAAATGGGCATCGTGTTTTAAAAATACTTCATGAGCTAGTGCTCATACAAGGATTGTCACTATTTATTCATCACTTTCAGACTGATAATGAACACATTATTTGTTTCTTGACAAAAACAAACGCTACCGTATAACTGATTTTAATGCAATTAATAAAATTAGATTTAAGTAATATTTAAATAAAAACTATATTCAGTATAAACATTTACTCTTTAATTCCCTTAAAGCTAAGTAAATACAAATGGCTCGTATCGCTGGAATGTACTAAGTTAACAGATACTATTTACATTCAATTATCGCGCGATGGCAAATGATTACGTCACAATGGTTCTCCCTTTTCTTCCTTAACAGGAAAGACAAAAGTCCGGGGCTATACAGCCAAATATGGTCGTTGCAAACTTAAATAAAGTGAATAATAGATTACATTACAAATATTTTAACAATTCATTTCAAAATAGCAGTATTTAGAAAAATAGAGAAACTTAAGATTTTTACTGATTAAGAGTTTATTATTGAAGATCATATAGATTCCAAACGTTACTGTGTTCCGGTTTTAAGGCTGTTGTAAATAGTGTCTCAATCCGTCGAGTAAAATGTGATGCAATGTATCCATCCTAACTAGTAACGGGCGTATCACTTACCAGCAGATGAACATTTCGCTCGTCTCGTCGGTTCATGAAACTAAAAAAAAGATATATAGAGTTTAGTTAGCCTTTCCTATTAAGAAAGAAACAAATATTTTGACATAAAAACTTATAAGCTTAATTAAAACCAATTTGAACAAATTTCTCTTTAAGGTGGAATCCCACTGATGATAAATTAATTACACGCTATTTTTTAAATATTCTCCAGTGGAATGTCACCTTAAGGCTACTACAGATTAAAAAATAAATACACATCTTAAAAAATTTGTTAGCTGCGACCAGGAGAGTTTTTTACTGATTTAACTACGTTATTTGTACAATGTTTGTCGCCTTTACTTATATTTTAGAGTATTCATTATATTTTTAAATTATGATTTATATCATTTAAATAACTATTGACACAATAAATTTTTAAAAAACTATAATTATTTTGCGATAATTAAAAAAAAAAATTTCGTTGTTTTAATCAATAATCAAATAAAATTTAATGAATATACTGTTAAATAAAAAATAATTAAGAGATTTTTATAAAAAATCTCCTCGGCGCAGCTTAAAATATTTAAAACTAACATAATGACTAAACGGAATAATATGGCTTCAGCTTACGTTTGTGTAAGCTAATAAAATATTTACATCGACTAAATTAGTTATTTGGTGGATATCATTAACGATCTTCATTTTAGTGGTGTCTTCCATCTCGTATATACTATTTATTATTTTATATGTACATTCGTGTTGTAGTTATTTCTTACACAAGATGGCCGCCGTGTCAATTGAAAAGTTTACTAAAAACGGATTAAATAATTAATAAATTAGGTTAATACAGTTCTTATTGTACAAGATATCTATTTTATATATTTTCCATTTAGTCCTAAATCTGATAGAAATTGGAAATCAAAATATTTTTTTGACTCGTGACATTTTGATCTTCAATTTCCTAATAAGATCCAGTTTGTGGTCGTTATAAAAAGAGTAACTTAGTCTTATATTTTGACGGGGTGTAAATTTATGGTGAAAATTTTGATTTTTGAATACATTCAGCCACAAAAGAGTTCACGCCAGAAGAAGTGTTTTAATATAAAATTGTCATCTTTATAGGTTTTCATGTTTTATAACAGTCTGTCAATAACAATGTGATGCTAGTTAAGATGTTTACATAACACTTTAATACAACACGTCGTTTTAACATCAAATCTCATTCTTCTTGTATGACTTAATATAAATTACTTTATTAGACGTTTACATAAGTGGAATTGCGGCTGAAATTAATAAATACATCGTAATACAAGTATTAAATAAAAAATACAAATATTTCGTTTCTGTAGTTTCGCTGAAGGAAACATCCAGCGCAGATTTAATGTCCAGTAAGTAGTCCATGTGTCAGTGGTGTGGTGTCAGTTGGAGTGGTTCCTGGTGGGGTGCGGCGGGTGCGGTGGGTGTGGTGGGTGCGGCGGGTGCAGGGCGGGGTTCGCCACCGCTATGATGCTGTCACCACGGGACGCTACCACCTGCGGCCGCGACTCCTCCGTCTCCTAGAATACAACAAACAGTAAAACTCAGTGGTGTACCTAGAACTTTTGCCGCCCGGGGCGATCTCCAGTTTGCCGCCTTTTCTATTATAAGTCAATCAAATGGTGGTTTTTATAAATTAACAAACATAAATAAATTATTAAGTTATTTAATCAATATTAATTAATACACAGAGTAATTTTTTTTAGACATATTTGTATCATATCTACTCTTCTAGCTTTCATACCAGAAAAATCGTGCATAATGCTCTCAAAATTTATATTATTTGTAATTTCTAGTTAAAACCATTTTCCGTATTAAAACCTGCTTGACAAAGATTATCAAACAGTTTGCAGCAGAAACAATAAATACTTTTCTTCGATGGTGAATATAACATCCACGATCTTAAGAGCTTTTCGCCATTAGGCAAAATTTGAAAATTTTATTCGAAATCATATAGTTAATCATAATTTATATAAATCAAATATTAAACTTATAATAATCATTTATTATTCAAGAAAGAAAATAAATACGAAATGAATAAGTTGCTTTTTACAACTATAAGTAAATATAAAAAATGTCGCCCCAAGGTAAGTGCCGCCCGGTGCGGAGCGCACCCACCGCCCCCCCTGGGTACGCCACTGGTAAAACTGATCACGACTCACGGGGATTTATGTTTATGATCACATTCACAACTACGTATATATAAATGATAATACAGTTAACAAATTTTAAAGAGAGCTATTTCATTTCAAACGGTATCATTTCTCTTTTTTAAACTATAATCAGTTTGGTATAAAATCTGTTTCAACATACAATAAGATAAATCATTCAAATGGATTTGATACTTTATGAAGCCTAATATTCTACTCGGCGAGTTTACTTTTTTTTAGACATAAAATCCGTAAAATAGCTAAAATGAACAAATATTTTGTTACGGTACTTCATAAAGATAATTTTATCCATTTTCGAAGCTTTATTTTGTAATGGATGAGTTTTGTTCTAAAGTCACTACACGAATTTACAATTGAGCTTTTCCTTTCGTATACTTTCATAGGTCAATGTATTTTTTTTATAACATTAATCTATATATATATATATACATATCGTATATCTAATATAAAATCGACGGCTGGTCCAGGTAACGTGAAGTATAATTGTAGAACTCACCGGCGGAGGAGTGCTCGTGCTAGAATACGAACATCTGGAATCCGCGTCGTCGCTCTCAGTCTTCATACCCCACCATCTGAAATTAAATGATCTAAATTTAGACACTAGGCATTTAAAGCTTTCGCCTCCACCGTAAGCTCACGCTCGCTACTTATCACACTAAGCTACGATGGCTTCATTACTAACATTACTTTCAAATCAATAAGCCTAATCTTGCAATAATTCGTGCGTTTGATACTTGAGTAGATAGGTAAGCGATTGTTATTTCTTCGAATAAATTCTAGACACTTTCTTTTTTTAAACTGCGTGCAGTAACAAGCCGATCCGGACGTTCACCTGATAGTGGATCCCTTGGGACGATAAACACTTCACCACTTTATACTCGTTTACGTACCTACCTAACTACCTAAGTATTAGTAATGTAAAAATAATAAGAAAGAAGGAAGGAGAAAAAATAGTTTATAAAATTGTAAAATATGTATATGTTTTATTTATATATAAATATTTAATGTATGTATATATATATACATACATTATATATGTAAAGCCTTTCTTGGCGAACACTCCAACCTACAGTACTAACAGTTACTGCCAATCCCATTCTATAATTCTATATGTGCCCGTAGGTATGTATGTATCCCGGGTTTCCTTGATACAGGCATCGCCTAGTGAGGAACCCAATAGTTAAAACTTAATTAAAAACCGGTACGCAAACTAAAATTACCTTATAGTTACTGTCATCATATTGTACTGACATTGTAAGTTTTGCTGAAATAAAAACATTTTTCATTTTCATTTTTTTTCATTTTCATGTTTTCTATTCCAGCATTCATGTATTAAGCATGCAAACAGTAAATGATGTAAGAAGCGATGATAGTGTCTCCACCAATGAGCGAGAGGTATGAAAGAAGGATTGGAAATTATATGAATGAATGTTAGTAGAACGGAATGAATGATAGAAGTGAAATGAATGAATTAGGACCTGACCCATTACACGCAGGGGGAATGTATAAAAAAAGACTACCTAAGTATTGCGGCTTCAACTATTTCAATTAACTTACCCATGGTTCGAAGTTCCTCTCATTGCATCAGGGCTTGCCCGGATTCCATTACCTTCATCTCCTTCCTGATAAAGATTATGGGTTTTAATAATTTGTTTTTGTTTATTTAAACCTGGTTACATTGGTTGCAGAATAAAATCCAGTGTTTAAGCCTTGTGACTTTATAAACACTATATTGATGTATATGGACGGAAGTAGCGTGGCTGTAAGTATAATAATAATGTTTTAACTGAACTAAACACATATTTTTAAAATGTTAAAAAAAATTATTTTATAGTTCTAAATTCTTTTAATAACTCTTTCGCCATCTTAAAAATTTTCCCTTTCTAATAAACAATACCTAACTATATTTTATTCTTTTAATAAAAGCATTCTAATTCCTAGTAAATTGAAGCACCAAATGTTTTTTCATCCCAATAAGATTTTTTTTGCCGAGAAATTTGAAATTTTTTGTTGAAATTAAAAATAAATAAATATGAACATGCTGAAAGAAAAGGAAATACACTTACCGTAACTTACAAATGCCATACCCGTATATCTAAATAAAAGTAATGTAACTACATACGAAGGAACAGATTTAGTTCAAGCGTTTGATAAAGTTAGTCATGCTTACCTTGGAAATAACTAAATAAACGTAAAAAATTTATTTACTTAAAAATGATTCCAAGTTAAATTTAGATTAAAAACAAAAATTGTAACGAAAGTTTTAATAAAATCAAGTTTCATGTCAAATTATTTATGGTGTGCCGCAGGGAATCATGTTTGTGCCCATTTCGGTTTAAAAGTTTAATGTTGATAAAAAATCGATAGTTAGTCGCCTATTCGGATGTCGCGAAATCAACTTAATTATTTTAACTATTCAAAAGTTACTGTACATTGTTAATTGATGTGTATTATTTAGTAACAGGTAAATTATGTACATGTATAAACATTCGCTAATTAAATAAGATATATATATCATTATAATTAGCACCAAAGATATGAAAATATCTAGAAACTAGGCACAAAGTTTTTTATAGATTTCGATTTGACTAAATTTCAATAAACAGAATCAAATTAGTTTTTGTGTCCCAAAAAATTCTTACTGGTATTTTCGTGTTTATTGGATTACTTCCAGTAAGAATTACCAGTACACTTTTATCTGATAAGCTTAAACAGATCTAGTTAATAGCTATTTCAATTTTGTTAGTAGCTAAAGTATTAGTAATGTATTTTTAAGTCGTTTGAGTGGTTAGATTTTCTACTGTTGATTAGTCAAGCTAATCAGTTAGGTCTACATGTGTGATTGGCGCAACCTGCCGCGGCCGTTTACTTGGCGTCTCGTCCTCGTCCCGCTCGCGATCGTCCGAAGCGGTGGTGGGCGGGAGACTGGAAAGTTTAAAAATATAAACATATACAAAAATCCTTATTAATAATTAAAAATTACTATTACACCGCGTAGGACGTATATGTTCTACAATAATATACCGCTCAGCAATAGCGTTAAGATGACCATAACTGACTGCGCACCACTAAGCGCGCAAAATAACAATCCAATCTTTACTAGTTGGATGATCACGTGAAGAAGAATTGAGTATATTTTTTTATATGTTCATTTTCAATGATAACACAAAACAACTTGAACGAAAAGTTAAGCGTGTGACGCTTATATCTCATGCGTTGTAGGTGGTGAAATTTGAAGGGTAAACAGAGTCATGTTGCCTTAATATAATACACGCGATATGGTAACATCCAATTTTTTTTTGTACTACTATGCGACGAGACGAGCAAGACGATCACCTGATGGTAAGTGATACGCTTGCCCATGACAACGTGCTGCTAGTTAAGATGGTACACACTGCACCACATTGCGCTCGTCGCTAAGACATAAGGTGTTAAGTCTCGTTACCCCAGTAATTACACTAGCTACAGCATTAACATCACTGCAGCATGGCGAAGAAATTGAATGGAGTGTATGACCCACCCGTGCTTAGAGTAGTGCAGTCCCGCGCGGCGCACGAGCTGGCGCGCCAGCGGGAACAGCTCGTCGCGACGCGTCAGCAGCGCGGGCACGCAGCGGCTCAGCTGCGCGGCCGCCTCGTTCACCATCACCTGCACAGTTACACAGTACCGACTGAATATGGCAGACGTTGTCTTGCCAGCCTACAGTATCTTTAAAATTTGTAAAGTTAGTAACCGCCAGCTGTCTAAACCTTGAAGAACCTTACTCCTTTTCAAGAGGACAGGTATGCAGCCGCAACTTCCTGTACGTTGCGGATATTTATTAGCAATTGCCATCAACTACAAACACGTGAGTTTTTAAAACCATAAGGTTTTTAGTTATAAGCACTAACCATATAAATGCTTAAATGACATGCGTAGGTGTGAAGCACTTCTTTAAAGCTTATCTTTACTCACCTCGTGTAACGTAAGCGGCTTCTCCGGCTTCCGTTTACAATCGAATCTGCCGTATATCGCTGCATACTTCCTTATCTCCTCCATTCTCCTCGGATCCGTCTCAGGCATCATCATCACCAGTTCCAGATCTTTGCACATCTTCTTCTTTGTGTTCTGCGGTTTAGGTTCTAATTGGGGCAAGTGTTTGCTCAATTTCTCCGCTGCAGCAGCTAACTTTTGTACATGAATATCTAAAAGAACAGGTGTTAACTGAACTGGAGAGGTTACGGAGCTTGGACTTGAACCTGAAGATGCGGGAGGACATGCGCTTTGGGGGGAAAACGACCTGGCAGTAGTTGTAACAGGAGCGGTTGCGACTGGAGAGGAGGGTAAGACGATTTTAGTAAATGTGGCTTGACTATGTACAGGGCTTACGTTTGGGGCTGAAGTGGTTGAACCACAACTGTTATCCGGAGCGCCTGGGGACGGACTGTACATTGGTCTACTACTTTCAGGGGACGCTACTGTTCTCGGGAGGATAGTGGGAATAGATGGTGGGATATTCAACAATCTTTGGTTGCATTGGATAAAAGGGTTTTCGGTGGGACATAAGTTGGGGACGATAGGTATCTGAAAAAGGGCCGGGTTGTTGACCCATTCTTGCAGAGCTTTCTGCAGACGTCTGACGTGTAGTGGTTTCGACGCCATGCCGACTAAGGCCATAATTTCTAGGAACTCCTCCTCGCCAGCATCACACAACTGCTGGACATCGTCTCCACCTGAAACAGGTAATCGAAATATAAGGTCATGTTTATTAAAAACCAGAAGACATAGATTAGTCTAAATAGAGATGTACTTTAAAAAATACATATTGTTTAGAGTAATCCTGGACTGACACTGCTCCACATTGCGCTGATTACTTTAGAACACAATGTTTCAGAGCCCTTTAACAAAGAACGTCTATGAATTAATAACTACTTTATTTATCCAAACTGAAACCTTTTTTTAAGAAATCCCGCTTTTAGTATAAGTATTGTAATAGTAATAATGCACACCGGCGACACCACTTCTCAGCTCGCTAACACAAAGCATCCGCTAATGTTCGGATACACATTGATATGCAAGAGTATCTAGTGGAGCAAGTTCATTCCGAGTTTATTGTTGTACGAAAAAACGTGTGATTGAAAGAAAAAACAGCGGCTCACACGCCGTTTTAATTTAGTCAAATATGCAAATGTCTTACGTGACCACGTTGCGGAGGGGCTAAGAGGAAAAAAAAAACAAAAGGGATAAAGCCGGCCAAACCCTTCCTCAGACTGGATAATTGCCAGTAAAAAAAAAGTAAGAAATTAGAAGAAAAAAAAAAGAAATTTGCATGGGATGTCTGCGCGGTGTTTTCGCGTATGGTAATGTATTTTTTGATTTCTTTTCTCTCGGAGACGATGAGAAAATATTTTTTTAGCGATGCTCTCAATAATTACATAAACGCATTGTTGAGGGTTTATTTTTTTATGATAAATAAAGAAGTATGTGAACTCTGCGTCTCGATTCGGAAATTTACTCTAAAATATATTTAAGACTTTCTCACACATTTGTCATAAAAAACAATTTTACTGTTATGTTTTTAATGAAGTAATCTTAACGTCATCCAAACGTGGTGATGAATCATTCAAAGGTTGATATATAAGTGTTATGTATAGTGTGTTCGGTATCCGAATGTATAATAAGGTTCCACAATCTGTTTTAGATTTGCCACTTCATAAATTAAAAAATAAAATTAAAAATGTTTTAATTAGTAAATCATATTATAGTGTTAACGATTATTTAAATGATAAAGATGTGTGGAAATAAATGGCGCTGATTCTCAAGCAGTATGTGTCAGTACGTGTAAGACATTCAAAAATGAAGAAGACAAAAAAAAATGCATATATATATAGCCCGCTGAGTTTCTTGCCCATTCTTCTCAGGTCCGTGGCATTTGTTTTGCGAATGGCTGGTAGATTTTGACGTTCAATAAGTGAACTATTGTTCCCATTTTGAATAAAAATTTTGACTTTGACTTTTGACTTTGACTATGGAAGTGGTGATTGTGTGCTCACCCATCTCGAGCAGCGTGTCGTAGTAAGCGAGGAGGCTGGCGCGCTGCATCACCCGGTACAGCTGCAGCTCCGCCTCGTTGGCGGGCGCCGACGTCACCACCACTGCAACGGAAAATGGAGTTATGAACATCAGACACTGATCAGACATTGATGACAATTATATTAATGGCATCCGTGTCCAGTATAATAACATATTTAGACACTTATTAGGTTTAAAAAGGCACTGCAGTGCCTCCGAAATGTTCTTCGAGACGAGAGTGGACACGTTTGACGCCATTCTTAGAAAACGAATCGCGTCATACATTGCCAGGCTTGGCAGGTGTAGTAACTTAGTGGTCAAAGAATTAGCAATGAGACTGCACTATAGCCATACCTACAATGGCTAAATGTTGCTGTTGTTGTTTTGCTGTTGCGGGATCAGACTGTTCTTTTTTTTTTTTATTGATCTGGAGTCCGAAATAAAGGTTATTTATTAATTTTTTTATTTATATTTATATGACTTCATATTTTACTTTCGTTAGATCCTTTGTATACGTCGCAAGTAATACAAAATTTGATGATTATAATCCGGACTCAAAGCTTCCCACAAAAAAGATGCATAGAAAAATATTAAAGTTGACAATGATATAAAATACCGATTTTCTTGATACAAACTGCTATAACAATATTCTGTTTACATCCTAATTGAAATGTTTACTATATATACAAACCAAAAACTTATAATAAAAAAAAAGATGTACACTAAAAATACAAAAAATTCCCAGGTCATCCTCATCTGGCACAGTACCGAGCAAACTAATGGCATTGCCCTGCTGGATGGCGAGGCTTATTCGATACTACATATTTGTTTTATTCTACGAGACGAGCAAGACGTTCACCTGATGGTAAGTGATACGCTTGCCCATGACAACGCGGTGCTTGTTAAGATGGACACTGCACCGCATTGCGCTCGTCGAGACATAAGGTGTTAAATCTCGTTAACCCAGTAATTTCACCAGCTTACCGCTTAACTGGAACACAGTAATGTGTACACTACTGTTTGTCGGTTGAAATAGTCACTGCGGTGGTATCCAGACGGTCACCACGGACACCAGTAGACTAATGTTATACACATATAATACTTCACCAGGTGGTAGGTCTCTGTTGCCGGAGACCGTCTGGGTACCACCGCAGCTCCTATTGCAACCGACAAATAGTAGTGTGCGAACATTACTGTGTTCCGGTTTGAAGGGCGCTGTAGCTAGTGTAATTACTGGGGTAACGAGACTTAACACCTTATGTCTCAAGGCGACGAGCGCAATGTGGTGCAGTGTGTACCAGCTTAACTAGCAGCACGTTGTCATGGGCAAGCGTATCACTTACCATCAGGTGAACGTCTTGCTCGTCTCGTCGCATAGTAGAATAAAAAAAAATCCCATATTCCCATATTTTATTTACTAATACTTCATAGTTGCAACCAACAAACCTTTTTAAGATAATATAGTAAATTGTTTTACAGCGTCTCTCCACTTACTAAGTTGACTGGCAGAGAATGCCCATAGGCATAGTCCGTCTTTTATAACCTAACTTTAGGAATATTAATAAAGATTTATACTTTTCATTGATTTACTTTTATTACAGGTCTGCTGGAAGAAAACTCTTTTAGGGTTAAGCTCACTTATGTACTTATATTTTGTTTTTTTTATGTATGTGCAATAAAAAAAGAATTGAAATAAATAAATAATACAATATTGTTTCTTTGATTAGATAGTTAAACAGTTTGCCGTCGTATTACTTTATATATACCATTAGAAACCGTAAGAACCCATTGTATATAAACTTCATATATAATAATCGATAAATAATATTAAAATACATATTTTAGTACCGAAGTTGATGGCGATGCAGCGAACGATGTTGACATTGGTATGGCAACACCACCAATACATGTAAAGTATAGGTGCATATGTAATGGTGAACATTGAAATGGTATTGTATTATATCGATCTCATATATAAAAATATCCTTTTAATATAAAAGTATATAGGTAAATCCACTCTGTCGGTAAGTATTATTATTTTTCGTATTTCAACAAATATTACATTTGCTTATTTTTTTGTTTTAGTGGACTATTTTTTTTGACTCAGGGTTTGTATTTAGACTGCAAAATTATTATTATTATCAATAATTTCTTACGCTTAATTAAAAACAATCATTGGTACTTTAAAGAAGATCCTCAAAATACAGATTAAATATTTTTAATAAAACAGCAAATTCAGTCTTGATAAATCATAAATGATACCTGGAGTTTTTAATCGTTGTTATAAAAATACCTTGTACTCGTTCAAAAGTAAAAAAAACTTAATTTTCTAATATCTATTTCGAAAGGATTATAATGAAAAAAATGATAGACGCCGTTTCCTGTTCGATGCTTAATCATTTCAATTATTGTTCGATCCTAACGATGTACGGGTAGTGGGGCGAGGTGCGTGCCACAAATAATTTAGAAACTAAAATCGCGTGAGGACGAGCGCCGCACAAAAAACAAACCCCCCTTTTTAATAACATCCCCGGCCATTACCGAAAAGAAACGGCCGTTACGGGACGAAAAAATAAATGAATAAGTTTACATAAAGGGGTCGATTCCTTTGTCACGCGAAACGGGTTCGAATAGACGCGCCAATGCAATCTTTGCGCGGGAAAACTATCGATCGCGGTTGCCATGACGAAAAAAATGTTGCCACCCTTGCCGTGCTCTATTGGTTTTTTTTTGTTTAGAAAAAAATGTGGGGTGGATCGAAACTCCACCCCTGGGCGCAGGTAGAAAAAATGGTTAACAAAAAATATATGGCTAGTTATAGGTAAATAGATAGAACTATTATATAACAAAAGTTGGTGGTGTTATAGTATGTTATAATAGTAAATACTTTTGGTTTTTATGATTTTTTGTTTATAATTACTTTTGCTTTAACTATATGGGTTTTTTTTAATTAAAACGAAGCTTGCCGTAAAACAAAAGTCATAAATAACGTATTTTATTTAGTTTTTCTTTTGTTATAAATAAAAAACTAAAATAAGTAGTTTTCTTTAAAAATATTAATTATTGATAGAAAAAACTATTTAATACATTATACCATATTTCGTTAATTTAAAATTTTTAACGATTTGTATTTACAGTAAATTAACATGTTTCCGATTTAAAATTACCGCGTTGTTGATGTGGAATGCTTTTTCTATAATGTATTACGAAAAAAAAAGTTTGAATCATTAAAAAAAATATTCGCGACGACTTTCTCAAACCATAAAAAAGCTTTTTCTCACTGCGCTGTCCAAAAAATGTATTTGCATAATCTTGGAGCGTTAAAAAAATCGCCACAAACGTATGCAAATTTGGCGCGAATACACTCTGAAGGGTTGTAGCGGCCAGATGCTACCGCCATTGTTTTTTTATAATCTTTTTTTTCTTAATTTTTTATCTGCGAAATTGGTCACGTAGACGTTCTGCCTACTCACTACAGTAATCAACGTTTAATTTTATGCGACTCTCACGAATTCTTTTTAAAGCTGGTGTGTGTGTTTTTTTTTCGGTTGCTTCTTCGGTTTTTTTAAGTTGAATACAATTTTTAGATTGTTGATTCTTATTGCCATAGCTTTATGAAGGGTTAAACAAAAAATAAATTAATTTAATTCAAGAATTAAAGCATTACACTTTTTAATACTACTATATTCACACGGTTTGCTGCATGCACAGATAAAGTAATTAGACGTGTTTACCAAGAAATTAAAACATGTATTTTTTACTTTACAACTTTTGTTTGATAAGTTCAAAGTTTTTTTAAATACACTTTATGAAATACTTTATTACTTTTTAGCAGTCTGACGGCAGAGATCGTCTTGCAAAATTACTTATGTGTATAAAAATTAAAAGTGAATATCCATATTGTTATTTAAAAATACAAATCTACATTCGAGTTAGTTATTCGGGATAGTAACTATCGGTTGCAATTTATAGTACTGGTGTAAGTTATGAGAGTTCCGAGTTTTGTGGAATACATTAAAAGAGTTCTATATCCAGCATCTGATGGTTGTCATCACGGTTATGATAAGCTAAAAGATAAGTTCGAGTGGTGAACAGTAATTTTAGACAAACTTCAAAATATTTCAAATATTCCGATGAAAAATTCTTGTCAATGAAAACACATTAAGTATTTAATATATTACAAAACTAATTTGCGTACGGCTGACGTTGAATGCCGCAATTTGTTTGCCAGATAAATATAAATATTGATAAACTTACTTTATTTATTTTATTATACGCAACACTATTAAATAACAAAAATGTTTTAAGACTGTACAAACGTAAAATATTGTTTTTTTTAGCCTCTTGCCTTTGAGCATGATCGGGCTTGTGATTATATCATATTCGAAACCAGCACAATATATTTAACGTTGAAACGTCTAAGTAATGGTAAATACTATCATAAGTCTCTTCATGTTCACATCCGGAAGAATGGTGTGACACTACTTACTACGCTCACATTATTATTAAAGTCAACATTTAATAAATAAACAAGATTTATACAATTATTTTTAATCATAAATCTTTTATTACTCTAATTAATTAACAACAAACTCAGCGGGTTTATTATTTATATAACAGAGTGTATGTTTTGATAAGCGATATTAATTTTTACAGGTTATCATCTTTTAATCATTTTAAGATTACTGAGGTGACGTCTTGAGTCTTAAAGGTACGAGCGCAATGTGGTGCAGTGTATGTCATTCTAACTAGCATCACGCGTATATACTGATGTCTTATTGTTAGAAGAATAAAAAGTAAACAATAATATGCATTTTGGTATTAGAATCTGATTCGCAACATATTAAAATTTGTCTTCTTCTTCTTCTTTACGCTTAATGGTCTTTCTTAAAAGAATTTTGCCAACATCAAGTCAGTCATGGGAGGGACAGTAGATTTTTACAATTTTAAATATTTATTTTTTTTTAAAAAAGGAAGAAAATTCTTGAGTGATATGAGATATCCAGCACCTAAAGCAACACAAAACAAACATTTATAACCATCACTATTGTTAGTTTGGGCTAGCATTTTATTTTGTTAAAACAAATACAATGACACAAAATTTCATTAAAACGACAAAACACATAGGATAATAGCAGTTCCATATTAGTATGGCGAGGGATATAGTCAAGTAAATAGTCAAAAAGAGAAGTGGTGAGTTTAGGACATTCAAAAAATATGTGGTCTAAGGTTCCTTCGTCAAGACCAGACTCACTATTAAAATTTGTTAATAATTACGGTTGCTAATTTCATGTGAAATTGATGACACCGCATCACTCCTCTCACCGTCATTATAAGTATCAAATAACGCGAGCTAATTCAGTATTAAAAACCTCACAAACCGAGTATAGTTAATTTGCATGATAAACGCCGTGTTACCTGGTGATTAGGTCCCGCCGCACACAACAAACACAAAGCACGTGTGCGTACCGGCGGCGTGCGAATCCGTCGCCCATACGACAGTAATTAGGCCCAAACACTGCACCAACCCGTCCCATTGTCGGCGGCATTTGAATAGACTCTAGTCTTCTAATACAATCATTTTAACTCTAAACAAAAACTCACCTTTGTTGCATTCCGAATAATAGATATACTCTCTTTAATATCGTGAACTGTGTGACAAGAAATTATTTATTTATTTTTTTTGTAAATGTTTTTACGGCTCTGGATACGAGTCCTTTTGAGCAAGAAATTATTCTATCTTAAATGTTGCCAGAAAAATTAAAATGAAAAAATCGGATCTAAATTTTTCTGGCAACATAAGTAACTAAGACATTAAAAGATTTAATGCTGAAACAATTTAATTTGCTGTTGTCATTTTATGCTTCCGTTTTATTTTTTTAACGTTTTAAGTTTTTAACCTTTAAGCCATTAAGTTTTCTTTAACGAAAAAAAAAAACAATACATATTAATGACTTAATTTTTTTTTATTTACTATATTTAACCCGAATTATTATTAAACAAATTATCTCTTATGGCATGATTTTTTAATTTATTTATGTGTTTTTTTTCACTTATTGGACTTTATAAACATTGTGTATGTTATAAAAAAAGTAAACAAACATAAAATATAATAGCGTAACCAACGTTAGTCGGTAATTGTACTAAACATAAAGTAATATCTAATATCTATCTAGTGAATATAAATCTAGTATTTTTTTCTTTTTAACGCATGACCTTCATTTCGGTACATAAAAAAATCTTTATATTTTAAAAAAACTAACATGTTTTTTTTAATTAGGTTTATATTTTTATAAATAATGTAAATTGTATAACAATATTAATGATTTTCACGTAAATGTATGGGTGTTTGAAATAGAATTATTATCCAAAGCTTCAAGGAATGAAAAGCTCCCTCACAATACTGCGACATAGTCACCGTACAAAAACGGCGCTAATGACAGTTACGCGAAGAAGACAAAGATGGCGGGATGTGCGCGCGCATGTGATTAGCTCCTTTTAGCACTTGCTTGTGATTGATATGCGCAATGTTGTCGCAGTGTATGAATATTAATGCGCGTATTGTGCAGGTTGCGCTAACGACTTTCAAGACAGCTTTTTTTTTGGCGGCTTAACTTCCGTGCGAAACTTGTGTGTGAGACTCGGCAGATTAGGAGTTTTTGTTTGTTTTTTTTTCGTAGTGAATAATTGACATGAATATCGTTTTGCAGCTATGTAAAATTCTATTGCAATTAATAAAGTTACAAAAACGCAGAAAAATGTGTAACTTTGTTAAAAAAATATCACCGATAATTCCAACAAGTTTATGTTTAATAATTTTTATATTTTTATTAACGGTTTAAACTTTGTTTTTGATTTTATAAATAACAAAAAAAAAGTCAAACTGTAATCTACATACATAGTTGATGTACCAAGGTTTTAAAGTTATAATATCAATTTATTAAAAAAAATAACTAGTAATACATAATTATTTCAAGCTTTTGCCAATACTGCAAGTTACACAGCTTAACAACTGATATTAGTAAAAAAAATACAACAAAATCTGCCCCATATTCCTTTAACCTCAATTCAAAACCAGATCTTAAAAGTTCATCCGCTCGAAGTCATCTGTCGTTTTAAACCAAATCAAAAAGAAAACAACAAATTGTCTCTGCCTCTACAACCCATAGTGTTGAATAACAAAAACTCTATTACAGATAACCTCAAAATCTTCGTCCCATATGTCTTCCACCTAAAAAAAAGTGATTTAAAAACAATGACTAGGCGATTAACATGCGAGATTAGATGTAAAAAAGTTTCGGTTGGCTTTTTGAGGTTACTTTTTTTTCCTTCGAATCGAAAGCGAGATTTTTCGGGCAGGTGCCGTCCGAAACACTTTTTCTGTTAATTAATCTGCTTTGCATCTGGACGATAATTACGGCCGCCGTCGCCATTTGAAGGGTTAATCAAATATAATAAAGAAATTAGATCCGACCGACGGACGGGCATGTGTTCCCGCTTTTGTTTCATATACACACTGATTCGTAATCATGCATTCTTCAATTTAATCATTTCACGGAATAAAAGATGTCTTTAAATAATTATATATATTTTTTTCCTTACCGACGATCGGTTTAGAGTTCTTTTGGAAGGCCTATTCCCATCAGTGTACGTCGATATGATAATTATTTGATGTATTTTTCATGCGAGAGTTACAATGAATTAGTAATTTGTAAAAATTAAGGAATGCTTGCTGCAGTACAAAATTCTTTCAACGTTATTCAGACGTGTTAGACAGATTAACTTTATGTAAAATTTGTGATAAGGATAGGGGCAAGTAAGAAATGTCAGATGAGGTGAAGGTTTAGCAAATATTCGATTGATACTCGAAAGTGTTTGAAGAAATGTGTGTCACCAGGTGGTAGGTCTCTGTTGCCGGAGACCGTCTGGGTACCACCGCAGCTCCTATTTCAATAGCCAAATAGTAGTGTGCGAACATTACTGTGTTCCGGTTTGAAGGGCGCTGTAGCTAGTGTAATTACTGGGGTAACGAGACTTAACAACCTATGTCTTACGACGAGCGCAATGTGTTGCAGTGTGTACCATCTTAACTAGCACCACGTTGTCATGGGCAAGCGTATCACTTACCATCAAGTGAACGTCTTGCTCGTCTCGTCGCATAATTTATTTATTTATTTATTTATTCATAAAAACACACTTTCTTGCTACTACCATTACAGGCTTATCCTAATGCGGTAGAGAAGGTAAATAGTTAAAAAAATAACAAAAAACAAAACTAGTTTACATATAAACATTAAATAAATTATATAACAACATTTTATATTCTTAAAGTTACAAATGAAATAGTAGAATTAAACATAAAAAAGGTATATTAAAAACTGAGGATATTATGTACAGTCTCTGTGAACTTGTTCAGTGAGCAAGAGAACATATCAACAAATAATAGTTGAAAAAAAAAGAAAAATAATCTCCGATCCACTTGATGAACCTCTATTGTAATTACATTCGCCCCCTAAATAACATTTTTAATTTCACCAACAACGAAAAGCTGTTTCACCACAAGACATTAGCCTTTGGCGCCATTTGGTGCATTTACACATATTACCTTATATGTGGGACGTCTAATTGGCGCCGCCGGAGCCTCGGGGGCCCGTAGTTAGCACCTCTGCTCCACCGTACGGTTTTATTAAAAACGGGGTTAAAAAAAACCCGAAGAAATTACCCGCGCCGGTCCCGGTCACCCCAGGCCCACGGTACCGCGGCGGCGGGTGGGGCCCTATAGGGTTGCCATTGCCATCCATAAAGGCTAGTGTTAAAAATGTAACAGGCGATCAGTGGCTAAACCAGTTTCTAACTAGTTCTTTTCTGTTTGACAGGTGACTTTTTTTTTTTTATACTACTAAGCGACGAGACGAGCAAGACGTTCACCTGATGGTAAGTGATACGCTTGTATAACAACGCGGCGCTAGTTAAGATGGTACACACTGCACCACATTGCGCTCGTCGCCGGAGACATAAGGTGTTAAGTCTCGTTAGCCCAGTAATTACACTAGCTACAGTGCCCTTCAAACCGGAACACAGTAATGTTTGCACACTACTATTTGGCGGTTGAAATTCGAGCTGCGGTGGTACCCACCCAGACGGTCTCTGGCAACAGAGACCTACCACCTAGTAAGACCTGGGCATTGTAACTCCTGATTGAGATACATTGAAACAAAATCGGTTGAGCTATTTGCATATTACGTGTTACATTATGATCATTGGTAGAAATTAAAAATTATTTTTTGATGCATGTCAAAAAAATTTCCGCATGTTATTTATTTTCAATTTAAATTAATAATATTTAATGTGTATTTTTTAATTTTAATAATTTTTACGAATATTTATCGTTGTGGCAACCCTGTTGCGCGCCATCTGTCAGTCGGGAAAGGGTTGGGTTCGCCGCTAACGCGAGGGGTCATTTCTGCCTTTGTTTGTTTTATCACTGCGTTGACATAATAAACTACTTTTAACTGTCTTAGTGCTTTAAAAATATGTACTAGACAAATATTTACAACTGGTTACATTTAGTAGCAAGTCTCTGTTGCGGGAAACCGTCCGATTATATACCAATCGTTAACTGCTTCTGATGCAATATAATCTAAATATGTGTTTTGATACTGCGACTGGTGAGGTTAAGTTTCTTAGACATACCACTTACGGAAATAAGCTATATATGTAATAAAGGTAAAAACCGCGAAAAGGTGTATATAACCTTCTGTATTATCCCTCATTTAGAACCAACTTGGGTCATTTCGCTACTGTGCCAAGGCTTTGTAGGCAGTATAACTGTTTGGCAAAAACTCATGATCTAGACATCACGGACATTTCAAGGTACAGGAAACGGGTTCTGCAACTGTTAATCAACAATAAATTGTGAACTGTACGGTACCCAACTATGTTCAACATAATTTTTTGTTATTTTGTTGTTTAAATTTGCATGCTGTGGTCTCCTATAATTGAGGATCACGTCACAAAGTGAAACTAGTATTTGTTATTATTAAACCTGTTACATGTCGTGTATGCCTCGTTGGAGGTCCTTAAGTAAATAAAATAAAATAAAAAAATAAAATAAAATCATAACCTTTAAATGATTAGATTAGGTTCATCACATGATGGAGTTCACAATATCATAATAATGTTCCGCTAAACAATGAATTGAGACGAAGCGACGCTGAACAACAAACAGCGACCGGTCCGCTGCCTTTACATATGTCCACATCCCTTCATTACGGTTCCATCTTCCCGGATGTTAAAAAATCATAAAACGAGGGGTCACCTATTCCCACACCGAGCACCTTACGGACACACAAACTAATAATTTTAATACTGACAACCCTTCCGCGTTTTTTGCCGCCGTTTCGTAGAGTCCATTCAATCTCTTCCGTGAGAATATCAAACATGAGCACTTAGAAGTAAAGACTATGGTCTAGTAAAAAAATATTAATTTGGGGGCGCAAGTGGACAGTTGGCGGAGTAGAAAAAGAATTATTGCTTTAGAATGAATGATAAACGGATGTAGTGGTGTTTTATCTGATTTAATTTACGATGATGATGATATAAAACTTTATACTTTAGTAATAATGACTACCGTTTTAATGCAAGATGTCTTTTTGATGATTTAATACTTAAACATAACCTTTAAATTCCTATTATATATTAATGTAACGGACGACATGGAAATTAAAAATTTCACCATCATCATTATTAGTTTAGCTTACTATCGTCCACTAAACAGACCTCTCTGATCTTGTTACCATTAAACGCTCATCGTTTCCTCATCATGTGTATTATTAAGGTCACAGAAGTTATGTTGGGCGATCGGGCGGATGAGTTTTTGTAAATAAAACTCTGGGACTACTGTCCCATGTAATGGTGTAGAGAGAACTGTTATGTTGTGCAACCAATAAAGAAGCTTTTTATAAAATAATACTTTATTCTACAGGCAGACAACCGCTCTGTAGTACGCTGGCAAACGGATTGAACTTTACATGTAACTTATTTCTTAAATACTCTATGAAATACAATAAGGGCTTTATGCTACAGAATGAATGTTATCGCTAAATGTACAGTACTTAAGTTACACTTATTCCATGTTGTGGTTACGTAACTCAGGTAAAGATATTTCCTTATCCTTGGTGTAGCCTCATAGACGCCTATTACGCTACTATCATAGTAATAAGATAGCAATATTCTAACCTGTCTCCCGCACGAATGTAATTAGTCTCAAAGACAACAGCTTTCGTTTTCAATCTGATATCAATATTTACTAAACGCTTTGCTATATTTATATATCTACTATCCCTTCCATAACTGATACGATGTTCGCAGAAGTATGAGAAGAGAAGCCGTTAATTATAATGCAGATATCTATATGTCTAACGTTACGTTTTATCTGTCACTGAGATTTCTATTACCAATGAAATTTTCATGAAAGCAACGTCAAGTTGACATGTACGAAAAAATATAAATACGAATTGAATTTTCTCCGTACCATAAGTTTAATAACACTGCGTTAGTGTTTTGAAAAAGTTGTAATAAAGCTTTTTCATGTTTAGATCGTTTAAATTAAACGCACCGAGCTCTGCCGCAATGTTCGTAATTGCTTCAATTAGAAAAGCTTTAGAGTGGTAGTAATTCAGCGTCGACAAATTACTTAAAGATGGAGTAAAACCAGACGTGCACACCCTCACCATTAATTATACTAAATATAATTATGACGTAGTTTTAATTGTTTTATTTTATGATGTAATAATGTTATTACTTTAGCGTGCCTTATGAATGGTATGTCAACGTCAATCGATTACTTATTTAAAAAAAAAAAAAAACTAAATTGAAGTACAATTTTAATTTCACTCAGTTACAGTTGTAGCTATAAAACGTAACATTGACTGACTTCAAAATATTATATTTTATGGTTTTAAGTTGCTGACCAAATACGGAACATAAATATCTAACACAATCCAGTAATGATAATTCAAATCTTACATAGCTTTCCAGACTACCATTTTAAATAAAATAAATACAATCCCTCTCTAATATAACATCAATCAAAATGTTTCTCACGTTTCAGTAATTATAAGTTTTTTATTATAAGTTTTTGTATATTCTCACAGCCCTCCGATGTCTCTCCCTCGCCTACAGGTGAGCCGGAGAAAAAAAGTAAAGCATAGAGTATAGAGCAATGTGTATTCCCGCGTTTTTCTCATCGACCTCTCTTCACTCCGCTACCAGAATAATGGTGTATATTATTAAAAGTGTTTGAGGGAATGAGAACCAACGGCAGATGGTAGATTGTAACAGCTTGATTATCAACAATTGTTTCATACGACTATAAACAATATTGATTGATTTATGAATATATAAAATCATTGGGAAGAAATCATTAACTATGATTGCTTCAACTATATTGTTTAAGGTAAACTATAACTTATTATTTCTTTATTTAATTGGATTTATACAATCACTTAATTGTCAATATTTTATTACAATACTTTCTACAATTATTTTTATTATTAGTTAGTAAAATACTCTCAGAGAAGATCCAACAAGAAACTCGGGAACGGCTTTTCGTTATTGTTTTGATAATTATTAATATACAAACATGGTAAAATGGTATGTAAAAAAATCACAAAAAATTGGAAAAATTAATTGTGTGGAGAAATAAGATAAAAAGTAAAGAAGTCCGGTGAAGAATACTATTGAAATTCAACACCAAAAGAATATTGAAGCGCCATCGTGTAAGTATTGACAATTGTTTTATAATATAGTTTGCATAATTGAAATAGATCAATTCATATGCAAACGTACCATCTTTTAAATATTCATATAAATATTTATACATATATTGCATGCAAAACGTTTATATTTTTAAATCAATAAATTGCGTATGTTTTGTTCGTTTAGTAAAACTACACTTCCCAAAAGTTTTTAATGTCAATTTATATAAAATCAATAAATTGCGTATGTTTTGTTCGTTTAGTAAAACTACACTTCCCAAAAGTTTTTAATGTCAATTTATATAAAAATACACGGACCGACAGGATACTGACCACGGACACGTTCCCTTTCAATATGGATATGTTAATATGATTATAAAAACGTTAATAATGTAGTCGTTAAATGTTTAATTTTTTATAACAAAACGGAATATAAACATGTATCGACTGTAAATTACCTACTTAAGTTTAAGTGTTATTAAGAAATTGTATTTATTATAAAAAAATGTGAATTCGTTGTATAAATTGTAGAAAGGAAGCTTTGGTATCCATCATGTTTAAATCACTTGAACGGTTACCAAATTAAATATAACGACTATTAAATCTACAAAGACATATGTCACTTCCGATCCAATGGCCACTAAAATAATTTAAACCCCAAAATTGTACGATATCCTCATCCGCCTCGACCGTCTCCGACAATTAAAAAGAAATAAAACAAATCTCCGTCGCTGTCAATGTCAAGAAAGGGCGGGAAAATGAGCAACTGACGGCATTTTTTTTTCTCGCAATCCACCAACAGGTGGCAAAGGGTTGCTGGTGTACTGCCTAATGCTTCTAATGCTCTAACCTTGGAGAAAGCGTGACAAACGCACTGAACAGTCAAAACATATGTTCCACTCGTTAATTAATAATCGGTAAAATTGAAAGTTAACCCTTTTCACCCGCGGGCTTCTTAATTATTTTCTTTTTACCACCTTTCGGGTTAGAACTCATTATCTGTACACCCCAAAGTGAATGTGTTATTACAGTGCATTATTATCAATAATAAAATTTATTGATATCATAAATATTATACTGGTTAAGAATTTATAAGTTTTTTATATGCTGTCGGTTAAATAAATATGTTCTTTTAACAATTCTCAGGGAAACACCGGCCGATTGTCTTGTCCGAGGTCCCTAGTTCATTTCCGGGGAAAGATGGTAAAGTATGATGGTAGGAATTTTACGAATGCCTAACTACTACAGCTTTCATATTTTATCTGTATATAACCAGACGCAACTTTTACCATCTACGTCCTCATTGTCACTTAACATCATGTTAAATTAAGTAAACATTTTAGCGTACTCTATAACATACACAATATTCTAATTAAATCACTTTTATTTATTTTTATTTATTTATTTATTCTTTATTGTACCACATTAGGAATACAAAAGGCGGGCTTAATGCCTGAAGACATTCTCTACCAGCCAACCTTTGGTGAGGTGAGATGTTGTGGTATGTGGCAATCTAGCATAAAAATATGGTATGGAAATAAAAAAAAAAGAAATGTCAATACATACATATAGATAAATACATATATTTATATACATAAACTTACATATACATACATACTTACATATTTTATAGATACATGTATAGGGTTACATAAATGCACATACATAAATAGTACTAGGTTGTCTGTATTTGATTATTTTTTAATTTATATCCTAATTAATAATGATTTAAAATTGCTATACATTATGATCAAATACCACAGACAA
Organism: Byasa hedistus; assembly: GCA_029286795.1. NCBI lineage: Eukaryota > Metazoa > Arthropoda > Insecta > Lepidoptera > Papilionidae > Byasa > Byasa hedistus. The sequence goes on along the minus strand of JAGSMW010000012.1, from coordinate 589,900 downwards.
TATATTGAAACCTCTAGATTTATAATCTGTTGTCTTATTATATAATATTGATATAAACTATACCTCGGCCGGTCGTACTCGCGCTTCCATTTAAGGTCTCAACGGATTGCCACTTTTTTTGTTCATAAATGACCTTATAATTAATAATAGATATATCGACGAAACGGATTCCTCTCGTATGCTCGTGGCCACATGCTCCACTCATATTAGGGTCAACTGACAGATGTTGTCAGCGCGTTTTCAAATTGCAAAGTAAAAACAAGTCCACCCAGATCTAATTATTAACAGTTGAATATCATATCTAAGATTTATGGCGCACGCGGTAATAAATAATGTTATATAAGTTAACGTGAAACAAGGAATATGTGGGTCATACCTGCGGTCCATTTTAAAATTCAGTCATAATAAGATCTTATTACAACAAATAAAATTATCACTAGCAATCATAAATGCTTCAATTGGAATATAATTCTCGTCTTTTTTATACAAAGAAGCGAGACAAGTTAACCTAACAAAAAAAATATTACGTTTTTTTTTTAATATTTAAGAATTTAAATTTCTTAACTTCTACAATTTGTGAAAATTCTGTTCAATTAAAAATTAGCTTTAAAAATTGTATCAAATTTCTGACTAATATCTTATTATTATATCGTAGTTTAAAGTAATATCGATTCAAAGAAATCTAAAGAGGTTATATTTTGGAAAAATTTGAATCGATTCAATGTCGATGCGGTGCGATAAATAAAGCCCTTCCATGTCACAGATTTCATCGACCGAGCGCCGGCGCGATTTAATAAATAATAGGATTCACCCGCACAATGCGAACATTCAATAAATGACAACACCTGTCCAAAAAGTAAACAGCCAATAAAATATCAATCTCGAACCGCGCTGAGGTCACCGACCATACCAGTGTTGCCAGCACAACAAATAAATTTATAACCTACAATCCTACAACTATAGTCTACTTTAAAATACACTCAATAATAGATTGTTCGTCCTGTAAGGTTTGGGTACTTTAAGCGGGAACTGTCACGCAAATATCGACCTAATTTATTAAATAGCGAAGCGATAGAATCGCTTACAACTGTACACGTAATACTGTCAAACTTTTTGTGTGTACGCAACCCATCAAAACATCTGCCGGCAGCTGAATGATGAGATTAGATCGGACCTGTCCAGTTGTACTTCGAATCGGGGTTCACTTCAAAGGGGTTATATCCTTTTTATTGAAAGACAAGAAAAATACTGTTTGATAAAATTTTCTCGATTAAATTATTTTTATTTACTTTTTTTTTATTTATTTATTTATAAACATATACATTAGTTACATTAATGACAGATAATGTCTTGAAACCCTTAGTAGGTTTGTTAAGACATTACGTTCTCTTACATATTATATTAGAAATACATTTACATACAAACTTATACCTATACTTATTCATGTTAATCTATCCCCGAATTTGTTGTAACCATCACGACAAATTCACGACAGGTCAAGCAGTAGTTTTTAAGTTCCCAATGTTAGCTAAAATTTGTGGTAAGACAACTCCTGGTACACAGTAGGTTTAATTATGTAAAGTCGATCACGCTTTGATATTATACCATCGGTTGGAAATAGCTGAAGACCGGAATAGTCTTCAGAATCTGACCTCTAAATGTCAGTTTGTAGTACCCCATGATACAAGTATCCAAATATGGAGTACATTATATTTTTATTCTCTCTCTGCACTAATTAAACCGCTTCTAAAGGATAGATCACTTTTTACCGTCGGAAAAAAGTGAAGTCAAAGAATAAAATTGCTTAAAAGTACAATGTTGGCCTAATTGTTAATTCAGAAGTCTTTTTTTTAATTTAATGCGGCGTCCTCACGACTTAAACAGTTGGATTCCGAGCTTTTTGCCGCGCCGCGCGCAATGTGTCACATTTTTATCTGGCGACATTAGTCGATTATAGGCTTACAGCGTACTCGATATGGATACTAATGCGAAAGGAATTTTAGTACTAATAAAAATTATGGTGTTCAATTTTATTTTCGTGGATAATCGGATAGGAAGATCATCTACCTTTTCCAAGACTGTCTTCTAAGAGAACCGTCGTCGGACCGTTCGCACTTGAAATCTAAAGAGTACTATGCTTAGCATTGGACGACAAACCAGGTTACTCCGACTCCCATTTAATGACTGATCGGACTCTAAATTTATTTTATTTTAAAACTTTATTTGTACACATAACAAAATAAATACAAAAAGGCGAACTTAATGCCATAGGACATTCCTTCCCAGTCATAGGGTTGAGCAGAGATATTAAAGGTGCAGCATCATATTAGTATATAAGATATTATTACATATAATAAGATATATATGATTATAAATACAATTCGTATTAAAGCAGCACTACCATGTGGTAGGTCTCTGTTGCCGAAGACCGTCTAGGTGGGTACCACCGCAGTGAATATTTCAACCGCCAAATAGTAGTGTGCAAACATTACTGTGTTCCGGTTTGAAGGGCGCTGTAGCTAGTGTAATTACTGGGGTAACGAGACTTAACACCTTATGTCTCAGGCGACGAGCGCAATTTTTTTTTTTTTTTTATACTAAGGAGTTGGCAAACAAGCATACGGCCCGCCTGATGGTAAGCAGTTACCGTAGCCTATTGACGCCTGCAGTACCAGAAGTACCACTGGCGCGTTGCCGACCCCGTAAAAACCTAATCACGCCCTTTTTGAATAACCCCATTCTGTAGCTTCTTGGGAATACCACGGCAGGGAGTTCATTCCATAACTTGATGGTTCTTGGGAGAAAGTTCCTCTGAAACCGGACTGTACGCGACCATTGCGGCTTTAAGGTATGAGGATGAATTCCCTGCCGATGGCGTACGGTGCGATGGTGAAATGTGGCTGTGGGCATCATGTCGAAAAGTTCCTCAGAACACATCCCATTATATAGACGATAGAATACGCAATGTGGTGCAGCGTATACCATCTTAACTAGCGCCGCGTTGTCATGGGCAAGCGTATCACTTACCATCAGGTGAACGTCTTGCTCGTCTCGTCGCATAGTAGTATAAAAAAAAAAGCACGATGGCGCGACTCTTACTTTAAAGAAAAAACTGCCGTCGTGCTGTCAATCGAAAGGTGGTTCGTTGCAAGTTAAGAACAAATGGGTTAAGTGAACTTCCTACAAAAGAAGCAATTACCATTTAAGGTGTCCCACAAAATTAATGAGGATTCCGTTTTTACGCGGCGAAGGCGACAATCGGCTCGCGGCCGAAAAACTTCCGATACTCGAGTGCGCGGCCGCGTGCGCTGTTTTTACAGCGGCTGCATCATTTCGGCCATAAGTCCATTACTTGACGTTACTTTTTTTCTTTAATTCAAATTATTGTAAATTCACATCGGCCAGCTTTATCTTTTGTAATATCTTAACTTTATTTTTTACTATACCACCTTGAAGTTGTCAGACGGAATTTTTTAAGTTACACATGTATTATAAGTTTTATATTATTCACAAGCAATCGCACAAATAAATGTCTAAAAACATCTACAGTACTTTGGTGTTATAGACGAAGACAGATCTGCATCCAGATATTGTCTTTGGTTTCAAATTGAAGCATAAATAATCGATAGTAGAATGAAAAAAAATATAATTTTTTTAAGGGGATTATTGTCTTGTAACTAATTAACTTAACTACTTGTTGATTTAGATGGAATAACTATTTTTTAGTTATGACAAACTCTTACAGTCGATATTTTCACGCATGCGCTACGAATCCTTAACTTAGTATAATTTTACTAAATACAGCGTTTTCTTAAAGTGAAACAATTATCTAAGCGAACACGCCTAAACCTCCTCAATCTGATTGTTGCTTAACATTACCTGAGTTTGAGGTCATGTCAGTAAGCCCCGAAAAATTAAAGAACAACTTAAATGACTTGTTAAGATCGACCATATCGAATATTTGTTAAACACAGTATTGCTGAATTATCTAAATGTTAGAATTATTTGTCATTCTCAGAATGAGCTCTATTAGCGGTAATGAAGTTTCTGCGAAGTCCGTGTTTGATGTATCGTTTAGTATAAACTGTAATCTACATCTTCATGTGCAAGTGTTTTATTTTGCAGACAATTATTCAAATTGAATATTTTCTAGTGATAAAAACTTTTTTCTGCATAAAGTATTAACACAAAATCGATTGTAATAGTCTAAGATCCAGTTTGAAACAAAATACTTGATCTGCTATAATTTCCGATTACAAATTCTCGCATTAATATTGGAGGGTATGTTGAAAAAAAAGCTGCCGGTTAAAAAAGTCGCCGGTGGCGCCGCTCGTCGGCAGCGCGCGAAAGCGTCGTGTCTCGTGACATAAAATAAATAACGCAGATGCGGCCCGTACAAAATAAACATGGCCGACGTGATTCGGCGCTAGCCGCCTATTATAAATAATTAATGATTCCGTCCGCTCTTATGCACGATAAAATGCCATTACGGTTTTCATCGAGTATTTGCAAAAAACATCGAAAACCGCGCCGCCCGAACCCGTCTCAAGCAAAAAACGCGCTTAAAAGAGTGCGCGGGCATCGCTGAAATTCCCGCGGTTTCTTATTGCAGCGCGGTCATTTGACTCCGGCCATTATCTGCGGAATTAACAACGGTAAAAAAATGCCGATTTCGATAAAGGTATATTCGCGGTGTCGGCGTCAGTTTTTTATCATACAAAATAAAGATTATATGGTAAGGGCGAAAAAGCGACCGTCCGAGCAGTAATTGCAACGACACTGTACTCGGCAAAGCACCGCGCCGACAAAACCCAATGTCATTTGTAACCATCGCGTCTACGCGTCCACATTCTGTCTACAAATCTTCAGTAAAAACATACAAACAACTAAAAACATATTTTTTGTCGATTTAAAGTAAAAAACAACTCGTTGAAATCAGAGACAAACAAAAAAATTATCAACAAAACCCAAACGATTGTTTATGGTCCTTTATAAACGTGGCGATGAACCGTTCTAATATCAAAAATGACAGATGCGTCAGTCAACGTTCCTTTCGGACAGTAGCACAAATGGCGGCGTAAAAAATCTTAACTCAAGACAATTAAATACGATTTGCATATTCACAGACGCATTGTTAAATAAGCTGACTCAAGAATGGAGAACGGATGAAAGGGACGACAAAAACCGAATGAAAAAAGAAACCCGCGCGAGTACTCCACGGTTTTCGAAAGCATGTTTGCGTAACCGACCACACAAATATGAATGCGTTGTATCGTTATAAATAAAAATTAATGTTTGTTTATTATTCGCTTCAAGTCCATAAACTAATGATGATGAATTTTTCGTTTTTAACTAAACAAAGTGTTCGAACAATCTGTGCCGTGATTCTATAGTCTATGACTGTAGATAAAATTAAAAAGTTAGACATTTGTTAAATTTGATGTAGTGGAAATGGTCTTAAATCTACTTTATAGAAAAACCCAGGTCCTCTGCAAAGGGAACACGGAGTGAGTTATTTATTATTTACTATTATATATTTGACATAACAAATGTTAGACGGAAAAATCTGAAATATTGTCTGTGACACTTCCTTTTAAAAACCAACAGATAATACAATTTCTTTTTTAATATCCTGCATTGGAATGCATACCAGATGGCAGCAATTCTGTTTAAAGTGTACAAAGAAGTTTTCATATATGTAGTACCAATTTAACGCAAATTGCTTATAAATGCACTACACGTCAATATTTAAATTAAAAGATGTCGGAGAAACCAGATGAAGATTGGTAAATTGAAAGAATTAATTAGTGAGAATAACTTTGAGTATAATTTAAACATCTTACACGTTAAATGAATTCCATACAACGTAGATGGATACGGCGAGGTGGCAAAAAGCCGCGACGCCGGGCACGAGGAACCGCCGGTGACTATAGACACGGATAAAAACCTTCGTAGTGTTTACGTTATAAATAGTAAGGAGGTTATAATAACCAAATCAACCGTCTCCCAGGCAGAAATGTAAATGCCTATAGACAATGTATAGTTTTATTTCAATCGCCATTTACGGACATTACAATATTTTATATATAATTTTTTACTGTGCCATTACTTATACACTTTGAAGAATCTGATTAAATGGAAGATGTTTTCGTTATCGTACTTCGTTATATTTTATCTGTCTTTTTACATGAGTTCTTACGAAATCGTTACTAATATACTTCCGGTGCATACCATATTAGGTCTCTGTTGCCGGAGACCGTCTGGATGGGTACCACCGCAGCTCCTATTTCAACCGACAAATAGTAGTGTGCGAACATTACTGTGTTCCGGTTTGAAGGGTGCTGTAGCTAGTGTAATTACAGTGTGACGAGACTTAACACCTTATGTCTAAACGACGAGCGCAATGTGGTGCAGTGTGTACCATCTTAACTAGCACCACGTTGTCATGGGCAAGCGTATCACTTACCATCAGGTGAACGTGTTGCTCGTCTCGTCGCATAGTAGTATAAAAAAAAAAAATATGTATCTATGGGGGCGATAGCTTGTGTGGTTATAAGCTTCGGGAGCGCAGAGAACTTCGTTAGCCAGGAATGATACGAGAAACGTAAACGGATCAAAAGTTATAGAGCTGTAACTAATAAGTTGAAAAAGTAAAAGTAAATTTAATTAGCAAACAATGAAATTTTATATAAAATAGATTTAACAGCAAAATTGTTATTTTTCCAGTTTGACAAAGATTTAAAATTAATGGAATACTGCATGCAAGGAGTTTGTAAGCTATAACAACATGCCGCTACATATCTATAAATATAGAAATGTTTTTTTGTAACTGCAACTGGTTAGCAACCATTTTATTTTTAAATCATTATATACATATCATCACACCATATTAAGGCTTACTTTCATTTATGTGATATTTATGTCCGTAGTAAATAAAAAAGGCGTTCATTAACATTGGCAAGTGGTACACCGCGCGGGTACACCACCGAATTTACTCTCCCCACCCCCCACTCTGCCGGACCCCACCACCGCGATAATTCCGCATCGGGTTTATCGCGCTGAATCTCCTAATAGCGCTTTCGTAAGCGCAAGGACCGGCTCCGAGCCGTCTGCCGCTGTAAAAAGGACGCTAAAAATAAAAGTAGCGCACCGCCCCCGGACAGGGTTCCGTGAGCGGGCGCAGAAAACCGAAAACCTCATCACATTCAAAGTCAAAGTCAAAATTTTTATACAACATGGGAACAATAGTTCACTTATTGAACGTCAAAATGTACCAGCCATTCGCAAAACAAATGCCACGGACCTGAGAAGAATGGGCTAGCTAGAAAACTCAGCGGGCTATATATATATATATGTGGGATTTAGGCGTCGTGATCTAAACCAGCAATCCACGCAATCACCACCACGCTTTTCTATATCCTCTCGTTCACGTTGTCGCTCTGACACTCTGTCCTTCCATTGTTTTTCCCTTTGCTTTTTAATTCCCTTCCATCCTTCTTGGTTCACGCTATCTCCTTACAACCTGCTTACATTCCATACAGTTCCAATCCTACATATATATACATTTTTTTTGTCTTCTTCATTTTGTAAATGTCTTACACGTACTGACACATACTGCTTGAGAATCAGCGCCATTTATTTCCACACATTTTTATCATTTAAATAATCGTTAACACTATAATATAATATGATTTACTTATCAAAACATTTTTAATTTATGAAGCGGCAAATCTAAAACAGATTGTGGAACCTTATTATACATTCGGATACCTGACATTAGATCACACACACATTTCACGGCTTCTACTTCTAAGTCGTATTTCCTCATGACTGAGGGTCGTAGTCATGTGTAATGAAACACGCAGCGACTTCCTTGTCCGTTTAATGGAGTGTCACCATTGCCTTCTCCATTTCACATACTAGTGCGAGCACGGATGGTCATCACATAGATATGCAGGTTTTCTTACGTTTTCCTTCACCGTCAAAGCCGGTGATATTAGTTGGTGTTATTACTAATGCACATAAATTGAAAAATTCATTGGTGCAGGGATTCGAACCTTAGCGCCTTCGCATTGAAAAGCCGGCGTTTAAACCACTAGACTATCGCAGCTTCTTTCACGGCTAGTGCTACCGGAAATTACTGGGGTTAAGTTGACTTAACAGCTTAAGTTTTTTTTTTTTATACTACTATGCGACGAGACGAGCAAGACGTTCACCTGATGGTAAGTGAATACGATGCCCATGACAACGCGGCGCTAGTTTTTAAGGGGATTTTGCGTACAACTGCACCACATTGCGCTCGTCGCCTTGAGACATAAGGTGTTAAGTCTCGTTACCCCAGTAATTACACTAGCTACAGCGCCCTTCAAACCGGAACACAGTAATGTTTGCACACTACTATTTGGCGGTTGCAATAGGAGCTGCGGTGGTACCCACCCAGACGGTCTCCGGCAACAGAGACCTACCAACTGGTAATTATGTCTTAAGGAGACAAGCGCAATGTGGTGCAGTTTACTACACCATCTTAACCACCGTCACATTTAATAGGTGAAGTTGACTTACTATTAGGTGAACGTCTTCTGGTATCGTCTTTTAGTAGAATAAAAAACAAAACTTTCCTCCAATACATCCCCATAGATAATGTAAAACAAATAGCAAGAAACAGATTATATAAATATTTAAAAATGTTGGAATGTTGGAATGTTGGAATGTTGGAATGTTGGAATGTTGGAATGTTGGAATGTTGGAATGTTGGAATGTTGGAATGTTGGAATGTTGGAATGTTGGAATGTTGGAATGTTGGAATGTTGGAATGTTGGAATGTTGGAATGTTGGAATGTTGGAATGTTGGAATGTTGGAATGTTGGAATGTTGGAATGTTGGAATGTTGGAATGTTGGAATGTTGGAATGTTGGAATGTTGGAATGTTGGAATGTTGGAATGTTGGAATGTTGGAATGTTGGAATGTTGGAATGTTGGAATGTTGGAATGTTGGAATGTTGGAATGTTGGAATGTTGGAATGTTGGAATGTTGGAATGTTGGAATGTTGGAATGTTGGAATGTTGGAATGTTGGAATGTTGGAATGTTGGAATGTTGGAATGTTGGAATGTTGGAATGTTGGAATGTTGGAATGTTGGAACATTGAATATTGATTCTGAAAATGGAAAATGGAAAATGGAAAATGGAAAAGGGAAAAATGTATAAAATGAAAAGTGTAATCTTGACATTCTGAAATCTAGAAACCAGAAACCAGAAACCAGAAACCAGAAACCAGAAACCAGAAACCAGAAACCAGAAACCAGAAACCAGAAACCAGAAACCAGAAACCAGAAACCAGAAACCAGAACCAGAAACCAGAAACCAGAAACCAGTAAACCAGTAAACCAGTAAACCAGTAACCAGTAAACCAAGTAAACCAGTAAACCAGTAAACCAGTTAAACCAGTAAACCAGTAAACCAAGTAAACCAGTAAACAAGTAAACCAGTAAACCAGTAAACCAGTAAACCAGTGTAAACCAGTAAACCAGTCAACCAGTAAACCAGTAAACCAGTAAACCAGGTAAACAGTAACCAGTAAACCAGTAAACAGTAAACCAGTATAAACCAGTAAACCAGTTAAACCAGTAAACAAGTAAACCAGTAAACCAGTAAACCAGTTAAACCAGTAAACCAGTAAACCAGTAAACCAGTAAACCAGTTAAACCAGTAAACCAGTTAAACCAGTAAACCAGTAAACCAGTAAACCAGGTAAACCAGTAAACCAAGTAAACCAGTAACCAGTAAACCAGTAAACCAGTAGTAAACCAGTTAAACCAGTAAACCAGTAAACCAGGTAAACCAGTAAATCAGTAAAACCAGTTAAACAGTAAACCAGTAAACCAGTTAAACCAGTAAACCGTAAACCAGTAAACAGTAAAACCAGTAAACCAGTTAAACCAGTAAACCAGTAAACAGTAAACCAGTAAACCAGGTAAACCAGTTAAACCAGTAAACAGTAAACCAGAAAACCAGTAAACAGTTAAACCAGTAAACCAGTAAACCAGTTAAACCAGTAAACCAGTTAAACCAGTAAACCAGTGTAAACCAGTAAACCGTAAACCAGTAAACAGTAAACCAGTAAACCAGTTAAACCAGTAAACCAGTAAACAGTAAACCAGTAACCAGTAAACCAGTTAAACCAGTAAACAGTAAACCAGGTAAACCAGTAAACCAGTAACCAAGTAAACCAGTAAACCAGTAAACCAGTAAGTAAAACCAGTAAACCAGTAAACCAGTAAACCAGTTAAACCAGTAACCAGTAACCAGTAAACCATAACCAGTAAACCAGTTAAACCAGTAAACCAGTAAACAGTAAACCAGTAAACCAGTAAGTAAAACCAGTAAACAGTAACCAGTAAACCAGTAAAACCAGTAAACCAGTAAACCAGTAAACCAGGTAAACCAGTAAACCAGTAAACCAGTCAACCAGTAAACCAGTAAACCAGTTAAACCAGTAAACAGTAAACCAGTAAACAGTAAACAGTAAACCAGAAACCAGTAAACCAGAAACCAGTAACAAACAAACAAAAGTTCATATTAAATAACAAGCTTCATGCGTCTAAGCAAACTTAGAGTGCGTCGTAACGCCTAAAGAGTCAATTTGCACTTTATACAGCTGCACAAAGTTCAAATTCAATTATTCTATCAAAAGGTGTGCGTATGCGCGTCGGAAGATCGCCGCGAGCCGAAATTAAAACGAATGAAATAATAACATAAATAGTCACAAAATGTAAGAGCTAAAGATCATTCTTACTGATTTTCAATTTGGTCGGCTTCGCGGTATTATTTCTTTTGTTTTAGTTTCGGCGCGCGACCAAAAATGCATTCGTTTTCACGTCAATACATCAGTAGAAGCACAATCCGCGTTACCATCTGGCGGACTTGATAGACTACATTCTGTCTAAAAGATTTGGAATGTGACAGTATTTGTTCCTAATAAAATAATAATAGTAAATATAATTTAGGTACTATAATTATAACTATGGCCACTCTTCTGGAACGCACTAATATTTAAATATTAGTTATTAGATGAACATATATAGAGCTGAACCCTACACACCGCCCTATCACCAGAGTGACGGTTCAGTCCAGATTTTTTTGCGCTGGCTATGAAATAGGTAAGAACAAAAAAAACTGCCACATTCCAATTTTTTTGACAGAACGAAGTCGTCGGGTCAGCTAGTATATATATATATATGTGGGATTAGGCGTCGTGATCTAAACCAGCTATCCACGCAATCACCACCACGCTTTTCTATCTCCTCTCGTTCACGTTGTCGCTCTTACACTCTGTCCTTCCATTGTTTTTCCTTTGCTTTTTAATTCCCTTCCATCCTTCTTGGTTCACGCTATCTCCTTACAACCTGCTTACATTCCATACAGTTCCAATCCTACATATATATACATTTTTTTTTGTCTTCTTCATTTGTAAATGTCTACACGTACTGCACATACTGTTTGAGAATCAGCGCCATTTATTTCCACACATCTTTATCATTTAAATAATCGTTAACACTATAATATGATTTACTTATCAAAACATTTTTAATTTATGAAGTGACAAATCTAAAACAGATTGTGGAACCTTATTATACATTCGGATACCTGACATTAGATCACACACACATTTAACGGCTTCTACTTCTAAGTCGTATTTCCTCATGACGGAGGGTCGTGGTCATGTGTAATGAAACACGCAACGACTTACTTGTCAGTTATAATGGAGTGGTGTTGCCATTGCCTTCTCCATTACACATACTAGTGCGAGCACGGATGGTCATCACATAGATATGCAGGTTTCCTCACGTTTTCCTTCACCGTTAGATCGATATTAGTTGGTGTTATACTAACTGGACGTAAATTGAAAAATTCATTGGTGCAGGGATTCGAACCCAACGCTTTCGCATTGAAAGGCCGGCGTTCAAAACACTAGGCTATCGCAGCTTCTTTCACGGCTAGTGCTACCGAAATTACTGGGATAAGTTGACTTAACAGCTTAAGTTTTTTTTTTTTATACTACTATGCGACGAGACGAGCAAGATGTTCACCTGGTGGTAAGTGATACGCTCGCGCATGACAACGCGGCGCTAGTTAAGATGGTACCCACTGCACCACATTGCGCTCGTCGCCTTGAGACATAAGGTGTTAAGTCTCGTTACCCCAGTAATTACACTAGCTACAGCACCCTTCAAACCGGAACACAGTAATGTTTTCACACTACTATTTGGCGGTTGCAATAGGAGCTGCGGTGGTACCCACCCAGACGGTCTCCGGCAACAGAGACCTACCAACTGGTAATTATGTCTTAAGACGACAAGCGCAATGTGGTGCAGTGTACACCATCTTAACCACCGTTACATTGTTATAGGTGAACGTATCACTTACTATCAAATGAACGTGTCCTCGTATCGTCGTTTAATAGAATAAAAAACAAAAGTTTCCTCCAATACATCCCCATAGATAATGTAAAACAAATAGCAGGAAACAGATATATAAATATTTAAAAACATTTACTACCTCTGCATTCGCTAAGAGCTTTCCTTGTGACACAGAGGTCCGTAGTTCAATTCCGGGGATGGTACTTTGGTTGGCGGTGAAGATTTTTTCTAACTCGCCTGGATAGCTACCAAAATCATATTAATTTTTTTGTTTTTTTTGTAAATGCCAAAATTAATGTTAATTTTTTTTTTTGTAAATGTTTTTACGGCTCTGGATACGAGTCCTTTTGTGCCCAATTCATGTTAAGCTGTTACTGTGTTGCCACTGTCAACGTATAAGAGCCGGAGTACTCCGGAACAGTTCACCATCTACAGCCACATGTTAACACCATTTGAAATTAGATTAATTTGTTAGGTATAGATAAAAAATCATAACCATCAACGATGAATCTATGTTTATCATCGATTGAAGATTTATATAAGAAAATATGTTTAAAAGTGTGTTTATACGCAAACGTACGGAGCCCGGTGTTGTTGGTAATATGGGCGCCATATTTTTTTTAATCATCCCACTATTTCGTTTCATTTCGCCGAGTTTTTCCGGCGCGCCCGCCGACATAGTTACTCTTTATTATAACTCGGCTAAAACATCGGCCAGAAGTGTTTTTTGCGGCGTGCATTCGCTCACTTATTTACATAATACAAACTCTTTTGTCGCTTAAACAACGTTATGGCAACATTATGCCGGATACGAACTTAAAGACGTTAATAGAGAATATTGTTAATTTAAATGCATATTTTTTTTTAGTTTTACTATACTTACTATATTTTATGTTTATAATTGGATTTTATCTGTGGTGGTCTTAGTCGAGTTTTTTTTTTTAAATAAATACGAATAAAACTTTTTAAATCATAATAACTACTAATCCAGAGACGAAGAAGAAAAAGGAAAGTATTAAATATAATTTCACTAGCTACAGCACCCTTCAAACCGGAACACAGTAATGTTTGCACACTACTATTTGGCGGTTGAAATAGGAGCTGCGGTGGTACCCACCCAGACGGTCTCCGGCAACAGAGACCTACCACCTGGTATGATCACTTACCATCAGGTGAACGTCTCGCTTATCTAGTAGAATAAAAATAATAGATTATGACGTCACACGAAAGTTTTATTACTTTTACTCTCCAATGACGTAAGTTTTGGAATATATGCTTTAATTCTTTTTGAAGACTACACTCTTGCTTATAAGTAAATATAGTAAAGTAGTACAAGCATACAGAACGTTTAGAGATGGTTGTGAACTTTCTTAAAGACCTTCTAGATAAAATCATAAAGACTAATACCACGTTGTTATGTGTGAGGGTGTCGCTTACCATCAGGTGGACGGTAGCTCGTCTCGTAGAATATAAAAAACCACTACAGCATGACCGCTGTAGTGGTTTTTTATACCGATGTACCAGGTGGTAGGTCTCTGTTGCCGGAGACCGTCTGGGTGGGTACCACCGCAGCTCCTATTTCAACCGCCAAATAGTAGTGTGCGAACATTACTGTGCTCCGGTTTGAAGGGCGCTGTAGCTAGTGTAATTACTGGGGTAACGAGACAACACCTTATGTCTTACGACGAGCGCAATGTGGTGCAGTGTGTACCATCTTAACAAGCACCGCGTTGTCATGGGCAAGCGTATCACTTACCATCAAGTGAACGTCTTGCTCGTCTCGTCGCAAAGTAGTATAAAAAAAAAAACCGCAGTAGTGTTTATAACTTAAACGCTCTCCGGCTATAGATAGCCAGCAGCAGTCAGTAGCGGTAGCTAGGTATACCGCCGCAATAAGTCGACTCTTTCACAATCGCCGCGGAACTTTCCCGGTGCTGGGTTTTTGCGCGCGCAGCATGTGAGCGCGGTTTTTCCTCCGTTTCCACGGTTTTTCTAACATCTATGTAGGAGAGGAGTTTTTATCGCGCCGATTGTAATCCAGCGATGGATCGCGCCGTTTTGACGCTTGAAGTTATTAAAAATAAATTATTTTTATTAATTATTATATACATTATTAGCTGTGTTTATTATGTGTATTTAAATAAAAGAAATATAGAAAAAGAATATAATGTATGTATACAATTTTCGTATTTGAATTTAATTTTATTAAGTATTTCATTGGTTTTCGTGAACCTATTTTTTTTTTATTAAAAAGAAAAGTAACTTAAATTACTCCTTGTTACATCAGCTATCTGCCAATGAAACTTTCAACAAAATTGGTCGAGCCGTTTCAGAGATTAGCCGGAACAAACAGACAGGCAGACAGACAAAAATATTTAAAAATGTTGCTTTGGTATATGTATCGTTTATACATACAAATGCACTTAGTGAAAAGCGGTATTTAATATTACAAAGAGACATCTATTTTTTTGTTTTGTGTAGTATTTACTTAATTGCTTTTCGTTTAAAATACTTTATAAATATATTATTCATTTGGACAGTGAATAGTTACCAAATAATTCATGTTCCAACTTTAATCCTCTCTGTATTGTCTATTGATATAACTTTATATTTTCAACTTCTAACTTAATAAGTCAACTGAAAAATGTTGTTTTTCATTTAAATAGTATTACTAGTGTAAGATTTTTAGAAACATATATCAAGCTAACGTTTATTGATTTATGATAATGATGAATATTCGGCGTAGTAAAATCATTTTACTCGTATAACATGTCAAATGTTTTGTTAAATATTGTAATGCATCAAATATTTAATATTGTATTGAATTTTTTTATGCAAAACGAGCAAGACGTTCACCTGATGGTAAGTGATATACTTGCCCATAACATACCGCTAGTTAAGATGGTATACACAGCACTGTGTTCCTACACATAACAACGTGGTATTAGTTAAGATATACACTGCACCACATTGCGCTCGTCTTGAGGCATAAGTTGTTAAGTCTCGTTACCCCAGTAATTTAACTAGCTTATACCACCCTTCAAACTGGAATACAGTTATGTTAACACAGTACTGTTTGACAGTTGAAATAGTCACTGCGGTGGTAGCTACCTAGATGGTATTTTTAATCAATAGTTATAGTTTGTTATTATTATAATATTTTCTTTAACCTCACCATCCAACAAAGCAAGGAATAGAAAAAAAAGAGATCACCAAAGTCCGTTCATCGCAAAAAAGTCTCCGGCCTGTGTCTGAGGGTACCATGGCGGTGAACAAAAAAAAATATTTTCTTAAAAGTAGAAGTCGTTAGATGTATAATATCGATCCGCATCAAACATTTAGAGCTTACACAGCAGTACTATAACATATGTTAATGTTAAGCGTTTAATTAGCGAGGATCAAGAGCGAGAGGTCGGCGCGTGCGCATTAAGAGGCGCAATTGTAAAAAAAGGGTGGGGGTGGAGGGGGCATTGGAAGACAAAGCGGCGGGGTCCGGTGGCACAGAAAAACACAAATTACCTCTCTGGTAGCGGCTTCGAGTCCAGTTGCGCGATGCGAATTCATTCTTTTTTTTTACATTACTATGCGACGAGACGAGCAAGACGTTCACCTGATGGTAAGTGATACGCTTGCACATAACAACTTGGTGCTAGTTAAGATGGTACCCACTGCACCACATTACGCTCGCCGTAAGACATAAGGTGTTAAGTCTCGTTACCCCAGTAATTACACTAGCTACACCCTTCAAACCGGAACACAGTAATGTTTGCACACTACTATTTGTCGGTTTGCCGGAGACCGTCTGGGTACCACCGCAGCTCCTAAGCTGCGGTGGTACCCAGACGTGGACATGCTGCTGGTTAAGATAGTATACACTGCACCACATTGCGCGTCGCTAAGACATATGATGTTAAGTCTCGTTACTAATTTCACTAGCTTATAGCGACTCATCAAACTGGAGCACAGTAATGTTTCCATAATACTATTTGTCGGTTAAAATAGTCAATGCTGTTGTAACTAATTAGACGGTCTATAGCAACAGAGACCTACCAGCAGTAAGAATATTACTATACTATCGTATACCTATCTTTACTTAAAAGAGGTAATGTAATGCCCCGTTATAAGTCGTCAGCTCGCGGATGCCGGATCCGCGAGCCCAGGGTCCGATGTAGCCTTGTTGACGGTCTTAAAGGTGACCCAAAGCAAGTACATCATTCATCAAAAAAAAAAAAAAACCCGTTATAAGTTTATAGCAGTCTAGTGGTTTGAGCGTCTGCCTTCCACTCCGGAGGCACCGGGTTCGAATCCGGCCTGCACCTATTAATTTTTCAATTTACGTGCAGTTAGTATAACACCAACTAATATCACGCGATCTGACGGTGAAGTAAAACATCGTGAGGAAAGCTGCATATCTATGTGATGAGCATCCGTGCTCGCACTAGTATGTGAAATGGAGAAAGCAATGGCAACACCACTCCATTATAACTGACAAGTCCGTGCCACAACGTCTCCAGACACTGCTGTCTACGGAGAAATATTTTTTAGCCTAATATATATATATATATATATATATATATATATATATATATATATATATATATATATATATATATATATATATATATATATATATATATATATATATATATATATATATATATATATATATATATATATATATATATATATATATATATATATATATATATATATATATATATATATATATATATATATATATATATATATATATATATATATATATATATATATATATATATATATATATATATATATATATATATATATATATATATATATATATATATATATATATATATATATATATATATATATATATATATATATATATATATATATATATATATATATATATATATATATATATATATATATATATATATATATATATATATATATATATATATATATATATATATATATATATATATATATATATATATATATATATATATATATATATATATATATATATATATATATATATATATATATATATATATATATATATATATATATATATATATATATATATATATATATATATATATATATATATATATATATATATATATATATATATATATATATATATATATATATATATATATATATATATATATATATATATATATATATATATATATATATATATATATATATATATATATATATATATATATATATATATATATATATATATATATATATATATATATATATATATATATATATATATATATATATATATATATATATATATATATATATATATATATATATATATATATATATATATATATATATATATATATATATATATATATATATATATATATATATATATATATATATATATATATATATATATATATATATATATATATATATATATATATATATATATATATATATATATATATATATATATATATATATATATATATATATATATATATATATATATATATATATATATATATATATATATATATATATATATATATATATATATATATATATATATATATATATATATATATATATATATATATATATATATATATATATATATATATATATATATATATATATATATATATATATATATAAAATAATTAATAGTTGCCTAAAAGGAGTCTACCACAACTTAATTTTAAGATACTGTGTTAAAAAGCAACAAAGAAATTGTTATTTTTTTTTTTTATTTTTAATAATGATAGGGCTCAAAAGGACTCGTATCCAGAGCCGAAAAAACATTTACAAATAAAAAATAAAAATATCTGACAAGTAAGTCGTGGTGTGTTTGATCACACACATGATGACCACGACTCTGTCATGAGGAAATACGTCTTAGAAGAAGAAGCCTTATACGAATATACTGAATCGCTAGTCTATATACACTACATCACCTCTCCTTGCCAGCAGTCGTGTCGGCGATGCTGGGAGGAGATACTGCATGGAGGGCCGTAGCCTCCTTTTGTGAAACTGTTATGGTACAAAAGGAGGCTGCTGAACGGGATCGAGAGAGAGCGGATCCCACTCGTAGAAGAAGCCGCCGTGGCGCTAACGCCTTAACGGGGCCTTTGGGGTCGTGGGCGGTTAGGATGGGGGTCTTCATCGCCTTCTAAACGACTCCGAGGAGGACGATGGCTGGACGTGGTCTCCAGCTATTGTAATAGCGTGAGGATGTTGGGGGCTGCATAAATCAGTCCCCGGGGCGGGCTATCTCAGCATAGCGTTAGGGAGGTGTCAGTTGTGTTCTGAACGGAGTTCCTGTCACCTCTCCAAACGTTGAGGACGACCACCGAGGGGGTTTTAGTGGGTAAAAATCGTCACGTAACCCTGTCTTCCCCCAGAAGACAGGGTATCTTTACGAAGATTTACCCCTCGAAAAAAAAAAAAAAGATACACTACATCTCTATCTTTTCAATTTACCTTTAACCGTTTACACTATTACATAGAGTATTTAATAAAATTATATGTACCTCAACATTCCGTTTTAATTCGAATTTGAACCTGCTGACCGACGGTGAGCAATTACGGGCATCAATTACATCAATTGCACTTATACAACTGTCCCTTTTGCCGGGTTCTGTTTTTTCATCCAACATCCCTTCCGAGAAGTGTGCCGCGGCGTTTCGAATGTTCACCAGCTATGCTAATTGGTGTATTCACTACGTAAATGGTGGTGGTGGTAACGATGGAGAATTTAGATAAGTAATTATGGCTTCATTTCAACTTGCAACGAGCTGGAATCGTTTAATAGAACTAGATAAATATGTTTTTTTAATAATAATAAATAATGTATCGTAGACACAGTAATGAAAGGTTCCCCAAAGTAAACCGAAGATCTGATAGAAGTGGAGACATGTGAGGGAGGCCCATGTCCAGCAGTGGGAATGTAACGATTTACATTATCTATTGATTATGTATTGATAGTCAAGTAATATTAGTACCTGTAACTTTTATATGACTAAGTACGAGCTTTTCTCATACTTAGTCTCTTTAGGTAGTGACAAAGGTCTTCAGTTCGATTCCGATATCACGTATAGAGTTTAGTTAACGCGACATACGAACTGCTTCTAGATATTTCTTTATCATCTTAAAATATTTTCATATAACGTTGTTTATTTAGATTTTTATTTATCTATAACGCAAAAAGGCATTTCCTTTGTCTGCTTTTTGGGTGAGGTAACTGTCTTTTGTATTTTTGCAGTATATATATACAAACACACGTACAACTTATTTAATCTGTGCACTAGATATGAAAACGTAATTAAAAATTTCTTTAAACAAATCTTATTTTATTTTATGATTTTGTGTATTTTCTTTTTGTATAATTAACGAACTTAAAGTATCATATTGTTAGTTATAAATCTAATTGATTTTTTTTTTGTTTAAAATTTTGTTAAAGATTCAAAAAAATTCCAAAAAGTTTATATTTATTGATACACTACTCATAAAGTATGAAATATAACAGGACTTAATACTAGTATTCTCCTACATAGTACAATATTGTATCTATTCGAAATAATTTTTGAATATATGTAACTACGAAAATATTTAAACATATTCTTGATATAAATACCTTTGTTAGTTATATATTCTTTTACTGTACGGATAAAAACAAGGAAAGGAGGCGCGATATTAAATTGAATTTAACAACGCAGTACACGTAAAAGATTTTTTTTATATTGGTGCAAGAAGTAGTCATGAACCATGTTAAGGGGTGTAATGTAATTGCGTCACGAAACTTTTGCGTTAGTTCATTTGCACTTCAATAATTACATACCTGAATGCATAGCTATTATTCGCGTCATCGCTAATTCTTGTACAATATTATATTAGTGGATTGTGTAAAATTTGCATCCGGCATGCGACTCGCAAAAAACTTGTTAAAAATTAAATTTCACGAGGTGACTTACTGGTCCCATTCACATTTCGCCCGATGATCTTATTGGAGCCGTTGGGTTGCGCGGCGGCGGGCGCGTGCGGCGCGGGGGGAGCGCTTCGTCCCGTTTCCTCGCCCGGGCTCTCCATCTCGCCCCTCTCGCTCGCACACATCAACCCGCCAATTTGAAAACTTCACAAAATCTCAACTGTCAACAGATTATAACATGTAGGTTAAATTTGCCACAGACTAAAAAAGTTTCGTTTTATTTTGCATACGTTCGATTAAAAACTTGATGCGCGATTTTGGCGGCAAGGTTAGGAGCGCGGCCGTAACGCCGGCGGTGCGAGGCGCGCGTCGCGACTGACGGCGGCGAGCGCGCGCGGGCCCTACGGGTTGCAGCTGCATCGCCCCGCCCAGCACCCCACGCGCTCCCACCACGTGCCCGTGGGCCCACGGCCGCTTTCCTTGCCCTCGGCTCTTACATAAAAAAAGAACATAACCGACCAGTCAGCCCTACGAAATTCTGCTAATGTATGGGTGACCTACGCGAGTGTTGGTGTCTTTATGTAGAGGGATTGAAAGGGTACAGACTTGAGGGTCGACGGGTCGCGTTTTAATTTAAAACTCCGACTTACGTATCGATCGATACTTAAAAAAAAAATCTCGTTGCATCAAGTACTCTACAGCGAAACTATTCAAGAAATATATTTTCTGTTTATTTATTTCATGAAGCCACGTTCAGTGAATGATTGGTGATACAACTTCTTATAAAAATGACGCGTTATAAAACATGATTACTATCATACACACGTTGTGCTCGTCTCCTAAAGACGTGGTGATTAAGTCTCGTTATCCCAGTAAAACAAAATCGCCCTTCAAACTGGAGCACAGTAACGTTTTCACGCTTCTATTTAACGGCAGGAATGGAGTAATAAGTTTTCTCTTGTACATTTGATTATTGTTATAAGTTCTAGTTTAAATTAAAAAAAAAGTAAAGTAGGAAATAATATGTGTAACCAAAAGCCGCTACGATCAGAAAGCTCGGTCTGATTAATACTTGCAACCTATATTTCGTTTTCAACTTGACCGTGGATGGTTTTTTGCAAATCACCCGGTACCCGTCGGAGGGTCGGCCATTTTAGGATTTTTTTTCAAAGTAATTTTTTTCACAAAGGCCTCAAGGATGCCCTTGTAAAGGTCAGCTTAATTACTGGATTAAGAATAATTTATACAGTGGCTAGGAGTGGCGTGTCGAAATAGTTATATACACAATTCTGCATTAATTTTT
The DNA here is from genome assembly GCA_029286795.1 of Byasa hedistus. Taxonomy (NCBI): domain Eukaryota; kingdom Metazoa; phylum Arthropoda; class Insecta; order Lepidoptera; family Papilionidae; genus Byasa; species Byasa hedistus. The sequence goes on along the minus strand of JAGSMW010000012.1, from coordinate 568,255 downwards.
ATGAAATTAGTTACATTAAAATCTACCATCACATAAGATCTGTCAGTGGTATATAGTGTAACAAATAGAAATTACCAATAAGTAGTTTATGTAATATAGGTAAAGTATTTCTTAAATATTTTTGAATTATGGCTCCAAAAATCTTAATGAACTTTGTACAGAAAATTTATTGTAATTTTGACTTTTTTATTTATTTTGTTTTGTATATTATCTAAATTTATTTTGAACAGAAAATTAATTGAAGATAAGGATTTCAAACGTTTTTTTCTTATCGGCGACGTAAAAGTACATGACTGGAATTATTATGTTAGTGTAAGGTATAGCTTCGTTTAGACAGACGATTAAATGCTTATAATAGATCTAATATTTACTATGATATAAATTTAACATCAATTATGGATAAAATTATGAATATTAAATGTCTGTTTGGGCAGCGCTTCGATTTTATTAAGTGTCTGAAAACTGTCCTGGCAGTGAGTTAGCTGACGAATAAACTGGTGGCCCGCTTGGCAGCTTGCCAAACGCTTTGCAAGCAGACGTGGTTTGTCATCTAGCTATGATAAGTATTGTTTAAAAATGTCTGCTATTGTTTTAATATAAAAGATAAGTACAAGACAACGTTTTAACAAGTATTATAAGAAATATGAAAATTCAAAAGCTTTGGGTGTGCCTCGGAATGGTATTTTTATTTAAAAATAAGAAACATTTGTATAGAAAACCTTTTTTTAATGACAGTCATCTCTCAACCTCCTTTCGCACGCAGTTAAATGACAGAAAGATCTGAAATGGCTCTAATATTTTAACAGTTGAAATACAGGAATGCTGATGGTGGCAGGTTTTAAAAATCCTACCACCGTCCAAATTACACCACGTGTGGCCACGGAATATAACCAGGGATTTTCCTTAGCTACTGAGGTAGTTTAGCTAGTGAAATTATTGAGATGATATTTTACGTTTCATGCACAATGTGCTGTAAACATTCTGTAGTTGATTAAACTGTTCATCTCGAGGATAATTAAAAAAAAATCATACAAATTTAATTGTAAGTTGTTGTTAATGAATTGAATAAATTCTGATTAGTTGGTGGTATTTTAATAATTTAATTAAGCCCGCTTAGCGCGTCGCGTGGGGCCGCCATGTTGGTCGTCATGTTGGGTGCCATATGAAAGATCTCGCGCTGCGCTGACGGAAGAAAGCGATCGAGCCGCGAAACTGTCGCAGTGGGAACATTCTAACAGAATACTTAAAATATCTGACGCCTTATTAAATCGATCGGCCGTGGGATCACTGTATATATTTGATCTCGCTGCAATTTCTTATGAGAATATTCCAAAGAGATAGCTTATGTAATAAAATAATTAAAACTAAACTTCATTAAATAATTTAAAATATTTACATGAATAAAAGAAATAATTTTACGGATTTTGCTGCATTTGACTATTTAATCAATGTATGAGGGAGAACTTCCAACCCTAACTCCTGTAACTCGGAGACCGTTTACTGAGGCTGTATGGGGTTGCGCGTTGTCCTAAAGAAGCAGAGCAATGACATCGGCACTAGATCACGCAATAGTTACCACTATCTTTTTACAGGTCATTTTTCGTGTCATTGGGTCAACTTGTAATGCGTTGATAAATATACATCGATTGCATGGATAATTACTTTCGTTAGCAGAAGTAAAAAGTACTTATATCGCACAAAACGGCAATTTCATAGTTAAACACCAAATATTTATTTATAGTTTTTATACCTGATGTATGCTTTGATTATAACAACTCTTAAGAGAATAAAATAATAGCCTGTTAAAGAATTTAATCTCGCATCTAAGATACAAAGTATGATCTAAAAATAATACGGCTACACCATAGTGATGTAGAAGAGAGGTCGGCAAGCTTTGACTCGTGAGCCCGAGTGACCCACTTAAGTTCTAAAAATTAAATAAACTGTATATAACACTTCTTTAATAACATATTGATTTTGAACCGAGGCTAAAGATACTGCCCTCTGGTGTAAAATATATTTTATATTTGAAAACCCACGTTCAAATATACCGTTGAACTATTTTCGAATCAACTCTTATAATTAAAGCAAGTCTTCGTCCGTGATAACTCCGTTGCCGAGTAGCTAAGCCCGTGCCCAGTAATATGAAGATCTCCGGTTCAATTCCGTGGCCACATGTTGTAGAGTTTGTTTAGTGGATCAAATAAATCTATTATTTGATCACGGCTGGTTAGTTACCATTCTAATATTGCATTTGAGTTCCTAACAGCTAAGTAGTGTTCAGAGTCGGAATGTTGGTCAATAATGGTCAAATGTTAGTTTATTTTCATTTATGAATAACTAGTTACACTCTTTCTTTTTAATAAAGTATATTGCCAGGAAATTGCAACCGGAAAAAATTGCTCAGGGATTTTTTTTTGTGGTGAAAGTGTTGCAGTTCGCAAGACGAGCCGCGAACTTTCATACTGGGGAAACTGCAACGAAAACTTTCTCGGGGTGCTCACAAAAACTTATTACATTAAACCTTTTTCAGTTTCAACGACCCCCATCTCATTTTCAGGTCGTTTTAATATTAATAATAGTTGTTTGAAGTTTGTTTTAATTGCAAAATATGTATATATTGAAAGGGTCCACTTTTTTTTTACTTAATAAAACAAATATATTTCGTAACATTCACTTTTAGTTTATTAATTAAGATTTTCACATATCACAATCTCCGGCAAAAATTAACAACCATATTGACAGATCTCTCTGACCTCCCGCCAAATAACGTCTAATGTCAACCATTGTTGACATTGACGTTTCACATTTCAAAAAGGTGCCTTCTGTTTTATATTAATTTAAAATTACATACTATTGATAATTTATCGTTGTTATTATTAGGCAAAACTATGAGGAATAATATGATACATATATGCAAATCTTATGTAGATGATATACAAAATTTTAATTTGAATGTATCATTCTGTATACCGTTAATGTTTAATATGTAAATAAGGCTTGTGAATGTGTAGGTTATAGAGATAGTGTGCCGGTAAGTTTTTACTTGTGTGTCGTATTTTCTCACAGTGTAGAAAACACAAGTGGGGCCCAGTTAGCCCCCGCGTGCCCTGCGCTGGGCGGGCCGGCGGTTCCCACAGTACCGGTGCCGTTACTCTATCATCGCATCGACATATTTCCAGCGATCCGGCGTGACGGCGGCCTTTCACCGGCCAGAGGAAAAACCTACACCGCCTTAACAGTCCGTCAGATATTATTTGCAGAAAAACTGAGGCCACGATCGAGGCGGGCGAGAGAAACTTAAACAAAAAAAAAATTGATTCATTAATTGATTATTTTATAGGATCGCCGTTGCAGTAAAACTGGGTGAAGTGGATGGGAGATTTATTTCAAAACTCAAAATGGATTATTGATTTGTGTAAATACAAACGACAAATATATAAGTTTATTAACAAAGCACATACAACAAGAATCTCATAAAAACAGGACACCCCAATTAATTTACCTATATATAAAGTTTCCCTACAATCCTCACCAGGTCGTCGGTTGACCTGGTGTTAATGGTTTTCACTCATGAAACTTCTGCTTTATAGGCAGTCCGATCTTCACGTTAGGTACTTTATTACATTACCACTTCAGTTCACTAATCTGCTAGGCTGACATTAGTGACCTCTATTTTTTTTCAGTGTTTAAAGATTACACTATATGATTCTTCTATAACCGTCATGCATATTAGTCAAGTACATTGCAAGCTGCTTGTAAACTACCCATTAACAAATTTGTATAAACAGTCGCCTACCTCTGACCCGCACTACCTCTTTTAATTTTCGTACTAATGAATTGGTAACATCTACGTGGTAGTTCCTAGTTGATACCAACGCAGCTCCCATTTCTGTGGACAAACAGTAGCGAGGAAACATTACTGTGTTCCAGTTAGAGAGACGCAGTAGATAGTAAAATTACTACAGTATTAGTTATATCTTAAATCAGCGAACAAAATGTGGTAATAGGTATAACGCCTTAACGATCAAAAAGAAAAGTACCATCGAAATGTAGACGAAAATTTCATCTTCATTGTCAATGTCGAACCTAAATTTCATTTGTCGGCGCGATCACGTTGTGAAATCATTTAATTGTTAAAGTTAGTTACAACATTGGCGTTAAATAGGTTTTAGAATCGTCTCTACGTTAAAATTTTCTTTTATAATTTTAAATTCAATTTAGAGATGACTCTCGTTTTTGTAATTCTTGTGCGGGTACAAAAAAGTACACGCCGGCGTTACAAAAACAATCGCGCTCCGACCGCCGGAGTGTGCGGACCTGTTTAGCGGACAAACGCGACATTCTGCAAATTGACGTTTTATTGAACAATGAGCAATCTTAAAAACGATATTTTAATGCCATCAACGCTGACATCTTGTTTTAAAAATACATAAGGAACTTTTAGAAATTTAGGCATACTTATTCATTAAGATTAATCTCTGTAAATTGAAGCACCATCATATAAATGAATAGAATATTAATATTTGTGCTCCAAAGAATGCTGTTGGCTATTTGTTTTGATTTCGTCCGAGATGTGTATATGGTAAGTTTTACCAGGTGGTAGGTCTCTGTTGCCGGAGACCGTCTGGGTGGGTACCACCGCAGCTCCTATTGCAACCGACAAATAGTATTGTGCAAACATTACTGTGTTCCCGTTGGAAGGGCGCTGTAGCTAGTGTAATTACTGGGCTAACGAGACTTAACACCTTATGTCTTACGACGAGCGCAATGTGGTGCAGTGTGTACCATCTTAACTAGCACCACGATGTCATGGGCAAGCGTATCACTTACCATCAGGTGAACGTCTTGCTCGTATCGTCGCACAGTTGTATAAAACAGTGTCCCCGCGGGTTCCGTGGCTCCGGGGACCGGCACGTGACCGCCGAACGCTAATGTTCTCACGGGCCGCCCCGCCCGGCAGCGCTGCGACGGATTCCGTACACATCGGCACCTTTACATCGCTAATCTGCTGTTCAGCTAAAATAAACGCCCGCGCAAAATTCATGCGTACGCGCCGCAACCGACGCAACTGGTTTACGAATTGCTTCGTTCGCACGCAGTGTTGCCATTATTCATTAAAAAAATCCGGATTTATTTATACTAGTAATCTGACATGAAATTTGAAATATAGTTTAAGCATTGGAAGTAGGACTTAAAATAAATAAAAATTTAAATACTGCATACTTCAATAAATAAAAAAAACATTAGTAATATCAAAATGGCTTACGTGATCTTAATAACAATCAGTGCTGGATACAACACGACGTCCGTACACTACGAGCTCTGACGACCGATTATTTTGCTATTTCCGAGCACCCGCCTTTTACAGCCGATCGCAGAGGCCCCACTTTTTCGAAGTATCCGCCTTGTTACTGATCGCAGGCGTGGCTGACGACGATCTATGAAGACTTCTAACAATAGTTTAATTTCTGGAGTCCTATATATTTACAAACTATCAATAACATTAGACAATAGTACTCGCTCAAAAGTCACAGTTACTCTTTTCTTGATCCCTATTAGTTGCTATTTACATCGCGCCGTTAGTATGTTGGTAATTAAATTATTCTGCTCCTCACTTATGGGACCTGGGTATAGACTACGTTCAAAGTTACTCATCTCTGCCGATCTTGTGTTGCAAACATACTGCAATTTTCTGCCATCATCACTGATTTGAGTGGTTATCACTTTGTTGTTAAATTAATCCGTTTTTTTACCTGTTATTTTTATCTGTGAAAGTATAAGAATTAAAAGTAATACCATCTTGATTTCGCTTATTTACTGTACAATTCATTTTTACACATCTTAAAAATAAATTTGTAGCAGACCTTACCGAATCGTCAAAGACATTACCTCTACATGGACCGCCAGTACCTCGACTAGTGTGGATTATTAGCTCCAAGAGGAGCCCTATAAATCCTTTCTAATTTAGTTTCGCAAGGAAACTGGTACATTAGCACATTTTGAAGAGTTAGTAGAAACCGTTAATAGAAGTAAATTTAATATTTCCTTTTAAACAACATTGTAGACAATCTAGAAAACATCAAAAGACAAAAGAGTTTTGATGCGTATTGTAACGTCTAACTATTATATACATATCTCTCAGTATATCACTTAATTTCAAGAAAGGACCTAAGACTCCTGCCTCGAAATCATTGTCACCACGCGTATGATTCAGAACGGGGATCTTAGATCGACTGTTCTGCAATAAACGTCGGATACTTGGATTTATAGAAGTTGTTTTTTCTCCGCGTCTATTTTTCAGGTTTAGTGGAATTAAAATTGTCTGCTATATATATTTATAAGACTGCACCAGAAAAAACTCGGCTATGTTTCTATCAGTTTTGTAACGAGAAATCATAAAGAAATATTAAATGTTGATATGATTTATAATCCTTTATTTAAACATGAATTGCTAGTTCAGTTTGGCGCCAAGCGAATGTAATCTCAATCTTTTGGCGCCAAAGTAGGTTCGAAGACGCCATTTTAGGAAAGTTAAAAAATATGGGCACAGATTAAGTGTTAGTTAAATTTTAATAACAAAATTTTATAAGGCTTTAGATTTTTTTTAAGCTACAGAACACTAATAAGTAAATGGTAGATTTAATGTGCATATATGTACCAGTTTGTTTGTGGAGGTTTTCTTATACGGCTTTATAATCCAGTAGACTTGTTCAACATTTCCAGATGTGGTCAACGAAAATGTTATGAGGTGCAGAATCCAATGATGAATCTCAAAATACTTAACAAAAGATGACGGGGTTAGACTGGTAATAGGTCTTTTTTCTACGAGGCCGTTGAAAGTTATGAAGTTTAAACAATTCTGATATTTCGGTTATAAGTTTGCTTTACAGACACTAAATTAATTGAGACAACGTAAAGTATCAACGTATGAGTCAAAAAGATGAGCGTAATATGGTGTTGTTTAATCGTCTTAATGTACCTATGAAATTACTAATTAGAAAAATATAATAAGAATAGAAAAGTTATCTTACAAGAACCTTATAACTCATTTAATATCATAATTAGAAAAACTGTTCCAATCTTAGGAACATTTGTTAGCTTGAAAGCGACATACAAATTTTTTCTTATTAGTAAATGTCTTAATAGTATTTGGCTTCTGCGTTTAACAAAAAATGCTGACAGACCGTAAACCCTGGACTTTTAGTCTTTTAAAAGTTGTGTGTGAAAAAAAAACCTTAAAAACTTATAAGTAACTATTATTAGTTATCTATAAGTTTTTTGTTATTAATTTTTCATGTTAAATTGTAGTTACACCAGAAACGAAATAATACAATTTACCTTGCCTTATGAGTATCCTGTTATGGTAGTGTTAATGATATATTCATTAAATAAATAAATAAATGCAGCGTTGAAAAGATCGATTTAATAAATAATCCCTTGTGCATTACTTGCGGCAATGAAGACATTTTAACCTGTTTTTCATACGGAGTCTTTTTAGCAATTGAATACAATCAAAATTTTAATTGTGAAAACCAAAATCATCTATTAATATTAGAATACCGTTATTAGAAAATTTTCTAATTCATTCGCTTTACAATGGTTATAATCGTTTACAGTCTATTCTATGAATATGCGATTCCGTTTTAAAGACGCAAATATCTGTGACTACGTTTGATAAAAGATCAGGTTGGTACATATTATTTATCATAATTTAAAAAGAATGTTAATTATAATTAAAAGCAAAGGTTGAAATATTTGATTTAAGTACATTCTCAAACTTTTGTTTTATAAACTACTACCATAAAACAAATATAGTATTAAATCAATTAAAATAAATTGCCAGCCGAGTACCGGTTTCATTACAATGAAATATGCCATCCTCACCACATGCTCCTCGCAGCCATAATAACCATTCTAAATTACTCACTTGGGTACGTGTCGTTATTTGCATTAATTAAATGAAATTATTCTCATTACTTCATCCAAAATTGACCACTAAAATTGCGATGTTAAAATAAATGTGTCAAATGTTGAACTATTAGCATTTGTAAGGGTGTTTAATTATTATAGGTCGTTGTGGTTCAGTTCGTGAGGTGCGAGTTGGATCTCCGCTGAGCTTCAGTTTCCTGTAAAGAAAAACAACACGAGGAAATAGTTATATTCCATGGACAACAGTTTTTGGGAACCTGTGACATTAGACAAACTACACTTGGCCAGCGTGATGGGTATTAAATCTCTTATGTGATCCTAAGTCCCAGCAGTGGGAACGTTAAGGGAGCCGGTTACTTATTTTGAAATTTATTGTCTGTATTGAAATTAGAGAAACTGTGTTCATATTTCAACAAGTACGCATTCCTCGTTTTTTATATGACAACAATTTTCGAGACGCGCCATCGTTTCGAATCGTTCGAGCGGGAAAAACTACAAAATGGCCGCCGGCGGGACTGATGCAAATTGCGCGCGAAAAAACATTCGAAACGTAAAAACGTAAAGGAACTCATAGTATTTCATCGACGTAGCGAGTTATTGAGCGGAGTTAGTGTTTTTATCCAGATTCCCGCGGTCGCGGCGCGGCGGCTTTTTGCCGCTGGTCCCAAGTCTGGGAACTCGACTCTCCTCTCGTGCAAAAAGCGAACGGGGCCCGCCATAACGCTACCGACCGACGCAAAAACCCTGCGACATACGGATAGAATTAATGCGGCGACTCTTTAATTTTCTTCAAGAAAGCACGAGAGGAAACGGTGTAATGAGCGTTCGCACACGCAAAAACCGTCTGTATAATGACGTTACCCGTTCATTTGCTCTATTTTTCATCTTATGTTGCAAACATTAAAATTATAAGTAAGTACTAACTATTATCACTAATCATCATTTTCATTAATGCATTTTTTTTACAACCATCTTTCATTATCATTACTTCTTTATTAAGTTGATTTCAAATGTATATTCACTAGCAATTTAAATTAACTGCATTTTTTTTTTATTTTATGCGATGGCATTGTAATTTTAAAGAACCAAACTAGGGCTTAATTTTTTTAAATAAAACGCTAATACTTTTTTTTTGTAAAATACACATGTAACGCTGCAAATATCTTTCACACTTTTAAATATAATTCTGGTGTTAACAGTAGCGACATCTAGGGCAGTAAAGTAAAACAACTTACTAGCTCTAATTGCTATAGAATATAATTTAATAGTGGCGCTCCCTACCAGCAATAAAATTATAGTTTACGAATTATAGGCATTATCCATTTGAATATAAGAATGTTATATGTATTTTAGAATACATTGGGAATCGAAGAAATTTGTTCGGCGACAAAAATTCTGAAGAGTTAATATAAAATTATTTTTTAAAATACATAAATTGGTAACATTTATGGTCAGCCGTGTAATTTATCGAAGATTAGCCATCTCAATGTTTTTTTTACAATAGTTTTAATTTAATAATAGTAGCTTGTGTTATACCTCATAGCATTAGGTTTGAATCCCATTTAAATTGGTTTATCCCTTTCCGAGTGATTACATTTTTAATAATTTAGGCACATTACATTCAACAAAATGCTCTTATATAACGACAACATACTTCAGGATATAATACTCTTATCCATAAATTATATTTTAAAGTTTTTAAGGCCTGAAAGTAGGCTTCAAAAAGATTTATTTATACTTCATTTGCACACCACGACAAGGTAGAGAAAAAAAGACATGTATGTATAACAAGGCAGCAAATTTTTTTACTTAACGGTTATAAATATTTAGGTCCACTAGACATAACTTTTAAGTTTGATAACTTCACAATTCTACAATAAAGAAATATTATTTAAGATGTCAGCAATTTATTTTGCTTTTTATGTGAAGCTTTTAAAGAACCAACTTATTATATTAATTAACGGTAACTTGTATCGGTCTTGGTAAAAGAGGAAAAACAATACGAAAATAAAATTTATTGAGGACACAAAAGCGTTGAAACAAAAAGAACATACTGTTCTTTCATTAGTGACGAATTGTATGTGCAGAACTCGACACCACGGCACGGTAACGATGTATGAGTTCTTTTAAATATTAGAATAAAAAAACAGGTTTCAAAATAATTTAAAGTATTTTTAATACAGAGAATAAAAACTAAAATAGACTATGCAAAAAAAATTCTTAACTGATGTTGCTTTAACTTTCGCCGTAACATTTAACGGAACAACACTAATAATTAATAAAGTATAAATCTAGAGCATAAAATATTTTCTAACCAAACAATAAAAGTTATATCTTAATAATTTTTGAAAAGCTTTTTCAAAATTTTCATTGTGTACAGAAAAATTATTTGTAACAAGAGAATTTTGTAAACTGTTTGACCAGCAATATTTTCGTAGCAACTTTTTTAAAAAGTGTTTTGCATTAGAAAAAATAAGTCAAAAAGAGCGAAAACGAAGTGTGTGTCGAGTGTTTATAATTATATTTATGTATCAGTGTATATTAATTTTTAGAGATGTTATTAAAATATTGTTTGGAAAATAAAAATATTTCTTTCAAATCTTTTGATTTAATTTTTTACTTTTCATATTTAAGTTACCCTTTTTCATCTGGGGGCGATCTAAGCACTTAAATTAAATTAGTGCTCGAAAAGAAAATTTGGCTTAAAGGTCTTGATACCAGGCCATAAAATCTTATAAAAATAAAAAAAACCTTTTTCATCGCTGGCCACACTAACGTATTACAAATTCAAATTTGTTTGAATGACTCGATGTAACGTATAACTCTCCAATAAGCCACCGAATATCTTTTGATATTGAAAGAAATAACATTTTGACGCATTATAGGAAAGTGTTCGATTGTGTTTTAACTTGAATTTGGTGTTTGTACATTTCGTGCGTTATTGTATGTGTATTTTAGTGAGATGGCATCGGAAAAAGGAGGCAGGAAAGAGAAGAATCAGAACATACAAGTTTTCGTTCGATTAAGGCAAGTCTTTATAAAAACAGACAAAACATCATTTTCACATTTTATTTTACTTATTCATGACTAGGACCTAGGGTGTTCACTCACAAAAGAGACGGGGCAAAATCTACCACATAGGCTGTGCGTGATGGAGGATACACAAATTGATGTAATAAAGTACATTTATAGGACGTGTTATAAAATAAGTTATACAGTTATGTTTTACACAATGGGGTAAGACACTAATTTTACAACGATGTTAAACGACTATGTTGCTGAATACGGTAAAGATTGCTTGCTTAAAACACTAGGTTTTCACAAGGCTTCGTTTGGATACGAAACAATGGTGTTATGGATACAAACATGCGTAGAGAGTGTTAGTAAGCTAGATAGGTTTGATAAAACTCTACCTTGGTCCACATTAACAAGTATGTGGCCCATGGATCAAAACTTTATGTCACATGTAAAAGCTATGTAAACTTTAAACTAAAGAAAAGTTATCGACAATTGAAATAAAATATATTGTAATTTCCATTTAAAACTTATAACATAAAATCTATAAAATTATGTCAGTTCGATTTTGTTCACACAACTAGTTGTAAGTCATAAGATTGGAACAATTTTCTGTTATAAAAAGATTAATAAGTGTTCTAACAAGAAAACGGTTTACCCTCGTAACACTAATTGTTTTGCATTGGTGTAATCATATTTTTGTTTCGGTTACATACTTGGATATTTAATCATACTTAAACTGGACACTGTTAGTTAAAAAGATTTATTAATTTTATTTTGTCTAATTAGAGATAATTAAGTGTTCCTCTCACCGAATCAGAATAAATTTTTTAACAAAGTGTTAAAATCATTGGTTATTACTTGTTTTATGTCCGAAAGTAGTTCTTGCTTGCTAGCTACTATCTGGAATAGTTCTTTATTTCTAGCATTGAGTAGTAGTACATGAATACTATTGATCAAATTATTGTTTAGCTGGTAAAATAATTATTTCAAAATTGGACAAGAATTTTACACTCAATTATTTTGTTTTTCTTTATTAACAATTGCAATAATCTAAACATAGCCCTTTTATATTTTTGTGTCCAACTCGAAAATCTGCTATGAATGTCTGGCTCATTAATTTCCATTGTTTTACAGGCCCCTCAACCAGCGGGAACGTGACATTAGGTCAATAGGTGTAGTTGAAGTGGTGAATGGAAGAGAAGTGCTGGTGAAACAATCACAGCAGACCAGCCACACTAAGAGGTTCACATTTGACCGAGCCTTTGGACCAAATGCTAAACAGGTGCACAAAATTAATTTTCCTTTTTATCAACATTCATCTAACACTACCTTAACTACTTCAAACTATGTTAAGCAATAATTAGGCTGAAAGTGTTGAAACTCGCTTGTAGATTAAACTCCGGCATGTTAATATCACATCAGTGGTAATATTATTGTGGCTATATGGTAATAACATTATTTTTTCATTGTCAAGAGAACATGTGCTACCACTCGGCATCCTCATGGACTTTTATTTTTTAAAACACATTATGTTTAACTTTTGATTATCTGCAAACCCTTAAAAAAATACATTTTTTTTTTTTTTTAAACTACTAAGCGACGAGACGAGCAAGACGTTCACCTGATGGTAAGTGATACGCTTGCCCATGACAACGTGGTGCTAGTTAAGATGGTACACACTGCACCACATTGCGCTCGTCGCCTTGAGACATAAGGTGTTAAGTCTCGGTACCCCAGTAATTACACTAGCTACAGCGCGCTTCAAACCGGAACACAGTAATGTTCGCACACTACTATTTGGCGGTTGAAATAGGAGCTGCGGTGGTACCCACCCAGACGGTCTCCGGCAACAGAGACCTACCACCTGGAAATAAACATAAAGAAATATGGAAATAGACATAAAGTGATAAATACATGATATAATTATCAATCAGTGGATTATTTTTGTTAAGACCATTATGGCCATGCCATGAGATTTTAAAGTAATTATAAGAATCAATTAATATATAAACAACAAAGAGTATAGCACAGCCAAATGGAGAAATGTGAATAGAGGAGCAATGTTGTAAAACAATAATTTTTCTTTTCAGGTGGAGGTATACCAGGAGGTGGTCAGTCCTCTCATTGAAGAAGTATTAGCAGGATACAACTGCACAGTATTTGCCTATGGCCAGACCGGCACAGGCAAGACTCATACAATGGTCGGCGAGAATATTGGAGATGAGACTACATGGCAAAATGTTTGTATACAATGTTTAACTTTTCAAATGTTTTTTTTTATTCTATTAGGCGACTAGACCTTCACCTCATGGTAAGTGATATGCTTGCCCATAACAACGCGCCGCTAGTTAACGTGGTATACACAGTGTGGTGGCCTTGAGACATGAGGTGTTAAGTCTTGTTACCCCAGCAGTTTTACTAGCTGCCAGTGCCCTATAAACTGGAACACAGTAATGTTCGCACACTACTGTTTGGCGGTATAAATACGGGCTGTGGTGGTAGCCACCTAGGTGGTCTTGAAGAAATCATCTCCAACATTTTTCTGATAGTCTTTCACTTTATTCAACTGACTGTTTTAATTTTTTTAATTGTGTATTTGTACAGATGTAATAGTATTATTTTTTTTTACAGGATCCACTGGCTGGCATTATTCCTCGTTCACTGAGCCAGCTTTTTGATGAACTGCGTTTATCTAACACGGAATACACAGTTCGCGTCTCATATCTGGAGCTCTACAATGAGGAGCTCTTTGACTTGCTCTCGTCCTCTGAAGACAATTCCAAGCTGAGGATCTATGAAGATGTAACTAGGAAGGGAGCTAATATCGTTAATGGCTTGGAGGAGATTACTGTGAGTTTATTCTTTATTTTGTTGATCATAGTGAGTGGGAAGTGCCCAAAAGGGTCTTCTTACTTAACAGCCTCTAGCCTCCTAGAAAGATCCTGATAAAATAGTTTTCTTGGATTCTTACATATAAGGGACTAGTTAAGTAAGAAGATTGTTGTTTTGAACTGTACAGAAGTGATGAGATAATCAATGTTCTTGCATGAATCAAACTAACTATTATGTTAAATAAATGTAGCTATGTTTTAAAGAAAAATTTAAATAATATTCAATTTACAGGTGTATAATAAAAATGAGGTTTACAAAATAATGGCACAAGGGCAAGAAAGGAAAAGGGTCGCGTCCACACTTATGAACGCGCAGTCCAGGTTAGTTACAGAGCTAGTATAACTTTACTAATGTCTACTACCTAACTTAATAGTTACTTGATCAATTTCATAAGGTATAAAGTCATTAGTTCCCAGTATCCATTAGATTTCTTGAAGCTTGTTATACATATTTATACATATAGCGAACAAATCATTCTCTGATCCTTATAGCATGAATGTCTCTAGTTTGATTCTAGAGTAGTGTTTGGTCGGTAGTAAAGTGTACTAACCAGGTTAAATATGGATAGATAACAGAGCCAAATATTAAAAATCTATAGCTGTAACAGCATTACTGTGTTCTGGTGTCAACATATGAAATCCAGAGTATTCTGGATTAGCGTGCTTCATCATCCACAGGCTAATTGTAACTTTACACCATGTGATATTAAAGTTAAGATTTAGCTCATTTTGGATAAAAAAAGTTCACTGTTGTGTCAAGTTACTCTGTGTCGAAAGTATTATAGACTTTTTTCAATAGATTTTATTTTGAACATTGCAGCGTCCAACACAAAGAAAAGCAAATACCTCTGTTGTTGTAAGTTTACATCAAATTGTGTTTCTCTATTAACATTTTGTTTATGTTTCCTCTGATCATAAACAACTTGCTTTTATTTCACAATCTTTATGTGTGGTGGTTACTGCAATGTTCTCCCGAGGAAGCATATTCAAATTAGTAGACGATGATAATATGTAGATCTTTATTAAATTAATCATTGTATTTCAAATCATGTGCTACACTCATTTATCGTAATAGTAACTTTTGTCATTGTTTGTTCACGCATCATCCAAATAAAATATGGGAAGTCATATATCTCAACAGTCCAGTAATTGTATTAGTTTACAAATTTTGTAACAAGTATATAGTAATATTTAGGAAGCAAAGAAAACCATCAACTTTGTTAGCATCAAAATTAAAAGAAATAGTTCACAGGTAAGGGTCATAATTTAATTTAAAAAAATCGCCACTGGGCAAACGTCAGAATGGTTCCTGTAATGTAGTCACAACCGTTTTTATTTATCGTTTTTCCAGCCGCTCGCACACGGTGTTCACGATCGTGGTTCACATGAAAGAGAACGGTCCGGATGGCGAGGAGTTAGTAAAGATCGGCAAGCTGAACCTTGTGGACCTGGCTGGTTCCGAGAATATCAGTAAGGCGGGCTCGGATAACCCGGCCAAGCGCGAGAGGGCGCGGGAGTGCGTCAACATCAACCAGTCCCTCCTCACGCTCGGCAGAGTCATCACAGCACTGGTTGAGAGGCATCCTCATATACCATATAGGTGAGGAATAAACTAAGAAAACTCTTCACATTCCTCTACTTTTTATTACATTAAAAATTGACTAGAAGTCAGTCATTCAAATTATTATATCTGTCATGTATTTCTATCACGCTTACACATGGCGACTCCACAAACTGACAAGATATTATATGGAACTCTTACTACTTCTCCACAAGACTACCTAACATTTTTATCAATTCAGGGAGTCTAAACTTACGCGCATCCTACAAGAGTCCCTGGGCGGTCGGACCAAGACGTCCATAATAGCGACCGTATCACCTGGGCACAAGGACTTGGAGGAGACGATGAGCACCCTGGAGTACGCCAACAGAGCGAAGAACATTCAGAACAAGCCCGAAATTAACCAGAAGATGACTAAGAAGGCGATACTGAAAGAGTATGCAGAGGAGATAGACAGGTTGAAGAGAGATTTACAAGCTGCAAGAGATAAAAACGGTAATTCTGTCTTGCTCACTGTAGATGTTTTCTTGTAAAGCTTAATTCTGTCATCAAGACACATATAAACATAGTAGTTTTACTGTTTTGTAGTGAAATGAACTAATATTAATGCTGGTGCTGAACTTACTCTACAAAGTTTAAGCTTTGTTGTCATCACCCATAGTCTAAAGTTGGGTTGATTTCATTACTTTATTTCCACTCTCGCCTGTTTTTAGACTGTCTAATGAACTTCTTAAATATAAGTTATCTAATTCCATGTATCTAGGTGTTTACCTCGCTAACGAGACCTTCGCGGAGATGACGCTGAAACAAGAGGAACAGCGGAAGGAGATACAGGACCTCCTTCTCAGGAAGAGGTCATTGGAAGAGGAGAGGGATAACATAGAGACCATGTTTAACGATCATCGACAAAAGCTGCAGGCCAGAGAAAGTGAACTCAATAACACGAGAAATGCCTTGAACAATACTAAAATTAAACTAAACAATACTAGTAATGTAAGTTTTACACTTATTGTATTATTTATAAAAATTGTTTCCTTTAAGTAGAATATAGTACAATAAATAATTGGCTACCAGTTTACCTGCAATATGATAGTAAGGAATGTTCATCCCAACTTGCAGATGCTGCAGACCACAAAACTGCAGTATGAGGAGCAGAAGCACCTGGTGGAGTATCATCAGCAGACGGAGACTGCTTTAGCTGCGCAGGCGCACGAAATCCTCGCAGTAGCAGACATGGCCACTTCACATGTGCACAGCTTGCATGATACCGTCGAAAAACGCAAGTAAGTAGTGCAAGAACAACAAAAGTATTTTATTTACTTATAGGTCACTTGCTATCTTCTCCTTCACCTGGCATGTTATTATGAAGACAGACTTCACATTTTTTTTTTAAGAATTTTTTTCTCCTCCTCCTTTTTCCCCCTCCTACGGCCCGCCTGATGGTAAGCAGTTACCGTAGCGTATTGACGCATGCAGTACCAGAATACCACTGGCGCGTTGCCGACCCCGTAAAAACCTAATCACGCCCTTTTTAAATAACCCCATTCTGTAGCTTCTTGGGAAAACCACGGCAGGGAGTTCATTCCATAACTTGATGATTCTTGGGAGAAAGTTCCTCTGAAACCGGACTGTACGCGACCATTGCGGTTCTAAGGTATGAGGATGAATTCCCTGCCGATGGCGGACGGTGCGATGGTGAAATGTGGCTGTGGGCATCATGTCGAAAAGTTTACATTTTGTGCGCCACTGCATCCACCGAGCTGGTACTGGTAGATAGTATTAATTTGATGAATTTCTTACAGGTCAGTGGAGAACACGAACTTGGAGCTTACAGGCGCTTACCGCGAGCTGTCGAGCCAGCATCGTCACTATATTACCAGCGAGGTCGACAATTTCATGGCTTCACTTACGAACACCTTCGGAGAAATGGAGACAGAGCTTGGTGAGTATTGAGAAAAAGAAACAATCTGGATTTAATGATTTATTAAGTATTTTATCATTCTCCTGTTAACCACATCACTTCAGTTTCGAGTTGCAGATTCGAAAACATTACATTAGGTTAGCCATACTGAAATAACAATTTAAATTTTAGTACTTACAGAAGCAGACAGCATTTATTTAAGTAAGAAAACAAATTATAATACCTCTGTCCACATACTATGAGATCCTCATTCTGTTCCACAGATACTCACACTGCTGCAAATATTAAAACTTACTCTAACAACCAGAACATGCTGAGCGAATTAGTTGGTAACACTAAAGAAACAATGAATAAGGTGAGTGCTTCTCGCTCCTTTCACACCTGAAACCTGTGAAGTATTTATTGGCATGACATGATGAGGTTGTTCTGATGAATAACTTTTACAGATGGAAGCACTAGACTGCACGCTGAGAGAGCGCATTATCACCAGCGCTACCCAACAAAAGCAAACCGTCTGCACCATATTACAAACGCACTGCTCACAGCTACAGCGAGCACTGGAGCAATCGAGTACAACTACTATCGGAACACTACAGAATATAGCTGACATGGACCTCAAGGCCGCTGTGGCGTTATATTTGGAGCAATGGGTGAGTATTCGTGTGATCTCCATTGTTAAAGAAAATTATTCGAATCCGTCCATATATTTACAACTCCGCTCCTGCGTAGAGCATAGTCAAGAAGATGCCGTCGTAACATTTTAAATTATCTGTCAAAGTATTATAATATTTAAAACAATTGAATATTGTCAAGTTTTCGCCGCCAGAAACCGACTAGTAAGCTAAGGGGTTCTGTGTTATAACAGTACACGAGTGTCGCGTCACATGTGGCGTCGTTGAGAAGCGGGCAGACGTCGTTCAGCTCGATCGCGAGCACAGCGGCACAGCAGTCTGCGACCGCGGCCCGCCGGCAGTACGACGCGCGCCGCCAGCACCGCGACCGCTGCAACGCAGCTTACAATGCACACATCGCTGTAAGTTGCACTTTTCTTAATCCTCTCTAAATGAAAAACCAAGCCAACCTCGTAACTTTAGAATGGAATCGTAGACGCCCGTACACATACGCATTAAAATATATATTATGACAATATATATTGCAAATGATATTAGCAGATATTATATTACAGATAATAAAAGAAGAAAGAGCACACACACAAGAAAAAATAACAAAGGAGTTAACTGATTTAGAAATAGAGAGAGCGGATATGGAGCTCCATTTGACGAAGTGGATGGAGGAAGAGAGGCGCCTCCTACAGGAGCGAATCGAACGCCACCTGACGAGTCAGAGAAACGCATTTCAAGCGTTATACGAGAAGAGAGTAGCGAAAATCGAACAGCAGAGGCGAGAATATGAGGAGAGAGTCACTCATCACTTGGAATGGCTTGAAGCTATGCTGAGAGTGAGCGAACAGGAGACAAGCGCAGCTGATGGAGATTTGAAAGAGAACGAAGATGCTGTTGAGAAATGCTTGAGTAATGTAGAAAATTTCAGGCAGCTGTGTGATAAAGGTAGGTTGTTTATATTAAACAAGTAATAAACTGTTTGAAGACTGTGATCTCAATATGTATGTAATATATATTTTATATTACATACAATTACAACCACAATTACGCCCAAAATTTCCGGCGAGTGTGTATTTGGGTACCCACGCCACAGCTTCTATTTTGCTTACCAAACAGTACAATATTGTGTATCCGCCATATTTTTTTTTTTTTTTTTTTTTTTTTTTTTTTTTTTTTTTTTTTTTTTTTTTATTTTTTTTATAATAGTTAAAACATTGAATATTGTCAAGTTTTCGCCGCTAGAAACCGACTAGTAAATTAAGGGGTTCTGTGTAACAGTACACGAGTGTCGCGTCGCATGTGGCGTCGTTGAGAAGCGGGCAGACGTCGTTCAGCTCGATCGCGAGCACAGCGGCACAGCAGTCTGCGACCGCGGCCCGCCGGCAGTACGACGCGCGCCGCCAGCACCGCAACCGCTGCGACGCAGCTTACAGCGCGCACATCGCCGTAAGTTGCACTTTTCTTAATCCTCTCTAAGTAAAAAACCATGCCAACCTCGTAACTTTAGAATAGAATCGTAGACGCCTGTATAAAACGGCCAGCGCACAGCCATTGTGCACATACGCATTAAAATATATTTTTATGACAATATATATTGCAAATGATATTAGCAGATATTATATTACAGATAATAAAAGAAGAAAGAGCACACACACAAGAAAAAATAACAAAGGAGTTAACTGATTTAGAAATAGAGAGAGCGGATATGGAGCTACATTTGACGAAGTGGATGGAGGAAGAGAGGCGCCTCCTAGAGGAGCGAATCGAACGCCACCTGACGAGTCAAAGAAACGCATTTCAAGCGTTATACGAGAAGAGAGTAGCGAAAATCGAACAGCAGAGGCGAGAATATGAGGAGAGAGTCACTCATCACTTGGAATGGCTTGAAGCTATGCTGAGAGTGAGCGAACAGGAGATAAGCGCAGCTGATGGAGATTTGAAAGAGAATAAAGATGCTGTTGAGAAATGCTTGAGTAATGTAGAAAATTTCAGGCAGCTGTGTGATAAAGGTAGGTTGTTTATATTAAACAAGTAATAAACTGTTTGAAGACTGTGATCTCAATATGTATGTAATATATATTTTATATTACATAGAATCTTAACCACAATTACGCCCAAAATTTCTGGAGAGTGTGTATTTGGGTACCCACACCACAGCTTCTATTTGCCTTACCAAACAGTACAATATTGTGTATTCGCCATTTTTTTTTTTACGACAAATAAACTCATGAATAAGAAAAGTTATTGAACTATCATTTGTGTTTAACAGAAATTGGAGCAGTCTCTGCCAGTGTTGGCTCATTATCTGAGAATGTTTTGAATGTGGTCAGTCGGGTAAAGACTGATATGGAGCAGGCTGTGTTCGAAGCCAAAGATATCGTCACGGTATGTGTTATTAACTTTAATACATATTAATTATCTATATGTTAAGATGATTAATTAGTTCAATGTACTAATACTTGAGCTCGATTCGATTTACTGCTGGTAGGTCTCTTTTGTTGCAGACAGTCTAGGTAGGTAACACCGCAGTGGCTATTGCAAACATTACTGTGTTTCTGATTTATAGGGTGCTGTAAGCGAGTGACTACTGTAGTAACGAGACTTAACACATTATGTCTTAACGACGAACGTAATGTGGTGCAGTCTATACAGTCTTAACTATCACCACGTTGTTATGGGTATGCATATCACTTACTATCAGGTGAACGTCCCACCCGTCTCGTCGCTTCATCGATTTAAAAAAAAACATGGTTTTAAATGACGATGTGGCAATGGATGGTGAAGCAGACTTGCTCAGAATACTCTTGTATGCACAGTGGAAACAATATTCTTTTACGGCAGCAGATTTACATTGTGAGACTGATGATTGCTGGCCCCCGTTCAAACTCCACACAATTTGACCCTGTAATTGAACCATGGTCTTTAGTGTTTTCAGGCAACCAGTTTGCAACTGTGCCACAAAGGTAATTAAGAAAAGATAAAATGAACTATCCATATGACTCAAGACATATCAAATTCTCCAACCTGTCCGTCAACCTCCAGAAATGGAGAGGCACTTCAAGAAGATGAGGTTTATTTTTATAGTGCTTGTTTTGTATATGCAGAGCGGAACTAACGGCGTTATCACCGGAAACCAACACGAGGCGGAACAGCTGTCTGTGGTACTTGCGGGCATGCTGGAAGGGACAGCGGACGAATTGAAGAGTTTAGTCAACCATATCATCAACGAAGTTAAAGTGAGTTGCCATTAGATAACTTATTATTAATTTATCTTTTTATGTTTTATCGCGTGAAGTGTAACAAGCGGTGATCAGCGCACAACACGCTATACGGTCGGTTCAGCTTATTCACTAAACTACGAAATCAACAGATCAGCGGCACCTCGTCAATTGAGCAAATGTCGAAACTGACGTCGAGCACGCAGGAGCTGCTGTCGACGTGCCGCGCCCACCAGGATGCGCAGATCAGCAGCCTCGGGGTCGCGCAACGCGAACAGGAACGGTTCCGCGCCAGCCTCCGAGAGGAAGTCAGCAGGCAGGAAGAGATTGAGAGCAGATGTCTAAAGGACCAATACAAGGTGTATTCACCAACTGGTAAGTTTTTTTTAAATGCTCATGTTTTATAGCATAATCACATTTTGTTAAGCCTATATATTTATATAGTTTTTTTGGATACCTATTCCCCTGAGTCAAGGCCAGGTTATCTCGTACTTGTATGTACTAAAACTAAACTAAGGTTAGAGGCACCGGCTTCATTGTTTTGTTGAAAACAGTATTTGCAGACAATCTGTGAAATGAAGTGCACCTAAGAAATAAATATGTACGTGTGTTTGTGCGCGTGCGCAGGGGGCACACCACACCGCAGCGAGTACCGCTACCCGCGCCGGCTGCCCGCCGCCTCGCCGCACGAGCGCGTGCTCGCGCGCTTCCGTGCGATGCGCCGCCAGGCCAGCGAGGACGTACGTACTGCTATTGTTATTTAAGTTATTAATCTTTGGATGTACTTTAAATAACACAGAGATCCCAGGTGGTAGGTCTCTGTTGCCGGAGACCGTCTGGGTGGGTACCACCGCAGCTCCTATTTCAACCGCCAAATAGTAGTGTGCGAACATTACTGTGTTCTGGTTTGATCTATCTATCTATCTATCTATCTATCTATCTATCTATCTATCTATCTATCTATCTATCTATCTATCTATCTATCTATCTATCTATCTATCTATCTATCTATCTATCTATCTATCTATCTATCTATCTATCTATCTATCTATCTATCTATCTATCTATCTATCTATCTATCTATCTATCTATCTATCTATCTATCTATCTATCTATCTATCTATCTATCTATCTATCTATCTATCTATCTATCTATCTATCTATCTATCTATCTATCTATCTATCTATCTATCTATCTATCTATCTATCTATCTATCTATCTATCTATCTATCTATCTATCTATCTATCTATCTATCTATCTATCTATCTATCTATCTATCTATCTATCTATCTATCTATCTATCTATCTATCTATCTATCTATCTATCTATCTATCTATCTATCTATCTATCTATCTATCTATCTATCTATCTATCTATCTATCTATCTATCTATCTATCTATCTATCTATCTATCTATCTATCTATCTATCTATCTATCTATCTATCTATCTATCTATCTATCTATCTATCTATCTATCTATCTATCTATCTATCTATCTATCTATCTATCTATCTATCTATCTATCTATCTATCTATCTATCTATCTATCTATCTATCTATCTATCTATCTATCTATCTATCTATCTATCTATCTATCTATCTATCTATCTATCTATCTATCTATCTATCTATCTATCTATCTATCTATCTATCTATCTATCTATCTATCTATCTATCTATCTATCTATCTATCTATCTATCTATCTATCTATCTATCTATCTATCTATCTATCTATCTATCTATCTATCTATCTATCTATCTATCTATCTATCTATCTATCTATCTATCTATCTATCTATCTATCTATCTATCTATCTATCTATCTATCTATCTATCTATCTATCTATCTATCTATCTATCTATCTATCTATCTATCTATCTATCTATCTATCTATCTATCTATCTATCTATCTATCTATCTATCTATCTATCTATCTATCTATCTATCTATCTATCTATCTATCTATCTATCTATCTATCTATCTATCTATCTATCTATCTATCTATCTATCTATCTATCTATCTATCTATCTATCTATCTATCTATCTATCTATCTATCTATCTATCTATCTATCTATCTATCTATCTATCTATCTATCTATCTATCTATCTATCTATCTATCTATCTATCTATCTATCTATCTATCTATCTATCTATCTATCTATCTATCTATCTATCTATCTATCTATCTATCTATCTATCTATCTATCTATCTATCTATCTATCTATCTATCTATCTATCTATCTATCTATCTATCTATCTATCTATCTATCTATCTATCTATCTATCTATCTATCTATCTATCTATCTATCTATCTATCTATCTATCTATCTATCTATCTATCTATCTATCTATCTATCTATCTATCTATCTATCTATCTATCTATCTATCTATCTATCTATCTATCTATCTATCTATCTATCTATCTATCTATCTATCTATCTATCTATCTATCTATCTATCTATCTATCTATCTATCTATCTATCTATCTATCTATCTATCTATCTATCTATCTATCTATCTATCTATCTATCTATCTATCTATCTATCTATCTATCTATCTATCTATCTATCTATCTATCTATCTATCTATCTATCTATCTATCTATCTATCTATCTATCTATCTATCTATCTATCTATCTATCTATCTATCTATCTATCTATCTATCTATCTATCTATCTATCTATCTATCTATCTATCTATCTATCTATCTATCTATCTATCTATCTATCTATCTATCTATCTATCTATCTATCTATCTATCTATCTATCTATCTATCTATCTATCTATCTATCTATCTATCTATCTATCTATCTATCTATCTATCTATCTATCTATCTATCTATCTATCTATCTATCTATCTATCTATCTATCTATCTATCTATCTATCTATCTATCTATCTATCTATCTATCTATCTATCTATCTATCTATCTATCTATCTATCTATCTATCTATCTATCTATCTATCTATCTATCTATCTATCTATCTATCTATCTATCTATCTATCTATCTATCTATCTATCTATCTATCTATCTATCTATCTATCTATCTATCTATCTATCTATCTATCTATCTATCTATCTATCTATCTATCTATCTATCTATCTATCTATCTATCTATCTATCTATCTATCTATCTATCTATCTATCTATCTATCTATCTATCTATCTATCTATCTATCTATCTATCTATCTATCTATCTATCTATCTATCTATCTATCTATCTATCTATCTATCTATCTATCTATCTATCTATCTATCTATCTAAATTTTTGTATTAATCATTTTTTCTGTTTGCCTTCCGCAGCTACTCTCCACTTCCTAGTGTAATTACTGGGGTAACGAGACTCAACACCTTATGTCTCCATGCGACGAGCGCAATGTGGTGCAGTGTGTACCATCTTAACTAGCACCACATTGTCATGGGCAAGCGTATCACTTACCATCAGGTGAACGTCTTGCTCGTCTCGTCGCATATTAGTATAAAAAAAAAAAAGATCTCTGTTTCGGTTCCGGCGCCACGTGTTGTGTAGTTAGTTTAGAAATAGGTATACTCGTATTGTAATTCTACCGGAAAAATGTAGTGTGAAATTACTGTAATAATCAGACTTATATTTCAATTCTGAAGACGACGACCACGATGTCGGTGTATGATTAGTTGGTGCGGGTTTATCTAGCACCACATTATTATGGGCGTAAATGTTATCTTCAGGGGAACTTTCCACGCGTCGCTTTTACAAATGATAAAAGTAAACGGATAAAAATAATATGCTCCACATTCATAAATCAGGACTGCATCGTATTGGAATCAGACGAGAACAGAACTATCAGCGACAGCGAATCCTCGTGCTCGGAGGAGTCGAGCGCGTTCGCAACGCCGCTGCCCCCCGCTGCCGCCACCACCCCCGTGGAGCACCCGCTCGTTAAGTGCACCTCCGAGACCGACATATACATGCGGCGGGTGAGTTCACATATTAACAACCATCCAACGTTGACTATTATTAGATAGATAGATATTAATTCATATACATACATTTCGTTTATATTTTATGTATATTTATTCTCATGAGTTTTTATTATACAATATAAGCTGTAAATTTTGCGATAAGGCCGCCCTTGCCCACATATAGATCTTAAGCCTAGTTTTAGTAAATTTTCCTTGTTTTGTTATTGCACATAAAGAATTTATCTATCTATCTATCTATCTAAATTTTTGTATTAATGATTATTTTTTCTGTTCGCCTACCGCAGTTACTCTCCACTTCCCAGGTTGACTGGCAGAAATTGCTCATAAGGATTAAGTCTTACTTTTGTAGCCCAATTTTAGGTATATTAATAAAGATTTCAAATAAATAATCATCCGGCAGAACACGCTGTACCATCAGAAACTATGGTTTCCCTTACCATCATCTGACTCTTAATAAGTGAACTATTGCTCTAACTTAAAACAAAAATTTTGACTTTGAGATCACAAGCCACTGTGTGTTGAACAACTATAAAAAATCTGTCTAAGCACAATTTACAGACATCTTTAACTTTCTAATTTTTCTGTGCTGTTATGTTTTTCTATGGATTAATATAACAATGTATGGTCTTTTATCCCCACAGCGTCACGATCAGCAAGGCAAGGAGAACGTAAACCGCTCGATGTCGTTCAAGAAGCCGTCCAAGCTGCCCGCGCCCGCACCAGTTTCCACATCCGTCTCCGCTTCGAACAAGAGGCCGCTCGTCGATCGCAACGCGCACTGACACGCACACAAACCGCAACATGAACAACTGTACTGCAGCCGCAGTGGACGGGGTCCAGGAGTAGAAGCACGCTTATGGCAGATCGACATTACGGATCAGTCTCCTCGCTTTAATGAGACGATCGGAACGGTCACCTGGTCGTAAGCGATACGCCTGCTGCCAAATTTGTAAAGTAATCAATGGAACTAAATAATTACGTAATAAACTGGATTTGTGTGTGGATACCGTAAAAGAAACCATTTGGGACTTTCTTAATTTTGGCGGGACCCTGAAATTGTTGTAGTGTATGAAATAAATATATGCCGTTATTTATTGAAGCCATTGCTCATAACAGCATCTAGAGTATTTTCATCTATATAGTTATCCATTTGTCGTCAATTTCACGTGTTAAGTGACCACGGGGCCGTGGGTAGAGGAATATACCCGGCTCTCATATGCTGACTGAGAACTGACTGTGACTGGAATGAGGTGGTAGCTAAACTGGACGATTCGAAAAATGCCTACCACTATCCAAACTTTACAACGCGGATACAGAATTGAACCAGGGACCTCTGTGATACAAGGCGAACGCTTAGCCTTCGCTCCACAGAGACGGTATAAGTCTTTGAAAGAATGAATGAATGAATGAAAAATATTAATTCCTATGTCAAGCAGTGGAATGTCTATGGTTAAAAATAAAATAATGGACCATAAAACTGTTTCTAAAGTTTTAGACTAGTTTTTATGTATTTTAATTATAATTTGTACTATTTTCGATTGTATTTTTTTTTTCATTTAAATATTTGTATGAATAGTATACATTTTACTAGTTGCATATATATGCGATGTACGCGTAACGAATGTTAGGTATTATTATAACCAAAAACGTTTATGAAGACGATATACATTTCTTTTGTAATATTGTACTAATACATACGTATTAAAATATGTATTAAAAAATTTAATAATCACGTATATATATGTATTTAAAACCGACGACACAGACGAGCGGATTCAAATAAGTGTATCACAGATAATATATGGTTTGCGATGGATCGAATCGATTTCACAGTTATAGGAAGTTAATAAATAAAATAATTATAGAATATAAACAAGAATTAACACACTAAATAGTATTAACAGGTTATTTATAAATACATTTTCTTTTAAAGGTTTTATAAAATTTTAGGTTTGATGAAATTAGGGAGGGTTTATTAATTATAATTATTAAAAGCAATATACGTAAAAATATCGTATCTTTTTCCTTTAAACATCTGAAGAGCATTAGGCTGCTGGATTTCTAGCAGCACCCGTCGCTGGAAATATTAAAATAATATAGTTTGTATTTAAGTTTACAGGTTGCTTGCAGTGTATGAATCTTATGCACGTGAGAACTGCTCTAGTGGCAGTTCATGTATGTTTCATTACTGAGAATACCACCCAGGGTGGCAAAGTGTTCATCTTATATTATTTGCTATTAATTATATGTTAGTTCAGTTTGTATTGTGTATCTATTATTAACGTATACTATGAAAGTGATTAAATAAACTATGTATATTAATGTTTTTTTTTTGTCGATCACTCCTGACTGAATTGATATCTCCGTAGAGATGATAATAGTGTGATTTACTGCTGCTTCCACTACTGCTTCATGGCTGATATTAACGTTGCGTCGATACTTACCTTCTGTCTTCTCTTGACATTGTTGCAGTTTCTGATTTTATTGCCATAAACAAAATCAGATCTCTGCATTCTTACAATGTTACTAAATCTTCACTCCCGGACACATCTATCGGCCCACCTAGTGTTTAAAGTTTTAACGGTGCCTAGCTAAAAGTAAATGTTAGGTGGAGCAATAAGTTTTAATGCAGTTTTAAAGCAGATTTATTGGTCAATCCCTATGTAAGTTTTTTTTTAATTTCTTTGTAATTTCGGATTGATTTGGCCGGCAAAATTTTTCTTAACTATAGCCTTATCCTGATATCACAATCTATTTCCTGTTTCAATCTTAGTCTTTGTTTCTCTTTGCTATGTCGGCTATAGCTTCCCTGCAAAATTTTAAAAACCTTGGACGACTAGCGTCTTCACTCATCATCACAAATAAATATTGTACAAAAAGGCGGACTTAATGCCATAGGGCATTCTCTCCCAGTCAACCTCGGCAGTGGGCAAATGCAGTGGTAGGTGAGGGTAAAAGAGAAGTTTTGTTTTTAAAAAAAGAAAATTTAAAAAAAAATAGAAGATATGTACTTATATATACATACATATAAATACGTACATAAAATATGAATACTTATATATACACATATACATAACATACATAAGAATTACTGTTCTATATCCAAGTAAAACCTCCTCCCATTCTCTTAAAGATATTTTGTTCGGAGCCCTTCTAATATCGTCGGGCAAGGAGTTCCAGAGTCGTGCTGCCCGAACTGTAAAAGAGTTACCGACGAAGCCAGTATATACACTCCCGGACACATCTATCGGCCCACCTAGTGTTTAAAGTTTTAACGGTGCCTAGCTAAAAAATAAATGTTAGGTGGAGCAATAAGTTTTAATGCAGTTTTGAAGCTGATTTTTTGGTCAATCTTTATGTATGTTTTTTTTTAATTTCTTTGTAATTTCGGATTGATTTGGCCGGCAAAATTTTTCTTAACTATAGCCTTATCATGATATCACAATCTATTTCCCGTTTCAATCTTAGTCTTTGTTTCTCTTTGCTATGTCGGCTATAGCTTCCCTGCAAAATTTTAAAAACCTTGGACGACTAGCGTCTTCACTCATCATCACAAATAAATATTGTACAAAAAGGCGGACTTAATGCCATAGGGCATTCTCTCCCAGTCAACCTCGGCAGTGGGCAAATGCAGTGGTAGGTGAGGGTAAAAGAGAAGTTTTGTTTTTAAAAAAAGAAATTTATTTAAAAAAAAATAGAAGATATGTACTTATATATACATACATATAAATACGTACATAAAATATGAATACTTATATATACACATATACATAACATACATAAGAATTACTGTTCTATATCCAAGTAAAACCTCCTCACAATTCTCTTAAAGATATTTTGTTCGGAGCCCTTCTAATATCGTCGGGCAAGGAGTTCCAGAGTCGTGCTGCCCGAACTGTAAAAGAGTTACCGACGAAGCCAGTATATACACTCCCGGACACATCTATCGGCCCACCTAGTGTTTAAAGTTTTAACGGTGCCTAGCTAAAAAATAAATGTTAGGTGGAGCAATAAGTTTTAATGCAGTTTTAAGCTGATTTTTTGGTCAATCTTTATGTATGTTTTTTTTTATTTCGTATTCAGGATTATGAAAAAAAACGAAAATACGAGTCTGTTCATTGTTTTCAACGACCCAGGAATGGAAAAAACTTTATTTCGCACAAGCTGGATTTTTTTGATGTCTCCGATTATTGGGTCCATAAAAAGGCAAATCTAAACATATAGTCAGTTTTAACCAAAAAATATGGATACTCTGCCTGAAATTGACGCCCAAGCTGTAAAACTTCTGCCGGCCAAATCAATCCGAAATTACAAAAAAATTAAAAAAAAAAACATACATAAGGGTTCACCAATAAATCTGCTTCAAAACTGCATTAAAAGTTATTGCTACACCTAACTTTTATTTTTAACTAGACACCGTCGAAACTTTAAACACTGGGTGGTGGGCCGATAGATGTGTCCGGGAGTATATTAAAAGCATATAATAATTCTCTAGTTTTCATCTGTATTTTAATCTTTTAATATCGATTTTGCATCGATTAAAATTTATTTTTCCATGTACTTCTTGAAAAGCAAAAAAAAAAAAACATTTTGTTTCGTACATTTATTTCTCCAACAAGTGATTATTATCAAAGTGTATCTTTAGCGGTACACTAATAAATATGCCGAAGCTCAACTAGCACCAAAAGTTTATTTACAAATCTATTAATGACCGTTAAACGAATTCTATGTGACATTTATGGCTCCGGAGAAGGAATATTAATGCATTTACTTCATTACTCCATAGACTTAAAAACTAAAATAAATTACTAGAATACATATAAGAATGCATAAAACTTATCGTTTGGTCTTTGACATTAATACTAAAGTGATCCCACATTGTTAATTCAATGAACACAGTTATATTGTTCTTTCTCAAACAAGATAAAGAAATATATTTATCAGTGGTAATATTGCATTTATGAAATATATAAAACTGTTATTATTTTATAATACATATCTTTCCTGGTTCCTTTTATAATATAAATATTTCATGTCAACGGCGTTTTTGTGAATGACAATTATTTAACGCGCCAAAACAAACATGGTGGGATAATGAAAATAAATGCCTCAGAATAAATTACTTATAAACTAAAATAAATAAATTCTATGCATAAAAGCAGAATTTTTAAGTCTATTTACATTTTTATTCTTATAGTACCATAAATAATAAATAGATTAGAGAATTTTCTTTTTAATACCATACACACTGCGTCTGGAATTTGTGAATTGACATTTCAATTAAAATTGTTTGCTTTACAATAAAAAATCCTTAAACAAAAGACGTAGAATCAAAATTAAAATTTAGATTATATTTTAATTCATAATATTGTTTATTTGATTTAGGCGTCATAATTTTCTTTAACTGGTATAAAACATAGCCGTTTCGTTGGAAAGGTACACATTTATGTGCTTAGAGAAAATCTCTGTAAATACGAGTATTATGAGGTCTTAGGTAAAATTTTAATTTTAAATATGACCCGAGAAACTATCAAAACATAAAATTTTAAATTTGTGACGCTCCATCGTCGCACCTCTTTGTGTCTTTGAATTTGTTTTAAATGTAACAATTAATAATAAACAATATAAATAAATGCTATTCAGGGCATCGAATCGTGGTTAACAATTTTCGATATTCACCAATTCGATAGTATTCTGGGATCGGAGCCCGCCGCGCTACGGATTGTTCACAGATATGATCTGGTTGATCCAGCCGATGAAGGATGACACCTTAACGTAGACACCCGGCACGTCCTGCCGGCCGCAACCGAAGCCCCACGACACCAGCCCCGCCAGCTCATAGAAACCATCATCTTGGCACACCAACGGCCCGCCGCCGTCGCCCTATAAAACATTCTACTGTTGAAGATATTTCCGTGACCTATCGCTTACTTAAGCATGAGTTTTTAAAACAGATATCAAAATCTATAAATTTCTAGAATTTCTTTAAAAAAAAAATCCATCAATCCTGAAACAGTTTATCTGTAAGAATAACATTTCAAGCTAAACTTATAAAAGTACCTGGCATGCGTCGTTGCCCTCCTCTCCCCCGGCGCAGAAGGAGCTGGAGGGGAGGATGAACACCTTCTCGGTGACCGCGTTCACCTTGCGCACGCACTCGGAGTCGTTCACGATGGGCAGCTCGGCCTCGCGGATGCGCAGCGGGATCGGACCAGCTGCATTTAGGAAATTAGAGATAGAAATACAGTCACAGATTATGCATCAGCAAACCAACAGACGATAGCCATTGTAACAACTTATACAGATGTGTCACACACATGTCAGTGTAATTTGTTAATATCTCTTTGAACCTCCGCCGGAAACGGAGGAGTGTTATCAGTTTATCCTGTGTACACTGATATACTTCTGTATGTTTGAGAATCCGTGAGAATTAATGTTTACAAATTTAACAATATTGCAGATATTAAAAAAAAGTCTTAACTGATTACTATCATAATGGCTAAACTCTTTCTTCTGTTATACTGTACTGTTGCTTGTATATTTTATCATCAAAATAGTCCATAATTATTTTTAGTGCACCGCTACTTACCTTTGATTACTTTTTATTTATATCTTCTTTTCCAGTGGGTTGTCTGGAAGAGATTGCTGCCTGAGCAATAAGACCGCCCATTGTACATTTTTGTGTTGACTTATGTATTTCTTTCTTTTGTTAAATTTGTTACTGGTGTACAATAAAGAATATTTATCTTATCTTATCTTATCTTAATTTCCTTTTGCATTTTTGCGAGTCAGTTACATGCAAATATTTTGAAAGTAGATATGTTAGTTGTTAATGAAACTCACTCTCCCCCATGTATCCGTATCCGGTGACTGTGCAGCGCTTGCCAGCAGGGTGCTCCTCGTCCCGCGCCGGCAGGCACACCAGGCACACTCCTGGAACACAGGGGACAATGTTCTATTAGTAATATCATACCACCTTGTAACCGGGTTCAGTAAGCAATGCTTAACTTAAACAGGTCTCTATGTTACTTATTTAGATGGCTTTATTGGGACGTATTAGTTTTTGCTGTGACGTCACAAGCGCAACAAAATGGCGGGCATATTTTTAGTACACTTTTCATTTACTAATTTATTAAAATTATAAATGTATTTCGTATTGTACTTGAATGATTTGCGAACTGACCGTCTTTGAGTTCAGCTTTAGTCTTCAGCTTGAGGAGAGCGATGTCGTTGTCGAGGGTCTGGCTGTTGTGGTTGTGGTGGATGTAGGTGGTGGCCACCAGCAGCGTCTGCGCGCTGGGTGAGCCGTACTTCCGAGTGAGGTCGTTGTCGCCGACCCTCACGAAATAGTCATCACCGGAGCGAACGATGCTGGAACGTGCACACATTCATGTCAAAACTTATAATTTTATTAAATCTATGTTATTTTATCTATATAATAAAAGCTTCTTTGCTACAGTGTCTAGGAGCTGGAACTGTAATACAGAGATCAGGGATCACACACAATTTTCTCATGCGTTTTGTGTGTTACAATTACATATTTGTTCTCTAAACTATGATTGAGGTAGTATTTATGGTCGCGCTTGTTCATTGTACATTTCATAATATTAATATATTACTAACGGTAGTGTTAGGAGAGAATATTCTCGACTCACTTTAATCTGATGCCGTTGCGGAACGACAACGACGAGGGATACAAACGTACAGAGCCGTTCATAACAATGAACGGTTCTGTACGTTTGCATATAAATGTAAGTGTCGGTGTCCATACTTTACAGAATTATTGGGCACGGTGCGGGAGATATCTAGAAACAGCTGGAGTGAATATTTTGATGAAAGATCGTTAAGTAAAGTACAAAACTATACATAACATACTATCATAGCTCACAGACTTCTATCAGGACACGCGCCAATAAACAACTTCGCATTCTTAATGAAAAAAAAAAAAGGATTCTCCAAATTGCAGAGTGTGGGACGATAGAAGACGTGTACCATATGTTAGTGGAGTGCGTTAGAACAAATCATGAGAGATTACAATTCTTTATAGTGTTATAGTGTTAACGATTATTTAAATGATAAAGATGTGTGGAAATAAATGGCGCTGATTCTCAAGCAGTATGTGTCAGTACGTGTAAGACATTTACAAAATGAAGAAGACAAAAAAAATGTATATATATACAGCCCGCTGAGTTTCTTGCCCATTCTTCTCAGGTCCGTGGCATTTGTTTTGCGAACGGCTGGTAGATTTTGACGTTCAATAAGTGAACTATTGTTCCCATGTTGAATAAAAATGTTGACTTTGACTTTGACTATACAATTTCCACATAATGTAACGGACACCGGAATTTTTGTGTTCTGGCCTATTCCAAATCGGTCCAGGCCAGAACACCGTACAAAATTGTAATTAAATATTTAAGAAGAAGAGTATAATTGTATATACCACTATATATATATTTGCTGTAGCTAGTGTAATTACTGGGGTAACGAGACTTAACACCTTATGTCTCAAGGCGATGAGCGCAATGTGGTGCAGTGTGTACCATCTTAACTAGCACCGCGTTGTTATACAAGCGTATCACTTACCATCAGGTGAACGTCTTGCTCGTCTCGTCGCTTAGTAGTATAAAAAAAAAATGGGGGTGGCATCGTCACTATGTGCCAAAACTCCTTATAAATAAAAATAAAGTGTCGGTGTGCTCACTTGGTGACGCAGTGGGCGGCGGTGAGCACCCACTGGGTGCCGACCAGCGCGGCGCCGCACACGTACTGGTTGTTGTTGTTGATCAGCGCCACCTGCCAGCACCACTCGCCCGGCGCGCCGTCCTCGCCGCCC
The DNA here is from genome assembly GCA_029286795.1 of Byasa hedistus. NCBI lineage: Eukaryota > Metazoa > Arthropoda > Insecta > Lepidoptera > Papilionidae > Byasa > Byasa hedistus. The sequence goes on along the minus strand of JAGSMW010000012.1, from coordinate 534,271 downwards.
ATCACCCGCGCGCCGCGCGACGCCGTGCCTGCAACACACGTACACGTGTACCACACAACTCAACTAAACGACACGTCTGCGCATAACATTTATTCTTTATTTTTTATTCCACCAGGTGGTAGGTCTCTGTTGCCGGAGACCGTCTGGATGGGTACCACCGCACAGTCTTAGGTAGTACACGTACGATGTACTAATAGGTAACGTTCTGCAATACATGAGACCTGTTGTTGGTACGGAAAGTGCAACAACAAAACGGACATCTTTATTAACACTGACTCCAAATCTTCACTAGAGGAGATAAGCAATCCATCCAGCCACAATAGACTAGCCAACTCCATCCAGGCTGCAACCCACATGCACACTGGACGCATCCATTTCGTCTGGGTCCGTGCTCATGTGGGTATTATCGGAAACGAGGCGGCAGATCGTGCTGCCAAGGCTGCCGCGGAAGCGCACAGCCGACCATACGCTTTCGAGTTTCCATTAGCTTACGTCCGTAACATCCTGCGAACCGATGGAATAAGCCAAAGCGAGGCCATGTACCAGGAGAACGAGCTGGGCCCCATTCTCAAGGAGTGGTGCCCAACTATGAACCACATCAAGGAGCTCCTTAATAAGACAACACCATCTTTCCAGCTCACACAGGTTCTCACTGGACATGGCTTTCACAAGGCTTATCTCCATCGGTTCCATATCACCGACAACGACCACTGCCTCTGCGATGACTCAACCTCCCAGACCGTACTGCATCTTGTCAAAGAATGCCCCAAATTTAACAACTCAAGAGTAAGCCACGAAATCAATTGCATTTCACTAAAAATCCAACCATTTAACCTAACGTCCATCCTAACTAAAGATAGCACAATTCAAAGCTTCACTGACCATATCAATAACATCATCAACAATCTCAAACTCTTCAACGGAACTTAACTATGTTCATCTCTCTTTACTCCAATAACCTCTATTTACATCTGCTTATACATATACATTAACACAACTACTTACCTCTTATGTTATACACCATACTTCAAAACAACTTATATAGCCGCGTATCAAATCGCGCGGCTTTAAACAGCCAAAAAAAAATTCTGGGTTATATGTGCAGGGCACTTATGTATTTTAACGTGACAACGTCTATTAATTATATCACAAAAAATTTTGATAATAAATTTTATTATTCTTGTTTGACATGTTTATCGGGTTACAAATCAAGTTATACTAACTCTCAATTATATTTGTTAGGGATTTTATTTCTAATTATTATTGAGCAATAGAATACATCTTTTACTTTCAACCAATTCGGGCAAACGCATACCGACTTAGCGGTCGGCGTAAGCCACGCCCACTTATGTGCGGGACATTTCTCAGCACGCGCGTCCTATCTTATACCAATTTAATAGACGTTGTCAAGTCAAAAAATAGGTAACGTTACTCGGTACTGTACTAATAGTAACGTTTCCGAACGGCCGCTGCTAATCGGACATTTCGGACTATTCGGACAGTCGTACACGGTACGGCGGGCGTCCTTCGTTTTGTATAGTCGTCGCGGCGTGCGAGTGCGACGTACTGTGAACCAAAACTGCGTAAGTAAACAGTGTGAGAGTAAAAGAGACAGCGATATACGGTGCGTTCGGTTTAGAATAATAAATTTAAAACCTTTGCAGTAACGATTAATATAGCGTGGCGATTCGAATGTTATTTTATGTAATGTTGCGTTATGAACATTTCGCTTTGCGCGTACGGATGTACGCGTGGGTCATAAATATGTTTATAATAATCTAAGGTGGATAAACATAATTTATAACCTTTAATTTATTTTCGCTAATAATATATGTTGGTCCCCGCCCAAATTTAATGTGAAGTAATCGAAAAACCGACATTTAAAAGTAAAAACACGCGTAACCCTTTATGTTCTGTTCATGTTATTTTGTTCACACAAAGCTGTACTATTAGTACTAGTACGTTGTACGAATTGTACTAGTACAGTGCGAACTTGTAGATGTCCGATTAGGCACAAGGCTACCACCGCAGCTCCTATTTCAACCGCCAAATAGTAGTGTGCGAACATTACTGTGTTCCGGTTTGAAGCGCGCTGTAGCTAGTGTAATTACTGGGGTAACGAGACTTAACACCTTATGTCTCAAGGCGACGAGCGCGATGTGGTCACACTGCACCATCTTAACTAGCACCGCGTTGTTATACAAGCGTATCACTTACCATCAGGTGAACGTCTTGCTCGTCTCGTCGCTCAGTAGAATAAAAAAAAAAAAAATCTTCCATACAAATAAATTTGCGCTCAAAAAGGTCATTACCAAACTCATCTAAGTCGTATTTCCTCATGACTGAAGTTCGTCGTCATCAATATGATAAAACACACGACGATTTCTTGTCATTTATAATGGAGTGGTGTTGCCATTGCCTTCTCCATTTCTCATACTAGTGCGAGCACGGATGCTCATCACATAGATATGCAGGTTTCTTCGCGATGTTTTCCTTCACCGTCAAACTTATACTAGATTAGACTAAATGATATTCTGGGTCTATATAACTAAACACTAACTTATGAAATATAGTAAAGAATAATAAGTAATTAGTTAAAATAAAAAAAAAACAATCACATTTTCGACATATGAATGTACGTACACTCCCGGACACATCTATCGGCCCACCTAGTGCATAAAAGTTTTAACGGTGCCTAGCTAAAAATAAATGTTAGGTGGAGCAATAAGTTTTAATGCAGTTTTAAAGCTGAGTTTTTGGTCAACCCTTATGTATGTATTTTTTTTAAATTTTGAATTCAGGATTATGAAAAAAAAACTAAAATTCGAGTCTGTTCATTGTTTTCAACGACCCAGGAATGGAGAAAACTTTTTTATTTCGCACAAGTAGGATTTCATTTTTTGATGTGTCCGATTATTGGTTCCATAAAAAAGCAAATCTAAACTTAGAGCCAGTTTTGACTAAAAAATATGGATACTCTGCCTGAAATTGTCGCCCAAGTAGTAAAACTTCTGCCGGCCAAATCAATTCGAAATTACAAAAAAAAAATAAAAAAAAACGTACATAGGGGTTGACCAATAAATCAGCTTCAAAACTGCATTAAAACTTATTGCTCCACCTAACATTTATTTTTAACTAGACACCGTCGAAACTTTAAACACTGGGTGGTGGGCCGATAGATGTGTCCGGGAGTATATATTGTTATTTTTTATATTGTTAATTCTATATGAGCTGTACTTGAAGGTTGTTGGTATTATTGTTATTGTTCGATAGATTTTCCACATTTACTAATTGCTATAGTTATAGTTAATGAATTAAAAATACTTTCTGCGCTTACCAACGTACTTTCTAAATGTACAGTGAAACATTTAGCCTTAGCAGCTAGAATATAAGATATAAATTTTAACGCTGTCGATTTCTAATAGATAAAACAAAAAAATAACAACGTGGCGCTAGTTATGAATTTACACCACACCATGCTCGTAACGTTAAGGCATAAGTTATTAAGTTTCCTTAATCTAGTAACATGTACGGTAGATCCCAAATTGTTAGTATAAGAAACGATAATTTAACATTAAAGTCTCCTCCTCGTCAAATTACACGGAGTTCCTCAAGGTTCAATTTTGGGCCCAATCCTTTTCTCGCTCTATAGGGCTGATATTATTAAAAATTGTAAATACCACATTTATGCAGAAGATATACAATTATATATGTCGTTTGATCTGAATGCAACAAAAGAAAGTGTTAAGAAAATTATAGAAGATTTAGAAAGAATAGACAAATGGGCCTCTCGCGATTCACTGATTAATAATCCATGTAAGTCAAAAGTCTAGCAGCTAAGCTGGACGCTATTTCAGTGCCTGTATTTACTAATGTATGTGTTTTGTCAAATCGTATTGTGCCGAATAAATGTTTTTCTTTCTTTCTAGTAATTTCTCTTTTAACAACGACACTGCTAATATCAAACTCATGATATATATATTTATTTTAACAAACTCTAAAGTTACCTTTCACGCCGCAGACGTACTTGTTGTACTTCTCCGAGGAGTGCATCGTGGTTCCGTAGCTCGTGTCGTACGGATCTGTAACGTACATTATAATTCATACGTCTATACAAATAAAGTCCATGTTTGTTTGTCACGACAAAACAGATAGTTTTGTATTTAATTCAGAATATCGGGAGTTGGTATCAAATGTACTGAGTCCTGGATCTTTTTGTTTAATGTCCAAAGTTTTGATTCTATCTAATTTAATGTAACACAACGTTAAATGTGTTAGACAAATACAAAATCTTTATTCTTATTCTATTCGTTATTATATGCTCACATGAAAAAATACATATTTTTTTCTGTCTGTATGTTCCGAGTAATCTCTGTAACGTCTATTTTGGTGTGACTTTATTTATTTACTAATATGACCAGCCAACGACTGTTACACCCAAAACAAACTTAAAATATACACATGTAAAATCCAATTGCATAGGCGTAACACTCTCATACAGGCTAGTTCCACATGCACAACAATAAAAAAAAAGAAAGTACAACAAAATGCAAGTTAAAAATAAAAAAAAAACAATGAAAAATTAAATTATAAAGCCAAAGGGACGTGATAAATCCTGAACTTAATTTAATTTTGGTACAAATGTCTCTAAAATTTGTTTATAAAACTTGCCCACACTGTCAAAGTGCAAATCCACCACATCACTGCAATTATTTATGATCCTACACATTCTTGGTATTGGTGAATTTGCGCCTAGGACAGTTCTACGGAAGGGAGGACGGAGATGTGAAATTTTATTTCTAGGGTAGCGAAAGGGAACTGTAAATTTTATTTGAGCTAGTAAATTAGGGCAATCGATTTTGTTTCTTATTAATTTATAAAGAAATAGAGCATCAGTGAGGTTATTACGTTCAATGGTAGATAGCCAAAGACGCAAGGCATAACATAAGTTACATTTTTAATAAAAAAAACGCATATCGACGATTTCACAGAGTATAAATTCATAGTGTTACAAGTATAGATTTGGTTTGAACAGTTTCATCATAGAAATGTATTACACAGTTAGTCTGTTTTTAAAGAAGAATTCCCAGGTCCTATTTCAACCGCCAAATAGTAGTGTGCAAACATTACTGTGTTGTAGTTTGAAGGGCGCTGTAGCTAGTGTAATTACTGGGGTAACGAGACTTAACACCTTATGTCTTACGACGAGCGCAATGTGGTGCAGTGTGTACCATCTTAACTAGCGCCGCGTTGTTATACAATCGTATCACTTACTAACAGGTGAACGTCTTGCTCGTCTCGTCGCATAGTATAAAAAAAAAGATGTTTTGGAGAAGTACTCACAGGCGATCCGGTCGATGGGGGTGGTGTGCTGCGTGACGTGGGTGGAGTGGGGCAGGTGCGCGGCGAGCGCGTGGGTGGTGGGCGCGTGGTGGGCGTGGTGAGCGGCGAGCGTGGTCGTGGTGAGCGGGTAGGTCTCGTTGTGCGGCGGCGTGCCCACCACCTCCAGCACCTTCGACTTGGGCGCGCAGCACTGTGTGCCCGCCTTCTTGCATTTGAACACGTCCGTTATTTCCGCGTTGTCTGCAACCGCGTTATAGTTATATTACAAAAATACACTCCCGGACACATCTATCGGCCCACCACCCATATGGACACATATGGAGGTCACATATGGAGAAGTTTCTTTCAATGTGGGGATTTTTAAACCTGCTAAGACATAAATACTGTATTCTTGCTGTCATGTGAGAACAAAAGTATTTTGAACCAGCGTGTTTACCATCTTTTGCATCATATGAAATTGACGTCAAGTGTTGATCTGTTGCAGAATAAAAATTAGCTTAAAAAGTGTCCTCAGCTAGATGAATCTGCCATCGTTAGAGAAAGCGTACGAATCTACACTCCCGGACACATCTATCGGCCCACCTCGTGTTTAAAGTTTCGACGGTGTCTAGTTAAAAATAAATGTTAGGTGCAGCAATAAGTTTTAATGCAGTTTTGAAACAGATTTATTGGTCAATCCCTATGTAAGTTTTTTTTTTGTAATTTCAAATTGATTTGGCCGCCAGAAGTGCTACAGCTTGGGCGACAATTTCAGGCAGAGTATCCATAATTTTTGGTCAAAACTGACTCTAAGTTTAGATTTGCCTTTTTATGGAACCAATAATCGGAAACATTAAAAAAAAAAATCCAACTTGTGCGAAATAAAAAAGTTTTCTCCAATCCTGGGTCGTTGAAAACAATGAACAGACTCGAATTTTCGTTTTTTTTACATAATCCTGAATTCGAAATAAAAAAAAAACATACATAAAGGTTAACCAAAAAATCAGCTTTAAAACTGCATTAAAACTTATTGCTCCACCTAACATTTATTTTTAGCTAGGCACCGTTAAAACTTTTAAACACTAGGTGGGCCGATAGATGTGTCCGGGAGTGTATATTCGTACGCTTTCTCTAACGATGACAGATTCATCTAGCTGAAACAATTTTTAAACGAATTTTTATTCTGCAACAGATCAACACTTGACGTCAATTTCATACGATGCAAAAGATGGTAAACACACTAGTTCAAAATACTTTTCCTCTCACATGACAGCAGGAATAAAGTAATGCTGTTATTTATGTCTTAGCAGGTTTAAAAACCTCATCATGAAATAAACTTCTCCATAGGTGACCCAGGAATCCAACTGTATACATTCGAGTAGCAAGGCGTGCAGTTTGCTGCTGCAGACGAGGCAGTTCTCTGAAGATATAACCACAAAACATATTTCTATGTAAACCTTACTGAAACAATTTAAAGCCGCTGTATATTATTGTGGTATTTTTTTTTTAAAGTTTAGAGCCCCGCTATTAGATACAGGGCTTTCCGACTTGTCTTTTCAGAAAAGCTTTGAATTTTACTAAGTCTTTTGATGGAGTAATCGAAGCTTGGTACTAAAATTCAGATTTGATTGCCTTGAAGGCAGAAGATTGGTGGTTGATTCAGGTAAGTTATGTATAAACATGGAATAGAATGTTGTAAATTTGAGTTAATAGAGTTAAGTATGTTAAAATACAATTAGTTTGTTGGTGTTGAACGTAGAGCTGTGAGTAGATTAAAGGTAAAGTGCTTTGTAAATGTAGGTTTGTATATAAGATTAATTGAGTATTAAGAATTAATGTAGGATATATTTATTAATTTAATAGGTTAAGTAAGTAAGGAGGGTTGTAAATGGTCAAAAAGTGGTCGGTTAAAGTGAGTATACATATATCGGTGTAAATGGTTGATTAAGTCGGTGAATTGTATATATTTTATAAGTTGTGGTATTTCAATCTAGGTGTTGGGACTTAAATTATTGTAGTTTATACACCGTAATCGATCTTTACGTTGAGCTGTTCGAGAGCCGCCTTGTAACAGGGGCAAGTGGTTGAAGTAGCAGAGTGGTTGTTATTGGCCTTGTTCGAGTTGGCTTTGGTGTTTTTAGCAGCGCATTTGAAGCATTTTAAGGCATTTTTCTCTGATTTTTTGGGACAGTCTTTGAAGACGTGTCCCTCGGTTGCGCAGTGGGAGCAAGCAGTGGACTCAGCCCGACAGTGCTTTTTAGTGTGTCCGAACTTTAGACACTTAAAGCACTGGAGAAGTGGTGTATAAATCTATATAATAAAAATGAATTGCTGTTCGTTAGTCTCGCTAAAACTCGAGAACGGCTGGACCGATTTGGCTAAATGTGGTCTTGAATTATTCGTGGAAGTCCAGGGAAGGTTAGTAAGGTGAGAAAATATGGAAAAAGTGCCTGGAATATGGTTAAAACAACAATTTCTCTTTTTCATTGAGGTGACCAGATTTTTAGATAGGCAAAGCGGGACAAGTCTGAAGGAATAATAATATCGTAATTTTTTTTTAGTTTTAACATAAGTACAATTTATAAATACAAAAATGTATAATATTTTATTCTTTGACATATTTCTATCTAAATTTCTTTCAGGGGTAAGCTCGGTGACACACTTTTTGTCAATAATATAAAATTTTAAGATAACAAGTATTTTAAGCCTAGCTTAAGAAAATTTATGTATATATGAAGTATACCTTAATTTTCTATAGCAAGAAGCAGAACACGAAGTGTATCATCTGAGAGACAAATACAATGTAACTGGGTAGCAAAAGCAATAAGTTACACAAAACAATGATTTTCATAAATCAAAAATTTTACTTAATTTTAAAAGTCGGGACTTTTGAAAAACGTCGCGTGACACGGAATTAATTGTGAAAAAGCGGAACGTCTGGTCACCTTACCTTAGATACATAAAAAGTCAAACATTTGAAGTTCGTCGCGTCATTTAGAAACCAAATACAATTTAAAAGAATATTTTTGATTTAGACATTGACATTGACAACGAACAATTTCTGATGCAACTATAATATTTTAAGAGAAAAAGGAGGAACAAGGCGGACGAAATGACCACGTAGACAATTTTTTAACAATTTTTTTTTTTACACATGTACACATGACACTGGCTCACGCAGAAACCGTGCTCATGCCATTAATTGGGAAGAAGAAGAATATTTTACTTTAGCGGGAATCTGGGCACAAAGGTGGAATTGTCTCGGTTCATTTTTATTTTTTTGTGCATAATGCGGTTGAATTGATAGATGATTGGTTATCATGCAGTAAATAAGTGTGTTCGTGTGTATCGATTGTAGAATTCAGGCAGGAACACCGCTGTCCTAAGTTCAGATTAGTTCAAAATAGTAGATAAGTCTTAACTTTACTTTGTTGATCTTTTGTAATAGTGCCACTATTTACCACTAAAAAATTGAAAACTGAAATCTGAAAAAAGAAAATTGAAAATGGAAAATGGAAAATTGAAATCTGACATCTGACATCTGAAATCTAGAAACCAGAAAGCAGTAACCAGAAACCAGCAACCAGAAACCAGGAATCAGAAACCAGAAACCAGAAACCAGAAAACTGTAACCAGAAACCAGAATATAGAAACCAGAAACAGAAACCAGAAACAAGAAACCAGAATCTAGAAACCAGAAACAGAAACCAGAACCAGAAACCAGTAACCAGAATCTAGAAACCAGAAACCAGAACCTAGAAACCAGAAACCAGAAAACTGTAACCAGAAACCAGAAACCAGAAACAAGAAACCAGAATCTAGAAATCAGAAACCAGAATCAAGAAACCAAAAACCAGAACTAGAAAACCAGAACCAGAATCTAGAAACCAGAATCTGGAAACCAGAATCTAGAAACCAGTAACCAGAATCTAGAAACCAGAAACCAGAATCTAGAAACCAGAATCTAGAAACCAGAAACCAGAATCTAGAAACAGAATCTAGAAACCAGAATCTAGAACCAGAATCTAGAACCAGAATCTAGAAACCAGAAGAAACCAGAAACAAGAAACCAGAAACAGAATCTAGAAACCAGAACCTAGAAACCAGAACCTAGAAACCAGATCTAGAAACCAGATCTAGAAACCAGAATCCAGAAACCAGTAACCAGAATCTAGAAACCAGAAACCAGAATCTAGAACCAGAAACCAGAATCTGGAAACCAGAATCTAGAAACCAGAAACCAGAATCAGAAACCAGAATCAAGAAACCAAAAACCAGAACCTAGAAACCAGAACCTAGAAACCAGAATCTGGAAACCAGAATCTAGAAACCAGAAACCAGAAACCAGTAACCAGAATCTAGAAACCAGAAACCAGAATCTGGAAACCAGAATCTAGAAACCAGAAACCAGAATCTAGAAACCAGAATCTAGAAACCAAGAAACCAGAATCTAGAACCAGAATCTAGAAATCAGAAACCAGAAACAAGAAACCAGAAACAGAACCTAGAAACCAGAACCTAGAAACCAGAATCTAGAAACCAGAAACCAGAATCTAGAAATCAGAAACCAGAATCAAGAAACCAAAAACCAGAACCTAGAAACCAGAACTAGAAAACCAGAATCTAGAACCAGAATCTAGAAACCAGAATCCAGAAACCAGTAACCAGAATTAGAAACCAGAAACAGAACCTAGAAACCAGAAACAGAACCTAGAAACCAGAACCAGGAACCAGACACCAGAAACCAGAAACCAGAAACCAGACACCAGAAAACTGTAACCAGAAACCATAAACCAGAAACCAGAAACCAGTAACCAAAAACCAGAAACAAACAAACTATATATCTATTTATGTATCTACAAGCTTTCACTGCTGTCTAAGCAATGGAGGTGCGTTCGTAACGCTAAAGAGTCAATTTGCACTTTATTACAGCTGCACAAAGTTCAAATTCAATTATTCTATCAAAACAGTGTGCGTATGCGCGACGGAGGATCTAACGCTGCGTGCCGAACGAATGAAATAATAACATAAATAGTCACAAAATGTAAGAGCTAAAGATCCACCATCTTCTTCTTCTTCCCACACACTGCCCATAACCAGGGTGACGGTTCTGTTCAGATTTTTTTGCCCCGGCTTTAAAATAGGCAGGAACAAAGAACATTCCAATTTTTTTTGACAGAACGAAGTCTGTCGGGTCAGCTAGTATATAATAAGATAGGTATATAATAAGAGTAAGTGGTATTAAGATCATTTAATGGCCTATGGCCCTGAGCACCATGTCGCACCCTAACTAATAATTTAACTGGGTCATTGGCACGGGTAGGGTTAGCTTAGTTCAATGCAACTCACGGAAGCACGTGAAGGAGAGCAGGGGCACCACGCAGGAGCCGGGGCAGTCGGGGCGCGGGTCGGCGGGCGCGGGCGTGGTGCTGGTGGTGGTGGTGGGGCGCGGCGTGGTCGGCCGCGGCGTTTTGGCTGCCCTGAGAGACGAGACGTCACAAATTAACCGATTGCTTAACCAACACAAATAAACTTACAATTCAATTCTATCAAACTCTTGAATTTGCTTAAAACAGTTTACTAGCGGAACTCTAATTATTTTCCATTATTAAACTAGTCTATATTATGTTGTGTTTATGCTAGTTAATCCCAATAAAAACGGTTCAGCCGATTCGATTATTCAAAAGACATACATTACAATTTGTTAAATAATATACGACATAAATATGTTAATGAAAAGCTTTTTTTTTTTTTTAAACTACTAAGCGACGAGACGAGCAAGACGTTCACCTGTTAATAAGTGATACGCTTGCCCATGACAACGTGGTGCTAGTTAAGATGGTACACACTGCACTACATTGCGCTCGTCGCTTTGAGACATAAGGTGTTAAGTCTCGTTACCCCAGTAATTACACTAGCTACAGCGCCCTCCAAACCGGAACACAGTAATGTTCGCACACTACTGTTTGGCGGTTGAAATAGTCACTGCGGTGGTACCCACCCAGACGGTCTCCGGCAACAGAGACCTACCACCTGGTTGGTTCTTGTTGCAAACAGACAGTATAATTATTCAGTAGCACAGATCTCGGGTTAACTTCTTCTGTAAACGGTACAAAGCTGATAACCTCCAAACGATCAAAGCAGTAATAAATAAAAGAAATCCTAAATGGTTACATTTAGGATCAACAATGGCTTAAACACAAACTCAACATCTCTTTTTTAAATGGAGAACTATGTTCGCATACCTGGTGTTATCGCAGCAGAACATGTTCGCCAGCTTGCAGTTGGTGTAGGAGATGATCTCGGAGGGGTACTTGCAGAACGCGGCCATCACGGTCGGCAGACAGAAGCTGGGGCAGCGCGGAAGCGGCGGCTGTCAGAAAACATCACATTAAATCTGGTAGATAGATAGATAAAATGATTTATTTGGCCATGCAGTACAAATATACAGAAACAAACAGATGGTAACCAGGTGGTAGGTCTCTGTTGCCGGAGACCGTCTGGGTACCACCGCAGCTCCTATTGCAACCGACAAATAGTAGTGTGCGAACATTACTGTGTTCCGGTTTGAAGGGCGCTGTAGCTAGTGTAATTACTGGGGTAACGAGACTTAACATCTTATGTCTCAGGCGACGAGCGCAATGTGGTGCAGTGTGTACCATCTTAACTAGCACCACGTTGTCATGGGCAAGCGTATCACTTACCATCAGGTGAACGTCTTGCTCGTCTCGTCGCTTAGTAGTTTAAAAAAAAAGATAGAATGTTATATAGGGTGTATAAACGAAAGCACATTAACATAGTATAATATTTATAAAAAAATTATTGCTGTAAGTACTGCAATGGCGCAAAAAGGCCGTAGCTCAGTGCAAATATTGCTGCGGAGTGAGCAACGCACTGCTTTTCAGCTACCACCTTATTTAGGAGCGATTTTATTTGAGAGGTGCTTGTGCACGTACACAATATCTATGGTTTAATTTATGCCTTATTATTAAGTGTTGTCGCGAATAGTCGCGAGAAACGAAAATCAGTAAATATTAATTTTATTAGGCTGGCAACAATTGTCTATGAATACCGACGCGGACGCGTAAAAACAAGATGGCGCGTTAGCGGGCGGTGAGGTAGGTGTGGAAACGAGCAGACTAGCGACATGTTTCCTGATTATCCTGGTAAGCGTATAATTATTAATTACATAAAACATATTGTGTGTATTACAATATCATGTTTATATCACTGCGGTGATGTTTGTGTGTGAGATTTAGAATCAGTTGTGTAAAGCGTCATCTAAATAGTTGACCAGTACGTATTCAGTAACAGATTAGAGCTGTGAGGTCAGGGATGGCTGTGAGGGGTTTGGAGGCCATCGCGGGTAAAAGAGGACCCGATATTCAGCTGTGATGGATGTTTATCCATATTCAGTATCAGAACATAAATACGTGTGCACTTTACGTGCAGGTACGTATGTAGATTTAACTATCGCTAACATGGAACAGATTAACATGTGTTTAGCGACAAGTGTATATGATGGACAAAACGAAAGAATAAATTATTGAAATTGTGAAATGAAGTGAAACTTTGACTTGAGTGCTGGAATTAATTATAGGATTGGGAATTAATTTGTTTTTATAGAAGGAATGTTTTTAATTTAGTTTTGAAGGAAGAAATAGTAAGTGCGCTTTTTAGAGGGGGTGGTATATTATTCCAGCACTTCGTCTCTTGATGACGGAAACTACCTGCAAAGGCTACTTGTTTATGTTTATACTATAAGACAAGAGCGAGTGCCTCCAACATTGCGCCTATCATGAAGTGTTAAAAATTTCAGCTTAGCATATAGATATTCCGGTGTTCTGGATTGTAGTAGTACAGGTTTTTTTTATACTACTAAGCGACGAGACGAGCAAGACGTTCACCTGATGGTAAGTGATACGCTTGCCCATGACAACGTGGTGCTAGTTAAGATGGTACACACTGCACCACATTGCGCTCGTCGCCTGAGACATAAGATGTTAAGTCTCGTTACCCCAGTAATTACACTAGCTACAGCGCCCTTCAAACCGGAACACAGTAATGTTCGCACACTACTATTTGGCGGTTGCAATAGGAGCTGCGGTGGTACCCAGACGGTCTCCGGCAACAGAGACCTACCACCTGGTAAAACTCTCTCCACACTCAACTTTATTCTCCCAATCACTACTTAAAATGACCAACCCTACTTACACCAAGCACTAATTATTCATCTATCCAACTCAATTATCAAATCTTCTATAACGAACTGCACACACATAAATCCCAATTCAACCCGTATTTATAATACAAAATTTTGAGGCACAACCCAACCAAAAAACCTTGTTTATATCTAAACAAAGTTGTAGCCCCGTATCCATTAGCGAAGCTTTAAACTAAGTTAGATATAGCCGCGTATCCAATAGCGCGGCTTTAAACTAACCCGAAAAAAAAAACTATAAAATGTTTGTCGCAAGAACAGTCACCGAATTAATTAAATTTACTAACCGCAGTGTTCGGTCTCTTCTTGTGGTGGTGCTTCTCGTTGGGTATGACGAGGTCCTCCGGCGGGTTGTCCCCGTAGAAGTCCTTGGTGACGCAGCACACCCGACCCTTGACGCAGAGCTTCGGGCTGGTCAGGTACGCCTGGCAGTACTGCGCGAGCTGCACCACCACGCACACGTCCGGGCACGCGATGTTGCCTGCACATCACACGGACACAAACAGAATTATCAACGAGCTCATACTTGATCGCTACACTGACTTAAAGAAACTAAGTAACAATTGCAATTTACAATTATGCTACATTATAAACTATTTAAAGTATTTTTAGCTCAGTTTCTATAGTGCATTCCCGCAGAGTTCAAATTTCAAGTGAATGAAGATCGTTCATATTATAGTTAAAGCTAATAAAAACAAGAAAATACGCTGATGATCATCTGGTGTTATACGAATGATAATTGGCGCTTGTTTCCAGAAACACGTTTAGCGTATTACAAGACCTAATATTTAATATGTGTACCTAATAATTACCACTGTCTTTGTATCTGTCGGGCGAGAGCGTGGTGGTGTCCTCGTCGTCCGCCTCGGTGGTGGTGTAGCGCGTGGTGAACGGCCGCCGCGTGCTGATCGCGGTCTCGTTCTCTTTAAACATTGCAAACGGCACACTGTACAACTCATAAACCAAAGAAGACCATTTTAAAGAATATAATATAAAGAAAAAAAAATTAAAACACAGTCTGTACTGTATACAATTGTACAACTAAAAGAAAGAACGAAAAGAAGATACCTCGTTTCAGTGGCGTACCTAGGGGGGGCGGTGTGCGGTCCGCACCGGGCGGCACTTACCTTGGGGCGGCATTTTTTATATTTATTTTCTTTCTTGAATAATAAATGATTATTATAAGTTTAATATTTGATTTATATATATTATGATTAACTATATGATTTCGAATAAAATTTTAAAATTTTGCCCAATGGCGAAAAGCTCTTAAGATCGTGGATGGTATATTCACCATCGAAGAAAAGTATTTATTGTTTCTGCTGCAAACTGTTTGATAATCTTTGTCAAGCAGGTTTTAATACGGAAAATGGTTTTAACAAAAAATTACAAATAATATAAATTTTGAGAGCATTATACACGATTTTTCTAGTATGAAAGCTAGAAGAGTAGATATTATATAAATATGTTTACGGGTGCATACAAATATGTCTAAAAACATTTACTCTGTGTATTAATTAATATTGATTAAATAACTTAATATTTTTTTTATGTGTGTTAATTTATAAAAACCACTATTTGATTGATTTATAATAGAAAGGGCGGCAAAAGTTCTAGGTACGCCACTGCCTCGTTTATATAATAATATAGAATAGATTTTGAAGGACATACAATAATAAAATTAACGAAATACTATTCTACAACAATAATATATCGATTTATCTTATTGTAGTCACATTTTGATAATTAGTCTACACTACACGCACGGAGTTTTTATATGTTAAATATAGTTACTTTGACTACAGCGCTGTTTAACACAATAACATTTACGCAATACTATTAGACGGTAGAATTAAACACTATGATGGTATTTAAACTGTAATGGTGACCATTGCAAAGCTTTTTTTTTTGTACAAATACCAGCCGACCCGACAAACGTTTTACCATATAAATTATTACTAGTGAATATTTTGAATGTTAAAAAAGAAACAATTAAGTTATTTGTAACTGTATGTGGTCTATGACTGTAAGAGGAGTGTAGACTATAAATATAACAATAACAAAACGCCTGTCATTAACTTTTTAATATCAGATTATTAACTTTGACTTTGGATCGTTGAGTACTATTGATTTATATAAGATACTAAGTTAAAGATAGATACTGTAACTAATACAATAGAATTGGCCACGCAGACAATTTTTTAAGAATTTGTATCCTTTTATTTTATACGTGTACACATGACATTGGCTCACGCACAAACCGTGCTCATGCCATCAATTGGGAAGAAGAAGTTAAAGATAACTGATCGATTGTTAATTGAAAGCTGAAGATTGTTACAGTACTAACATCGCTATTAATAATGGGGGTGGTGGTAGAAGGGTTATACGTATTTTTAATGTCAAAAATTAAAAAAAAGCATTATTACTTAGAAGTTTAAAAAAAAATTACGGCCTATTCTTAGACTTAACAAATATACATAAAAAAACTCCATAAAAATCGGTCGAACCGTTTTTGGTTAGAAACACTACGACACGAGGATTTTATGTATAAAAGATTCATTATTTAGTCGCATTAAACAATACATTAAATATATTTGTTATCTGTGGCAGCTCTTTTTTTTTTTTCCTCTTTCTTGGCCTGCACGGTTTGTGCGTCAGCCATGTACAAAGGTTAGGAAGTGAGTTATTGAAATTATTTTATTTTTTGATTGAAAATTGATACGGAATTTGGAAAAGGATCAGGTAAATTTAGTAAATAAATACATAAATGGTTATAATTTTATATTGTTAAGAAAAATAAAATTGGCTAAAGTTCTATATACATCAATATTTATATTAGATAAAAGGACAGAAAGTGAAGTAGGAAAAGGAATTTTAATAGACAAAAGCGAGGAAATAAAAGCGGAACGGTCATGTCGAGGGCAGGCAAAGAATATATGATTAAAATCCCCAACGTCATTAATGGCAGCTCTTTATTGTACGTACCGGGTTGTTCGTCCATGCAGCACTTCATGCCTTTGGGGCACTCGGCGCCGTCCAGCACGTTGTTGCAGATGAGCGAGGTGAGCGTGTGCATGCACACACCAGGACAGCTCTTCGTCTCCACCTGCGTGTCCAGCGACTCGAACAAATCTGGGAAATAAACATACAGGTTATGTTATCTCAACGTCTTACGTTCATCTGATGGTGAGTAATCTGTCTACAACAGTATCGGAGCTAATTAATACGATAAACAGTACACTGCATATCTTCAAGAGAAGATAGGATAGGCTGATGTGATTGTGGACAAAAACCAATCTATTGATTTTGTCTGTTATTAAAGTAGTAATATCATCATCATCTTCAAGCTGAAGTCTGGTTTATCAATCTTCACAATTCTCAGCGCACCGCTACTCCTACATCTCTCCAAAACCTGTAGCCTAGGTAAATCGTTAAATAAATTTGATGTAGAAAAAGCAAATATTTCAAGTCTACATCTTCTTAAAATAACCAGCTACGAGTTTACTTTTTAAGTGCCAATAAGTAATGTCTATGAAGTAATATTATGGAGTGTCACAGTCTGATGCTCCGCCGCAGGCTTGTCCCTTTTCATTCGCAGTCGAAACGGTAGCTCACGGTGCCGTCAGCTGGAATGGTATGGCTGTGAGAAAGCGGTCCGGCGACTTCCGACGGCGTCTAGTTTAAAATGCTCTTTTTTTTTCCATCATTTTCCAAGAATCTTTTCTCCGCGCGGCGGCGCCATGTGACGCGAACGTAGGACGAGAAAAAGGGCATAAGAGATGTGACAAATAATACTAAGTTATTATGTGTTCTGCGGGAACTCTGATCTCTATGCTCACGGCCATATTCTATCATCGCATCGGCTGGCTGTTCTTATTAGAACCGCGGTGCTTTCGTTAAATTTTAAACATTGATAAAATGATAATCATGCAAATTTTTTCTCAAAGAATTACATATGAATACTTTAAAGAGGCTAAATATTACTTGAGGGCAACGCGTGATGTTTCTAATATTATTGCCGTTCATTGGCTATGTTTACTGCTTACCATCAGGCGAGTTGTGTATATGTAGCAATCTCAGATAAAATCAAAATATGATAGGATTCAGTTCGAACATTGTACGGTTGCTTAGTTATTGGAAATACTCTGAAGAAGTCTCTCCCCTTCCTTCAACATCAAGCAACAGCATCAGTAATATTACCATCATTAAATACACTCCCATCAAACAAACGCTTGCGTAAGATGCTTTGCTCATCATGCTCATCATCATCTTCATTTCAAACTATAGACGTAAACTTTACTAATAGTAAATTGAGATCGTTAACGAAATGTCTTCGATTGATATAAGTCGCAAATTCGATAGTAACTTTAAACAGTTGTCAAAGTTAGCATAAATACTCATTTCTGAAATAAAATATATACAAATAGTTATGTTAAAGTGTGTTCATGTACAAATATGAAACTTCACATGGTTTGGAAAATCTACTGGTCACAAATATCTTTTTTGTCGTAAAGTAAGTTAAAAGAGCTCATCTATAGGAATATCATATTTAACATTGGTCAACCTACACTAATCAACTAAGAAGTCATTAATTTGGTGGTAGGTCTCTGTTGCAGGAAACCGTCTAACTAGCATTCGGCAGCTCCCATTTCTACCAACAAACAGTATTGTGCAAACTTTACTATGTTCCAGCTTGAAGATAAATAGCTGATGAAATTACAGAGGTAACAAGACATAAAACCTTTCGCGTCATGATGTAATGCAGTGTATTTAATCCTAACTATCGCCGCACTGCTACGGTAGTGTTATTTACCATTAGAAAGTGTCCGTCCTAGCATGGCCGTGAAACTATCGACCTTATTACTTAATGACTGCCCTAATACTAAACCCGGTTGGCGACGTTAGGTCACCACCAGCACACAGACACCCTAATGAAAGGAATAGTTCAGTACTTAACTCATAGATGGCGTTACTGTTATTACTACGAAGTAAATGCGTTTATTTATAAAGACCTTTGTCTTTTTAAAGTCTATTATTGCAATTGGTGATAGACCTCTTGCTGGAGGCTGTTATAATACTGCATAACAGTAATACGCAAATTACCGTATATCGATAAGGAGTCTGTGTAATGAAATTACTGAGGGAACGAATCTTATCATTTTATATGTTTAAGCGACGAAAATAATGTGTTGTAGTGTATATAATTTTAATTAGCAGTTTTGATTATGCTCAAATTAGATATTAAGTTTCTTATTATTATTGATTATTTTATTCGTATGATAATGAAATTCTGTAGCACTTCGTTTTAAGACGCAAGATATTATTCTCGTTGTCCTAGTAATTACAGTAGATGCGACTTTCAAAACGAAATAGAGATGCTAACACATTACTACTGCCTTTCTTTCGCCAAACAGTAATGTGCAAAAACTACTGTGTTCTAGTTTGAAGGGCGCTTTAAGCTAGTGAAATTACTGGGGTAATGAGATTTAACAACTTATGTCTTAGCGACGAACGTAGTGGTGCAGTGTATACCGTCTTAACTTGCACCGCGTTATGGGAGAACATCTCATTCGTCTTGTAAAATAAAAAAAGTTAAGCTATTTTAAAACTTAACCTTTAAAGTGTATAAAGAAGGCACTTTATGATGATGATGATGATGATGATATATAAATATTTGCACTACAACAGATTCTTATTTATATAATGTAGCTTTATGTCCCGGGTTTCCTCGACACAGTCATCACCTAGAGTGGAAACCAATGATTAAAACCTAATTGTTAAAATAACTATAATAATATAATATTACATAGCTTTTCATACTAAAACCATTTTATAGTTATTGTTATCCTTTCGTAATGAAATTGTAACGTGTAACATTTGGAGAAATAAAAAGTGTTTCAATTTCTCAGTATTTTGATGATTATTGGTGGTAGGTCTCTGTTGCCGGAGACCGTCTGGTACCACCGCAGCTCCTATGTCAACTGCCAAGTAGTAGTGTGCGAACATTACTGTGTTCCGGTTTGAAGGGCGCTGTAGCTAGTGTAATTACTGGGGTAACGAGACTTAACAAGTAATGTCTAAACGACGAGCGCAATGTGGTGCAGTGTGTACTATCTTAACTAGCAGCACGTTGTCATGGGCAAGCGTATCACTTACCATCAGGTGAACGTCTTGCTCGTCTCGTCGCATAGTAGTATAAAAAAAATATCTCTTTAACTGGAATAAGCTGTAGACTTTTCATTTCGTATTGGTCTCCTTATCCTGTACTTCATTATACCCTGAAAGAGTATCGCATGCAGCTCTTCCGATTTAAAAGTTACAAGCGTTGCGGAGTATTTAAGTTATGTGATCTCTTTAAGATTTTATCTAGAAGGTCTTTAAGAAAGTTCGGAAAGAAAGGTCTCGTCGCATAGTAGTATAAAAAAAATATTATTTTGTAGGTTAGGAAATATTTCATGTTATGTTACTCGTAAAGCTACTCCCGTGCTGATGGTTCGCGGCGCGGCTTAAAAACTAAGTACACCGTTACCTGATGACCTAACGCGGGTGTTGCGGTGAAATCGCCGGCCGCCGCCGTCGCCTCAAGAAAACGAAAGTAAACCTCCCCCCTTCCACACACACACATACTACCCCCCACCAGCGACGAGCGAAAAGTCGCATGCTCATTCATACTCACGGTCTTGTTACCGTACCCCCAGCAACGTTAATGTGCATCAAATAACCCTATCGGAAGCCCAAATTGTGTCTGCACATATTTGGCCGATATCATCTTCTCGACTTGACCAATAAAATTCTTAAGGTCCAAATGAACATAATCGAAGAACAGATGGTAGGTCTCTTTACCAGGTGGTAGGTCTCTGTTGCCGGAGACCGTCTGGACGGGTACCACCGCAGCTCCTGTTTCAACCGCCAAATAGTAGTGTGCGAACATTACTGTGTTCCGGTTTGAAGGGCGCTGTAGCTAGTGTAATTACTGGGGTAACGAGACTTAACACCTTATGTCTCAGGCGACGAGCGCAATGTGGTGCAGTGTGTACCATCTTAACCAGCACCACGTCGTAATGGGCAAGCGTATCACTTACCATCAGGTGAACGTCTTGCTCGTCTCGTCGCATAGAAGAATAACAAAAAAAAAAAAACAGAATCAAAGTTTTTCATTTAGAAATTAAATGAGAGCTTAACAACATCGGATGACTTCTTTTCGCCCACCTTGTACTACTCCAAGTTAAACTGTTTAAGGTACAATCCCCTCCCTTCTTTATCCCCAGTGATATACTAATTAAAACATCACAGCCGTCATACTATTAAATGGTCATCTATAAGATAATTACTGGGGTAACGAGACTTAACACCTTATGTCTCAGGCGACGAGCGCAATGTGGTGCAGTGTGTACCATCTTAACTAGCACCGCGTTGTCATGGGCAAGCGTATCACGTACCATCATGTGAACGTCTTGCTCGCTCGTCGCAAGTAGTATAAAACAATAAGGATTAACTTCGAGAATAAAACAGCGTGATATTTATCCACAAACTGAATCAGTCAAAAAACATCTCATCTCTTCAAACCGGCACACAGTAAAGTTTGCACACTTTTTGACAGTAGAGACAGAAGCTGCGGTGGTACCTGCCTAGACTTCATCCAGCAAGAGAGACCAGGTAATTAGTGTTATTGAGTTTGTGATCCGTCTGACTAGGAGAATGTTTGACAGGGCAGACAATGGACCACACATCCACCTAAATGGGTTCGCTCCCCTACATGCACGCCCACCTGAGGGGCGTAATTTACCGCGAGAATTGCTGCATGAGTCGACGGACTGAGGGCTACTGCCCGTCGGCTCTCGTTCATGCGGAACCTGTATGATTATGATGACTTATAGTATTCGCCGAATATGATCATAAGAATATCTTTCAACGAGTATGCAACGTAAGATGAAAAATGCGTAGGCATAGGCACACCTAATTTAGCCTTAAGGCGGTTAAGGACCGGTGAGCATGTTTCACTGAGTGATAGGCCCGGGTAATGGGGATGAACCCCGAGGCCCGAACATTCTCGCAGGCCAGAGCCTGGCTTCGGCAAGCCTTGCGAATGACTCGTAACAACAACAATAACAACATAGTGTTATTGAGTTTGTGATCCGTCTGACTAGGAGAATGTTTGACAGGGCAGACAATGGACCACACATCCACCTAAATGGGTTCGCTCCCCTACATGCACGCCCACCTGAGGGGCGTAATTTACCGCGAGAATTGCTGCATGAGTCGACGGACTGAGGGCTACTGCCCGTCGGCTCTCGTTCATGCGGAACCTGTATGATTATGATGACTTATAGTATTCGCCGAATATGATCATAAGAATATCTTTCAACGAGTATGCAACGTAAGATGAAAAATGCGTAGGCATAGGCACACCTAATTTAGCCTTAAGGCGGTTAAGGACCGGTGAGCATGTTTCACTGAGTGATAGGCCCGGGTAATGGGGATGAACCCCGAGGCCCGAACATTCTCGCAGGCCAGAGCCTGGCTTCGGCAAGCCTTGCGAATGACTCGTAACAACAACAATAACAACATAGTGTTATTGAGTTTGTGATCCGTCTGACTAGGAGAATGTTTGACAGGGCAGACAATGGACCACACATCCACCTAAATGGGTTCGCTCCCCTACATGCACGCCCACCTGAGGGGCGTAATTTACCGCGAGAATTGCTGCATGAGTCGACGGACTGAGGGCTACTGCCCGTCGGCTCTCGTTCATGCGGAACCTGTATGATTATGATGACTTATAGTATTCGCCGAATATGATCATAAGAATATCTTTCAACGAGTATGCAACGTAAGATGAAAAATGCGTAGGCATAGGCACACCTAATTTAGCCTTAAGGCAGTTAAGGACCGGTGAGCATGTTTCACTGAGTGATAGGCCCGGGTAATGGGGATGAACCCCGAGGCCCGAACATTCTCGCAGGCCAGAGCCTGGCTTCGGCAAGCCTTGCGAATGACTCGTAACAACAACAATAACAACATAGTGTTATTGTTTTGGAAGTACAATTAGCAGTGGAACTATTAAAGCGGCTGCGCTCCAACAGCCTTCGCATCTTAAGAAGTATACGAACGTCTAACGTCCACGATTCAATAAAAATAGTCGACATAACTAATTTAAAACTTTAATTTGCTTATCACTATACTCGATCAAGTTACAGCGACGCGTAATGATAACTTAATACACATTATCAATTACAAATTCAATGAAAAACATAAATAATTATGTCCCCGTGACACAATCACAATTGATTTTAATACGGACGTCACCGGTTCGATTCACCACATAGATAATGTAGTTTGTATGATGTGACATCAAAAACGTTTGGGCCCTGAGATAAAAGCTGCGCTTAATTCAGGACCCGAAGGATATCGTGTATCGTAAATTTTAAGGAAGTGTATAATAAAACTTAACTAAAAAACCTTTTATGCTTACTGTATATTGTTATGCAAGTTGATATTAATACTGTCGGTAATAGAATATTTAACACGAATAAAATGAATCATGTTAACGGATGGTTTAATAAATGGGAAGGAATAAAATGGCGTTGAATAATTTCCGGGTGAAAGTTGTGAAATGAAATTAAATATATGATTCATTGTTACAAATGTAACCGCGCGATGAATGTTCAGGATGTGTCGTGCGCTTCTGTGAATCATTACTTCCTCGATAACAAATAATTAAAAGGAATAACAACGATACACATCCGGTTATAGTCTGAAGACTAACTAATAACGAGAGGAGGTCGTGTCTGAAAATTGTAGACGGTTTTTCAGCGGCGCGCTGGTTTAATAAATGGGAAGGAATAAAATGGCGTTGAATAATTTCCGGGTGAAAGTTGTGAAATGAAATTAAATATATGATTCATTGTTACAAATGTAACCGCGCGATGAATGTTCAGGATGTGTCGTGCGCTTCTGTGAATTATTACTTCCTCGATAACAAATAAATTAAAAGGAATAACGACGATACACATCCGGTTATAGTCTGAAGACTAACTAATGACGTGAGGAGGTTGTGTCTGAAAATTGTAGACTGTTTTTCAGCGGCGCGCTGGTGTAATATCATATTTCCATTAATGAACGTCAATCATAAAATGTTCATGATACTAATCGTTAGTATACTCCTCACAACGGTGAGAAAGATGAAGTTGAAGCTGCTGAAGAAGATCCTCGATATTTTGGGTTCCATTCTACGTTGATCACCGGGAGAGTCCCGCTCATCGATTCTTAGAATTATAAAGAATAGTGTTTACATTCGGTTTTTAGTAACTATCAATTGTATTATGATTAAAAGATATCTGCTATCATTATCTATTAATGATTTCTCATGTTTCTCGTATTAAACATTCATCAAAACTAAATTTAACATATTTAGATTTCATCGCATTTATTGAACTTATTTTATTTTAATCTATAACTTTATAATTATTGTCTGTGGTCCGATCTACGCAGAATGATATATCTCTTGCAATCTTCTAATCATTCAGCAGCCGAAATCTCGTGATTAAAATAAAATAAGTTAAATAAACGCGATGAAATCTATAAAATTTAGTTTTAATTAATATAAATTTCCTTTTTATTAATCGTGTGTGTGTTGTCTGTGGCGTGAAACTAATATATATACACAAGCGACCGGCCGCCGTCGTTTGTCTCAGCGCGCGCAGTGAAACGCGCCGTCGCTTATTAGCGTCATAAATATTCACCCGCGAGCCCTTTCTATTGTTTTGACAACGCGTTCACGTATTTATACGTGACACTCACATTCACGAATAATGAAAGAGATTTTAAAGAAGACAAATTAGTTCTTGAGTCGTCGACGTGTAACCTGTGATTAAGAAGACGAATTCAATTCAAAGCGGAAAGCTTGCGTATAAAATTTCTTATTTATCTATCATTGATGATGATAAAAACTTATCATTCTAAAGCGCCCTCTGCCGGACGTAAGACTCCTAAACTATCTTCCCATTTTTGTGTAATTTAAAGTATAAAACCTATTGTTATAAGTAACTTTAACCAGGAGTAATACCTAACCGCTGGTTTCCGTGTAAATTCCCGGTTCGATTCCGGAACTTTAATAGTAAAGAAACGTTTTTAATAAATAAATAATTACGCTATAAATATATTATGTAATTTTGTAAAAGACTTGTCATTCTTTTATATCTGCCTGAGTAGATGAATGATCGATAATTCAAATGATTAATCATGTTAATCCATTTTTTGAAACTATTGAAACATTTTTCTTTATATAATTATTTACACCATATACCTATAAGTCTAAGCTAAATAATTATTGTGTTATAAATTATGTAAACAACTACATATATAATTTTAATACGGGATACTTTTCTAGTAAATCTAGCATAATTTCTTTTGAGGGTAATTAAGATTATGTTAGTATTCTTTGTTCGCATTTTTTGTAAACCATATAAGTAATATAATGATTGTTTGCTGTTCACACAAGCTGCGATGCTCTTTACTTAAACTTAGTATTATAATCTATCGTTGATAATAGAAGTTGTGTAAATCTTGATCTGTATAAAGTACAGTGACTTCTTAAAAAACGTTTATGATAAAAATAACGAAATAATTTAATTAATAAAATAAATAATTGAAATTCATTAATTTTAACATAATTATAAGTAACTATGTTAAAGTTAACAAATATTATTTATTTTTTTTTTTCTCTTTATTTTGGCACAAACAGTCATTACATATAATAACATCTAAAAAAAAACCATTAACTAAATTAGAGGACAAGTAGTGCCCAACATTACTACAATAACAAAAACCTGACAGACAAAAAACACAACACTTGAGAAGGAAAAATGAATAAAAGAAAATTATAATAAATTATTAACTATTACAGCGTTTCAGGTTGAGATATCAAGAGTAAGATTTTGGTTTTGAAAGCATTCAAAGAGTTATTAAACAGATCAGTTTGATTAAAAATTTTATTGTATTTAGTAACACATCGAGTAAAGAAATTATTAAATGTGTAGTTCTTGTGAAAGGTTGGTGGAGAGAATATGTTAATCATGCGAGAGGAGCGGACGGGGAGTCGAACTTTGAATTATCACTACGTAGTGATAGTAATTAGATATGTATTTATGTTTCTGAATTGCAAAATTCTCGGATGAAATTGTTAGAACGGACTTAAACACTACCAATTGGAAAAAGTAGCTTAAGAATGGAAATAGCTTTATCAATCGTGTAATCCAACTTCAGTTTGAAGAAAGCACGCGACCACGATGGCGGTGATAGTAATTGTCACGTTAGCAAATGTCCCTGTGACAGCCGTACTATCTCTGACCTGCTTGTACATCACAACCTCCTTACATCTTCCCTCTTAAATTAACATAACCCTTACTAATAATACCACCTTAATAATTATATCATAAGAGCACCCTTACATACTTTAACAATGTATAAATTCCTATAGTTATTATTTACAATACCTACTCCCTTTCTCCCTTAGGAAAGAAAGAGTTGTTGAACAAAATAAACTAAATTCTAACAAATTATTCTATCCCTTAGACCCTGCCTTATCTGCTCGTGCTATAGGCCCATCTATCCGGCGGTCTCACAGTCCTGCCGAACCGTGTAACATAATTATTATTATTAGTAGTGGGAGCCGCTGTGTTACTTGTATTTGCCGTACATTGAATATCATCGTAATAATCGACACTATATTATCCTACCGACTGCGCCATGTCACGTTAGCAAATGTCCCTGTGACAGCCGCATTATCTCTGAGCTGCTTGTACATTACAACCTCCTTACGGTAATAAGAATATTAACCACAAAAAATATTGTTAAATGTTAATCTCGGCTTATTTGTGAGTGTTTTAACTGAAGTGTCCGACGTGAATTGTAATCGAGACCAACGTCCGACGGCAGGACTTTCTCCGTCACCACCGCTCCCTCCCCCACACCCGCTCCCTCCCCCCCACTCGCCTGCACACGAAACCGGCTCCCCCCCCCTCACCCCGCGGGCTGCGGTAACAGAAGTTGGATAACACATAATCTTTTATCAATGAACTCTCTGAAAGTGTTTAAAGCGCAATCAAATGTAATCGCTCCGTAGCAATAAAAGAAATGTTTGTAAATATTATAAAGTTGTTTACACTGAGCGTTGTGATGCAACGTATTGAACAAATACACGTTAAAGGCGTCTCCTTTAAGTTTTTAGATGCTTTGCTCAATTTTGGTTATATCGGCCCCGTTGTTCGTCGGTTTTTTACAAACTTCTGTCCGGAGGAACTGTACATATTAACGTTGTGCGCATAAGCACCTAACGTGAACGTATTAGTTCAAAATCTCCAAATAATCGTCGCAGATAATCGGTTAATAGTATACAATAAAAACTAATTAAAAAATGTTCAAATTGATTAATAGAAAGTAAACACTAACTTTTTGAAATGAACAAGTGGAAAATCAATCAATTTCCATTTGTCTACTTTTACCACTTCAATTTTGTCTTTACGTTTATACTAATTTCAGGCTAATCTTTTCATAATAAAACTCTGTTAAAAGCAGTCCGATCCATGCATAATCAAAAGAAAAAGAACTCGCCCAATTAAGAACTTCCTCCTTTTAAAAATATAAAGAACTCCGATAAAACGAAAACGTATTTTCTATACGGACGCGTTGATGTCTTTTGTATGGCTGTCATAGTACTTTTTTAACTTGAATTTAGCGAGACATCAAATTTTGGTTTTCAATATTTTGTATCAAAATTTTCTCTCACAAATAACTATTGCGAATGATTTTTTAATTAAATTTTTTTTTATAATATTCATAAGAACTAAAGGCTTTAAAATATTCATAAGAAAATAAATAATTTTTAGACTCATATTACAATAATCATGATTAAGTTATAAGTTGATGTATTTCTATAAAATATCGCCGGCATCGGTGTATAAAAGAAATATTTTCTTACCAATGCCTTACTAGAGTAATTATATTTTAACGCATACTCATTTTTATCTTTTTTCTGACACTTTTTGACCACGCTATTCCTATTTGAATTATTAACCGGTTATTGTTAAAACATTTACTATCTCTCTTCTCGTTTCTATTTCTATTTCTATTTCTAGTGAATTTACTGGGGTAACGAAACTTAACACCTTATGTCTTAGCGACGAGCGTAATGTATTGTTGTGTTTAATTCTAAGTATAAAATAAAAAATGTACGTACTACATATAATATTACTTAACGGCCTACATTTCTTAATCTCAACTAGTGTGTTATTAGAGGTCTTAAAATTAATATCTATCATTAAAAGGTGTGTGTGTGTAGTGTGTGTGGTGGTGGGGAGTGGGGGGGTGAGTGCGGCGCGTGGTGGTGTATGGGGCGCGGGTAACGGTGCCGGCTCCGTTAGCGCGCGCCTCCGCTCTCTACTCACGTCGACTCACACAAAAAAAATTCTGGGTTATATGTGCAGGGCACTTATGTATTTTAACGTGACAACGTCTATTAATTATATCACAAAAAATTTTGATAATAAATTTTATTATTCTTGTTTGGCATGTTTATCGGGTTACAAATCAAGTTATACTAACTCTCAATTATATTTGTTAGGGATTTTATTTCTAATTATTATTGAGCAATAGAATACATCTTTTACTTTCAACCAATTCGGGCAAACGCATACCGACTTAGCGGTCGGCGTAAGCCACGCCCACTTATGTGCGGGACATTTCTCAGCACGCGCGTCCTATCTTATACCAATTTAATAGACGTTGTCACGTCAAAAGGAAAACTACAAATCTTTAACGCAACCATTGAAATATTTAATGATTTCTTATAACTCCGCGAATGTTACACATTTATTAAAATTCAATTTAACGGATTTTATCGCGTTTGTTATTTAATTTGTTTATTCCCGACGTTTCGACCGCTTTGCAGCCGTCTGGGTCCCATGACTGCTGCAAAGCGGTCGAAACGTCGGGAATAAACAAATTAAATAATAAACGCGATAAAATCCGTAAAATTGAGTTTTAATAAATTGAAATATTTGTTAAAAAAAACCTTTATTTATTCGTAAACTCTAAGTTATTATTTAATGTAGACTTTAATACGCCATTATGATTACAAATTTGAATCAATAACTTATTTAATTATTTTTCTCTTGGTTATGTATATTTATATTAGTATATATATGTACGGACTTTTTTTTTAACAATATTGTATTTATTTGTTCTCTTAACAACCCAAATGGTTGGAAGATGTGATAAGATTACGTCCATCTTTTTGTTTCTACATTTCTATTGTATATTGTGTGTTACATAAAAAAATTAAACAAATAAAAATATATAACATATTTCAAACAATATCACAGAGAACAACAAAAAAACAACTATTTCTCATGAAAATTAGTGTTTTTATTTTTTACGTACTTCATCAATGGCGGCGAAAAGACCATTCTTATTCTTTAACGAAAATTATCGAGACATACATAATTAATATTGATGGTATATATTGGTAAAGAATTATAGAATTCGCCTCACATTTATTTGACCATAAGTTAAACACTTGACCATAACAATAGGCTGCTAATTTCAATGACGTACACTCGTCATTTTAAAACTAGATATTATTCACTACGTCAGTAATTTCATTAACTGCAACCATAATCTATAATACTAAGTTTATTTAAACCAAATCTTTATAATTTAATAACATAGAACATCTGTTCCTATATAACTAACAATTAGAAACTTGTAATTTAAAATTTTCTATCGCCCGCGCAAATTTCTTTTTCGTATACGATTATTAATAGATAGAACGTTCTACATTCAGTTATAACCATTACTAAACGCGAATTACTATTTTTAGTGTTATATACGACAATGAAAACTTGCAGTTTCACTACGTTCGTCCGACACGCATTTGGACGGTTGTTTTATGTAAAATATTATTATTTTACTCAACGTTCTCTAAAACTTCAATTTACGCTACATAAGCAAAGTAGTCTCACCGCTCCGGCGCTTGATGAGAAATAAGTTGAAATTTCCTAGAGATATGAACGTCTTGTCCCATTGTTATCATCATCATGAGTTTCTTTCTTCATACTAAAGTTTGTCGGACACTTTGAGAGAACTATTCCGGTCTCCGTGTTCGGGATTTACCATCAGGTGAACGTACGACTCGTCTCGTCGTTGAATTAAAAAAAAAAAGGTTCGGTTAAGTCTCGAGCATGACATGGTATAAAGTAATAAAACAAATAAAGTCATCGACCTGCGTCTCATGACCATTTCGTATAACGTGTTTGTTTTCCGGACAAAGATCAATATACTTTTAATGAAAAATAACTTGTCAGTTAACCTGATGGGAGTAGTGATGTCATGCCACTGGCTTCGGAGGTCGCTGGTTCGATTCCGAGGTCGCGTTCTGACGAATTTAGTTGGTAGTAGATAAGCAAGTCCATTGTAGGTGAATGAAATGAAGAGTTTGTAAACTAATACCTCTCACAACAGAGTTACAGTTCATAAGTTACTAAGGTAACGAAACTTATGATCTTATGTTTTAATGCGATGACCTCATACTCATGGGCGTATCCCCAGGTGAACGAGCTGCCCGTCACCTCACACCGTTAACTGACAAAAAACAGTTTAAATTGAGCCTCGAGCAACTTAAAATGATCTAATATAATGAGAAAAAGTTTTTATATACCATAAATAACTCATTCGTATTTATATCATGAAAATAATTACTAATTTTAATTTATTTACTTAATCCTTAAGACTAAGTAGCAAAGGGCAGGTTAAATTCCGTTTGTTGATATCCGGAAATAACCAATCCTGTGATTAAAGTAGATTTACAACGAGAGTGATGGATAAAAAGGCGGGTTATAGAAACCGTAATCATCATTTCAACATGTTGTTTTAAATACCAGTGTCACAAGCCCTGCATTCAAATATTCCCTGTAACCTTCACCAGGTCGAAAGAAACCTTGTAACTTGTAGTTGATAACATATCTTGGTTTGCTCGTAGCAACATGTGTGCGGTAAATATTAACATAATAAACATTAGCCGGTGTTGAAGCATTGCGCAGAAAGTGTCCGAGATCATAAAAAGGAGAAAGTATCGATCGGTTTCGTAGATCGCAAGCGAATTTTGCGGCAAAACACTTTCCTGCTCGTAGACAATCGGAACGAATCGACGCCGATTAAACGATTTAAATATTCAACATTATATATGCAAATAACGCACAATAATTACTCGAAACTATATGAAAATTTCCTAGAGATATGAACGTCATTAAGTATAATATCAAGTAACTTGCGCATTAAAGCAACGATAACCCAAAAACATTGGCACACGGTGTTTTCTATTTTTGGAAAGAAAGCGTTGCTAAGAACATTCGGTGGGAACTGTATGCGATCTAAGCAGCACACTTTACACCAACTTTAGACGCGCCGCGGCCCAAGTACAGTTATCAAGTTATAACAATTATCGCGTACTTCATTGTCTTCTCTTTTAACTGGTGAACTTATTTAAACTAAAGCTAATTTTCGGGTAACAAAAGAAATATTAATTGATCGAGATTTATTATTGTAGTAACGTACTACTTTAACATAAAATTCCCATCACACGATCTCATGCTTATTTCTTTTCTTCTTACTGTGCTTTATAACTACAAGTCGTGTTGGTCGTTAAATGATTTAACTGTCGTATCAAACGGACCTCTGACTTTAATTGGAATAGCTACACACCTTCATTTCTTTACCATAGTAACTAATTTAGTAATGTATTGTCTAATTCCGGCTTCAAATAACTATATATTAATAAAGTTAGTGGACCTGTGAGATATGACGTCTTGTCCCATTGTTATCATCATCATGGGTTGCTTTCTTCAAACTAAAGTTTGCCGGACACTTTGAGAGAACTATTCCGGTCTCCGTGTTCGGGATTTACCATCAGGTGAACGTACCGCTCGTCTCGTCGTTGAATTAAAAAAACGGTTCGGTTAAGTCTCGAGCATGACATGGTATAAAGTAATAAAACAAATAAAGTCATCGACCTGCGTCTCATGACCATTTCGTATAACGTATTTGTTTTCCGGACAAAGATCAATATACTTTTAATGAAAAATAACTTGACAGTTAACCTGATGGGCATTGTGATGTCATGCCACTGGCTTCGGAGGTCGCAGTTCGATTCCGGGGCAGCGTTCTGACGAATTTAGTTGGTAGTGGATAACTTAGCTCATTGTAGGTGAATGAAATGAAGAGTTTGTAAACTAATACCTCTCACAACAGAGTTACAGTTCATAAGTTACTAAGGTAACGAAACTTAAGATCTTATGTTTAAGCGATGACCTCATACTCATGGGCGTATCCCCAGGTGAACGAGCTGCCCGTCACCTCACACCGTTAACTGACAAAAAACAGTTTAAGTTGAGCCTCGAGCCACTTAAAATGATCTAATATAATGAGAAAAAGTTTTTGTATATCATAAATAACTCATTCGTATTTATATCATGAAAATAATTACTAATTTTTATTTATTTACTTAATCCTTAAGACTAAGTTGCAAAGGGCAGGTTAAATTCCGTTGCTTGATATCCGGAAATAACCAATCCTGTGATAAAAGTAGATTTACAATGAGAGTGATGGATAAAAAGGCGGGTTAAAGAAACCATGATCATCATTTCAACATGTTGTTTTCTACTGTTGAATATTAATACCAGTGCCACAAGTCCTGCATTCAAATATTCCCTGTAACCTTCACCAGGTCGAAAGAAACCTTGTAACTTGTAGTTGATAACATATCTTGGTTTGCTCGTAGCAACATGTGTGCGGTAAATATTAACATAATAAACATTAGCCGGTGTTGAAGCATTGCGCAGAAAGTGTCCGAGATCATAAAAAGGAGAAAGTATCGATCGGTTTCGTAGATCGCAAGCGAATTTTGCGGCAAAACACTTTCCTGCTCGTAGACAATCGGAACGAATCGACGCCGATTAAACGATTTAAATATTCAACATTATATATGCAAATAACGCACAATAATTACTCGAAACTGTATGTAAATATTTCTATATATACACACGTGTACATATAAATATATAATATGCGATATTAGAAATCACTTTTGAGTTTTCACCATTCCATTTGCATAGTTACGTGTGTAAAATGCTTAAGTTGAACGAAAATGATTAATTTTTTTGTCACAAATAATGATTATGAAAACATTTTGGAAAAGATATGATATACACACACAGAATAATAGTAGAATAGTAACTCTAGTTAGTAGTCTAATACTCAATCTTATTTTTTTGATTTTGTAAGTAGTAAATATATCTTTATATTTATATAACTTTGTATTTCCATAATACTCGTAAAAATTCAAAACTTTTGCCTGAAAATTTAACACAAAAAATACGAAGATTCTCTTTGTTGTATTATGTTACTAAGAATGTTACAATATTGCAAAGAAATTAATAAGTTTGTTAACCTAAAAATATTTTATAAGCCACTCAAAACGATTTTAAGCTTCTAACGAATAAGCTCGTTTGTTATGTTTAAAAATTGTTTTATAAACACAACAATCGTTAGTAAAGTACTTAAAGAATAGTAATAAATAAGTCCTTAACAAAATTTTAATGTCTCTAAGAAATTTTAAAATGCAATAAGAAAGTTATACATACAGTATACGTTTTTCTTAGTCTAAGGGTATGTTCTCGTGTAAATGGCAACTGTTGTTCACTTCCCAATAAAACTATAACGAAGTGTTGTTTTAATATAACTAATTTAGTCTTAAAAAGTTCTCGTCGGTTTTGTTAAGTTTGATATTGTTAAGAGACCTGTATAGTAGAAAATCATTGTTCGTCATTGTTATCTTATAGTTTTTGGAACAACTTAAGATACAATAAAACTTCCCCATTTCTAAATTAATCAACTCTAAATTCGTTATTACTATTTAGACAGTAAAAATGTTAAACTTACAAACTTCTATTGGAATTGTAACATTTTAAGTGATAATTTATTCGTATAGATAATATTAGTGTTGCTTCTATTGAATATGAAGTCTTTAAGCTTTTTGCACTTAGCAATTTTTATCTACAACGGACTAACACTTGACCTCAATCCCACATGTTGTTAATTGAAAATGAGGCCGTGGATGGTGAAGCGTGCTCGCGTAGAATACGTCAGCTCTCATATATTAACAGACGGAATGCTGTTATGGCATCAGATTTACAATATGAGGATGGCAACCAATCTGGCGGGTTCGAAGGAAATTAATCTATATCCAAATTAACCCTATCACTATCCAAAATTGCACTGTATACAGTAATACTTTATAAAGCTTATCTTTAAAGTTCTTTTAGGTAATGCGTTGTTGTTTAATAACTTTGAAAACGGTTAAATCAGAGTTTTTAGTTTAGGTGATGAACAGATTGTTAACTCCGCCAAAAATTATTAATAATGATATATGTACAGATTATATTTAAAAGGAAATTGTCGATTATTAATGACGCAATAAACTGTGAATAAAATCAAAGAAAAACGAAATATTCACATTATATGTCTAAAATCCATTTTGAAGAACGCAGCGCTGTGTAACGGAATAATTCTCCGTGAGTTCAATAATTCACAACACCAGCGTCTCGACTACAACTACAGTTTCAATATAACTGTGGATTACCCTAGAATTTTCTTGTTAAACCACATGAAGAATTGAACAGCTCGAATCACCTCAAGAGATCGACTAGAAGAAGAATCAGGCTACATTGTACATATTAAGTGAGTGCGACCGACACACAAACAGCAGCCAGCGGATTCCAAGCCAAACGGAAGCGGTACTCACCAAATACGCGAACACTATTTCCGATTCAACGAGCGTGCAACCTAAAATCCAAGAGACTGTTACGGCGTGGTGCGCTGGTGGAAAGCTGACCCAAAACCCGACCCATCCCGCCGGGAGAAAGTGCGTGACGGCTGCGAACTGACCTGATATGAAAGCACTAATCCCATTCTGCGCGCTGGCGGTGCGCAGCATCCCCAGTAACAGCAGGGCAACACTCGCGCGCGTCGCTGTCATGGCGGCACTGTCGAGCTGTCACTTGTCACTGTCAGAGAGCGGTGGCGGCTGAGCGCATCGCGTGGCGTCCTCCCGCCGCGTCGCCTCCTCTCGACTGCCGGTGAAAGAAGGAAAGGCGGCCGGCGGCGCGCGGCCACAGAGCAGCGCGCCGCCGCAGAGCAGCGCGCGGCCACAGACTAGCGCGCCGGCCGCGGGGAGGATTTACTGCCTACACACCTCCACACCTTCATAGGGATTTAACTCACAAAATACAGAGAGCTTCACCATTTGCAGTGTTTCATTTGCAAGAATTACTATTTAATTATACTTATTAACAAATAACTTGCGCGTAGCCGTAATAGATAACTATAGAATAGGTTTTATATTTACAATAATCATTACTTTTTTTTATACTGCTATGCGAGGAGACGAGCAAGACGTTCACCTGATGGTAAGTGATACTTGCCCATAACAACGTGGTGCTAGTCAAGATGGTACACACTGCACCACATTGCGCTCGTCGCCTGCAGACATGAGGTGTTAAGTCTCGTTACCCCAGTAATTACACTAGCTACAGCGCCCTTCAAACCGGAACACAGTAATGTTTGCACGCTACTGTTTGGCGGTTGAAATAGGAGCTGCGGTGGTACCCATCCAAACGGTCTCCACCAACAGAGACCTACCACTTGGACAACAGGGACCTACCATTACTACATCTACATTCAAAAACAATATTTCATCTTGATGATATCGCAAAATATATAGCATTTGAATCGTAACTTAGATGCCAAATATATATGTTATTCAATGTATGATATAATTCAAAACTCCGAAAGTAGCTGCAGTGTATTTATTGAGGTTAATGTACCAAAACATTCACTACTATATACTTTTTGAACTTTAATAATAACCTTTCTAATTTAACAAGCCTGTAATATACTCCCGGACACATCTATCGGCCCACCACCCAGTGTTTAAAAGTTTTAACGGTGTTTAGCTAAAAATAAATGTTAGGTGGAGCAATAAGTTTTAATGCAGTTTTGAAGCTGATTTATTGGTCAACCCTTATGTAGGTTTTTTTTATTTCTTTTGTAATTTTGAATTGATTTGGCCGGCAGAAGCTATAGCAGCTTGGGCGACAATTTCAAGCAGAGTATCCATATTTTTGGACAAAACTGGCTCAAAGTTTAGATTTGCCTTATTAACGAACCAAATCGAAAACATCAATAAAAAAAATCCAACTTGTGCGAAATAAATAAAGTTTTCTCCATTCCTGGGTAGTTGAAAACAATGAACAGACTCGAATTTTCGTTTTTTTTATAATCCTGAATTCGAAATTAAAAAAAAAAACATACATTAGGATTGACCAATAAATCTGCTTTAAAACTGCATTTAAACTTATTGCTCCACCTAACATTTACTTTTAGCTAGGCACCGTTAAAACTTTAAACACTAGGTGGGCCGATAGATGTGCCTGTCTATATGTATGTATATATAGGTGTATGCGTAATTATGTAAACATTTCTTTCTTTTTATTTCTATACCTATCACTTTTTATACCAGATTGCCACCTACCACAACATCTCACCTCACTAAAGGTTGGCTGGTAGAGAATGTCTTCAGACATTAAGCCCGCCTTTTGTATCCCTGATGTTATACAATAAAGGATCTAAGGAACCACGCTCTGCTACCATGTTGAGAATTAATAATATAGAATGAATTGAAAAACCATCTTTTACACGCGAACACATTTAATCACACACTTGGCCGACATGTACCGCACCATAGATTATAGAATATAAACTTTGTCTATGGGATAACTCAATCATAGATTGTATAATTTACAAAATCCAACAAGGATAAATAAATAAATAAATGTGTCTGGAAGTGTATTATACGGTGGGTCATTTCTGCGTGCTATCGTTTAATCTGCGAACAAACTATCGTCGTTTAACGGCAAACGGGTACCGTCCACGTCCACGTCGAGCGCCCGGACGGTGGACGGTGACCACGCACCACATACCACGCGCGCAGCTAATGTACTCCGCGCTACGACAGGCCTGGTCCCAGCACACACCACTACCGAAAATAGATTTTACAACACGAGCAATCGCCAGAGCAGGATATTCTCCTAATGATAAGTAAGAATTCAATTCAATTCAAATCCAAAATATTTATTCAACATAAATACATTTTACATAAACAGTGGAGTCCCTGCCCACTGCTTTAGCTTTCGCTGTGTTGCAGTGTCTTCCCTAGCACGCCTCCATGTTGTGTGTACATGGTCTAAAAGACCAGTGGTGAGTTTTCAGTCGCAAACACTCGTGATGTGGTGCTGGTGAAATAATTTGATTCCACGCCACATCAAAAAATGAGCCGAGACGGAGTTTCCATGGGTTTTAGTGAGTAAGAGTCTCACATAACCTTCGTCCTTTCCCCGTAAAGGCGAAAGTATCCATGAGGATTTCCCTGTCAAAAAGACAGTGTCTTATAATGATCAAATTAAAAAGATACATGTGCACAAATAAAAACAAATCATTACCTCAAAAAAGAAAACAAACTTAATATAAATATGCAAAACAAAATATTTTAAGTAAATTTTAATTATCTTATAAAAACAGATTAAATAAAGAAAAAATAAATATATATAGCAGCTCGTGTCGTTGGTTATTATTATGCTGGAGTTGTATGATTAGTATAGCTTTATGTTGAAGGTTTACGCAACAATTTATATTTTTTTGAGTAAGTATTGACTCGGCACCCCAGTAAGTACCAGCAACTGCGCACTTTGAAACAGGAATGCAGTAATGTTTGCTTACTACTGCTTAGACAGGTGAACAACGACACATTTTAAAAACTGATGTTTTTTTTACCTTCACCGGAAGTTTCATTGGGATCGAAATAATGGTCTGTGAGTAAAGCGATAGTCCACAGCATTTATAACGCAGTTATCACCACTTTATTACTTATTTATAACCAAACATAACTTTTTACAGAATGATACTTTTCTCGTTAAAAAGTAAGAACGAGTTTGAACATGTTATTTTCTGTTTACATTTCAATTTGTTGGTAGTAATCAAGTGTAGTTTTTTTTCGATGTATAGAACTTTAAGTTGGCATTACTGTTCAAGATGGCGATCGATTTAACAGCTGTCAAGTGATTTATTCTCAGTTTGGTTTGGCAATTCATCATGAATAGACTTACGCCTGAACAACGCTTGCAAATAGTGCAATTTTATTTCGAAAATAATGGTTCT
Source organism: Byasa hedistus (assembly GCA_029286795.1). NCBI lineage: Eukaryota > Metazoa > Arthropoda > Insecta > Lepidoptera > Papilionidae > Byasa > Byasa hedistus. The sequence continues at coordinate 496,404 of JAGSMW010000012.1, read as the reverse complement.
GTGCGGAATACGTATCGGACGTACGGATGAAGCGCACTTCTGGTTGAATGGCTACGTCAACAAACAAAACTGCCGCATTTGGAGTGATGATAATCCTCAAGTGTATGTCGAAACACCGTTACATCCAGAAAAACTGACTGTTTGGTGCGCTTTATGGGCTGATGGAATCATTGGTCCGTACTTCTTCAAAAACTATGATGTCCAGAACGTTACAGTCAATGGTGATCGGTATAGAGCCATGATTACTAACTTATTCATTCCTGAATTGAATAACCATGATGTCCAGGAGATGTGGTTTCAACAAGACGGCGCAACATGCCACACAGCTCGTGCCACAATCGATTTATTGAAAGACACGTTTGGTGACCGCCTAATTTCACGTTTTGGACCTGTGAATTGGCCTCCAAGATCTTGTGATTAACACCGCTAGACTACTTTCTGAGGAGCTATGTAAAGTTATTGGTCTATGCGGATAAGCCACAAACGCTTGACTATTTGAAAGACAACATTCGCCGTGTTATTGCCGATATACGGCCACAAATGTTAGAAAAAGTCATCGAAAATTGGACGTCCAGATTGGACTACATCCGCGCCAGCCGTGGCGGTCATATGCCGGAAATCATATTTAAAATGTATTGCCACAAGATTATCTTTCGGATAAATAAAATTCATGTCAATCGAATAATCCATCGTTGTTTTATTGCAACTTAAAGTTCTATACATCGAAAAAAAAACATCCCTTTAGTTATTTTGGTTTCAAATCATTTCATGTAACAAGTAATTGACTGTGACGGTTTACATGAAAAAAAATTAAGAAAAACCTTATAATGCGAACTCCTGGTCATTGATCTGTAATAATGTTAGCTGGAGGTTTTTTACCCTTCTTTAAATTGGAACTTTTTGTTTAATCGCATAATTATTGCATTATTGCCATAGTTCGTTACACTTTAAAGGTTAAACGGGTTTTCTAAGTATTACAGCTTTATCACTTGCTTTGTAACATCAATGTCTTCGGTTCGATTCCGGGGCCAATGTTTTAGAGTTTGAATTGTGGTAGCCTTCACTTACCTATCTGGCTAGCTAACATTACTATGTTCTGGCTTTCAGAATATGAGAGCCGGAGTATAAGCGAGAATGCTTCAGTCATCTTCGACCTCATTATCACTTAACTTCAAGTACGAGTCCTTTCTTAAAAAATAAATATCGTTGAAGGAACTATGAGATTTCTTTTATTACGCGATTCTACGAAAGGAATTAAATAAAGCTAGAAGTTTTATTGGTGAGGTCTCTTTAATGACCCCCTGTGACTCCGATAATAAATATAATATAAGGTAACCAGCTCTACATTAACCAAACAGATTGTCCGTCTATTTTAAAAATACCTTCACACCCCACTCGGACGTGGTAATTAATGATTACAACCGTAATGTTCAGCGCTATGTGGTCTAGTAAGCAGACTTACAGTTTTTATACAGCTATACCATTAGATGAGCAGTACGTACATTCGGTCATAAATAATAATGATAATGAGTTGCTAGTTATGTTTAGACACAGTCGCATAGACTTATGATCGTATCCCAGTAATCATATTAACTACAGCGCACTTCGAACTGAAACTCAGTAATATTTTCCGCACCACTTATTGCCTGAAGAAAGCAGTTGCTGTGATTTTTATTAATATGCACTTTAGTATGTTTACGGAGTCATTGAGAGAGATTCACGTGAACGTGTCTTGATTGATCATGATGATAATCAATGAGATAATTATGAGTATGATAAAGTATCGTTCCAAGATAACATTATTGTTTTTGGCTATCACAAAAGCTACGCGGATTATCTCATCAGCTATTAATGAATTAAGATTTCAGTGCATCGGAGTTGCATGTGTAAATATGTTTATTGTTTCCATTGATCTCAACTTCGGGTTGTACGTAACGTTGATTGTTCGATAGTTGTGTAATCAAAATATATGAAACTACGTTATCTTTTTGTGTTTACTTCATGAATGAGCTGATGGAGTTCGCCGCAAGTGAAACAGAGTTGCGTTAGTGTATCTAATTAGCAGTGAAAGTGGACGGCGGCCCGTTATGTTTGCACGGAACCGTAGCGACCAAGAGACCAAACGAAATACTACTATAGAAAGAAAGAGAGGCCCCAGTGCATTACCTATTACAAACCTAGCTATAGCCGGGGTTAAAAAGTCATAGATATTCAAACTTATTACAATCACAGCTAACTTGACGAATTAGTTTCAAACATAATTTTTTCAATCTTTTCAGAACTAGAAATTTAATCTGAAAACAATTACCACAGTCCTTGTTTTGTATTTAACTAAATTATGACATTTGTGTACCTTAATTTTATAATTTTGTTTGGTACGAAGTTGATGAGAATTTAAATCTTTCTTATATAATATATAATTATTTGATTTTATTGGCAAACCAATACAGGTTTCATTGGCCGATAGTTTGGAGATGTAATCATTTAACAACCCGCGCCGACAAAATTTCTGACAGACTACGTTAGCCACTTTTAATGTGAATTTGGTTGCTATGGGGGCTAGAGATTGAAAATTGTTTAAATCTTGTATCGATAAATGTATAAAATACCACTGCACTACAGACACGCTTCAAGGACGCGCGCATTACCAGAATCTTTATTATGACCCCATGAAGGTCACCAACGCCTATTTCATTCTATTGCACCTCGACACTAGTATGCTTTTTTTAATATATTTTTTAACAAGTTAGTCATCGTAGAGGATATTATTCAAAAGACTGCAAGAACAACAGAACCTAAGGTATTGCAGTTATGTTACTTGCTCTATCATTGAGAGTTGGTGCTATAATCTGTGTAGTTGTTAACATCACATATTATTAATTGCCCGTGGCACAGTAGTAAGCGCCTTAACTTAACACGCAACGTAAAATGAAGGACATTCTATTGTAGGTCCACATGTTGTCAAGTTTAATTAATTTCTATCTGCCATATGTTAACCTTTGACCTTAATTTCACATGGTGTAAGTGACAATGTGGCTGTAGATAATGAATCTGACTTAAATATATTAAGAGCTGGCTTATGAGTTAAAAGCAAAATCAGATTTGGAAAAATATTGACATCACCTTGACACAAAACGTTACCCTCGTTATAACTAGGAAAGGTTAAATAAATAAAAATAACACCAAATTTCTCTATATTATTGAGTATGAAATGTACTAAGTTTTTGCTGTTCTACAAAATTAAATAAGCAATGGTAAGAAATACATACTACAACATTCTTATTACAGACAACAACTTAACGCTAAATATTTACATTATCGATTTTAGAAAGAAAAATATGCCACAGTGAAAAAAAAAATCAAAACGCTAATTCACGCGTACAAATTAAATAAGAAAACAAATCAACTCAGTTTTACATATTGACATATTTTCCAGTTAATTTTAAACCTTATTTTAACTACAAAATTAGCGAAGCGTCCGCAAAATAATAATAAACGAAACAAAATATTATTATGCCAAAAATGGTGGCTAGAAGACAATCTGTCAAACTTTATAGTCTATAGATATATTTAAACTATATGTTACATAAAACTGCGTTATTTTAAAAGAAAATAAAAACAATCATAACTTTATAATTTTAGTTTTACGCAAAAAGACATTAATTTTTATTATTATAAAAAACAATTTTTTTGGCCTAACATCAACTAGGTTTTTTTTTTTTGGGTGTTTAAATCCGCGCGATTTGATACGCGGCTATTAACATCAACTAGTAGGTAGTATGAAAAAAGCGCTGTAACTAACACCAATCATTAAACATTATTTACTGCACACAAATGGGCAAGTGTATTGTTGAATTAATTACAAAAAACCTTTTCGATGATGATGATTGTGTACAAAGTGTGAGTTTTTATTGTATAAACAACTATTTTAATGAAATTTGTAATACAGACTCTGTAAAATTATTTTGTCTGTGTATGTATAGGTCATGTTATGTGGACTAAATCAAAGAAAATAAAAGAAAATCAGAATAAGAATCATTTACAAATCAAAATGTTAAATCTATTTTTTACTATAATATACATTGAGATATATTTCTACATGTACTTATTATGTTATCAAGTTATTAATTAAACAGTGTATGTTAAGTTGGTACTAAATCAAACTGATAATCCTTTAAATTTCAATGTATTAAAAAAAAACCCTTAATCACTACTGTAATGAATAAATTTGTTGCCAAAGACATTTTATCTTGGCAATTGGCAAATGAGAGAAGTGATGATAGGATTTAAATATACCCCATTGAAATCTTTAGCTGTGGATAAGTTAGTTCAACAATTAAACAAAGTATTTACAGTTTTTTTAATAAACAACAAGTATAATGAATTCTTATTAGAAAATTTTAAAGAATGACATTAGATATTGTAATCAGAGTTTATCCGAATTCAAAATATAAAACAAAAATCTGAACACGTAAAGTTTGTGTATTTATATTCAAAGATCTAAAGTTCTAACATATTACCTGTTTACTAAAATTGTTTGTTTAATGTGTATTCAATATAAGCTGCAAACCAAATGGTTAAATCTGTTCAACTACTTTTTGTTGAAGCGTTAAAGTAAAAAAGTTTCTCTTAAAATTTATATGAAGTATAACACATCATCAATTGTGACGTGCGACCAACAACTATAATAATAAATCAAAAATTTAATTCAGAGAGCAAACATATTCTCCCGTTGCATTCTCCAAATATTTATTGAAAGTTACACGGATCTGTACCCAGGTACCGTAAAGTTCAGACAATCAAGACACTTTTTTTTTTAAATACAAACAAATAATGAAAAAAATAATAGAGAATCAATCAATGTCTTGTTTATAATTAAGTCTATATGCTTTCACACACTGAGAACATGTTGAATGAAATATAATTGTTTAGTTTTAGACCGGCTATACTCAACCTGCAGTATGCTGGGCTTTTATGGTTAGCTTATTAGTGATACTTTATTTTAAACCATTTTAACCATGGCATCCATAACAAACATCTAAGCGATGAAACCGATTATAGAAGTTTAATAAAATTTGTAACAATCGAGAAATCTTAGAAATCAATTATTTTTATTGCCGCTCATGACCACCATATTTGTTTTCCTCAAGGAAAAAAGGTCGAGTGTTGCTGACTTAGGTAAGAGGATTACATTTTTTTTATACAGAACAATTGTCTTATACTCATATTTCAGATATTATTTATTTTAGTAAAAACAAATGTAATAACCTTATTATGAAATATTTTGTTAGTCAAACTTAGATAATTAACTTGGGTTAAGTTAAAATGGTAGATCTGATGCTAATTGTTGACAAGTTGCAAATTTCTATTACCTATGTAGTTAAGGCGATATATCCATTACCATTAACTAAACTTTAACAATCTCGGCAACATTAAACTATATAGCAGGTAACATTTTCTCGGTTTGGGTAAGATGCAAACATTGTAATGTTACAGAGGAAACAATGCCTGATGTATCTCCTCTCACATTCTCCCATGCTCCACCAGGCGTTGACATCCTTCACGCCAAGCCTCTGTTGGTCACTAAAGCGGCAAACAGGCAAATGGTATGCTGATGGTAACGCCTTACCACAAGCAGTGTCTAACAAACAAATCAAACCATAGTATTAAAAAAGACTTTCCTCACTTTCATCACTTTTTTGATTTTATTTCCGTGATTCCTTATACTCCAAAAAAACCACATTTTTTTTTACATTATTTTCTTTTAGTTGTCGATGTTTGAACATGTCCTCAGTATGAAAGTAAAATCAGAAATCATCACAGCATTAGTCACTATTCACCACCGCACTATTGTTTATTCAATTTCCATGATATTCTTCATGTAGGAATCCAACTCCTTGTCGAGTGCTACTTTGGTACTGGCCATGTACTGATCGAGCTGGGCATCCAATTCCTCTTTGGTTGGCACTGGTCTTTTATTGCCCTGGTTCTTCATGGCTCCTCCTGAAAAGGATTTTTTTTTTAAAACCAAAAAATGTTAAACTGCTCTTTGAGCATTTTTTTTAATAGATCCCTAAAAATCCAACACCAAGTGGAACTTTTATGATAATTTTATAATAATATGTAACAATCACCTCGGCCCCGGCCGCGCATGCGCCGCCGCATGTTCTGCGTGCGCGCCTGCGTCCTGTTCCCACCTCGGCCTGGCGCCCGCTTGAACTGCAGCCGCCCATCGCTGCAACAAAGGCAGGGATAATGTTCATGCAACCATTACCACAAACAGTATTCAAGTCCAGCATAAAAAGCATGAAGTAAAAACGCCGTTACCGTAGTAATGAACGTAGGCCAGGCCCCCTGCCGCCCCGACGCCAGAGGCCGCGCCCCTGCCAGGTGCCTCGTGACAGTTTGCCAAAGGACATTGAACGACTATCAACAAAACAAAATACATAATTAATCTGGTGGCAAAAAAAGTGCTGATCAAAGTCAAAGTCAAAATTTTTATTCAACATGGGTACAATAGTTCACTTATTGAAAAATCTACCAGCCATTCGCAAAACAAATTTCACGGACCTGAGAAGAATGAGCGAGAAACTCAGCTGGCTGTATATATATACATTTTTTTTTGTCTTCTTTATTTTTAAATGTCTTACATGTACTGACACATACTGCTTGAGAATCAGCGCCATTTATTTCCACACATCTTTATCACTATAATATGATTTACTTATCAAAACATTTTTAATTAAATTTTTTAATTTATGAAGTGGCAAATCTAAAACAGATTGTGGAACTTTATTATACATTCGGATACCGAGCCCCACAAAGCTTCCATTAATTTTGTGCAGACGAAAGTAAGGCACCGCGAGCTTATTTTTATTTCTTGTATTTCTACCGTGTATGTCACTGTGTTCATTATACATATTGATATTTTGATGAATATACAGAATATTACAATATATATATTGTGATGGGACTGTCAGTGGTATACTGATATGTCTATACCTCCTATATGCCTCATTAAAAACGCTTCGAAGCGAATCCATTTACACATTTATTAAAGTCTCTGTTGCCAAGAAAGCCACTATAGAGCCGGTACTCCTCAGTAGAAAATATAGACAACCTACACTCTGTGACATCACTAGAATAGGAAATCACAATACATTGATCAGAGGTATATAAAAAAAAGCAAAGCTGATTGGAGTGGAGATCTTTGGGGGTAGGCATTTGTCCAGCAGTGGGCGTCTGTAGGCTGATGATGATGATGATGATGATATAAAAAAAAAGAATAAACAAAATCTGTACTTTCAGCATATAGTTGTGTAAATTCATTAATAAAAAAGAGAAAAAAATGTGCTTTAAATTAATAACTTTTCTTTGTAGTCTGTTAAATAGATTAATTGATAGATCACCTTAAATTATTGTTGGACTGGCGCCACGGCCCTCGGTTCCTAAAGCCCAGTCGTTGGCTCAGATTGCTGAAGCTGTTGGAACGCCTCATTAAGGACAGGTTGTTCTCACTGCCGTATCGTCGTAATGGGTTGCCCATGTTGAGACGTTGCTTTACTGCTTGCTAGAAGAAACAATAAAATAAATTATTAGCACAAATTTCACTGTAAGTTACAGAGAATATGCTTGTATTGTTTGTTCTATTGTTTATATTGCTTAATAAACTGTTTAAAAAAAAAGTTTAAGATACATGGGAACTTTGTGCTCCTGTCCTTTTAGCTCTTGGTGAGACAAACTAGATTCCTGTTTCATTAACTTCATATCGCAAATATTAAAAGCACTTTAATGGGGATTGTGTGTGTCATTAAATATAAAATAGGCATAAGTTAGGTAGAAAATATTGAGTAAACAGTCAAAAGTATTTCAGATCATACAAGAAACGGGGCCAGAATATTGATTTCATCCCCATCATTGTTAAGATAAACTGAGAAATAATTTTCAGAGATCTATAGATCAAGGAGGATTCTGAAGTAAGCATTTGGTTTATCAAATCATGATCATATTTATTGTAACAAAAAATTATCAAATGTATACCTACAAACATTTTATCAAATCAAATCACCAATAAGAAAAGTCTAAATCAATGCATATAGACAATAATGTATGAGTTCCACCGATGATTTGTGCCAATGTACCACACAGCTATATTATGAGAAACCCATATTTTGTATTGATACAATAATTTAAATAAGATAGTTTTTGCACAAAAAGTGAGGGCAAATAGAGAATTTGCCTACATTGTTTCGGGATAAGTACCCTCTTCAATTTATCAGAAATTAAATATGGAAATATTTATTATTAAAATACCTAATGAATATACTTTTTTAAAATTATTGAAACTTCTGCCATTGGTGCATTATGTTAAATTTTTTTGTTACGTTTCATAGTTTTTATTAATGAACTTTTGTAGTTATTATTATTTAATTCTTTTTTAAAGTAATATTTAAATTATGTACACAAATGGGTGCTTGCTCTTTATTTAATATTTATTTATAGTGTATAATTATGTAAATGCATTTTAAGTTTGAATGATTATGCCATTGATAAGATTAATTACAGGTTACACATATAAACATAACCTTTATGAATGGTACAACTGAACGGGGGATCTGTTATCTGTAATTGATGAGACTATATGCCCTGCAATAGACTGGTTGATAACGATGTACAATTATATTGTTATTGTTTTATTATTATACATAAAGTATAAAACAAAGGTTAATTATGGTATATTGTTTTACATGGTATGTTATGAATAAAATACCATTCTCGCTTGTTGTTGCAACTTCCTTGCGATCAGCTCAATAAGATCTTCGGTGTTGTAGTTGATGTTTTGATTAAAAAAGCCGCCGATGTTGGTGCGCTTCTGCCGTATAACGCGCTCCGTATTCACCGATGCCAGCATTGTAAACCGATCGTTGAGACTTATGGAAGTCGCTTGCAAGCCGTGAACCGATTCTATAAACATCTTGAACGATGATAATAGGATATATACTTATAATATTAACTAATTCGACCACTGTTCGTTCACAATCATTACATTAAATATGTAAGTCGAGTAATAAACACAATTAGAATGTAAATCACATCTGACTCCAAAAACTAAAATTTTTATGTGACGCCGATCGCGCGAATCTAGCAATGTCTGATTTTATTTTTATCTGTGACCCAAGTTTTATCATAAATTTTGATTTCAAATATTTACAAGGTAAAAAAGAGAAACGTATTTTATAATAATGTTTTTTTTTATATTTCTTGATTTATAATATGTTTGGCTTAGATATACGTAAAAACATTAGCAATGAAGAATAATTAGCATGTGTAAAGAAATGTACTTTTCATAAAGCTTAACAAATTTTTCAAACATTTATATTTTTTGTATTTATCAAAATTAAAATAAAAATAAATTTAATTAACACAAATGTAAAATAACAATTAATATTAATATTTTTCGATTACAGTTAATCTTTTCCGTCGAAAAACAATTAGCATATCAGCTGGTTTAGACCTTCAGCTAGTGACATTGACATTTAATGTCTGTCGAATACAAGAAAATAACAGGAGTTAAATAACTCCGATGCAATTGAAAATTACTGCAAAGCTGAAATAAAATTGTGCCTTAATAACCACTCAATCAAAGTTTTGGCTGCTCGCTACGGTCTAGTTGCAGTAATTGGCCGCGCCACGGGCGTTGCTGTTTGTTGATGCGGATTGTTGTACGAGTCGGCGGTTGCGATGTTGCTTTTCTTTATAAACGAGCACCGCGAGTGCGAGCCGCTCATTTCGATCAAACCTACGATGTCGGACGTTGGCAACGGCACTCCAGTTGACGAAGTTTGCTTGTTCGATATGGACGCTTGCTATGAAACTTTTGACAAGGATGGGTATGTCACTCTACCCCTAAGTCATATCCCTCCCATACACTCGCATTAATATATTCACGGTACAAAATTCAAGATCATGTTATCTTATGTTTACATTATTTTAAAATCTGTTGGTATTATTTTTACATGATTTGTTTGTATACAAAAAAAATGTTTTGTAAAGTTTTTGGACATCATTTAATTACTCTGCTTCCCCTTTAAAAATTCTTATTCTAAAGCATGCAATTTTATATTCAACATGAAGAAAAAGGTTCTAAATAAAATAATTTACAATAAAATTCCTAGTAAACAATAATATTACACAACTATAAATGAGTCATGATGTTAAAAGTACAAAAAATAAGCCACTTTAAATCATATTCAACAATTACTACAATATTTTAGCATATATTTACCAGGTACATATTTTCAACTGGTTAATGTATAATAGATCATTTTTAAAACTTTACCTGTAACACATTGATTTTAGAAAGGTAAAATGTTTTAAATCATAAACCACTTTTAAACTAACCGATCTGTAATTTTGAGCTTTAAACTGAGAAAAGAAATTAAAACTAGAAAAAAAATCTTGTTAGAGGAAGCTATTTTTAGTTTTGAACAGATTACTAATTAATTGAAGTATAATCATATGTATGTTGACTTCCATTGAGTGTATTCACTATCATAAAACACCATGACATTATAAAAGCTATTCAAAATGCTCCTATACTCTATGTTGGCATGTCAAAGTTTATACAAAGAGGGGGTTTCATTATCATTTCAAAGTCACACCACAACAAAGCCCTCTTCATTTATGGAAAAGTTTTATCCGAATTGGTAATCAGTAACTAAATACACATACATAATGAAATATAACCATATTTAAAAGTAATTATAATTAATTAAAAAAAAATTTAAGTCCATTTTTCAATTAAACATGTTTTCCGGTAATTCATACATATGTTAAAAATATCAGTGATTATTTTTAGCTTTGACTATACTATTATTTCTTGTGAAGACTATTTCTTTTATTTTGGATGTATCTCTTAGATATCTCTTTATAATATAAGGAGCAAAAATTCGACTTCAAAAAGTTTTAAGCTTCATTAGAAAAGTACACAAATCATTCAGATTTTTTTACATAGCTAACTAATTAAAAAAATTATTATACTTACAGATGTATTAGAATTTTAATTTTTAAAGTAATTACTTAGTCAGCAAACATTACAGAATAGTGCAATAAAGTTGTCAGGGTTTTTTGCATAATCATGAACTAGCGCGATTTTACTTCCTGACAAACAAAGTGTGATAATTTTATGTCTAATCTTTTTTTTTGTCTTAAAAAGGTTAATGCTTGACCGCGATCCCACCTGATGTTAAGTGGTGATGTGATCTGTGGTCGTAAAGCGCATTAACCTTGTAACAGTCTATTCACTCTTCTTTTAAAGAAACCCACGTTATAATTCGACAGGAACACTGACGCCGGCAAATTGTTTCACTCTGTTGCTGTTCTTTTCAAAAACGAGGAGCTAAACCTCTTTGTTAGTAAACTGGGAACGTTTACAACATGGGGATGGTGCCTTGTCGTGCAAAAAGAAAGAAAGTGTTTAAAATTTGCATTCAGATATTTTAGGTGATTTAAAAAAAAACGATTCTCTTTATACATGATGATCTCTATTATATTAGGCTATCCTCGTTAATTATTCGATCCTATTAACATAAATATTTTTTCCGTAACAGAGATGGGAAGCTGAACTTCGACGAGTTCCGACTGATCTGCAAAGCTCTCTTCCGCAACGACAAAGGCCACATCTACCCGCTGCCGGAAGATAAAGCGAGCCACGTATTCCAGGTGTTCGACAAGAACGATGATGGTTTCATTGATAAGGAGGAGTTTACATTCTGCTGGAACTATTGGATCAAAGTGGTAAGTATAGTTTAACAGCTAGATAATAGAATAATGAAACATGATGTGCTGGAGATTCACCTGATGGTAAATGATACGAGACGCTGGTTAGGATGTTCATACAACACAACATTGTGCACGTCGTGTCGAGATATAAGAATGTTGTATATATTGCTCTGTCTCCCGCAGATAGTGCGTCCGGTTAGCGCGTTCCTGATCGTGGACGTTCAGAACGACTTCATCTCCGGCACCCTCAACATCAGCAAATGCAACGCCCAGCAAGACGGCAGCGAGGTAAGTTCACACGCTTTTATTATTTCATCACCATACTTTCATATTTATACCTCAAAATCTTGTCAGTGCAGGAAGAGTTCGTTACAAGTTTCTATATGTATATATAATCATCGGTATATAAAAATATGTTTACACCGCATATCTAAATTTCATTTTTATATTATTTTCTATATGTTGAACTATTTATAAAATCATCTGTATAAATAAACAAAATGAAGCTAGTTTATAATAAACTAACAGCATTTTACTTCATATATTGCAGAACGTAGACTATTTACTGCTACGTTTGTCTATAAAAAAATGTAAAACTCCGTGCAGAAATGAAATCGATAAAATTATAAACAAAATCCGATTCAGTTTTTCTTATTATAACAATTTTTGATCGCTGCTGACGTAATATTTATAACTATTGTGGTTAGCTGTATGTAAGAGCACTAGCTCATGAAGTATTTTTAAAGCACGATGTCAGCGTTCATAGCACTAACATCGTTTTTAGGATTAACTGTTCAATAAAACGTCAATATGCGTAATCTCACATTTATAACACAACGTAACGATTTACACGTCCGCACACACCGGCGGTCGGAGCGCGACTGTTTATAACACCGGCGCATTTTTATTTATACCCGCATATGTTGTAAAACATGATTTTTGTTTAAATTGAACTTAAAATCGTAAATGATGAAATTTTTAACAAAACAAATAATTTTACAACGCGATCGCGCGGACGTGTATACTCGTATATGAGTCGTGTAGCGTAGCGATCGTAGCGACCTCGCTACGCCGTCAGCGCCGTAGCAGCGCCGCGCCGCTTATCTCGCGCCGTCACAGCGCGACGGCTCCCGATAAAACTGTTAACGTACAAAGGCTTTAACGGTATACATTTCATCATCATCAGCCGATAAAACACTAGTTTAATATTTATTAAATATATCAGAGATGCGAATCTGTAGTCACGGCGCAGCACCTAAACCGACCCGATTCGGTTAAGACTATCTCTGCTAGACTATCAGCCAGAGAACTAAGGTTTTTTTTTTTTTTAATCTCTTTCCTCCTTGGTGCGTTTGGGCCAAGGATTCGTTTACAATATTTTTCATCTAATTTTACTACCTTTCATACTTCTTCTTCCATTCCTGTTCTCTTTATCATTCTATTTCTGTTTCACAATACATTTCCATTTCCTTACTATCTAATATCACAATTTCTTTTACAGTTTACATTTCACTACATTCTAATATCACATTTCCAATTTTCCTACTCTACTTCTTTATCTTATTATATTCTCTAGGTCTTATTCTCCTCTATGATACTGCTTATGGCCATCCTACAAAATTTCAAAAATACGTTTCTTTTCTTTTTGTCCTTCATTAAGCCCGGTATGCTCTCCTCTCCTATTTTCTCCCCCATCTCTATCTCTGCGTCGACTCTTATCGCCCCAAATCTGGGGCAGTCGACTAACAGGTGCGAGAACTAAGGTTACCGACATAGCCTTTCGAGTGTGCAAGCTAAAGTGGTAATGGGCTGGTCACGTCTATCGCAGAACTGACCACCGTTGGAGTAGGCGTGACTTAAAGTGGAGACCGTGTTTAGGCAAACGTAGCACGGGACGCCCACTGTCCAGATGGAGCGACGATCTGCGCAAACATTACTGTGTTCCGGTTTGAAGCGCGCTGTAGCTAGTGTAATTACTGGGGTAACGAGACTTAACACCTTATGTCTCCGGCGACGAGCGCAATGTGGTGCAGTGTGTACCATCTTAACTAGCACCACGTTGTCATGGGCAAGTGTATCACTTACCATCAGGTGAACGTCTAGCTCGTCTCGTCGCAAAGTAGTATAACAAAAAAAAAAGCAGCTGGCAGCAACTGGATGCGCATAGCCGAAGATTGGGCTAAGTGGCGTTCCATGGGAGAGGCCTATGTCCAGCAGTGGACTGCCGCGGGCTGTTGATGATGATCTCTGCTATATTTGTTCAAAAACATTAATACACATTATTTTTAATGGCATTATCTTTATTATATTTCTTTGTCTACTCTTCTCCTCCTACTGGCGAAGATTGGACACCAGTTCTGCGAGTTTCTTCCTGTTGCGCGGCGCTCCTGATTTTGATCAACTCCTTGATATATCTTTATCTTCTATTCTAGTATAAGTATCCAGTTAGCCCCGCGTTGTTCTAACGTCCTGCTCGTATCCTCTTTCTGTTCAATGAAACGATTAACGATGATGATGATGAGCGCGAGTGTGACGCACGTGTAATCGGTCCGCGGTATCAATCGATCAAACTACCTCAAGTGCTCGACTCGATTACACACTACACCCGGTTAACTACAACTTCTAACTACATTCCGTTTATTTTGCTAATTAATCATATATATAATTAATGACACTTCCGTAAGCCACTTGATATTATATTTTTTTTTATACTACTATGCGACGAGACGAGCAAGACGTTCACCTGATGGTAAGTGACACGCTTGTATAACGCGGTGCTAGTTAAGATGGTACACACTGCACCACATTGCGTTCGTCTTGAGACGTAGGATGTTAAGTCTCGTTACCCCAGTAATTACACTAGCTACAGCGCCCTTCAAACTGTAACACAGTAATGTTTGCACACTACTATTTGGCGGTTGAAATAGTCACTGCGGTGGTACCCAGACGGTCTCCGGCAACAGAGACCTACCACCTGGTAAAATTTTATGTATATTTGTGAATATCTGCTAATAGTTTTGTATGAAATATATAAGTGAATTTAATATTTATGAAGTTCAAGACAAGTTTGCGTAAACGGTTAATAGATTTGATTAAACTAAACTAACTTTAAATATTATATTTGTATGAAATTCTATTCGATTTTTATGTATTTATTTGTGGGGGTCTTCAAAAAAAGAGTAAACAGGCTTATTAGATATATGGGGTGGAATCGCAGTTTATGCAAAATCCATACTAATATTATAAATGCGAAAGTAACTCTGTCTGTCTGTCTGTTCCTCTTTCACGCCTAAACGGCTGAACGGATTTTGATGAAATTTGGTATGGTGATAGATGATAACCTAGAAATGGTCATAGGCTATATATATGTATATAATAAAGCTTGTAAAATAATAATAGTAAATATAATTTATGTACTATAATTATAACTTTGGCCACTCTTCTGGAACCCACTAATATTTAAATATTAGTTATTAGATGAACATATATAGAGCTGAACCCCACACACCGCCCTATCACCAGAGTGACGGTTCAGTCCAGATTTTTTGCGCTGGCTATAAAATAGGTAAGAACAAAAAACTGCCACATTCCAATTTTTTTGACAGAACGAAGTCTGTCGGGTCAGCTAGTGAAAAATAAATAGACTGCCTTTGTTCCCACTATTGGGACTCGGGGTCTTCTTTCACAAGGTAATATAAGAGGCTATACACCAAACTGGCCAAGTGCGATTTGGTGAAGTTTACATTTCCACGAAAGCTGTTTTTACAACACGTCGGTTTGTTACCGATGATTTCCTCCACCTGAAGCTCAAGTTCGGTGAGGTTCGAACCCCCACCATTAGAGACATATTCGGCTTTACAAACTAGACTAACACTGTTTACTTTTTACAATGTTTAAAAATGTCGTATAAAACATTATTAGAGAATGTTAACCAATAAAACTATTGAATTATAATAATGATGTATCTATCTTATAATGTTACATTTCTATGTATGTATTTCAAATTCTGTACCGTTTTAGTTAAGTAATAATATTACAATTCTTGTAGAGGCGCGTGTTCGATTCCTACTGAACTTGGGCTTCGGATGATGGAAAACATTTTGAGGAAAATGACATGTTATAAGAACAGCAAGAGGTCAGGATAAACAGTCTTTAATCTCTTTTTATTAATGAAGAACAAGTTGTGAGAACTTTTAATGGTTGACTATTTATTTCGTAAAGATCACACGATATAAAGAAAGAAAGAAAAATGTTTATTCATACTGCCTAATACACAAAAAATGCACATAGAACAATAAAAAAAAATTACAACTAACAAAATAAAAACAATATATTCATTATAGCAATATATTCTTTAAACTAAATAAAAATAAAAAAAATACGATGTAATTAAGCAGCAGAAACGGGTTCCAACTCAGCAAAATGCTCCTGCACTAAGCAGTAGCGCCGATTTTCAGTCGGACCCTCGTGCGTGTGCAAAGGTGCGAGACATCTACGTTTTTTTTTTTTCGTGAGGAAATCCTACATAGGATCTCCGTCTGTGCGGACAGCACTAGGACGGAGTATGTCGGACTCTTACCGACTAAAACCTCACGGTACTCTGTCACCTTGTGGCCGGGGGTGCGGAAAGCTTGCGCATTCGTCTCACCACACCCGACAAGGTCTGGCCCCTTGAAGCGGGCCCCACTGCGGTCAGCTCTAAGGCTCCGACATCCCTAGGAGACGCGCGCAGAGCACGTCGCGTTCCGTCTCGGGCCAGCGTGCAATGCGTCGGATTGCCCAAATCCGACGCTGCAGACCGCGCTATGGCGGGCGAAGGTCGTTGCCGACTCTCCGCCTACCGGGACGACGACCGCGGGAGGGGAGCAGAGTAGTCCGCTCCCTCTCCCTTTCTGCCGCCTCCTTCGCAAGAATTACGATCTCACAATAGGAGGCGA
Organism: Byasa hedistus; assembly: GCA_029286795.1. NCBI lineage: Eukaryota > Metazoa > Arthropoda > Insecta > Lepidoptera > Papilionidae > Byasa > Byasa hedistus. The sequence continues at coordinate 479,686 of JAGSMW010000012.1, read as the reverse complement.
CAGCTTCCCAAGCGCTCTCACGTTCAACCATCTCTCTCACGAGAGACGGGAGCGAGACGTCGGGGCACGCGAGACATCTACGTAATATCCTTAACAATAACACCACTTAACATAATAAACAATTTTGGCAAAATAGACAAAGGGTATAGGTAGAGAAGATTAAAAATATATATATATAATAATTAGAGGTTGTAACAAGTAAAGTCCTGCGAAGAAAAACATTCAAAAAGAAAAGAAAACACAAACAGCAAAGATAGAAGTCAACACAACTCACAAAACTTACAATTTGAAAAGTGAAGAGATGTGATTTTGTATAGAATATAAATTTAGCAGTGATCTATCACAAGTTAAATGATTGTACATTGATTGCTTTAACAATACGTAATAATGACAAATTATCTACTTCAATGCGCGTCGTTTGGCACAGCCTTGAGGCACTCCCGGCTGATCGCGAAGATAGTAACGGTGAACACTTAGCATTAGTCACCATTATCTATTAAGTGTACTAGATATATCTAAATATACATTATCAGCAGTAACCCCGCTTATAAGCAACATACTTAAGTTATTATATATTTATTTATTTTATTATTTAAAACTTTGCACACAAATAAATATTTTTTTTTTATTTAATCAGAAAACCAACAGCGATAACAGAAATCTTTTACTAGAAAAATAAATACAATAGTGTAGCTACTTACAGGTTTCCCTTAATTAACTTAAAATATATAAGCAGGTTCACAAAGTGTGTTGCATGAAATGATACAGAAATTTATTAAGAAGAATTTTGATGATTAATTTTTATACTTGTGAAAATAACTACAGTTTGTTACCCAGTGTTTTAATGATCTCTATTTTAAATTTGTTTTTCCGGCAGTGAAATAGATCGATGTGCTTAAAATTATTATTATAATCGCGCACAATGCGTGTGAGTACCGAGTTGTTGGCATAGTTGGTGGAGTGATGCGGTGTGTGGAACAGAGGAGTGTGGCGTGTTCTGTGAGATGGAGTACAGAAACTAATTTTCTCCAAGAGGTCGGAACAATCTATATTGCTACGTAAAATGTCAAATAATAGGCACATGTCCAGAAGTGTACGCCTCTGTTCTAAGGTCATAAGACCTTGTATTTGATTGTACAAAAAGGCAGACTTAATGCCATAGGGCATTCTCTCCCAGTCACCTCGGTTGTGGGGAAATGCAGTGGTAGATGAGGGTAAAAAAGAATTTTGTTTTTAAAAGAAAATTATATAAAAAAAAGAAGATATATACTAATATATACATACATAAAATATGAATACTTATATATACACATATACATAACATACATAAGAATTACTGTTCTATATCCAAGTAAAACCTCCTCACCATTCTCTTAAAGGTATTTTTGTTTGGAGCCCTTCTAATATCGTCGGGCAAGGATTTCCAGAGTCGTGCTGCCTGAACTGTAAAAGAGTTACCGACGAAGCCAGTATATACACTCCCGGACACATCTATCGGCCCACCTAGTGTTTAAAAGTTTTAACGGTGCCTAGCTAAAAATAAATGTTAGGTGGAGCAATAAGTTTTAATGCAGTTTTAAAGCTGATTTTTTGGTCAACCTTTATGTATGTTTTTTTTTTTAATTTTGAATTCAGGATTATGAAAAAAAAAAACGAAAATTCGAGTCTGTTCATTGTTTTCATCGACTCAGGAATGGAGAAAACTTTTTTATTTCGCACAAGTTGGATTTTTTTTTGATGTGTTCGATTATTGGTTCTTTAAAAAGGCAAATCTAAACTTAGAGCTAGTTTTGACCAAAAAATATGGATACTCTGCCTGAAATTGTCGCCCAATTGGAAAACTTCTGCCGGCCAAATCAATTCGAAATTACAAAAAAAATAAAAAAAACCTACATAAGGGTTAACCAATAAATCTGCTTCAAAACTGCATTAAAACTTATTGCTCCACCTAACATTTATTTTTAACTAGACACCGTCGAAACTTTAAACACTGGGTGGTGGGCCGATAGATGTGTCCGGGAGTGTATTTCAATAATTAATAAAAATAAATTTACTGCTGGTACATCTCTGCTACAAACCGTCTGGAAACCACCGCAGTGATTATTTCTACCGTCAAACAGTAGTGTGATAACATTACTGTTCCGGTTTGAAAGGCGCTGTAAGCTAGTGAAATTACTGGGGTACCGAGATTTAACAAAATATCTTAGCGACGATCGCAGTGGTGCAGTGTATACCATCTTAACTAGGTTCAGTAGGTACCACGTTATAGGCAAGCGTATCACTTACCATCAGGTGAACGTCTTGTTCGTCGTTTAGTAGAATAAAAAAATACTAGTATCGTTTCTAACAAAACGTAAGCAGTCATTCCGATGATGTTACTAAGTGATAATTAGGATGTTTACACAGTTGCATTGCGCCGGTTGTGATGAAATCGATATATATTTAGACGCGTCACCTCTATCACAGTTATAATCGTCAATGTTTTAACATGTTCGAAGTGAAACCGGTTTTGGAAAGTTTTAAATTGTAGTTTGTGAAACGAAAAAGTGTAACGAAGATGCCTGTGAAAGAGTGAGATAGCGTTTCTTAATAGTTTCTTTATCCTCTTTCTCCTTTTTATGGATTAGTAAACACACTGCATACATCAGAGATTAGTCTCCATGCTGTGTATTGCGCTGTGAATATACAAAGAAATATATGAAGACAGAGAGAGAAACTTTGAAATATATTGTACGTTTGTTTGCTCTTCTTCAATAATTCATTCCCGCTTCAATTATTTAAGAATGTAGATCTTTTTTTTTTTATTTATTTTGGGATTTTTGTCCTGAAGGAGCATATCAATCCCGTCGTACCCTTTGATCCATTTTACCAGGTGGTAGGTCTCTGTTGCAGACCGTCTATGTAGCTACCACCGCAGTGATTATTTCTACCGTCAAACAGTAGTGTGATAACATTACTGTTCCGGTTTGAAAGGCGCTGTAAGCTAGTGAAATTACTGGAGTAATGAGATTTAACAACTTATGTCTTAGCGACGAGCGTAGTGGTGCAGTGTATACCATCTTAACTAGCGCCACGTTATAGGCAAGCGTATCACTTACCATCAGGTGAACGTCTTACTCGTCGTTTAGTAGAATAAAAAAATACTAGTATCGTTTCTAACAAAACGTAAGCAGTCATTCCGATGATGTTACTAAGTGATAATTAGGATGTTTACACAGTTGCATTGCGCCGGTTGTGATGAAATCGGTATATATTAAGACGCGTCACCTCTATCACAGTTATAATCGCAATGTTTTAACATGTTCGAAGTGAAACCGCTTTTCGAAAGTTTTAAATTGGAGTTTGTGAAACGAAAAAGTGTAACGAAGATGCCTGTGAAAGAGTGAAATAGCGTTTCTTTATCCTCTTTCTCCTTTTTATGGATTAGTAAACACACTGCATACATCAGAGATTAGTCTCCATGCTGTGTATTGCGCTGTGAATATACAAAGAAATATATGAAGACAGAGAGAGAAACTTTGAAATATATTGTACGTTTGTTTGCTCTTCTTCAATAATTCATTCCCGCTTCAATCATTTAAGAATGTAGATTTTTATCGCTTTTATTTATTTCGTTCGTTTATTCCCGACGTTTCGACCGCTTTGCAGCAGTCATGGTAATAATAATATCACCTGCTTGGGATCCTATTATCAATAAAATTAAACCAAATCCCAGGCGAACCACTAGAAGACTTCAAGACACAGTGAGCTCTTTCTGCGTAGATCGGACCATTAATAATAATTAAAAAGTTGTGGGTACCACGTGATAGCTGTGACATTTGGACGTCTGTCATCTCAGTCCTCCCGTGACCATGACTGCTGCAAAGCGGTCGAAACGTCGGGAATAAACAAACGAAATAATAAACGCGATAAAATCCGTAAAAGTTAGTTTTAATAAATGTGTAAACATTCGCGGAAATATAAGAAATCATTAACATTTTATGTCTTAGCGATGAGCGCAATGCGGTGCAGTTAATACCATCGGGTGAACGTCTCACTTGTCTCGTCGAATTGAAAAAAAAAATCAGTAATTTATCATCCGTTCAAAGAATCTTTTATTATATTACTTTAGTACATTTCGTTTCTCTTTGGAGTTTGAAGTTTTAACGCCACCTGTGCCGTAGCGGTTAACCGCTTGCTTTTACTAATGTGGTCACTGATTCAATTCTGTTGCAACAACGATTTTTTTTTGTCTTTTAATTGTTTAGCTGTTTGTAATCTAACCACTCTTATATTGACAGTGCCGCCGTTACAGTTTGTACGTTCCCGTGTGTATGATGATGAGATCCAGAGTTACAAAGGCAGTGCGCGTTTCGCACTCTTCGTCTAATTATAATTGTGTACATTTTGATATTAACTTAGACTATCATAGATACAAAAAAAACTATATCACGTACGTAATTATTTGCGTCATCAAAGTTTTTCATTTTAACAAACGCGTTATTCTATTTATACTTTTAAATATGTTTTTGTTCCTTTGAATATATATACAATAAATTATAAAAGAACGGAACGGTCCGGGCGTTGTTTTAAATAATAACATTATTAACCTCTTGCTTAGCAACAGCTAAAATGTCATTTCCGCAGATGCTAAGCATTAAAATCATGGCAAGTATTGAGCATTTATACAGCTATAAATATATAAATAATTATCAATTTTAAAGTTTAAGTTATGCGTATGCATAAGAAACGAACAATAGTTGAGGTCACGGCGCATATGCACCGACATCATCAGCTCCGCTAAACCTGTGCGCTGTTAATAAACAAAGTCTTTCAAAGTTGCAAAAGAAATAAGCAAACTATTTAAGTTATTTTTATAGTAAGGTATTTTCTTAACTTTTCTATCAGCTGTGGCACTTCTATGTTATGTTTCTATGGTATGTAAAGATATGAGAACGAGAGCATAACTTATCACTGTTTACTATTACCTCGTCAATTTACATCATCTGATAAAGAGGTGCTTGTTCACACTTCTTCTAAGTCGTATTTTCTCATGACTGGGGGTCGTGGTCATATGTATTGAAACACACGACGACTTCCTTGTCAGTTATAATGTAGTGGTGTTGCCATTGCCTTCTCCATTTCACATACTAGTGCGAGCACGGATGGTCATCACATAGATATGCAGGTTTCCTCACGATGTTTTCCTTCACCGTCAGATCGTGATATTAGTTGGTGTTATACTAACTGCACACAAATTGAAAAATTCATTGGTGCAGGGATTCGAACCCGGTACCTTCACATTAGACGGCGTTCAAACCACTAGACTATGACTGATTGTTATTATTAAAACTTCGAAGTTATTTATAATTATGGAAAAGCGATGAAATACTCAAAATTTTTTGTTAAGTTAAATATTAAAATAACTTAAATAGTTTGCTTATTTCTTTTGCAACTTTGACCGACTTTGTTTATTAACAGCGCACAGGTTTAGCGGAGCTGATGATGTCGGTGCATATGCGCCGTGACCTCAACTATTGTTCGTTTCTTATGCATACGCATAACTTACTAGCTACAGCACCCTTCAAACCGGAACACAGTAATGTTTGAACACTACTATTTGGCGGTTGCAATAGGAGCTGCGGTGGTACCCAGACGGTCTCCGGCAACAGAGACCTACCACCTGGTAAAATATAAACTTATCTGATAATAAGTGCAACTTGGATATAACAATCAAACACCAGTTAAATATTTCAACGTTAAACTGACCGTTTTAATACTTCTCGCTGCTCCAGTAGTTTTATTACTATAGCACAGTAATGTTTGCGGATTAGCTCTCAGCAATTTAAATACTTCAGGTACGAAGCAAGAGGTGTTCGAGTAAAATATATAAAGCACAAAGTTAATGGATTCGCCGCTTCCGACAGTTAAACTGCTTTGCTTAACACGAGACTTAACTTGAAACTGGTTTTCGTGTTAAACTTTTGAAATAGCTATCGTTTAACTTTTTGGAATTAATCCAATAGTATGGTTAAGTTTAAGTTTTCCCGATTGCTTTATACGTTTCGAATATGATGTTAAAATTAGTTCAATTTGTACATTACTTAACAGTGCTTTTGGTTTGACTGTAACTGTACGATGTAGCGACTGACACAATAGTAAACTTATCACCAAAAATCTGATCGTGTAGCTTGTCACCGGATAACGATTTGATCATCTCATCACTTAAGTACTTATTAAGTTATGTTTGTTATATTCTATTCTTTGTTGTATATAAATATTGTCGCGTTCCACCAGTAAGTTTACTACACACAAACCGAAACGAAGTAATGTGTACATTACTGCAGCGGACGGTTTCCGGTAAGAGTGAACCGCTTCTATGGCGGCTGTAAACCGTAACTTGATTGCCTGCTGAAGCTCTGCCAACTTTTCGATCTAATTCTCAATCAGTTGGGACATGCAAATATGGCGGCAACTCTCCCCTCCTCCCCCCAGACCTATTAATAGATCACTTTAATGTTAACTTTAAATCTAGGCCCAACCGCGAACTTCCAACCTAAGTGCCTGGTACTGTCGGCATTTTTTTCGCCGATGTGATATATCGGTGACCCGGTTAAACGGAAATTAATGATTAAGTACAAAATAAATTCTAACTTACATCTATGTTATTTACATGAAAATAAATTGCCTTTTACGCTGTACTATAGATGTCGTTAACTTTGTCATGTTGTCATAACATCTTTAGTTAAAATAGTTAAGTTGTAAACTCGCATCGTTTCAGTAAATTTCATTTATAATAATAAAATGAATATATTACTACTAGTAAATAAATAAACATATTCTTTTTAACTTTAAAAAATGATTGACAGTTTTACTTTTAACAGATACACGCGAAAGTGTTATAGAAATAATAAAATGTAATATTATTGAGACATTACCGCCGCCACTCAACAGATGGCACCACTTTCCAGTCTGTCGATATGAACCCAAAGAATACATTGATGGTCTATATTTCTCATTTAATAAAAACTTTTTTATTTTACAATGAAAGTTGCAAGGTTTGTGTTCTTTAATACAGAGTAAATAGGTTAAATGAACTGTCAAGTTAAACTCGCGACGTGTAACGGCAGTTTCAATTTCATTAAAATGACAAATCGTTCCGTCGGCGCCCTTTGATCTTTGTATAACACCTCCGGGGCCGGCGGGTATCAGCGGTTGGTGGTAATTACGCAGCCGGAGCGCCTGGCACCGCCGGGGCTCGAACCCACCCCCACCACCCACCACCCACCGAATTAACCGCCGGTGTCGGAGTGGCCCGTAATCAATTTATTTAAAACGCCGACTTTCACACTTCAAACTTTTACAACATCAAGTTTATTTTTAACCAACAAGAATATAAGAAGTTCCTTAATTTTTTTTTTAAGAATATCAATATTAGAAAACCCATCAGTTGCATCATCTTAAGCCCTCTGCTCTACACATTACAACCGGTTGGTTTTGGATGTTAGCAGTTAACAGAAGTGGTAAAGTGGTGTGATGTTGATCACCACTTCATCATCGAGCATTATCAGGGAACTGTATTAATCAACGCATGAATCATTTATAATTTACTACTGGTGGTTTGAATTCTTTAATCGTTTCCAGGTGGTAGGTCTCTGTTGCCGGAGACCGTCTGGGTGGGTACCACCGCAGCTCCTATTGCAACCGCCAAATAGTAGTGTGCGAACATTACTGTGTTCCGGTTTGAAGCGCGCTGTAGCTAGTGTAATTACTGGGGTAACGAGACTTAACACCTTATGTCTCAGGCGACGAGCGCAATGTGGTGCAGTGTGTACCATCTTAACTAGCACCACGTTGTCATGGGCAAGCGTATTACCATCAGATGAACGTCTTGCTCGTCTTGTCGCAAAGTAGTATAAAAAAAAAAAAATCGTGTTGCAGTGTAAACATGTTAACCAGCTTTATATTGTCGCGGGTACGTTTTGTTAGAACACAAAAGAAATAGCTTCATTGACGATTTGATACAACAATACCCATTGTCGTCTATTCGATACATCGGATGTGTACAAAACTCGATTTCCGTTCCAACGCATTGACCTCCAATGCAATTACTTTACGGTATTTGCCGCATACAATGTTGTGCTAACGACAGGTGACAAATTGAGCTGAACAGAAATTTAACTAGCTAACAGTAAAAAAAATTAAATTAAATTGTGTACAATACGGTGTAGTATAAACGTTTTAACTAACAACCATTATGTTAATCAGTTAATGGTAAGGCGTTTTCTCGTCATCTTCCATTTAATAGAGAAGTAAAAAAAATGATATAACAATTGATAAATAGTTGCGTCGTGTAAAAAAACTGTTGATCCATCCATCTTGTTTATTTATTAGATGTTAAGTAAGAATATATCTTAAGTTAAACTAATCCATCAGGTGGGATCGTAGTCAAGCACTAGTCTATGCAAAATTAAAAAAAAAATTCTGACATATACCTATAAGAAATATACACAACATTCTAAATATAATTAAAAATTTAAAAAAATAAAGAAACGATAAACCATAAACAAGAAAATTAAAAAAGGCGGGATAGTAGACAAGCACTAGTCTATGCAAAATTAAAAAAAAAAATTCTGACATGTACCTATAAGAAATATACACAACATTCTAAATATAATTAAAAATTTAAAAAAAATAAAGAAACGATAAATCATAAACAAGAAAATTAAAAAAGGCGGCATAGTAGACAAGCACTAGTCTATGCAAAATAAAAAAAAAATTCTGACATATACCTATAAGAAATATACACAACATTCTAAATATAATTAAAAATTTAAAAAAATGAAAGAAACGATAAATCATAAACAAGAAAATTAAAAAAAAATAAAGAAACGATAAATCATAAACAAGAAAATTAAAAAAGGCGCGATAGTAGACAAGCACTAGTCTATGCAAAATAAAAAAAAAAAAAATTCTGACATATACCTATAAGAAATATACACAACATTCTAAATATAATTAAAAATTTAAAAAAATAAAGAAACGATAAACCATAAACAAGAAAATTAAAAAAGGCGGGATAGTAGACAAGCACTAGTCTATGCAAAATAAAAAAAAAATTCTGACATATACCTATAAGAAATATACACAACATTCTAAATATAATTAAAAATTTAAAAAAATAAAGAAACGATAAACCATAAACAAGAAAATTAAAAAAGGCGGGATAGGAGATAAACACTAGTCTATGAAAATTAAAAAAAAAGCTCTGGTTAATTTTTTTAATGTAATAACCAAAAGCTGTTGAATGTCTGGCGATGATGATGGTGATGGTTCTCCAAGTGTTCTAAGCCGAAAATTCTCAATTATAATCCAGCGGTTAGTTTCTTACAGTGATTACTGTTACGTAGTCAACAGTTGCAGGGCTGATGAGGGTGGTGTGTGTGCCGGGAGTAAGGTTTGGCTTGTTGTCCAGGTGGTCGAGCCCATCAACCGTCTGCTGGAGACGGTGCCGTTCGACTGCGCGTTCTACTCGCTGGACTGGCACCCGCCGGACCACGTCTCCTTCATCGACAACGTGCACATGCGCGAGCTGCACGTCTCCAGCCCGGTCAGTTCACCTTACTACATCGGAGGATAGTTACCACAAAGTTTACTGGTAGGTCTCTAACGCCGGGGACCGTCTAGGTGGGTACCGCCGCAGTGACCATTTCTACCGACAAACAGTAGTGTGTAGATATCACTGTTCCGGTATGAAGAGCTCTACGAGATATTACTGGGGTAACGAGGAATAACAGTTAGTGAAATTACTGTAGTAACGAAAAGTAACTCCAAGTGATATTACTGGGGTAACGAGACATTAGAGATAATGAAATTACTGGGGTAACGAGACATTAGAGATAATGAAATTACTGGGGTAACGATACATAAGAGATAATGAAATTACTGGGGTAACGAGACATTAGAGATAATGAAATTACTGGGGTAACGAGACATAAGAGATAATGAAATTACTGGGGTAACGAGACATAAGAGATAATGAAATTACTGGGGTAACGAGACATTAGAGATAATGAAATTACTGAGGTAACGAGACATTAGAGATAATGAAATTACTGGGGTAACGAGACATTAGAGATAATGAAATTACTGAGGTAACGAGACATTAGAGATAATGAAATTACTGGGGTAACGAGACATAAGAGATAATGAAATTACTGGGGTAACGAGACATTAGAGATAATGAAATTACTGGGGTAACGAGACATAAGAGATAATGAAATTACTGGGGTAACGAGACATTAGAGATAATGAAATTACTGAGGTAACGAGACATAGAGATAATGAAATTACTGAGGTAACGAGACATTAGAGATAATGAAATTACTGGGGTAACGAGACATTAGAGATAATGAAATTACTGAGGTAACGAGACATTAGAGATAATGAAATTACTGGGGTAACGAGACATTAGAGATAATGAAATTACTGAGGTAACGAGACATTAGAGATAATGAAATTACTGGGGTAACGAGACATAAGAGATAATGAAATTACTGGGGTAACGAGACATAAGAGATAATAAAATTACTGGGGTAACGAGACATAAGAGATAATGAAATTACTGGGGTAACGAGATATAAGAGATAATGAAATTACTGGGGTAAAGAGACATAACAGTTAGTGAAATTACTGGAGTAACGAGACAAGATAGGGTATTTAAATGGTCACTGCCAACAGCCACTAGTGATGTACCTTACTGGCTGAATCGATTTTGAACTAGCTCCTATTTTATATTATCTACTGTATAAAAAAATCGTTTCAGTGCTCAGTGGATTATTATCTGTGGTTTAGGTGGAAGTATACTTTAGTTTTGTGACGCAAGTTTTTTTTTTTTTCTGGATGAAATATGCAAATAGTCGACTTTAATCAGTATAACAATAATAAATAAAGAGTAAGATAGCGGATCGGCAACAAAAAGCGTCGGCTCCGACTTACATATGTACATTAACAATTGTATTACAATATCTCGTCGAGGAAAAAGTCATGCGGCTAGTGGGTATTAAGCGATACCTAATTACAACTAATTCTTATAATAAATATACTTTTAACACGGTTTGATTGTACTTATGTTAATTTAATGTAAAATTCTAGAATACAACAAAACTATTTATAACCTAAAAAAAAGTATTCAAGTGAGATTCACTCCACTTATTCAATATAACTAACGATCGGTTATGAATATATTATATGTTTATTTGTAACGAGCTAAATTCGTTTTCAGTCGATAATTTTCTTTTTTTTTCCGTTTTTTCACCTACTTTCCAACTTTACTTCTTCCCCTGGGTTGACTGGCAGAAAATGCCTCACGGCATTAAGTCCGCCCTTGTACCCTTAGCTTAAGGTGTTACGAAAAGCTTAAATAAATAAATAAATAAATTATTAAATAGGCGATAGGTTTAAAAAATTGGTGGGTACTCATATTTTGGATTTATGACCTCAATACCATATGGATTTTAAGTAATTGAAGTCGAATAGTATTCGTGCGGTTTCGACTCGACTTCAAAATGTCGGTCTTCTCGTCCGTCTCTCTTGCATAGGAAATTGTTACCGAGCAGTAAGTTACTTTGTTCCGTTGAATGGCACGTTAAAATTACTGAAGTAACGGAACTTAATTTCATAAGTAAAACGTTGAGACACGATGTGCTGTTGTGTAAATATCGGAATAAGAAATATCTTGTATGTGGTCGGTGTCGCGTATTACGGTGTTGACGATTATTTAAATGATAAAAATGTTGAAATAAATGGCGCTGATACTCGAGCTGTATGTCAGTACGTGTAAGACATTTTAAATGAAATAAAAAAAAAAAAAAACTGTATACATATACAGCCTGCTGAGTTTCTTTCCCATTCTCCTCAGGTCCGTGGCATTTCTTTTGCGAATGGCTGGTAGATTCTGAAGTTCAATAAGTTGTTTTTTTAATTCATTTATCATGTTTATTAAATCACATTAGTGAGCATTGAAAAAATCACAAAGATTTGTCTACAACGCTAAAGTCTTTATCGTTCATCGATCACACGTAATTCAAATACCTATATAGTTTTCTATAGAAACAAGAGCTAGGTAAACGTATTTAAATATGTTTAAGAAGGTCGATGAGTATTAATTTTGAATAAAATACAATGTTTTATTTAGGTTTAATATTTCGATGCGTTAATATGTTTTTGTACAGGGTAGTTGATTTACGGGCCGATGTATTAAATGAGTAGTAGTTCTTTCGCCGTACGTATTGTTTGTTCGCGTTGTGTATAAAAGTGAACTATTGTTTTCATGTTGAATAAAAATCGGTAAAAAAACTTTCAAGTTAAACGGTTTTCTTTATGTGCACTGAAAACTACAAAATAAATAAATAAAAAAAAAAAAAACAATTAATAAATAATAAAAACGTGGGGCCCATTAACTATTTCTGTATTACTTTCTACTATAGGATGATGATGATGACGATTATAATAAGTCGATGCAATCCACACTTAGTATAGTAGAAAGTAATACAGAAATAGTTAATGGGCCCCACGTTTTTATTATTTATTAATTGTTTTTTTATTTTTTTATTTATTTATTTTGTAGTTTTCAGTGCACATAAAGAAAACCGTTTAACTTAAAAGTTTTTTTACCGATTTTTATTTTCTTGTTTTTAGTATTTAGTGAAATTGTCTACCGAATATTGTGACATATATTATATATTCATAATGACAGTATTCTGCTAGTGTAGTCCTATTATTTGATACCCATATTGTGGTGGTTGTGGAAAAATATGTACCTAGTCCGCCATGTTGGAACGGCGTCCATCTTGAATTTTAAATTTTGACATAATCATCGTGTTTTACTAGTGCAGCCCTTTCATTTGATACCCATATCGAGGGGGTTTAAGGAAAAATATGTAATCCGCCATTTTGTATCGGCGGCCATCTTAGATTTATAATGTTATTGATTTTATTATATTGTATTGTCATCTCAAATCAATCTGAGAACGGGAAGGTGCTTAAATTTCAATTTATAATTTTGACCCAAATAAATTAAGTACGGGTCGAGCTAAATAAAACCGTTTAATAAAAATGTTGAGTTTGAGTTTGAGTTTGATTGTGATTGTGAAGTGAGGTATGTGTGTCGCGCAGGTGTCGGCGGACAAGGCGCAGGCGTACGACACGGTGGTGTTCGCGGGCCCGCCGCCGATGAAGCAGCGGCTGTGGCCGCGCCACTGCGTGCAGGACACCTGGGGCGCCGAGCTGCACAAGGACCTCAAGGTGAACACGCTTTTTTTTTTATATTGCTTTGCGACGAGACGAGCTAGACGTTCACCTGATGGTAAGTCATACGCTTTCCCATGACAACGTGCTGCTAGTTAAGATGGTACACACTGCACCACATTGCACTCGTCGTAAGACATAAGGTGTTAAGTCTCGTTACCCCAGTAATTACACTAGCTACAGCGCCCTTCAAACCGGAACACAGTAATGTTTGCACACTACTATTTGTCGGTTGCAATAGTCACTGCGGTGGTACCCACCCAGACGGTCTCCGGCAACAGAGACCTACCACCTGGTAAAAACGCTTACACCTGCTGTATCTTACCAACCGCTGAGCCCGCAGCACCAACAGCGACACGGTTTACATTCTCATATAAACTAACTTACAACCTAATATCAGCCTTCAGTAAGATTTTTAATTATGTATAAACCAAGTCTACTGGTGGTAGGTCTCTGTTGCCGGAGACCGTCTGGGTGGGTACCACCGCAGTGACTATTTCTACCGCCAAATAGTAGTGTGCAAACATTACTGTGTTCCGGTTTGAAGCGCGCTGTAGCTAGTGTAATTACTGGGGTAACGAGACTTAACACCTTATGTCTTACGACGAGCGCAATGTGATGCAGTGTGTACCATCTTAACTAGCGCCGCGTTGTCATGGGCAAGCGTATCACTTACCATCGGGTGAACGTCTCCTCGCATAGTAGTATATAAAAAAAAAAACCATCGCTTGACTACGATCCCACCTGATGTTCACAATATAGTATTTGATGGTAAAGCGCGTTAGTTTAGAAACATATTCTCTCTCTCCCAGGGCTGACTGGCGGAATGTGTGAAGTGGCAACATGACATTACCGCTTACCATCAAATGAAATCGTAGTCAAGCACTAATACGTAAAATGAGAAAAGTGTCAGCTATCAATGCTATGGTGAAATTTTATAAATAAACAAATTTAAACGTGCTATTAGAGAAGTTCATATTAGTAGTAGCTTCCGGCTCGAAGGACCAGCAGCCAGCGATCCAAATTAAACTTTATTTCCTTACTAACTTAATTTTTCTACTTTTCACTTCTTTTCATCGAACTACAGTTATCGTTAAGCATTTATGGATACTTCACTAGTAGTAGTAATGAATTGTAGTTTACTTTTAATAACATTCGCATTAGCTACATCACCTTTAAGCAAATTTACTTAAATACGAATAATTACTTATATCCAGAATTAGTTTGAGTTTGAGTTTGAGTTTGAGTTTGAGTTTGAGTTTGAGTTTGAGTTTGAGTTTGAGTTTGAGTTTGAGTTTGAGTTTGAGTTTGAGTTTGAGTTTGAGTTTGAGTTTGAGTTTGAGTTTGAGTTTGAGTTTGAGTTTGAGTTTGAGTTTGAGTTTGAGTTTGAGTTTGAGTTTGAGTTTGAGTTTGAGTTTGAGTTTGAGTTTGAGTTTGAGTTTGAGTTTGAGTTTGAGTTTGAGTTTGAGTTTGAGTTTGAGTTTGAGTTTGAGTTTGAGTTTGAGTTTGAGTTTGAGTTTGAGTTTGAGTTTGAGTTTGAGTTTGAGTTTGAGTTTGAGTTTGAGTTTGAGTTTGAGTTTGAGTTTGAGTTTGAGTTTGAGTTTGAGTTTGAGTTTGAGTTTGAGTTTGAGTTTGAGTTTGAGTTTGAGTTTGAGTTTGAGTTTGAGTTTGAGTTTGAGTTTGAGTTTGAGTTTGAGTTTGAGTTTGAGTTTGAGTTTGAGTTTGAGTTTGAGTTTGAGTTTGAGTTTGAGTTTGAGTTTGAGTTTGAGTTTGAGTTTGAGTTTGAGTTTGAGTTTGAGTTTGAGTTTGAGTTTGAGTTTGAGTTTGAGTTTGAGTTTGAGTTTGAGTTTGAGTTTGAGTTTGAGTTTGAGTTTGAGTTTGAGTTTGAGTTTGAGTTTGAGTTTGAGTTTGAGTTTGAGTTTGAGTTTGAGTTTGAGTTTGAGTTTGAGTTTGAGTTTGAGTTTGAGTTTGAGTTTGAGTTTGAGTTTGAGTTTGAGTTTGAGTTTGAGTTTGAGTTTGAGTTTGAGTTTGAGTTTGAGTTTGAGTTTGAGTTTGAGTTTGAGTTTGAGTTTGAGTTTGAGTTTGATTGTGATTGTGATTGTGAAGTGAGGCATGTGTGTCGCGCAGGTGTCGGCGGACAAGGCGCAGGCGTACGACACGGTGGTGTTCGCGGGCCCGCCGCCGATGAAGCAGCGGCTGTGGCCGCGCCACTGCGTGCAGGACACCTGGGGCGCCGAGCTGCACAAGGACCTCAAGGTGAACACGCTTTTTTTTTATATTGCTTTGCGACGAGACGAGCTAGACGTTCACCTGATGGTAAGTGATACACTTGCCCATGACAACGTGGTGCTAGTTGAGATGGTACACACTGCACCACATTGCGCTCGTCTTGAGACATAAGGTGTTAAATCTCGTTACCCCAGTAATTACACTAGCTACAGCGCCCTTTAAACTGGAACACAGTAATGTTTGCACACTACTACTTGGCGGTTGCAATAGGAGCTGCGGTGGTACCCACCCAGACGGTCTCCGGCAACAGAGACCTACCACCTGGTAAAAACGCTTACACCTGCTGTATCTTACCAACCGCCGAGCCCGCAGCACCAACAGCGACACGGTTTACATTCTCATATAAACTAACTTACAACCTAATATCAGCCTTCAGTAAGTTTTTTAATTATGTATAAACCAAGTCTACTGGTGGTAGGTCTCTGTTGCCGGAGACCGTCTGGGTGGGTACCACCGCAGTGACTATTTCTACCGCCAAATAGTAGTGTGCAAACATTACTGTGTTCCGGTTTGAAGGGCGCTGTAGCTAGTGTAATTACTGGGGTAACGAGACTTAACACCTTATGTCTCAAGACGAGCGCAATGTGGTGCAGTGTGTACCATCTTAACTAGCACCGCGTTGTCATGGGCAAGCGTATCACTTACCATCAGGTGAACGTCTCACTCGTCTCCTCGCATAGTAGCATATAAAAAAAAACAAACGCTTGACTACGATCCCACCTGATGTTCACAATATAGTATTTGATGGTAAAGCGCGTTAGTCTAGAAACATATCCTCTCTCTCCCAGGGTTGACTGGCAGATATGTGAAGTGGCAAGATGACATTACCGCTTACCATCAAATGAAATCGTAGTCAAGCACTAGTACGTAAAATGAGAAAAGTATCAGCTATCAATGCTATGGTGAAATTTTAAAAATAAAAAATTAACTTGATTCTAAAAGTCGGGACTTTTGAAAAACGTCGCGTGACGCGGAATTAATGGTGAAAACGCGGAACGTGGTCATCTTACCTTAGATACATAAAACGTCAAACATTTGAAGTTCGTCCCGTCATTTAGAAACCAAATACAATTTAAAAGAATATTTTTGATTTTGACATTGACAACTAACAAGCTCTGATTGTAACTATAATATTTTACGAGAAAAGGGAGGAACATGGCGGACGAATTGACCACGCAGACAATATTTTATGGATTTATATTCTTTTATTTTATTCGTCTTCACATGAGACTGGCTCACGCACAAACCGTGTTCAGGCCATCAATTTGGAAGAAGGAGAATATTTTACTTTAGCGGGAATCTGGGCGTAAAGGTGGAATTGTCTCGGTTCATTTTTATTTGTTTGTGCATAATGCGGTTGAATGTATGATGTGAGTGTATCGCGAAGTAAATTAGTGTGTTCGTATGCAGCGATTGTAGAATCCAAACGTGACACTATTTACCGCTGCTTGCGCGAGAACTTTCCCTACTTTGATTATCCACAATTTATAATACCAAGGAGAAGACGTCCTGAGTTAGGTCGCCGAAGTCAATCAACGTGTGCATTTAAATATAATAGAAAAACCAAATTAATAACGGGCATTTCTTTTGATTAAGAATAATTTTTTTCTGGTTAAGTTTTCACCACATTATTTACTAAAGTTGAAGCAGCCTGGAATTATCAATAAGCTTTTTTATTTATTGATTTTGAGGCGAAACGAAGTTTGCGGGGTCAGCTAGTACTTAATATTGATCTCGTCGTTTTAAATACGCAGCGATAGTTTGATGTACTTTGTATATCTCTAATGACAATAGACAGTGAAAGGATATTTTTTGTTAAAGAAATCATAATAAAGAGAGCCTCCGTTAAAGGAAATAATCTAGGCTAGTACAGCAGTATGCAAAATTTACTGTTGATACCAGGTAGTTCATATCTAGACGGTCTTTGGCATCAGAAACCTTATTGGTCCTTAGACCTGGTCTGAGTCGACTGATACGCGGATTTATGTTCCCTCACCTAATACCCGTACCAGTTACAGTTTTAAACTTTGTTGAACTAACCGTTTAATATCCCACATCAAGGAGCTCCTTAATAAGACAACACCATCTTTCCAGCTCACACAGGTTCTCACTGGACATGGCTTTCACAAGGCTTATCTCCATCGGTTTAACATCACTGAAAACGACCACTGCCCCTGCGATGACGCAACTTCACAAACTGTGCCGCACCTTATTAAAATATGCCCCAGATTCGCCATCACCAGAACAGATCACGAAATTACCTGCCAGGCACTTAAAATCCAACCCTACAACCTAAACTAAATACTCACGAAAGAAAGCTCCACCAATAGTTTTATAGTACACATAGAGAACATCGTAAATAATCTGAAACAATTCAACGGCACTTAAACTTATACCATCAATTTTCTACATTCACATACAGATACTATATATTTCAACAACCGTTATCTACAAACTCTTTTACCCCCATACTATTTACACTAAATCTTTATCCAAATATATACCGCTTAAAACTATCAGCTCATTTAAATTGCAAATCTTACATCTTCACAAATCTTAGTATAGCCCTGTATCAAATAGCGGGGCTTTAAACTTCCAAACAAAAAAAACCGTTTAATATCGGTTAAATTAGAAACAAGTTTCACTCGCGGATGTTGGACTCGAACTGACTTTATTCTAACTGACCAGAACTGCGTGAACTATCAAAAGTGCTGATTGGGTTATCGTGAGGGACACTAAGCGAATAGTAAGCGTTAATATATACATAGGGCTATGTATAACAGCCCCCAGGGTTAAGACTAAACTTACCCCGAAAGGGTTAAGTTTATGTGTAGGTTGTGCGGATCCTGGGAGTAGGAGTAAGTTGAGGTATAGCAGCTACTTCTGAGAGTTCTTCTAATTTGTCGATATCGGATTTAACGTTTTGTTTAATTAGAAGACGACGGTGACACAGGTTTGATTTTTACAAATTTATAACTGAAAATTAACATTATAGAAAACATAATTATAAAAATGACAATTATGGAGCTTGTATAATAATTACTATATAAAACGATACTGGGAATTTCGAGTGGTTCCAGTCTATCCATTATTTGATTCGACTTGGTTTGATTGGTTTTAAAATAGTCCAAATTTAAAGTTGGGCACAGAATATATATCTTTTTGAGGCTTAAAGCCACGCTGTTTGATACGTGGCTGTACAGAATGTGTCTGTCGTGTTCAACAGGTGGTGGAGGGGGCGGTGAAGGTGTACAAGGGCACCAACTCGGAGGTGGACTCGTACTCGGTGTTCTGGGACAACAAGAAGCTGACCGACACCAACCTGAGCGTGCAGCTGCGCGCGCGCGCCGCCACCGACATATACATATGCGGGCTCGCGTACGACGTCTGCGTCGGTATGCACCACCAAGCCCAACAAGCCCACCAAGCCCACCATCACCACCACCAGCCTATACAATTCCCAATATTTCTCTCAGTAAAAGTACCGTTAAAATAAAAAGAACCGTTTTTAAAATTACCACCAACAAACTATCAGAGGGGCAGACGAAACTTTTTTAAATTGCATTTTTGATATATGCACAATACAGAATCGATTTAAATAGACAGGCACTTAACATGTTCATATATATTTATTTTTATGAAATCTGTCAACGTCTGTAATCTGGTAAGGTCATCGGGAGCGCTTAATTTCTTTGATCAGCTGCGCTTTGACACCAGCTGTCTAATTTGAATAATTTTTTTGTTTTTTTTTTTTTTAATATTATTAGATTTACCAACGCTTGTATACATCAATTCTTTGAAAAAATACTTGCAAATACAAAAATCATAATGTAACAAAACACTTAAAGGTAAATACAACATGCATTAAAAAACTATTATACTAGCAATTATAAGATATGTGAAAGGAAAAGGAAATCATACCTTGTAACAATTAAAATTTTAATTTTTCTTTTTTTTTAAATTTTAATTAAAAAAAAAAATATTATTAAATTTTTTTATAATTAAATTTAATTTTATTTTAATTAAATGATAATCATAACCTTGGCGGTGCTGGTCGGAGACGGTGAAGTACGGAGAGGTGAGTTCGCGTTGTGGTGGTCGCAGGTGCAACGATAGCCGACGCGCTGGCGATAGGCTACCGGGCGGTGCTGGTGGACGACGCGAGCCGGGGCGTCGACCTCGCGGACATCGAGAAGACCAAGGCGACCATAGTCAACAACCACGGCGTCATCGTCAACTCCGACCAAGTACGTATTAAAGCGCTGCGATGGCGCCTCACCCCCAACACCAGATACCTTTTTTTTTTTTTTCGAGGGGGAAATCTTCTAAAGATACCCTGCTTCTGGGGGGAAGGTCAGGGTTATGTGGGATTTGTACCCACTAAAACCCCCTCGGTGGTCTTTCCCAGTGCATTAGGAGAGGCTCCGTGATCTCCTACGGAACGCGCCGGTGCCCCCCTGCACTCAAGAGGGGTAAAATCCCTCCACCTTTCCATACATTACGGCAAATACAAGACCACCTTGCATTTGCCGTCCTCCTGTGGCTCATTAATCAAGCTTTGGGGACCCCCACCCCCAATGCTCGCGAAAACACCACCAGATACCTACCAGGAACTATCTCTTCAAAACCAGACAATCGCTGATATGGCTACAGGTCTTCATGCGTGAGCTGTTGGTATGCTTCTTGTTCCTTTGACAGACGTGGCCAGTGAAAACAATTAAAAACATTTTGTACTACAATTGTCAAAATATAATTTCAGGTGCTGGCCATGGTTGAGGGGCGCGACCGTCGCCCGGAGCTCGGCTACAAGCTGGCCATGGAGCTCAAAAACGCCATGGAAGACCAGCAGTGAGCTGGTCCACTGATGACCATTCCTCTCTCTAAGTTCCTAAACCCTAGGAGTCATATTCCTTTTCCTTTGTCAAATTAAAGCTACCTTATGACTGTACTTAACGCAAAAAATTACTTAATAGGTTCTAAAAGACATAATATAATTTTTAAGTACTAACACACGCATAAGCTTGATATTTGCTTAAATTACGTTAAAGTAACTTAACAATAACCCGAATCTCATGGTCGGATTAAAAAAAATTACACGGGCAACTTAATATTGAATAAACATGTAGAATACTAAATTAAGTAGAGGAACAGACAGTTTTTTTTTACTTTACGTCTCACTGTGATGACAAAGCTTTCTTCGTTTCGCCTAGACCCCGGGGGTACGTATGTACCAATTTATTTATTTGTTTTCACTTCTGCTGGACAGCGGTGTTGTTGTTGTTTGATTGTTTAAAACGCAATTGTTTTTGTTGATAATATTATAAACGCCTCCTAGAATATTAATGCGTCTATGACAATACGTTTTAGTAAGTAGTAGTCTATGGTCAGTTTAACTTAGTTTGAATATTTCATCCGAACGGTTAGAATCGAAATTAAGCTTACCTTATACAAATTATATTTATGTGTTTTTTTATTTTTTCGCGGGTAAATATTGTTAGTTGTGGTATATAGGTAAAGGTCGCTTAATTTCCTTGGCTGACCGTTTGTGTTGAATAAAAAAAAAAAAACTATTTAGTACAAATTAACTAGCTAAGCTCATGTGTGTAAAAATAAATTGTGATTTGATATAGGTTGTAGACGAAAATATCGTTGGCTTGTTGAATAAAAATGACGTCCGGCTTGAATAAATCGGCGCTGGTTTTTTTTTCTGTACATGAGAACATTTTTTTCGGTCCGCACTTATATCTACAGGGTTCAACTTTAATTGAACTATTATATTACATTTAACTATTTAAAAATGCGTTTTCATGTTAATTTTTTTTTTATTCAATAAATATTAGGTTTTATGATATAAAGCGCCATTCAAGTCGAACACAATTATAATTCAACGAATGCATACACGTTTAGCAATTGGCACCAGTGTACCTATTTATTTCACTGTTAAAACCCAGGCCCCTATTGGCATAATTTATTTTAAAAACTTTGACCAAATGAAAATTAATCTTAAAACATAGTGGCGGATGTCGAGATGATTTCGTTACGTATTCCAAAACAATGTCGGTTAATTGTTGTTTTTATATAGCAAAGTATATATATTGTTTACACAACACAAGTATTTAAGTGAAAGGATCTGCTAGTATTAAGCGCTACCTGTTTCACATTCCTATTAGGTTTAGATACAACATTATTGTCTATGGCACGCACTTGACGTTACGTTAATTAAATTATTTTTATTATATTTATAACTCTATGATTATTGATTAAATTATACTTATTTATTTATAGAAATTTTATCAAGTTATAGACTGAAATAAGCTCTGAAAGCGATGAGACCGGCGGAACGGTCACTTGATGGTAAATTATACTATTGCGTATAACGTGACTTCTAACGTCAAATGTTGTCTTGTTACCCCGGTAATTTAACTTACTAGTGTTCTTCAGACAACACGGTAATGTAGATTAGCGGTGGAATTAGACGTTGCGGTGGTACTTAACAGTCTCCGCCAACAAAGCACAATAGAGACATACAGAAAACATATTTGGAATATAATTAGCAACTTAAAAAGAATTAATAAATAAGAACTAAGGCTTACCTGTATCCAATAGCAGGTTTAACTAACTACTCAAAAAAAAAAAAAACAGTCTCCGCCAACGGAAACCTACCACCAATGACATAATTTTACAAATAATAATTTGAAATTTAATAATATCTAAATGCGCTTGTTTTCATTAGTGTAGCAGCAAAAATATAGAAATTGTTCTCTAATGCGTCTGTGTGTTTAATGTGACTGTGTCTATTATTCAAATTATATAATTTTGATTCTAACTCCGAAATAATTTAACACAGATTAGTAGACAATACAATTTTTAGGAGTAGCTTCGGTCTGTCACATCCGCTTGTCGCCACGTAGTACTGTAACTAAAATACGAGGACATCGTCACATGCAAAGCTCTCTTCAAAACAATTTATTTGAATAATCTATTTGCACATTATTGAATTGAATAATAACCTATAAATGGTATGTTAACAAAAGTATATCGCATTGTATTGTTTTTGTAGAAACTCGAATGGAATAAAATAATAAATATATGATAAACATGTCTGCATTTTATTTTCTAATAATCCCCTTCGCAAAGCACTTGGAAGAAATTATGGCTTCTTTCATTATTGTTAACCAACTACATGAGAGTCTTTGAGTTCTACCAGCATTTAGCTGTGTCATATTCCTCCCAAACGGAATAACCGTTTGTTTTTATTGTATATATAAGATGGAAAAATTCATACAGTTGTGAACTACGTAATAATATGATAAGAGTCGGAAGATAAAGCCATTTCCTGTTAGTAATATATGATGAGTGAAACAAATAAATTGATGAACACTGCATTAAATATACACTACATTTACATGTTACATTTTGTAACAATAATTTAACTAATATGATCAAAAATCATTGATTTTGGCTTTAAAGGAAACATTCATTATTCTGTAAAAATTCATATATTTTCTGTTTTAGAAAACTACATATTTTTTAGTTATTTTCCTTTAATAGTTGTCTAAAAGAAATAGCTTTTAACAATGCCTCTGTATCTATTACTCATCACATATTGTGTTATTTTAATTAATATACTTTTAATTTATTAGTGCAATGAAGTGTATTACATTACAAAAACATTTAAATGTTATAATTTTTTCAGCTATTTGAAGTTTATAGTCAAATTATATAAAGCCCACAATCTTCCTTATGTAATAGTAGCAGTTGATAACAAAACTACATACATATAATAACTCTTTCAACGCTTATTAACTTATTAGGTTTTATTTAAATAATAACAGCAATGCCAAATTCATAATTTCTTTATTAAAATTATGGTATACAAATCATGTGCTAGATATTTCGTGTCAATAGAGCAATACGCAGATATAATTTTTAAACAGGTGCACCCCAAAAACTGCACCTTAATACATAAAATATTAAATACAAAAAAAAATTATTAATTAAGGAAATAGTATTTCATATATCAACAATATAAAATGTCATAATAAAAAAAATGTAACTATGCTGCTGTGAGGCTAGAAATGATTTCGCGGCCTAGTTTCTCCGCTATGAAATCCACAATCGTGCTGACCAGCTCCCGTCGTTTGGTCATGCACTGCATGAGTAATACAATTGCATACTCGTAATCATTTGGACTCAGCCCCCGAAGGTAGTTTATGACTACATAGAATAGTCCTTTTAACTGTTCTTTGACATATTTCCACACTTCCCTCAGGGAGACCAGAGCTGAAAATATATTTAGACATTATTTTCAAAATTTATGAAATATGTTTAGGATTGTATATTTTATGTAATATATTGGTAAACAATGTGCTAAAAGGAGGAGCAGCTAAAATCGTCAAACTATTATCGTTCTAAAAAAAATGTTTAAATGTTTTTTAGTAATTCCCTTCAGCCTATTGCTTACAGGTGTAAGGAATAGGGATCCATATAGTACCAGTTACCGGTAGTAACGGTTTACTATATGGATCTAACAATACCCTGCAACCTGAAAGAGGTTGGCGATTTTTTGATTAAGCAATTATAAACTAAATTAAAAAGATAATATTCATAGCCTGGTAGACAAAAGAAAAAAAAATTAACCCACCTCTAAATATGGATTAAGAGGAAAGTACCCACATGTAATATCTAGTTTACTTACAAATAATCTGTATTTTGAAAAAAGAAACTAAATCTATTTTCTTTATGTCTGTTAAAATATAAGAAAGATCACATTTCACACACACCAAAGCCAGAAATATAACACAGGGTTTGTATTGAAACTTAATGAAAAATATTGAACTTACTGTAGACAGCAAGTCCTGTAACTCCACACACTCCTGCACCAATAGCAGCTACTATTTTACCCCCTACACGTCCTCCAATAATACCACCTACCAATGCACATACACTGGTAACCACAGCAGTATTCATGTCCCATTTTATACAAATTTTGAACTCATCCACTGTAATATGAAAGTACTTATTGATTTATAAAAGCATTTGACAAACTAAGGCATTTATTTATTTATTAAGGTCTGTCTACAAATAAAAACTTACAATTAAATTAAATGAAAAATTTACAACTCTAATTTTTTTTTATTATGATATAATTTTAAATAAAAAATTGATTAAAATTTAAAGAAATTAAAAATAGCCACTGAATTTAATTAAATATTTTAAGCTTGCATACAACTTTGTAGGTGTGTCGGTGATTTTATTGAAGTCAAGTTAATATCATATTACTGTGACTTTGATCTATTGAATTTATAACTATTACATATACCAATTACTCATTGAAAAAGGTTCCAGTTTAATATGAAGAAGTTATAATGCACATAGCAGATTTTTATGAAGTTTTAGTTTTAGTAAAATTCTAAAGCATTAAAATTGAGCACGTTTGTGTTTTTTAAAAAATTGTGATGTTAACAGAAGTGTTTACTACTTCAATTCTTCTTCTTATTTATATAAATTTTTTACAAAAAGCTATATGTATGTGTTTAAATTTGTAATAAATCAATGAACAGATTCTTTGCTTCTTATTGCAATTGCGGCGCCATTTTGTCATATTTATGTACATTACTACAGTACCTACATTAATACATTTATTATTAGCATTGAGAGAGGCAAAGTTTTGCAAACTTGCCAATAATTTAGTAAAAACTAAAGTTGCCTAGAAATAATTAGGTTTGATGTAAATAAGTGTACTGGTGAAATGTGAAATCTTTTCAAGGCCCCACGTTTCGTACAAACAATTCGGCAACACATAACTTCAATAAAAATCATTTACTTACCTAACATTAATATTATTTTTTCAATCTGACTGAAAGTAACACGGAATCCATTGCAAACAAATGTTTCAAATTGTTGCGACATTATTGTATGTGAGCGTGTGACGTCCACAAACCAAGTCAGTTCGAAACTTACTATGAATTTTCTTGGTATAGACTTCCAGTTTTGGTGGATTGGTAAATAACCATACAAGAATAACTAGTGTTACCTGCAATAAAAATAAAATGATTTAACGTTTATGACAAAAAAAGTGTTTATCTGGGATGTATTGAAATAAAAAGGATTTCTATGTAGGATTTAATAAGAAGTCTTTAAGAGATGCCATTAAATATACAAAAGAAGAAGATATTTAAAAAACAATAATATTTAATATAAGAGGAAGGATGTTGTTATATGACAATTTACCAACTGAAACGGTTAGGAATGGGTCGTATTTATGCGACCTGGTTTTAATACTAAGTATTTATTTCAAATACGCGCCCTAGGTGCCCGACCAAAGAACTTTCAATTATTTAAAATTTTAAAATTTTTAATATTATTTTACGAAACAAAGTGATTTATGTAAAAGGTTATCTTTGTTATACACTGCGTACATTTTACTATATGTATTTATAAACATTGCCGGTACAGTTCAAAGTATTTCTTGGGAACTACTTATTATTGGTATGATTAGATATGATTTTGATTTTGTAAGTAAAATAAGTTAAAATTATAATATATTATAATGAAAAGCAAGAAAATTAAAGTACAAATCTAAGAACGTATTTTAGATTCGTACGGAAGGTTTATTTCTTTAATTTGTGTGTATAAGTTTTTATTTTCAACGTTTACACAAGTAGTATTGAAAATACTTTAAAGTATTAAAAACTTACCAGGGCAATGGTTTCAAGGTTTTGAGTACTACTCGTTTCTAATCACGGGATCTTCATTTGGAATACTACCGCGACCGTATAAGAAACGCTAAATCCAACAAAATTAATGACTCCGTGTAAGAAAATGTTAAATTTTAATAAATAATTTATTAAGAGACATTGAATATACTTCTAAAATATATTTACAAGCAATCCTTTTTAATTACAATTCCTATTCTGCAAGAAAACCTAAAAAAATCAGTCAATATTTTGTTTTATTAAATGGAAAAAACATTGTTATTAATTAATAATATCTAGGTCTAAAAATTTTAAATTTGCGACGAACATATTGTGTAGTGTTTGTACATATCACCGTTTTAAAAATTGCTGTGATACAAAGATAAATATAATCCAAAATAAAACGAATTAGTTTGCTAACAAAAGAACCATATTTAATTTGTATTTATTACAGCAAATCCAACGCCACAGAACTTCTAAGTAATGTATTTTATGGCCTTCGCTGGCCCAATTTTAGAGAAAAACTATAATCTTTTTATAACTACTGGTAATAAGTAAAACAATATTCTAATAAAACACAATATTCATAATTCTTTATTTAAAACCATTTCTCTCATAGTATGAATTATCTTAAGTTTTATGAACGAACACATTTCAATACACTTAATACTATATTTTACTAAAACATGTCAATGAAATCGTTTATGTTTAAAATAGAAGTCACACAGCAAATCATAATTTTATTAAATACATATTGAAATGATAAATGATTATTATCTACTTTCAATATAGCTAGTTCTTTATTAAAGGTAAAGTGTACAATGTATTGTCGATCTCTTATAACTTGGAAATCCCTCTACTGTAAACTATTTATAAAAGTAGTACTTATTATTTTTTTTTAAATACTACTTCTGAGAAGGTGATGACTAATAGAAGAGAAAAGAGGAAAATTAATTATCATTTAACACTTTTAGACATAAAAAGTAGTGATAAAAACCCTTGTCACTAGAAAATCTTGTAGAAATTGTCTTTAGAGTTCATACTACTGACTAGAAACAGAAAGATTATGAAGTTATTACCAAGTTACTACAGACGTTTTCCTATTTATTACCTTTTAAACGTAAGTCAACAATACTATAACAATATGTTACGGGACAATTAATTTGCAATTAAACCTCGATTGAGTGTAAGAGCTGGAACGATTTCATTATTTCGAGGTTATTTAAAAATCATTATGCCGGTGTTAAGCTCGATAATATCTTTTGTCCTAATACGTCGGAAGATATCTGTAGTATAAGCATTGCTAGCTGTTTTGAGCAGTCGCCGTTTTTAAGTAGAAAAAATGCAGCTCTCTTGTAATCGTCAAATCCCAGACCAGCCAGGTAATCGTAGACTACGTCGAAAACTTCGGTTAACTTAGATTTTACGTCCTCCCATATTTCTCTCATGGATACAACTGAAAAGAAAACAATTTTGTTTCAGGTATAAGCAAATCGTATTGAGGTTCTCATCATCATAAGGTGTCGTGTTCAAACTAAAGTTTGGCGGCCAGAATGGGAAAACTTTTCCGATCTTGGCCTATTCTTTTTTTCGAGGTTCTACAATAGGTCCTAACTACAACATCGTAAAACTAGCCAACGAAACCCTGACGTAATCCTTTTTTGTTCATTTACGTATTTGTTTTACATCAACATAATTAATATTATCCAGAAATAAAATGCAAATTACACCCTGAAGTGAACTGTTCATAAAATGAAATTCAATATTATTTTAAAATCTTTTAAAATCTTGGAAAAAATTTTAAGCCAATCATCAAATCTAGAAATTATTTTTAAATGAACTTTAGCATGAGAAGGAAAATACAAAAACTAGTAAACTAGTACGCGATAGACATGGACAATTTTAAACAATAAATAAAGTTACGTTCGGATAAAGCAGTAATTAACTTACAAAATTTTATGCCTACCGAGTATATACCGAGTGAAAAATTTTTAAATAATATACACAGTTTTCTGCATCTACCTTACATACATTTTTATTTCAAGTATATTTTGGAAATAAAATGTGATTAATTTGTAACTGATTACTTGCTCAAAAGTGATAAAAGCAAACGATTGCAACATATTTTCATTTGGTAAATTACAGAAGATTATCACCTCTAATTTTATAATGTGCAAGTGACAATGGTGTTTAAATAATCGACACAGGACACAACGAAATACGCTGTTTCCAAACTAAAAACTATCTTCCTGCAACTTTAGCACGTTTTAATCTGTTTTCGGATGATGTTTAATACTCCAAGTTACTTCACCGACTTATACAGCTCAACAAATACTGAGTCTCACGGACTCGTTGTCCGTAGCCTAAAACAAGTTTGTGAATCAATGTAAGTGATTTTTTACTATTGTATATTATACTTACTGACAAAACCCACGCCGCACGCGCCGCCTACTGCACCGCCTATAGCTGCCCCAGTTTTCCCACCGTAATGGTTGCCTATTATACTGCCTGCAACTGCCAATCCTGCAGTCACTAAAACCGCTCTTTTAAACTTTCGGTTATTCCAAATCACTCTAAAGTCGAATTTATCGCTAATTTTTAATATAATATCTTCTATAGACGTAGGATCGAAAGGCAATGCTGAATTCGATTGTTCAACGCAACATAATTCGTAATCTTTTTCGCTCCCAGAGTCTGTATCGGAAGTATTATAATCAGAATCCATCGCACATTAAAATCTTTTTCTAAGCTACACTTAAATCCCAACAAACGTTTTCTTGTTCACCTTGTCAATTGGTAATTTATATTATTTGGAGGTACATAATAATATAATTAAAAATAATTTGTGTTGCTAGTAAAAAATTACAAACTCAAAATGCGGATAATGAATTTAATGGATGTAGAAAATAATACTTTTTATATAAGAACACGTGAGAAGGGAGTTATAATATCCTTTCTTCACTCTATCCTCAGCATATTTTACTATTCTGCTTACCAGAGTATTACGCTCGGCAACCAGCATACAAAGTGTAGTGAGTACAATAAATTCTCCTTTTTCATAGACCTGTTTTCAGTAGTAAATACTACTAGAAAAGTAAAGAAAAGTATTCATCATCATAATTATAATTGATTATATGATGATTTATATTATGATGATGAATACTTTTCATAGAGCTATTATTTAAGATACGACGTGCTTAATATATTTGGCTACACTACCATCGAGAATCTAACAGATTTCTATGGCAACATTCCATTAAGTCATTCACAAACATTTTGAAGAATGATAATAAGACACTAGAAGGTTGTGGCTATTTTATCATAAGTTATTAAAAAAATTCTTTTATATTTAATGCAATGGCTCCAAGTGTTATATTTCATAGGCTTGGATACCACGCTTTGGAGGAAGCGCAGTTACTCGCTGAAAAGAAGTGGATTTTGAATGCACTAGCAAAAATAAAAAACCAAAGGAATTGTCTTCAGGTATTTTAATAGTAAATCTATCAAATTGTGTAAACCAGCGCTCATCTCACCTGGGTTTCTTAAATATAATGATTATGAAACGTGACGGTGAACGAAAAAATGATAATGCCTTTAAAATGTGTAGCAAATAACAAATTAAAATTGTCACCTTACTTTTATAACATGTATTATGCTATTAGTATATTCATTTGGAAGAAGAAACGTGTTAATTGTTTAACTCAGCGATGAAAAGATCTTCTGATGGTAAATGGATTCTCACTGTCTGCCCATAACAATGTGGTGTTAGTCAAGTATACACTAGAATAGAAAAGAAAATACTGTATTACACATCAAATAAAATAATACAAAAATAAAAAAAATCATTATGTAATATTAAAAGCTAAATGGGCAGAAGTTTTGTTGCTAAAAGAGATTTCTTTCTGATATCATGATCATAACTAAGTTGTATAACGTTAAGTCTCGTACCAAGTGATTTCACTAGCTACAACCCATAAACTTACAAGACAGTACAATATTGTATACCTACCACCAGTGTAGCAGTCCCTCCATGTTGTATGCATGTTAATATTTATTCTATATACAAAAGGTCAGCTTAATTTGATTTAAATAATAGCAGTTGTTAGAATTTATAAAAAAAATCCCATATATTTCCAGATAGAGAGGCTTCACTTAGAAAGTTTAAAGGTAAGAGTCAAGTCAGAGGCAAATGTTAGTGTGGAAGTGAAAACACAGCCAGAAGAATTGTCAAATGACGGAACAAAATCTGTGGTTGATTTAATGCATAACATACCAAAGAATTCAGGAAAGTTTACAGAAGCTGGTAATCTCAATGTAACAGATGAGGAGATTTATTGCAATGAACAAGAACTTGATTTGATGATCTCTCACATATACGGTGTGTACATAAAATTGTAAACATTTCAATCCTTCACTTTGCTTTTTAAACGGCTGTTGATATCTCTTGCTAAAATTATCGACAATCAAACCGATGTGCAGTAGGTTTTAGTTTATCAGCTCGCATGTAAATAGCGATGTGATGCTTCATTGCTCCCAGTTAAAATAGACATTCTTTTTTTATTTTATTTGATGAAGTGCCGAGATAAGCAGGACATTCACCCAATGGTAAGTGACACACCCGCACATAACAATGTGCCGCTAGTTAGGATGCTATTAAATTTTTATATATAAAATTAGTGTTTAAATAATAATTGTTTGAAATCTTAATGCAAAGGCATTTCAAATTTAGACAACTGTATTTGTGGCTATGACATTCTTCGGTTTAGAAGATGTAAAAATTTAAATATCGCGTTACTTACCAATATGAGTTTCACAGTGTCACCAGCGCTGCAGTAACAGCTGAAAGGGTTACATGTATGTGGAATCTATTGTAAAAGAATTTTCAGCAATGGAACCATGAGAGTTATCTATAATTGTATTTTACTTTATACGTTAATTTTAAATATAAGGATTGTTTTCAGCACCACTTTATGCTCATGAGACATAAGATGTTAAATCTAATTACTCCAGTAATTTAACTAAAGTTTCATTATTTAATTTAAAATTAATGTTGCAGCCAACAATCACGACAGTAACAACATAGAGGAGGATGAGGAGGAAGACGATGACATCATGATTGACATGGACATGTTAATGAACGTGCGATTCAAGTGAAACGTTCAGTTTGAACAACTTGTTACTTAATCTGGAGACGAGGACTGGTGATACAGGAACCAGGAAAGTTTTGACATTCAATAATAAACTAATTCACCGATATTTTGTTTTATTTTACTTAATACAGATAACAAATTAGTGTAGTGGACGAATTAGAAAACCTTTACCTGCGGCGTCTTGTAAAAAGTATCTACGACAGAATTATTCCAGGGAAGTGATTCTCTTGCGGCCATCACCATTTAACTGCTCTACGTTTGGCGAGTTTTTTTTTTTTATACTATGCGACGAGACGAGCAAGACGTTCACCTGATGGTAAGTGATACGCTTGCCCATGACAACGTGGTGATAGTTAAGATGGTACACACTGCACCACATTGCGCTCGTCGCCTTGAGACATAAGGTGTTAAGTCTCGTTAGCCCAGTAATTACACTAGCTACAGCGCCCTTCAAACCGGAACACAGTAATGTTTGCACACTACTATTTGGCGGTTGAAATAGGAGCTGCGGTGGTACCCACCCAGACGGTCTCCGGCAACAGAGACCTACCACCTGGTAAAGTCGAGTGTCGCAAATAATCTTTTTGGTCAAGCCAGTGTTGCCAAAGACTGTCAAGGGTGGGCTAGTATAAGTGGCATACTCTTTCAGTGAATGCTTGATGTGTTGCTACTCGAAAAAAAAATTAAATATTAACAATCAACATCGGCCTATAGACAAGACCTGCTGAACATAGCAGTACCCCAACGATCTCTAACGCCACCGGTGCCGCGATACCTGCTTCCTACGGTTTATCGCGACCTTTGATTTCTTTTCTCATCAAAAGAATGTCTGCGCAAAGTACTAACATCTTTAAAGTTGATCTCTTGGTTATAAATCAGCGGGGCTATCTTTTAGCTAGCACAAAATAAAATCAATTAACCAGTATATTTACATACATCTCAAATTAGAAATTTGTCTGTTATTCCTTTTATTCATTAAATAGATAGAAATAAACAAGTAATAAAACAACAAATTATATTAACAAAGAATTTAATAAATTTAGCTCTTATCGAGTTTTCACATTAGTTGTTAAGTTTTGAATTATGTACACAACAGTAACAAATAACCCTCCTTATATTAAAATTAAACAATTAGATTTAACGCTACAAACTGGCAAACGAAATTGCCTGTTAATAAATATGGTGTGTGACCATATGATAAATTAAAATAAAAAGGCATTACGAAATAAATAGCGCTACCCCTTACTACATTTGTAATAAAAAAAATAATTTGTAAAAATGTCCATCATGTTCCATAAAAATACCAATACTTTTTTTCGAATATATTTCATAGATTACTAGACTTATGATCACTTTAGTCGATTGAAGAAAGAGGTAGCACTATCTAACCGTCCTCTGCGAATACTTTTAGGCACCCACAAAAAGCTATAATGAAACAACTATACAATTTAAGTTACAATGGAAGTTAATGTTTAAGTTCTTAATATTTATAACTTTATTACAAGCCGTATATAACAATGTAGTAAATTATTTTAACATGGCAATACCATTCATAATCAGTCTTACCTCATCGCAATTGTAAGTTCAACCTCGCTAAACTATAATTAAACGTTTTAAATAAATATTTATAACAATTAATTGGTGTAAACAGGCATACTTTGTACAGCCGCCGCCGCGCGCGACGGTAGCGCCGCTCGGACAGTATTTACACTACATCAACTGGGCGCTGTTGTCGACGATGAACGTTTACGTGTCGTATATTCGAGAAGGGTTCGACAAACATTTAGTGAGCAGGAGAATAATATTATTTGGGGGAGGTGGGGTTACTTCAAAGTTAACGGTTTGCGTTGTACTAGCATGAAAATAAACGGCGTTCTATACTATACGAGTGGGGCGGTTAGTCACATATAGATTACTATGCAACAGTTTAACCTTTTAAATGACCTATAAGCATTAAACAAAAGAAATTTAAATATTCTCACCTAAATTATATGCCGACCTACACTTCGACGACTTGTGGATAAATGACCATATCACTCCTTGTGAGTGAAGGTCAGCGATGGTGTGGTGTTTGATGATAAATCGCATTAGTCTTAAAGAATTCTCAAATAATATCGACAATCCATTACAAGTTTTTAATGGTTTGTCACTAATGTTTATAAAGAATAGTTATTGAATTTACATCTTTTGTTAAATTTATTGTAGTAAATTTTTAAGCAAATTAATAACATAAAGCTTTTTAGCTATTTAGCTATTATCCCAGCTGCTTGGTCACTTGACAGACTATACCTGATTTTAAGTAAAACAAATCAGAGCACCTGTAAATGATGCACAATAGAAATTCCAATATGTTGTACCGCTGTATTTGCTATCATAAATCGGTAAAAAATTACTTCATACATGTAATATTCCAGATATAACATATGTATTAATCATCTTCAACCAATAAGAGTCCACAGCTGTATACAGGCTTTGACACCAGTGTACAGAACTAAACTAAACAAAACTCGCTGCTTTGATGACACTACAATAAATAATCATATCCTTCAAATTGTAATTGATATTTTCTAAAATTTCAATAAACATACAACCTTTCAAATATACTTGGGTGATGTTGCTATTTATCTATGTAGCATGGCAAAAGGTTTCTTGCCACATTCTTAAGCCGTGCTTAACAAAAACTTAAAAAACTTATATGGATATAACCATATTGTTTACATAATGAAGACCATTATGTGGTATATTAAGAATGTAAGTGATATTTTAAATTTCAGGTTATAATAAGTGTGCTTTAGTACTGCACAGGCCTATGATAGACCACTTCGCCATTAATATAGGATTAATTTAGTTTTAATAATAAAAATATAAATGTTTATGTTTAACAAGTAAATGACATCATGCATACTTATACACATTTTATGTTTTAGTCACAATGAATGATTAAAATGTACCTCTCTCTTTAATTTTAAAAGAGAATGAGAATCACTTTCTCTACTCAATTATTACAATTACTTTTAACAATAATTTCAATATTCACAAAGTTAACTCAATAAACTTCACCTTTGCGAGATGGTTTCAATAATTATCTGAATGTTGCTCCTTCGCAAGTTAAAACAAAACTAATTTTGGTAATTTACGTTGAAATAATTGCTATAATGATTATATTACTAACTGGCGATGTAAACATCTGTTAATATCCTGAATCTTCAGGAAGTATTTATTTATTTACAATCGGTTAATATTTGCTGTTAATTTCAATTGATGATAAGTGTCACAGGCCGGAAATAGTGAGGCATGTTCGCACAGATTATGGCCGCGATTTCACTGTCCGAACACAGCAATGTTGTTTTAGTAGATAGACCATAAAAACGTGCCGCTAGTTAGAATGTTTACATTGCACCGAAATGCGCCCATCACTTTGAAATGTTAAGTATCGTTAATCTACTAATTTCACCAGCTATAAATAAACCAGAAATCAGTAATGTACGTACAACTGTTTGGCGGCAGAAAAACGCGCTGGTAGCCTACCTAGATGGTCTCCAGGAACAGAGACCTTCCACCATGAAACACCAGCAACGTGTGTAAGTATCGATAAGCGTATAACCGTTACTTTAGCGAACAGAAGAAATATCTATGAAACAGGAACTTCTAGATTTTTATTAAACACTCTTCATAGAATTCCAATGCGTTTGGCCGCTTGGTGACGGATGGCACTCACATGTGGTGGCGGCGTGCTGTGCTGTGCGGTGCGGGGCGCGGGCATCACGAGCGCGCACACGACGTGTAGAACAATATGTACGCCGCGCTGGACTTGACCTCGCTCGCCGGTATCTCCGTCACCACGTGGTCGTCGTACTTGTACCACCTGGATGTAAACAGGAAGTTTCAGGTTGTTAACCTTTAGCTTTGTTAAAAATAATCGTTGCGCATATAAAATAACGCGAATAACAATACGGCACTAGTTATGACAAAGTGCACTACATTGCGCTCGTCAATTAATCGTAATTTCACTATTTGTACAACTAGTATTTGCGTCAGAAATAAGAGTTGCAAGTGTTACTTGGACAGACCTCTAATAATTAGTAGAAATATCAAGAGATGTGGTGTATACTGACTTGCCATACACACTACTCTTGCAGTAGGCGGTGTAGTGACCCCCCTCCATAGAGCCGTAGTGGTTGGACACCGCGTACAGGTTGTACATGGGGTTCCCGGGGCACTGCAGTGAGAACTGGCTCATGTCGAGATCCTCCAAAGGAAAGTCGATGAAGGTCTGCTTCTTTCTGTACGCGTTGCTCATGTACTCTTTGGGGTCGACGTAGAACCGTTTGAAGTGGATGACGAGCACCGGCGGCAGGCGGGAGATATCGAGCTTCTTCACCGCGTCCCGCTTCTCTTTGCACTTGGGGCAGTTCCAGCCAGGTATCGTTTCGCCGTTGAGGTAGAGCTTCAGGCAGTCCTGAGTTGATCGTTTTTTTATGAAATAGCAAGCACAAAAAGTACGATCACTTTGATAAAGATAGAGGGTACTAAAATAATATTTTAACAATTGTGTTGAACTTTCATTGTTAGAAGTTTTCAATGAGTAATAAAAAAAGTTATTAATATAAAGATTTCTTTCTTATTCAACCTCCGTTACACTTTTTTTTGCAGTGCAACAAGAATGTACCTGCAGGGTGCAGCGCGATGCGGCGGCGGGCAGCTCCAGCGACAGGTTGGAGAAGGAGTCGTATGTGGCGCTGCGCTCGGAGCACCGCACGCAGCGCACCGTCGAGCGGATCTGCCCGTAGAACAGCCGCAGCACCAGGCTCTCCCTGCAGCGCGTGTACTCGTGCCACGCACGCTCAGCGGCCGGCAGCGACTCCTGTATAAGCACGCACATAGTTAAAAAAAACTTACGGCTCCTGACCCATGTAACAGTAATATTTCGAAACTGTCGGCTTGTTGCCACCTTTTATTATCAACCTGCAGACATAACAGCATTGCTACATTACAGTAGTCATACACATGAAAGCAAAAATGTTCTGGTCAAGTACGTTTAACCACATTGGGGTTTGTTGATATTTTAATAAACTGCCTTTTCAATGTTTCCACTACTGGGATTTAGAGCCTTCTCTTACAAAGACATATCAAAGGCTATTTATCCGAGTGCGAGTCAGTGGATGTCTACAAAAGGCGTCATTCTAGTAACATGTTTCGTCATGATGTTTTCTAACATTAGAAGGTAAAGCTCAGTGGCGAAAAAACCCGCATCTCCTTAAGACTTACAGTGTGCAATGGCTTATAATCTGTCACTTGCTTCATGTTAAACTGAGGTTTAGCCTTTCGTAGAGTTCGTAGTAAATAATGAAGTTATAATGTCCTTTGGACCAGAATTGAACCTGTTCCGTCGACGTTATACAAAGTACTTTGAGAAGTCGCGAGGAAAGGATTTGGTAAAGAAGCAAATTAAAACAACTCTTGAATAAGTCGGTAACGTACCTTCAGGGGCGGCTTGATGGAGAACTGCAGATCGAGGTGCAGCCAGTCCATGAGGATAGTGAGGAATTCGTGGGAGTCCTGCTGTTCGGCGCCGCGGAACGCACGCTGATGCTTGCCCACCTCGTTCTGCGAAATAGATCGATACGGTTTTCATAAGATACGTTAAATTTCTGGTGTTCAAAGGTTATTAATAATTTCAGTCTATTGATGTCCGCTGCTGAACTTAGGCTATCACAATCAATCGCTTTCGTTTCTCTGCAATTTTTACCAGAATACAACGTTGCGGTATTATTATCTAGATGACTTACAACAGACCAATCTATAATGTATCTACGTATATCATACCCTGAGATCTTTGGTGGCGATGAATCTGTACTGGCCGGACCACAGCGCGCGCACCACAGCCGCCAGCTCCTCGGCGATGGCGCCGCGCGTGCTGTGCGATCTGCCGCACAAAACAGAATCGTTAGCTACTATTATTTTTTTTATACTACTTTGCGACGAGACGAGCAAGACGTTCACCTGATGGTAAGTGATACGCTTGTCCATGACAACGGGGTGCTAGTTAAGATGGTACACACTGCACCACATTGCGCTCGTCGCCTGAGACATAAGGTGTTAAGTCTCGTTACCCCAGTAATTACACTAGCTACAGCGCCCTTCAAACCGGAACACAGTAATGTTTGCACACTACTATTTGGCGGTTGCAATAGGAGCTGCGGTGGTACCCACCCAGACGGTCTCCGGCAACAGAGACCTACCACCTGGTAGGAGGACTATAAAGAACTTTATTACTTTCGACGATAACCTGAATTAAAATTTAAATATACTTTCAGGCAGTAACAAAATAAGAGCAGGTTATCTCCACATAAGAGAACAGTTTTTTTTTATGAATAATAGTTAAAAACATTATTTACCGGATAATCAGGAGCACAGCAAGAAGTTACTATGCTTATGATGTAAACCGTAAACCAAAAAAGGTAATTTTTTTATTCAACTAAGTGACGAGTGGTTCAGGACTACTTCACGTTGGTGGGATAGTCCTCTAGTGGTGGTAAAGACAAAATATTAGTACTACTGTTATTTAATCAAAATCACAGTTTGTTGCTTCAGGATAAATTCGGCGGAGAGGTGATGAACTGACCTGTTGACGTGCTCCCGGTACTGTCCGTTGCAGAAGTAGGTGACGAGTATCGTCGTGTTGTTGAGACACTGGATGATGGAGTTCATGTAGCAGGTGTTCCCTAGGTTCTTAAGCCCGGTCAAACCGGGGCCCTGGAAGTTTTTTAAATGATATATATCAACAAATCTTTCACACAACGAAGCTAACGCGAAGATCGCGTTTATCGTCCCAGAACATCACACAGAAACTCATCGTTCCCTCTATCATTCTTTCCGGTCCGTGTATGTATATTTTGTACATATTAAAGAATAAACTCTGTTTTCGAAATCAAAAGGCGAATCGGAATGGCAAAAGATGCTATGAGCCGTTTAAACAACATCTGGAAGAAAAGTGGAATAGTATAAACACCAAGACTAGACTCATACGTGCTTTGGTATTCCCTATCTTCCTGTATGGAGTGGAAAACGTGGACTATCCCAGCCAGAGAGAGACAAAGGATTGATGCATTCGAGATGTGGTGCTGGAGACGTATGCTAAGGATACCTTGGACTATGAAACGCACTAATGCATCAATCCTGACTCAACTACGTATTAAGACTTGTTTGTCCACCATATGCCAACAACGCATTCTTTCATATTCGGCCACACAATGCGCAGAGGCGACGACAGTTTGGAGAAACTGATTGTGGTTGGTAACACCGAAGGCAAAAGATCGCGCGGTCGTTCACCAACAAGATGGACGGATCAAGTAAAGGACTCGTCGTCCTCTAAATTTTACACGGTGGTGAGAGATGCGCTGGACAGGAACCGGTGGAGGCAGATCGTCCGCTCCAGACGGCAACCCTGATGCTGACCACGATCCTCAAATATGAGGGAACGACTTCAGAGAGAGAAAGAATAAACTGTTCGGCATAATGTAAATACGTAAATAGGCAATTAATTAATTTAGTGTAGTGTTTACCAGCAAGCGAGCACGTAACAGGCTTTGTTTTGATGCAACAAATCTGCTTACTGGTAATGCTACGGACTCGACCCTGTCGTATAATGCCTATACTAATAATAATCTATAAATATATTAATATCGAACCAGCGTACAATATTATGAAACGGCACATACTACAGCACAGTTTAGTCACTTTTTTATATATATAACGAATCTATGTAGATATATGCATTTATTGATAAGAACAAGTAGCAGGAGGGAGAGGAACTGTAAATAATGTAGTCTATGTATATGATGTGTGTTTTTCTGTTTATACTATGTTTATTGTATTTAATGAGTTATTTTTATTATTATATCTATAGAATTAAGGTTAATTATAGGTTCACGTATTTGTTCATATACACTCCCGGACACATCTATCGGCCCACCTAGTGTTTAAAGTTTCGACGGTGTCTAGTTAAAAATAAATGTTAGGTGGAGCAATAAGTTTTAATGCAGTTTTGAAGCAGATTTATTGGTCAACCCCTGTGTATGTTTTTTTTTTATTTTTTTTTGTAATTTCGAATTGATTTGGCCGGCTGAAGTTTTACAACTTGGGCGACAATTTCAGGCAGAGTATCCATAATTTTTTGGTCAAAACTGGCTCTAAGTTTAGATTTGCCTTTTTATGGAACCGATAATTGGACACATAAAAAAAAAACCAACATGTGCGAAATAAAAAAGTTTTCTCCTTCCTGGGTCGTTGAAAACAATGAACAGACTTGAATTTTCGTTTTTTTTTTTCATAATCCTGAATTCAAAATTAAAAAAAAAACATACATAAGGGTTGACCAAAAAATCAGCTTTAAAACTGCATTAAAACTTATTACTCCACCTAACATTTATTTTTAGCTAGGCACCGTTAAAACTTTTAAACACTAGGTGGGCCGATAGATGTGTCCGGGAGTGTATTTAAGTTAATCGAGCGCATTTAACATTTTGCCAACATACTGCTTGGCATAATTAAAAAGTAAATAATTATTAAAATAAGAGACGTGTCTATAACATACAACTCAATGAGATCGTTTAACTTCAGACATGTTAAGTTTCTTCATCTAAGTAATTTCGTTAGCTACTTCTATGGTGCACAATAGAGGGCGCTGTAAGCTAGTGAAATTACTGAGGTAACGAGACACGACTTCTTACTACTCAGGTAGTCAAGCACAATTTGTTGCAGTGTATATCATCCTAACCAGCGTCACATTGTTATAGGCGGTAGTATGAGTTACTATCGGGTAAACGTCTCGTTCGAGTCATTTCTTTGAATAAAAAAAAAATGGACGGATATGTCTGTCTGTTAGCGTCGTGAGCTCCGACGTAGGTGTCTAAGATAAGGAGGAGCAGACTTCTGATGACCTTCGGATGACATTCACATTATTTCAACCGCCAAATAGTAGTGTGCAAACATTACTGTGTTCCGGTTTGAAGGGCGCTGTAGCTAGTGTAATTACTGGGGTAACGAGACTTAACACCTTATGTCTCAAGGCGACGAGCGCAATGTGGTGCAGTGTGTACCATCTTAACTAGCACCACGTTGTCATGGGCAAGCGTATCACTTACCATCAGGTGAACGTCTTGCTCGTCGCGTCGCATATTAGTATATAAAAAAAAAATGACACTTTGTCTTCTAGGACTTTAATTATCTATCAAAAAACCATTTGTATGTTTGTTTTGCGGAGCACAAATTGATAAAATCAGTCAAATATACTACATATGAGGTGTATGAAAGTGGATACGTACTCATGACGTGTATATGCGTCATGGGATACTTGCTCTTTTCGCGTCCAATATGTACGTCGCAACACAGTTGTTTTCACGTGTTTCACGCCGTGAAGTTAAGTTATCGGTCGATGGTACTTACACGTTTGAACAGCCAGACGATGTGGCTCTGCGAGCACTTGAGCCTAACTTTGACCTTCAGCACCATGTCAGCTGTGTCCAGAGGTATGCATCTCTGTTCGTATCGCAGAATTTTAATTGTTACTGTTAAACTACCGCAGTTACTAATTTACTCCTGCGGTTAACTTTGATCTTGTTTTATTTACAAACACATAAAAGTAGAAAAAATTAAGTTGCGTTTCCGTTTCTTTGTTTTAACTTGTTCACTCTTTAAATATATTTCCCTGTTAATTATGTTTATATCGGACTTAGTTACTTAAATTAGTTCAAATTAAACCGAAAATGTTTGTACGTGTTGTGTTTTTTATGAAACTACTACACGATTTATCACCGTCTTCAATTACACAAATTTATCTTATAAAACGTATGAATAATGTGTTTATTAAGTTGTAGAAGTTTTAATGAATTTTAACTTGCACAAATTCACAATTTTAAAAGATTAGTGAAAATACAAGTTTGTTCGTAACTTTAAGAAGTATATGCGTATGTTTAGGCTAAACTGCAAATGTTGAGTTATTTACACGAGAAGTAGATCATGATTTACGTCAGTTCAGTGAGGAATGTCTCCGCGCCTCAAAACCAATCGATCTCTTTGTATTTGGACAGCGGGAACACGAGAACTAGAAGCACTATCAGGTAGAACATGAAAACCGTTGAGATGACCGACGCGAGCATTTGATGTTTTCTTTTTTAAGTTCGGACTGAGCACACGACGTGAGGGTAGTGTGAACGTTACTGTCGTTACTGTCGCCCACAAACTACGCTCCGATGGGGGTGGTGGGTGTTGGGGGCAGTGGAGGTCGGAGTGGGGCGGGCTGACCGCCGCGTGTACACGCACGCGATACAGCACCCGCCTAGCATTCGCCCTTATAAATTAACCGACGCTAAAAACGAGAAGATTTATAATTGATAACATACAGGTTTACCTATAGGTGAACTACTGTGACGAAAGCTAGATAGAATATTATTGAATCCAATACTCTTTTAACTGACTTACAAGGCGGTTCTTAATAAGATTAAAATTTTTCAGTATTATTGTATTCAAATGCCTTCGTGGCGTAGTTAAGCGGAGATTCCTAGTTAAATTCCGGAGCTGCATGTTGATGGTTCATACTGTAAAGTGATACTGTGTTGACGTAAATAAATGACACCTAGAATATTCTGGGCGAGCACTCTTCACCGTGTTAAATTATGGTAAAGTGTGGCACCGGAAAAGAATCTTCGCATTAAATAACTTTCGTATAGCCGCAATATTTATTTGGTAAGATAATATCAACAGCTATTGTTATGAATATATACGTTAACCTTTGCAGTTAAATATAAACCTACGATTCGTCACACGATTCACGTAGAAAATAAATATAAAACCCTGCCCTTCGGTAATGGTCAAGGCGAGACTGGTGAGTACGTAGAGAAGTGTTAGAGTTGATGGATCGCAAGGTACGCCCCGGGTTCGAGCCTCCCTTACCCTTGACATGCTGACCTTTGCATTGCTACGCAAACGGCCCCGTAGACGAGTGGATAGCGCATTAACACCGGGTTCAGTCCTTGAACATAAAATATTGCTACACGTTCCCGGATCGATAACCTCACCGGAAGCAGTGAAGCTGTAAACGCTAAATAATATATGTGAGATGGAATATAACCAAAAGTTTTGATAAACTGCAAATATATCATTTTGCAGTTTATCAACTAGTGATTAATCACATATATTTTTTTTGTTAGTTATACAACATTTCATATACATACAAACATCTTATGTATGCATATATGGTTCAGGTATAAAAAAAAAAAAAAAAATGGAAAAAAGATTGAGATCTGGGCAAGTAAAGCTACAGTGCTTGTTAAGTTGCTGTGTAAATATCTTAACTAGTGTCGCATTATTGTATGTAAGACCGACAGGTGATCGTGCTGCTCGTTTTCGTTATCGTATAAAAATAATCATCCATATGTCTTTCACTGCTCTGCTTGTATTCATACATGCACTAAAGCCTATTTTCCGCAGTATTGAATAAGGATAAGTATAACCGCAAAATATAATATGTAAGAAACACAATAATAATGCAACCATTGCATAGTTAAAATTCATAAATTATACATTCAAGATTAAGGAATCGTTAAATAGCAGTGCTGGCGTGCCGGCGAGCGCATATAACGTTTTTTCATGCGGCGCTATTTCTGCGGCTTATCCTATAATCTCGTAGTATAATACACTTACAAATGCCAGCTTTAAGGTTACGCTTCCAAGTGATATTTCCTCATGACTGAGGGTCGTCGTCATCATGTGTAATGAAACACACGACGACTTCCTTGTCAGTTATAATGGAGTGGTTTGTCATTGCCGTCTCCATTCCATATACTAATGCGAGCACGGATGCTCATCACATAGATATGCTCCTCGCGATGTTTTTCTTCACCGTCAAAGCGCGTGATATTAGTT
The DNA here is from genome assembly GCA_029286795.1 of Byasa hedistus. Lineage (NCBI taxonomy): Eukaryota > Metazoa > Arthropoda > Insecta > Lepidoptera > Papilionidae > Byasa > Byasa hedistus. Next base: position 436,338 of record JAGSMW010000012.1, on the reverse strand, counting down.
GGTGTTATACTAACTGCACATAAATTGAAAAACTCATTGATGCAGGCTGGATTGGAACGTGGTACCTTCGGAGTGGAAAGCCGGCTTTCAAGCCATTATGCTGTTACGGTTTAATGTTATAACGTGTGTAAAAAATTGCAATAACTGTGTTATTGTGTGTGGGGTTAAACAGCGGTGCCAGTGTATACGTTGTGTTGATGTTTTGTTTGTAGATGTATGTAAGGTGGTAAATATCTCTACCTTTAAGCTGTGCAGCAAGTAGTTCTAATTTCAGGAGTGCTGAGCTGACATTTGTCGTACAAGTTAGTAATTAAGTTAGCTTTAGCGAAATGCGATTATTTTTATAGTGAACAAATGTATTGCGTGCAACTTAATGTTCAAATTTACATAAAAAATTAAGTGTGTACCAAAATATGTTGTATTCATTTTAATGCAAACGAGTTGAATTTGAAACTATGTACGAGTACCGCCACCGTTACGGAGCTGATAACTGCTTGCCTTATTTCACGAAGATGATTAGTTGGAATTCAGATCTATATGTGATGAAATGCTAATGGTAGTAGAGTTTTTCGAAACGGCCTGGCAGCTACTATTCGTATTGAAATAATTGCCATAACGATATTGCTGTGCTATGTAGTCGAACGTATACCAAAAATATTTTTCTTTTTGTTCTACGAGGAGACGTGAGGAGCGAGACGTTCATCTGATGGTAAGTGATACGCTTGCGCATAAGAACGTGCCGCTAGTTAAGATGGTGTACACTGCACCACATTGCGCTCGATGCCTTGAGATATAAGGTGTAGTCTCGTTATTCCAGTAATTTCACTAGCTTACAGCGCCCTTCAAACTGGAACACAGTACTATTTGGCGGCTATAATAGGAGCTGCTGTGGTTCTTGGACGGTCTCCGACAAGAGAGATGCATTAGCAGCAAAGTGTGGTTTTTATTTATTATAATTGGGAATGTTTCGAGATCTGAATATGTTATTGAGCCGTATTAGCAAGCACGTGAGCCAAAACGCACGTCGAGTACCGAATGTAACGAGATTAAACGACACGTGCGCCGGCGCGAGTGTGGCCGACCGAAAGCGTGAGCGGAAGCCAACGCGCTAATCCCGCTGCCCGAATAACAGCGGCACGTGCACCCCCCTCCCTGGACACTCTCGCCACCACGGCATGTGTCCTATATAGTACAACGCACGATGTGGTCAACTATCACAAAAGAAGTATCAAAAGTTTAACGCGCGTGGAACTGCTATTAAATGCTCCCACATCCATACCGCGTTCCGTTGCTAATAATGATACAAGCTCTTCATCGTCACAAAATCCCAAAACAATTTACAGACTCCACGACACCGTTCATCCGATGGTAAATCTGCCCATGATAACGAAGCCCTATTTAAGATGTTTACACAACGTCACATTGCGCTCATCGCTTTAATACTTATGATTGAGGATCTTAGTAGTTCAATAATAGGATTGACTTCAGCGTCTTCCAAACCGGGACACTGTATTGTTTACATGTTCCAACCTAACAACAGAATAGGAACTGCCGTATGATATTTATCTAAACGCCCACTTAAAGGAAATATGTACTATCAGTATCTATGACATATTTATAAAAGCATGTGTTAGTCCAGCATTAGCTGGAGATTTAGTGCTACATGAAATAAGGAATGGTGGTTTGTTATAGCCGAGGGAGTTTAAATTCAAATCTAGCGGCGTTCGTACTCCCTTTAACTTTATCAGATAAATAAATAAAAGGAATATTTGTAGTGTCGTGTAATGGTACTGGTCACTACAGTGTTAGTGTAGATTCGCTCCTAACTTCACTCATAAATAATTAACATAAAGAATATTGATATAAACTAATTAGCATACAGTAGTGCTAAGTAGTTCAGTACAGCAACCCCCGGTGTTACGTTACAGAATGGTGTACTCACAACGTCACCCCAGACGGGCTGGAAGTCGCGCTGGTGCATGTCACTGGATGGAGGCAATTTATGCGGCTTGGTGCTGCGGTCGAACGTCGGTGTAGGCGGTTCCTCTTCCTCCTCCTCTTCTTGCTGAAGGGAAAATCACAACGATGTAGAGCTGAACAGTACAAGTGCTTTGGAACTATCGGAGATATTTGGTACCCGTGAGTCTTACCAATGCCATAAAATGTCATGTCTCTATATCCAAATTACTAATCAGCTTCGATATCACTTTAACCGAAACTAAGTTTGCATGTTGCTTTGCAGCAGCAAGCGGTATTCAGGTAGCAGCCATACCTACAGAAACTTACCACTTATTGTCTACGTGGGCTGTAACCCACGACAATGTCGTCTCGTCAAGTGTTAGGCCCCCGTTATGCAGGAGAGCTCCACAACCTGATGTATTCGCTAAATCGGAGACTGAAAAGTGCCTTAAGAGTGTCAGACGAGTCGGTCACTATTCTGTTATCTTAAACAGTATGTGGAGGCGAACCTTTGCAATGTTGGGCGAGGAATGGGACCTGTTTAGTCCGGGCGTCGGCGCGCTCTCCTCCGTCTGCTCCATAAACGCGTCGCCGTCATCATCCTGTCGCAGAGGGAGGATACCTGTCCTTATTGTTATGTACGGATAGACAATTTGCCTGCGTATAGTTCAGCCGTCAAATTTGTAAAGAATAAAATTGGTCCTTCTTCGGGTAAAAATTACGACATAACAAATATTTGAATTCTGTGTAAGTACGTCATATATTCAAATAATGTTCACGTTATAGCATATAGAGTAAAGGAATGAGTATGAGGAGGTGCACAAAGCTGTGACGCACCACACCGGTTTCTGCGCCTCCTCGCTCGCGCTTTGCTTCAGGTCCCTCCCCCCTCTCCTTGCACTGGGGACAACGGTTGAGGCTTAGTTGACTAAAAACCCCACACACATACCTTTCTCGGATTGGGTACTTATTATAGAAGAATTTTGTTGAGTGTATAGATGGGCTGCGCGCTCACCTGCGGCCTCTTGCGTTCGCGAGCCTCTGCCAGTTTGCGCTTGCGCTCGATCTCGAGCGTTTCGCGCCGTCGGTCAAGCTCCCGGCGCTGTGCGCGTACGGCGGCTATGCGCGCGCGCCTCGCCGCCAGCTCGCGCGCCGCCTGCTCACCCGCCTGCCGCCGCGCCTCCGTCGCTACAACAATACGCTTACGTTTTTTTTATTTGCATTGACACAGACCGCTTAAGTGGTATTCAAATTTAATTTTTTTCACGCAATGAAAGTCAACGCCATTGACACATCATACCGGCGAAGTGCAGGTCGGTAGGATCATTGATTTTCAAAAGGGGTAGCAGACAATGTGTTTGGCGAGCTGTGTTAAGTGGAAACAAGTACCACACAGTGTTAATAGAACCGACCTTGCGCGTCCACATCGCTTGCCGACTGTTCGGCCGCTTTAGCGATGCTGTCGGCCAGCTTCTCAGCCTCCTCGCGCTCCCTCTTCTGATACTCCTCCAGCTGCTCTCGGAGACTTTGATTCTCTTGTTCCTTGTACAAAATAGTATCTATTCTCAATAACAAATTATAATAGCAGTGGTGCTAGCACTTGGGAAGGTATAGTACTGCTATTCATTTTGTTAAATATTTGATGTTTATGGACACGAAAGTGTGGTATCATTCAAATTTTGTATATAGAAGGCACAGATCGCGTTTTTGTCATAGTGGTTAAAATTCGTGGCAAATATGCATAAATAAATGTGATCAATGTACCATTTTATTACATTACTTGTTAATTTGCGGGGGTTTTGCTTCCCGCAGAGCCGTCACTCACCATGTCGTACTGCTTGTTTTCCAGCTGCATCAGCTGCGAGATGATCTCCTGCTCCCGTAGCTGGTACATGGCGCGCATGTCATCGCGGGGCGCCGTGTCTCGCTGCTCGCGCACCTTCTCCCAGTCCTTGCAATATACAACACGGGTTCCGTAACGATACCGATAAAATCACCTTTTTTTATAATGAAAATGACATCGCGTTTAAGTCTTGCAAGAGGTAAGTCTCATTACACTAATCATTTTACGCATTTCAAACCGGGACATGAAATCTTTATGTAGTGTTTGGCAAACAGAAATAGGCGCTGCGGTGATACATACCTAAGCCTCCGGCAACAAAGATCTACTAGTAAGTATCCACAAGCAAGTAGTAACTGGAAATAATTGTTATTAAAATGCCTGCTCTAAAACCCTTTAGTGGAAGAGAGACTTAATTATGAGTTATTTCCAATAAAATACTTAAGAATTACAACACTACATTTTTAGAAAACACCCTTATTTGTTTCACTAAACCAGCAATTTTTCATTTTAAACAATGCGGTACCATAATTTCCTGAATTTGTCTACCATGTACGACATCTGAATATACAATTTACTTCCATTACGTGTTTGCAATGGAATAGTTTCCGGTCACCTGCTCGGCTTCGATCCGCTGCATTTCTAGAGTGAGCGACGTGTCCGCGATGCGCTCCTGCTCCTCCAGGATGTGCTGCATGTTCCGCGCACGCTCCTCGTATAGCTGCACCGCTGCTACCTACGTGTGTGCCACGAAAACGGAAATTTTGAAATGTTGTGATAAAATTTTTCTTTTCTTCACAAACCACCTCTAATATAAAGTCAGTGACGAATAGAAGCTATTGTACATAAAATATACAATTTAGTAAACATATAAGTTTGATGTATATTCACTGAGATAAGATTTTTTTTTATCCAGAATGGACCTGCTTTCAATTTTACTCGATGTTAAGTGAAAATGATACTGGAAGGCAAAGCATGCTCGTCCAGAATACTTGTCTCATAAATTGGTAGCTGGAAATCCGCGATGCTGTTCTGACGACAATATATAAAAGTAGTTTTTATAGCTACCTTACTGGTGCGGTCAACGACAGGCTCGCCAGGCTTAGCAGGGCGCACGAGTGCCAGAGTGGCGGAGAGCTGTGCCGGCGCAGGGGGCGGGTTCAGGTCCGACCAGTTCGGATAGTCGATCTCACCTATAACAGTCAACATTCAAACGACCATGCCTTCACATGTGGGCAGTATTTTTTTCTTCTTACTTAAATAACGACAATTTTCATAAATCTTTAGTGTGTTATCGCCATTTTTTGTTTACTAGTTGAATTCTTATAGTAAAATAACTTTTACAAAAAAAATGTTTTGCTGGTGATAGCTCTCTGTTGGCGACGAATACAATATGGTACAGTGTTTGTCATCGTAACTGGTGCTACATTCGTTATGGGCGGGCGTATCTGGTGAAAGTCCTGTTCGACTCGGCACTTCGTCGTAATATATCAAATCAATGGTGAGGGCAGACATCGTTAGCAAAACATAACATTCCAAGTATAATATTTCAGCTTTTGTGAACACGAGATATCCACCAAACAAAACTTAGTGTAATTGATAAACCCCGACTCCCAGCAATAGGAACATTAATTTGGCTGTTGATTATTTAATAAATCTTCTTTAGAGACAGTTGGCTAATGCAGTAAGAAACCTTACCCAGCATGTCGTCAAGCTCGCATTCCTGGCTAGGCGGAACGGCCTGGGGGTTGGTGGTGAAGGCAGGATACTTGAGCAGCCAATCTTCATAGCCACCGCGCAGCGCAACCGGCGCCCGCGAGTACTGCACCTTCACGTCCCACTGATAACAGAAATGGAAAGATACTATAAGGGGTAACATAATAACAAAAATATTGTGAACAATGAAACGAAAGCAAGACATTACTGTTAGAATATAATAGGGAAGATAATAACAATGTAGAGCTAATTAGAACTACCTTCATGATGAGTGAATAATTTTGTATAATAACATGGTCTCTAGTTTGATTTCAAGGCCAATAGCAGTGAAGTTTGGTTAGAAGAAGGGTGTTTTCAAACCCGCCTAATTAGTAACAATATTAGAAATCGACAACCATAATGACATTGTTTTATTCAAAAGTATTCCAGGCTCACAACCTAACACCATCTTCAATCTAATTATCACTTATTATTACGTGCAATTGATACCAAGTGTAATCACATAGTAAATGTAAAAATAAGGATGTCATTACAGCAATACTGAGAGATATTAGATAATTTCACAGTAACCAAGTAATTTTTCATGAATACTAGTCCATAGACAAAATTTCAATCTTGATGAGCGAAGTTAGTAATGGATGTACCTTAAGAAGAATAGTCTTAAGTAGATGGAGGGTCTTGCCCGGTATGACCGCTGTACTGCTCCAATCCAGCATTACTATCAGTTCCATAGCAGCTCGTTCAGCCCAAACCAATCTGGAAGCTGTTGGGAGATTCTGCTCCAAGACATTTGCGGACTGACTGTGGGAAGGAAAAGATGTTTAGAAATAAAGTTCTTAATGATGTAACATATAAGTACCAAAGAGGACAGGGGCTTCTGCCCCAGATGAAAACTTTTAACGAGACTTGGGCATGTAAATATGAGCATAACAATGATTTTATTTTTCTACAGTCATGTTGTTTCATGGTGACAGGTCTGCCTTCCGAGACCATGTAGAGGTATTAAATCTGCAGTCAAACAGCAATGTGAAAACATTCCAGTTTAAAGGGTGTGGTAACTAGTACCGCATAAGCTACAACACCATATTTATAACTCTTATATAACATACTGGGGTAACAAGAGTTAAAGCCCTGTGTGTTAACCTGGTGACTTCAATTTGAAGAAGACACCTCTGATGATGTTAACTTGTATATTGTCCCATATAATGTGGAGTTAGTTAACTCCACATTATTGTGGGAGAGCATATCACCTACCGCTAGGAACATTTTGTTCACCTTGTTGCTTCAATGTATTAAAAATATAACTAGGCGAGGTTTTCAGTAGATGAAGGATTAAAACTATTAAATATTTTAAATCATGCTGGCATTCTTCTATTATTATTTCAGAGAGAAAACTTTAAAACACTAATTGTTTTGTATTTCTTACCCTGGTGATATGCATTCCTCAGGAATGCTTATGCAGGCAGGATAATTTATATGGGACTCTAAATAGTCTTTCCCAGGGCGAGCATCTAGTATCATCACCTTCAACTTCCCACTCTTCAGGATTGCATAAAGCTTTTCACTATTTATTGTTACTTCATCAAGTCCTTGAAAAGAAATATGTATGTCTTACTATATTTGAGTTTTGTTCAGCATTTTCCATTGTTAAGTGCATATGAATTAATGACATGCTTTAACAAAACAACTTAGTTGTGTCATGTGCTATAAAATCCAAATGCTAAATATTGTACTCAATAATAAAGCAGGATACAAGATTAAACAAAATGATGGGCATCCATAAATCATATAAAATAGTATGTGTAGACTGAAATTACTTTTATGGCATTTTACTACATTATTTTATCACTGATCAACTTTAAAGTCCAATGTTTCTATATGTTAAAAAATCCCTTAAAAAAAAAAGTAACCTTACCTGGCAGTCCTAGAGGCTGTGGGGGCTCATGAACTGAAATAGCTTCCACAGCCTTCTTTCTGTTTTCATCTATCTTCTGTTTTATCAACTCATTCTCCTTTATATCATGCAGCCGCTTTGCCTTCTGCTCCTTAGCATATCTGCAAGTAAAGCACACGTGGAATATAGATTTAACAAACTAATGCTTTATAAAAAAATCTTGTAAACTCATTGTAAACATGCTGGTTAACAAAAAATATGAAAATAATTGGAAACTTCTACTATTGTATTATCAAAATATTTTTGCCTTGTAGTAAAGTTTTAAATATCTACTATAAATTTTATTGTCAATCAGTCTTTAGTTTAATAAATATCATAAAATTTTATGTTCTTTATAGTAACATTTACAAAGTATAGTTTATTTCTTATTATATATTTATTTCTTGATTATTTTCACCATTATTCAAGTGATAAGTACTTCTAAGTCATTTTGATCTTGTTAGTCAAGATTAGCATCTATATTGACATTGGTGCAACTTCGTCTTTGGTGAAATCTTATCAAAATTGTAGATTAAATGTAGTACAAAAAATTTATGTGCTATATTTTTATACCACTTTCTCTTTTTTTCTCTGAGAAAAATATGTAAAAATTTATAGTAATTTAGTATTAAAATAGAAGTTATTCAGTGATGAGCAGACACTAAATCATAACACAACTTAATTCCAAAAAAGTTGTGCATGTTTTGGGAAGTTCCTTATAGTGATAAATAAGAAAATTTAATAAAATCGTAAGGTTTTTAAGTATTTTAGTTTAACACAAATGTTGAAATAAATGTTATTTTTTTTTATACTAATAAGGCGGCAAACAAGCTTACGGCCCGCCTGATGGTAAGCAGTTACCATAGTCTATTGATGCCTGCAGTACCAGAAGTATCACAGGCGCATTGCTGTAAATGTTTATACTCATTAAAAAGAAAGAATAAAATGGTTTCACTAAGGGAATATCTATAGAAAGACTGCAACAATTTTCGTTATTATAACCTTTACCAACAAACACACAAGTTACACACAGTTAGTACTATAGCTCTATATACTAGTTAGCTCGAAAATTGGAAAAAGCCTCTATAGAAACGGCAGTTGACTTTCATTGTGTACTTTATAGTGAAAATATGAAATAGTTACAGTTAAAAATGAAATAACTATTAAATATACTGTTAAATAACTATTAAATAAAACTATTAAATAACTTCCAATGTTGGATCACCTTAATATTATTATTTTGTGGCCTAAGTAAATTATAAATATTTTTATGAGAAATAAATATTCTTTATACTCATATATAACACAAAGGATTTTAATGATGCACATTTTTTCCTATCAATCCCCGGGTTAACTGGCAGAAAGTGTCTAGAAGCGTTGAGTTGTCCCAAGAGAGTTTGCCTAGAGTTCAAATAGGTAGTTATATGTTTCCAAATATAAATGAACATATATAACAATTAATAACATATTTTAATATATTTATCAAATTTTTCACAAACAGTTTATACCTGTCAATAAGACTATTCTTCAATTTCTCCGCTGCATCAATGGCTTTGTTAGGATTTTTTACCCCTAACATATTGTTGAAATAAGTCTTGTCCTTTAAATATTCTTTGTCCTTGGTGATGAACGCTATCACGCGTAAGTATTTCATATAATAAACATAGGAATTCTCTTCATCTCCTCTATTCCATTCCTCTTCAGCTTTCTCAAATAATTTTTGTGCAGTTTTGCATAACCTGTAAACAATTATTATTATGTCTGTGTCCAAATAAAATTAATTATTAGTTTTTTTATCTACTTACAAATTTGCTCGTTTTGATTTTAAGTCGGGAACATTGTGTAATTTGTCTAAATCTTCAATACATTTTCCGAGATGAAGTTGCAAGCGACGCGTCTCCGTCATTTTGATAATTTTTGTATATAGTTAAAGGTCACTGTTATTTAAACAGCTTAGTTCAGTGGCGTAGTTGTTTACTACATTTGTTGTAATTAACAATAAAATAGTTTTATAAATCCCATTAGCAGAAACAAAAATCTATGAATACAAATATCTAAGTTAAAAACGTCACGATTTTCATTCAGCTGTCAATAACAATTTATCTGTAGAGTATAAACAGGGTATTTGTTTCATCGGAGCTAGTTGTAGTTTTTCTCCTTTATTTCCTTGGTATGTATTTGCCCTCTCAGTATTAAACACATGTTACTAAAAATCAACAATCAAAAATTTAACAATATTTACACATAATGGGTTATTGAAATTTTATGTTTCTAATGAAAGCTTTAAAAATCTATGTAGGATCTAATTATGTTATGCATGTATATTTTATAAATTATTCATAAGACGTGCATAATATTTAAACATGTTGAGAGAACTAATTAAGATTTTATATTTACTGGCTTTACGTTACAAAATTTTCATAAAAGAAATTTAATTATCAATATTAACAATAATAATTTAAAATTATTTTAGATAGCTAATTATAACGAAAAATTTCTGTAATTAAAATAAAAGTAGTTTAAGTTATTAATTATTACTAGTTTATATAATGGCTAAAATCTATCATCCTTTGTAATACTAAAAAAACTTTTCTAATTTGACATTTACATCGATTTGTGGAGAATACATACTTGACGTTTTGTTATTGCAACTCGGGCAAAACTGAAGCTGCGCAAGTTCTCATGCGCAATGAAGTCAACCTCTGTACCTCCTGGTCGATTGCGGTGTTCCATTTAGTTTTTCAGCTGATCACGCTTCCTACAGCCGTCTAGCAGACGTCTCGCGCGTGTCATGTCTGTAACTGCCGCGGCGTAGTAAGGGTAGTGTGCTTGTGTACCGTGTAGTTGATTAGCTAGTGCCAGTGAAAATGTTTTCAGGACTTACAAATCAGGTTTCTTCCTGGATGGGAGCGGCTAAGGGCGAGCCCCAAGACGAAGAAGTACCCACCCCAACCAAGGACGCGACTGGAGAGCAGGCGGAAGGGGAAAAACAAAGGCATGAAATTTGTTTACATTTATTTTATTTTTTAATAAATCTGTAAAAGCATAAAAATTAAAATATGATATTTAATTATTTATGAAAATGTTTAAACATAGTTGTTCAAACATACTTGTAATACTATGATTGACTTAACAAAACTATTAATGTTAAGATTACAATATTTTAAAATGATTAGTTGAAAAACCAGAATTTGGCAAGTTCAGACACAAATAATTGGAACCAAAAGGTGAGCTCAAAAACTATCTATATTGATGAACAATGAAATGGTTCAGTTTTTTATCAATTGTCCTTTATAAGAATTATATTAATAAGTTTTTTAATGTGTAACTTAAATTATCATTTTTATTATATAATGTAAGCTGTAATTATAAAAATATTCACTGTGTGTCTTTTTTGCAGTCCTACTAAGGGAGGCAGCAAGCTGGATCTCATCACCAATGTCAAGTCACAAATGACTGGATGGCTTGGATCAGGGATTCCAATACCAGGGCTCAGGAAAAATGAGGCTGCACCCACTGAAACTACTGATACCGCTGCTCCTGAGCCTGCTGAAGCTGTTGAGGCAAAGCCAGAGGCAAAGGATGATGATGATAACTCCAGGTATAATAGGTACGAGGGGTTGGCAGATGCAATGAGTTTGCACAATTTGTTCTTGCATAAATTTTTCATTTCCTTTGTGTGGCATTTCTATGAAGTTAATTTCATATTGCATAATCTTTTTCAATATGTAATGAATAGATATTACATAATGTTATATAATCTTAACACAAATTAGAAACTGTAGAAATGACACACTTTTTTTAAGTTTTTTTTTGGAAATAAGATTTAAAATTTGATTTTTTTTTTTCCAAAATTTTAATAAATGTTATAACTGTGACAGCACAATAGCTTAGCTGAATTGGGGGTTTGCTTTTATCATTAACTTTTTTTTATTTGCTTCAAAGCACTGGACTGAGACAAGAGTTGCTTTCTTTTGCTTCATTGGTTATGCATCAAAATTTTTACACATTTTTAGTTGTCAAAATTTACAAATTCTCTGAAGAACAGTTTTGTGGTTAAAATACATTAATTTCATAATTTTTTTTTCATAAAATAAAATATAAACTATTTTAAACACATTTTACAAGGATTTATGAAGAAATATCTTAATGAATAAACATTTTGTAAACTCATTATTTCTGCTACAACCCCTTTTTGATTTTTCATTGTTGTGCAAATTATTCTGTCTATTTCTCTTGTTATATAATTTTTCATACATTAGATACATATCAAAGTCACTTTTCTCACAAAGTTGAATGTTTAAAAGCATGAATGTAGGAAGTAACGAAAAAATATGCAGTCATTCAAACGTGAAGGTTAAATTCTTTTGTGATTGATATTTAAGGAAAAGGAAACACTAATACAAACTGCAGTTTACATTTTCAAATATAAAAAACACTTAACTAGACAATTATTCAGTACATTTAATATATTGCATTTGAATATAGTCTATTGTCTAGTTAAAGAAATCTCTAATGGAAATATGTTTAGAAGATTATAGAAAATATGGTCAGGGTCTTAGTAAAATTTTGGCATCGTTATGTATGAGAGTCTCTGAATACTTCTGCTTAATGCAAAAATAATAACGTATATTAGGCGTGCAAACCAGTTATATGTATTCTGGAAACCCCTCCCAAAATAAAATAATGTACATAGAGCTGATAATGGTATAACTATGACTCTACCAGGTGTTGCGCCTGTCCATAGGCGTTGGTAAGGTCTTACAATCACGTGAAACATTTAGCCTTTTCTTTATCATCTAAAAAAGAATAAAAACCGATTTTACGTCATCCAATTTTTTTTAACGTACCGAATTCCTGCAGCGGTACGGGTACCTCTTAAAACGGTCTTAAAAAATACAAATTTCGCTAATAGCAAACTCTTGTAGCGGATGCTGATAAGATATTAATGCGCAGTTTCTATAATTATTCACTGAACTTTAATCAGAGAAACAAGTTGGTCGTTAACCTCGCAGTAAAAGATCCGCCACGCCCATTGATACAATTACTCTTCTGATATAATTACTCGAAAACCCTTTCAGGTTGGGATTATGTTTACTGCTTCAAAAACTAATCGGACTTGTTATATAAAATTACTGGTTCTTATAACCAGTAGTAGAATAGCATGTTATTAAATCTCAGTAAAAATATAATGCGGGAAAATTATGCGATTCTACACCCTACTTTGTGATTGTTTAAGGCGGCATAACGTCTATGTTTCTTTATAATGTATTACCAGCCTCCACAAAATACACTCCCGGACACATCTATCGGCCCACCTAGTGTTTAAAAGTTTTAACGGTGTCTAGCTAAAAATAAATGTTAGGTGGAGTAATAAGTTTTAATGCAGTTTTAAAACTGATTTTTTGGTTAACCTTTATGTACGTTTTTTTTTTTAATTTTGAATTCAGGATTATGAAAAAAAGAAACGAAAATTCGAGTCTGTTCATTGTTTTTAACGACCCTGGAATGGAGAAAACTTTTTTATTTCGCACAAGTTGGTCTTTTTTTTTGATGTGTCCGATTATTGGTTCCATAAAAAGGCAAATCTAAACTTAGAGCCAGTTTTGACCAAAAAATATGGATACTCTGCCTGAAATTGTCGCCTAAGCTGTAAAACTTCTGCCGGCCAAATCAATTCGAAATTACAAAAAAAAATAAAAAAAAACATACATAGGGGTTGACCAATAAATCTGCTTCAAAACTGCATTAAAACTTATTGCTCCACCTAACATTTATTTTTAACTAGACACCGTCGAAACTTTAAACACTGGGTGGTGGGCCGATAGATGTGTCCGGGAGTATATATCTACAAAAGAATATGTTTATTTTTAGAAAGAAATGCTTCTCAGATTAACAGTGCTCGTGGATATAAAATAGCACATTAAATTGTGTCCATGTAGGGCACACGGGGAGAGCGAGGGCGCGACCCAATAATACTATTGTACGGGCGTTGCGCAATGCAGTCGCGAATATTTCATCATATTCATGAATCCGCGCCCCACATGTTCTTCTAAATCAATACGCGCCCCAAAGCCGCCGTGTGAAATTCGCGCACTCATCCGCTTTGCCTTCGCCTCGACTAATTCTGTTCCCTTCGACTTTGAATAGGAAATTTAACTCACAAGCGCCAAGGTTATGCCTAATGAACGACAATTCATTGCGAAAGCATCATGAAATTTCAGGAATGAATGACAGGATCGTATTACATTAGATGGTCTTCATCTACCACAAATATTGTAGAAAACGTATGAACATACATGTTAGTGAATCGTATTAAGAGTTTTAATAATTATTTCTTATTATAGTATCGTAAATATTGTAATCTATTTAAGTATTTTTCGTACCGAAAAAAAAAACATATTTTGAAGCGTGTAAAGTTACTTATTGTTGTATCTGATGAGTGTGTTATCACCGAGCACAATACATTAGATTTTGAAAATAAATTTCTGTCGTTATGAATAACAAAAATTTTGCCCGTAAAATTTTCATGGGAATAGAAAGTTTTAACAAAATTCAATCTTGATGTAATACAATTAATTTGAGGAATTTGTGCGCAGCGCTACCGGTGGAGCAGATAGCAGACCAGGATCTACTGGTGGTACACCCACCGAGGAGCAAGCGGGCGGAGTGGGGAACGGTATGTTAAAATTTTGTCAAAGTTTGTCTTAATTTTTCAATTTGTTATAGCTAAAAATAAGCATTATAAGCCTTTTTTTCCATTTATGAGTTTTTTTTTTATAATCTAGTCATTATATGTAGTAAATGTAAGTATGGGGTCATTTGTAAGTTATCCTTCAATTTGGTAAAAGCTTTTCAGGTGCTCTCAGCTTTGGACGCAGAGCTTTTACATAACTTCGCTTAACGATGCTCTTTCTAAGTACATTCGGTGCTGGATACGCCGTATCCGTAGGCTAAGTGCTGTTAGGTAGAGGGTTGCCCTTTAAATAAACCTAAGTAACGAGTACCGCAAGGTAAACTTCTTGGCCCTCTAGGATACTCTCGTACTAAAATTAAAATTGTTAAATTAATTAAAAATTTTCTCATAACTATTATTAGAAGTATTTAGTTTTTATGTTTACAACACCGATGCTATTTTTAGTATATTTTTAGTTTAATGTTTTAATTTTTTCTTTTGGTTTGGTTTTTATGTTTTTTTGTTTTTGTATTGGCTATTTATTTTATTTTTATGTTGCACCAGTTTCAGATCATGAAAATAAAAAAATGTTCTCTGTTGATGCAATAGAGGTGCCTGATATACAAGAGTGTTAGTATTTCTGTTTTTCATTTTTTTTTTTATTATAAAAACTTCTTATTCAATACGTTGTAATAATGTTAAGATACTTTATTGAGTTCACTGCATAGGTTAATTTCATATCGCTTTATAAAAAATTAAACGGATAATCAAGTATTAAGCTTAGGTATAGTAAAAATTAATAGTGTGTTTTATAAATTGATGCAATTTTCTCGGGTCCGCGGAGTCCGACCTCTGCGGTATATAGTTACACTTAATTTCCCCAGCGGCGGCTAACCTTTAAAAGTCTTATCAGCGTGCCCTAGAAAATTTTATTACATTTCAATTCTAAACCTCTTGGTTTTCTCGTCTTTTAAAATTTAGTTCAGCTGTGTATTGGGTTCCCTTTTCTATTTATGTATATTACATGTATGGAATCAGGTATTGTGTGTTTTAATACGTTTATAATTCTGAAAAACCGCTATAGTTTATTTTGTAATTTGACAGTGACTACTAAAGCTGTCGCTGGTGCCAAGTCGCTCGGCAACTTCTTGTACTCCGCTGTGAACAAAGCCGGTGCCAAAGTTAGCGAGGCCGGCGCCAAGATCAAGAAGACTGTTGAGGAGAACGTGAGTAAATGTTTTTTATTTGTAAATTTATTGGTTTTTCTTACATTTCGATCGTGGCAAATAAATCACCTTTTCGTATTTCAAAACCAGGTGAACTGTAAGCATTTTGCAGACGGGTGGTAAATTTTTTTTTTAAAAGCTCGCTATCACCGTTACTGCAGAAACTTGGACATGTTTATGCTCGTGAAACATTGCCCAACCTGTTTCAGCAGGTTTTATGGCAGATAATGATTTTTAATGATGCATATATATTTTGAAAATAATGTAACTACAGATAAATACACGCACTATTTCAGGTTCTCTCTTCTTCTCTCTTTAAATCTTGTCTTTTTATTTAATTTAAATTTTCAAATGTTTTAAAAAAAAATTAATGTTTAAATTTTGCATTTGAACGAATCAGTTAAACTGATTACTAGACAATTGTTATTTAAAAGAATAATGATTAACTGTTATCGCAGTACGATAGTCAGCTATTTAATGACTCATAACATTTTACACAATATCTTTGTATTAGTTTTCATAGCGTGTTTTACCAGCTCTATTCTTAGAATACACATTTTGTTAAACTGTAAAGAAGTATTTCACGTTTTTGTTTTATTTACGTAACACCTAATTTCTAATGTTAAGAAAACAAAGTTATAGCGTAATTTTCTCAGGTAAAGTCGACATTATCACATGAATTTACCGTTAAACTTGGCGTCGGATAAGCCGCGGACCGCAGCATCCAAAAGTCACATAAATATCAATTTATTATCTTTCCCCGCTCTCACGGCTTTATGAATGCTTAGTGAGATTTACAACCTGCCCACCGCCATTGTGATTTATAATGTAAATTTTTTCTATTATCTTAAATTGTAACTTGCGATGAGTTGACAAAGAATGTCTGATACATTTGCGTTAGCAATAGATAACGCGTTTACGATGTCTTTTGTTTACGACAAAATATACACATTTGGCATTGTTACCGACGCAACAAATTTAGTTTCATGGCTATAAAATAAGTTTAGGAGAGATTTAGATTTTATTACCGACTGCACTGCAATTTTTAAATTGGTTATAATAAAATTCGGGTTTTCGCCAAATCTAGCCAATTGTCCGTTTTCCAAGTTATTATAATCAGATTCCAGTTGGATATCAGTCAACTTTTACAGGCGCAATAAATGCCAAATATTGCTGTATTTACATTCTTAATGCCTCTGTAAGTAGAAAATGTATTGGCAGCAGTAGTACATAATGGGAATTCTGTTTGGAAAACTTGGCATAAACAGGCTATTACTTAAGTTGCCAACTGCATCTTCAGTGATGTTAGATTTATAACAACTATCTCATTAGATAACTATGACATTACTCCAGGATATTCTTTAATTCATTCATTCTTTATATTAACGCTTCTTCTTATTTAGTTTTGGCAGGCGGTTATTCTAAGCTCCAACGAATGACGTAAATTCTTTGTGCAAAGTTTTAGCAAGTTTTATTAATTTTCCCGTCTTACACTTGGCTCATTACGTAATTAGTAGTTTTCTCTTTAAAAATTTCCTTATAAATACCAGGTTTTGATTTTGTTATAGTTTTTTAAGTTGAACCTAATCAAACTCTTCTGTGTAATACAATATGAATTATATTTTCTTTGTTTATGTTATATGTATACTCGAATCTAGATTATAGTCAGAATTATTGGTTTATCACTGTGTAAGTATATACTAGTTAATTTAGACTATAGTGATAACTAAGACTAACTATCCATATGAACTCACGGCATGAATTTGAGCAAGAGAAAGGGCTGAAAATAGATAAAGTAGGTTTATGCGAGTTGGTAAAAAATAAGTTAGTTAGAGATAATTTTTTCAAATTCTGTACAAATATATGTACAATAGTTAACAATAGGAATAAGGATAAGTAAATACGATTTTCGTAATGATATATAAAATATTATTACTAGCAAATTACGTAAATAGAATAAAAAACCCCTGAATAATAATATCAGGGAAAAGTAGAGAAAAATAAAAAAAAAAAAAACTGAGACTAACTGTTTAAACTGCTGTGAATAGAAATTAACGCGTTTAGTGTACTTTTAAAGTATTGTTTTGAAAAGTTGAATCTTTCTGGTGGTGAGTCAAGAAAACGGATATCTAGTTTTGCGTCAGGTGTTGAACAAGCTATCTATAATGCTTTTTTATCAGGATCGTTGTAAAAACGTGTGGGTGTTAGATTTGAGTTACAACATATTTAAGACTTGATTGTATAAAGAAATGTATATTAAAAAATGTACATTTTTTTCTAGTTGAACCCGTTCAAAAATGTCAATAGATTGTTAAGTTCGCGTCGTTCTCATTTAAAAATCCGCTTGTGACCTCTTTTCTATCTTAACAAGGAGCTCGGTGGCAAGTGACCTTTTCAAGTCGCACTCAAGTCGGCTCTCGTAGTTCATTAAGTAAGTACGTTCACTAAGTTCTCGAACGTAGGCGTCGGAGTGCTGCCATTTACTTTCTAGACATTACTTTTGCTATAGATTAAAATAATGAGTTTCCGAAGTATATAAAGTTTGTAAACGTGAACTATAATAAACGTATTTTCTTTCTACGTTGTATTGTATCCGAAATATAAAGAAATAGTAAATATGTCCACCGTTTAGATTTTTGTTATTATTGTTCAGACAACTTAATCCGCCTTTTATTCTTTCTGATGTTATAAATAAATGAAGCTTCCGTTTAAGTTATACGGCGGAGTAGCAGAAGTAATTCGCGAGGGCCAAGTTGTTGCCAAGTCGATGCAATTTTTCATGTCCTGAAATCGATCTCGGAACCTGGCACCCCGCCAGCCGACCTCTCCCCACACTGCGGCGGGGTGACGTAACCTTGCCGGGTGGTTGATGACCCGTGTCAATGTGGCTGTTGAACGTCATCAGGGTTAGTTTATATTTAGAGTAGAACTTAGTTCATATCGGTGACCAATTTTTTATTTTTGCTCGTTCCCGCTTGATGCGTTTGGGCCAAGGATTCGTTTACATTTCTTTATTACATCTATTTTTAATTAACTCTCTTACATTCTTCTTCTTCCATTCCTATTCTCTTTATCATTCCGATTCTCTTTGTCACTCATCATCTCACTCACTCTTCATTCCATACCTTCCCTTTCATACTTCGCGCTTAATGAGTTTGACCACCATTCTTTCTTTATTAATTTTACAATATTCCTTATTCTATTTACATTTTTCCTTATTTTGCTCTTATTTCTATTCACAGTCCATTTTTATTTCCTTACTATCTAGTATCACAATTTCCATTACAATTTCTTTTTCCTTACATTCTAATATCACATTTCCAAATTTCTTACTCAACTTATATCTTATTACATTTTTTCTAAGGCTTATTTTCCTCTATTGTGCTAGTTATGGACATCCTACAAAATTTCAAAAATATTCCTCTTTTCTCTTTATCCCTCATTAAGCCCGGTATTGTCCCTTCTCCTATTCTCTCCTCTATTTCAATCTCCGCGTCGACTCTTATCGCCCCAAATTTGGGGCACGGTGACCATGTTTAAAGCGGATCGTAGATATTATTACTTAAACATCACCAGAAAGCAAGTTAGGTATGTTTTATAGATGATCATGTTTCTGAGGAACTTTTAACTTTAAAAAACCAGTTTTGTTGTGCTTTAGTGTGTCCGCACCCTAAAGTTTAAGTTAATACGCCGTGCCGAGTTTCTAATGCACTCCGATGAAGTTGCAGCGCGGCGGAAGCCATGCTAATGCTACTCCGCACAAACTATTCTGCAGTAGACAGTTTATCACTTTATAACAACTAAATATGTTATACATTCTTAACCGACTACAGCGAGAAAGTTCTCAATGCGATTCGTATCTTTTTTTCGTACCTTTTTGTGTATGAGCATTTGGTCGAATGTCTTTTTATTGAAAAGGGTAAGAGCTCTCATGTGAATAAAGATTTTTTTTTCTATAAGGCTTTTAATGGCTACGCTTGTAACTTTCCGATTTGAGAGACCCTTATACTGTCGGAGAAGTAAGAAATGTTGCTTTCACAAAAGTAAATTTATGATAGAACTGATTTTAATGACGTAGGAAATTTCAGGTCCTCTTGTGAGAAAATGGCAGAGATTTATTTTACATATATATTTTATTTTGAAACTAGATTTTTTACAGTTTCTGTTTAAAGAAGTGCTTTCTTAAAGTATTATATTGTTATTGCCTCCATTTGTTTCTGTTCTCACGCGTCTATACATATTTACTGAAACTACACTCCGGCTGTACCTTAAGTATTAATATCCCAAATTATTTAAATTGTTTGCTTGCTAAAACTCGGCGATTATAATTATCTAAAGTGTTTTATAATTTAACAAAATCCATCGTCTCCACAAAGTTGGATACGGTGAAGCCACTCTAAACACGCCTGGGGGGTCTTATTACGTAAACGAGTTTATAATTAACTTGTTTACTCGTCGGTTCGTAAATAATAAATCATAGCAATCAATTGTTTCGCTAAAATTAGAAAGTTGGATAAATTCTCAAAAAGTTTGTGTTATATTTAGTAATTGAATTTATTGTGGTAACGGTATACATTGGTTGTTAAAGCACCTTCACTGCTGGTAGGTCTCTGTTGCTGCAGACCGTCGAGGTAGGTACCACCGAAGCTCCTATTTCTACCGACAAATAGTAGTGTGCAAACATTACTATGTTCCGGTTTGAAGGGTGTGTGTGAGATAGTGAACTACGGTAACAAGACTTAACATTTTATGTCTTAGCGACGAGCGCAATGTGGTGCAGTGTATACCATTTCAACTAGCGGCGCGTTGTAATGGGCAAGCGTATCATTATCATTACCATCAGATGAGCATCTCGCTCGTCTCGTAGGGTAAAAATAAAATAAACTGACATACACAATGGTTTTGTAAACATTATAACTATTAAGCTACATTGCCACAAAATTCTATTTACCTTATACATCTGTCTTATCAACACATGTAATTCGTTATTAGGTGAAAGTATTTACAAATAATATCGCCAGGTAGATATACGACTTGATGGCGTTTAGATCTAGTATAAACAATTTTTTTTAAATACAGGAAATTTTGCTTAAATAAAAAAGTAAACCAATCTATATAAGTTTTTCCCTGTGCTGTTATTTATGATAATAATTCATTTTCGGACTCGAATTTGCGACCATAGCAATGGGATTAAAGATAATTTATGAAATTTTATAAATAGTTATTCTATATTTGTTAAGTTATAATATTTCATATTGTTCAAATGTTTATGTCATTAATATGATTTACTTTGATACGTGAACATATATATGTAGTATATATGTAGCTATGTCGTTAAGCGTTTGATTGAGTTTGAACGACAAATTACTCGGCTCGATCCAATTAATCCCAATAGATTAGTTAACAACTATATCCATTGTCAACGGGTAGTTTGAACCATTAGTTATGTATTAATCGTCTTAGTGAAGTCAATATTAATTGTAATTGATATATTCTACGTTCATGTGATGCAGAGAAATGATATGTTAATAAATCTGTTTAATTATATGACAGACTTAATGCCGTACTTACAGTTATAAATAATAATAAAAATACAACCGTTCAAGTTTTGATTAATTTTATGTCAAATCGATTGCAAATTTTATTAAATCCCAGTGTACACTGACTATCATATATTGACAGATGGACACAGCATATAGATACGGAAATATAATCATACAGCCTCCGCTATATCTGGACGTGGATCCTAGATCAAGTTAGGCTTTCTTACAATCAGTTACGTATGAATGTAGTTCAAATTTGGTTTAGTAAAAATATGCAAAAGGTTTGTAAAATTCAAATGAAGTAGACCATAAGTTTTTCTAAAATTTTCTTTTACACCGTGTAATAAAATACGATGAAGAAAGCATCACGCCGACTGGTGAATCTGGAGCAGCTGTTTAACGGAACCCTCCGCAGACTAGACGTCGCAACGGCGCCGCTTGGCGGTGTATTGGCGGGTTGCCAACCGCAACTGGGACATGCCAACCTCTCCAGTTACATTCCCACAATGGCGTTTGAGAGATTTCCAATTCGTAGTTCCATGTAATGAAGTGGGGAATGTGAGGAAGTCGGCGAGGACTGCAGTGCCTCTTATTCTTTTGCACTGTCACCATACAAGCTGTAAGGCTCGCTTAGCTTTATTAACTATAAACCAAAATAGATAAAAAGAGTAAACATTATATCTTCCATTAAGTATCGCTGAGCTTGTTGTGAAAATTCCTTTGTTGAATGGAATATAAAGTATACTATATTTTATTATGCACCAGCGTGACGGTCGATATCGGTAAATAATAAATATTGTCTGTTCGTGACCAACGGACATCATCCATCCGGCTCTACCCGCGCCACCTGCCGGCGTATTCCGGTTTCCAGAGCACTGTTATCATAATATTAAACTGCTCTATATATTTCAGTGTATATACATTTCAGTATATAGTTTACAAGTAAGAAATGCACTTTCAACGAGACTTTATATACATACGTGTAGTTTTAAATATCGCCTTCACAACTCTGCTCCGACGTAATGACCGTAGCAGCTACGGCGTAGCACCTCTACGCTAGCTTCTCGTACCATACATCTTAAAGTGTTTTCGTTTATTTTCGTTTAGTAACTTAATTTGATATAAGAATAACAGAAACCATTGGTCATGTCATTTTTTTTGGTTTTTCGTAAATATTAGCCTATTGTTCCATTCTGATGCGACGCCTTCATAAAACCTAAAATATTTATTTGACATCTCGGCGACTTGAGCTGGACTATCATTTGATGGTAAATGACCGTCTATAACAAAGCGTCGCTAGTTAGGATGATATACACTGCACCATATTGTACTAATTGCATATGTGAAATTTCGTTACACAAGTAATTTCACCAGCTTCGGCGCTATTCAAACGCGACCATCCTTCATCGGACGTTAAGTTATATCTCTCCATTAAATACTTGTAGTTTGTGAATAAGAAATACCTAACGATATTCATGATATAGTTATAAACTAGTTTATAATGGAACACGATAACGAAGCGCATCGCTGAACTTTTATAACTTTACGGCGTTGCTTTGCGGGCGCGTAACTTTGACGGTGTTACGTAAACATCGTTGCCGCAGCTTCCGCCCTGTACTTCGATTACTTTGAAAACATTATTTAAGTTAAAATATTTGAAGTATGACTTGAAAATAATCTAACTATTACAATACTTTAAAAAAAAAAACTTTAACTAATACAGCCATAATATATATCGAATGATTGAGCGAGTTTTCGATGTGTTACTTTTGGGACGGTGTGAATTAAATGTTATGAAACGAAAAAGTGTAACGAAAAAGAGACAACTATTAATGTATTTATAGGGTTTAGTCTGCGAGAAAATGTGATAGAATATTTATATAGTTTTCATATCCTTCGTCTCCTCTTCGTACGGCCACTACTCTGCTTCTGCACACAGACTCCACACCATGGAGGTTTCGACGCTGTACACTGCACTTTGAATATATGGAGAACAGAGAGGAAGAAAGAGAGAAATATGAGCTACAGTAGAGTATTTTACTCTTTGATTTCTTTCGTTATTCCCTACTTCAATCAATAAAATAATTTTCGATCAATCTCTCTCTGTTTACTACTACTATAGTGTATTTATCTACTTCCCTTGTAAATAAACCAAAACAGAAAATTTTACTTCTACCGTATGTAAACTTATATATATTTCCAAATCTGACTATGGGCTTAAATGAGTATCGTAAATTAAAAATAACTTAAATGCTCTATTATATTAAAAATGATTTTGACGTGTAGTTCATTTTTAACGAGACTTAAAAAAATTGAACTTGCCGGATGAAACGGTCCAATTAATTGTAGCTTTAGGCTCTAAATCAGTGAATAGATGAAGCACTGAATGGATCGTTCAGCGGACGTTGCCTCTCTCATCAACACACGCTTTTGAATCTCCGCTGATTGGATTTTCAAGAGTGTATTTGGACTGCTTTTGGAATAATTGGACCGGAGATAGATGTCCGACAGTTGTAATTTTTCCTCGATTCATACTGACGACTTGTTTGACTCAAAGTTTATCTAGTGGTAATAGTAAAATATTGGTTAATGCCATCGCCTTGAAATAATGTTAAATCCTCATCGACTTCGTAAATTTTAGTCCTTGATTATGATATAAAAAAATCTTTAGTGGATGATTTCATACTGTTTTATTTATTTGAATAGATGAAATGTGTAAGCGTTGGTTGGTTAGCCCACTGCTGGTCTACAGCTACTGTTCTGATCCGCCACTTTGTGTAGATCATATGATCTACATCTCATCTGAAGGCGCTTTACACTAAGTTTGCTATTCAATGTAAAGTGTATATCTGAAGTTAATTTCTTGAAGATATTAATAGAATTTAACTTTTTACGTTTACAAGAAAAATACGGCTGTGACCGGCTTCCGTTTGAAGAGTACTTGAAGTAGGCTCTCCCGGGCTTCGGCGTGCTCGAACAATGTTTTAGTGGACATAAGCCTTCGAAAGCTTTGAAGATTACGGTTCGGGATATTCTCCTCCCTTCGCAAACTTCGAGATGAAGCGCTTACGAAATCTCCCAAGCGGATATTTCAGGTTTAAGTATTTCATGCTTTAATCTGAAAATCATTTGGACGTTATTTTAAAAATTAAAAACAAGTTAATAGCCACACATACATATGCACAATCTACTTGTAGCGTTTGTAGTTTATTTATATACATGTTTCTACTTGATATGAACTTTAAAATAATGTTATTAGGTAACCCGAAGCGGGTACGGGTGTGTCAAGGACTTGTTGCTTGAACCATGAACATATTTCTTAGCTTTAATTAACTAGAGAATAATATATATATATATATATATATATATATATATATATATATATATATATATATATATATATATATATATATATATATATATATATATATATATATATATATATATATATATATATATATATATATATATATATATATATATATATATATATATATATATATATATATATATATATATATATATATATATATATATATATATATATATATATATATATATATATATATATATATATATATATATATATATATATATATATATATATATATATATATATATATATATATATATATATATATATATATATATATATATATATATATATATATATATATATATATATATATATATATATATATATATATATATATATATATATATATATATATATATATATATATATATATATATATATATATATATATATATATATATATATATATATATATATATATATATATATATATATATATATATATATATATATATATATATATATATATATATATATATATATATATATATATATATATAGAGAATAAGTTAGTTAACTATAGGAGAGACAAAAAATATGCCTTTTTTAATAGAAAAGTGTGCAGCTCTGTTAAATTTTCATTCAGCATTGTTTTAATGAAATCACTTCCGGTTGGTACTGATTGATTTTCGTCGTACCCAAATTGAAATAGGTGCGACCCACATCAGAGTCACATTGACCTGATTCCTCCTTCCATCACCCCTTACCAATTCGCTTAACTGTTGACCTTAGCCCCCCCTTTTGAGCTCGGGCTCGGCTCCACGCCCCCCGTCATTTAACTTTCATGTATGCGGCTTAGATATTTGTGGCTTTACATTGATTGGATGTTTGAAAAGGGGACTTTAATTATATCCTTTGACAGAAATTGTTAATTACTTTAGAAGCAGTATCGGAACGGAGCGGTTTCACCTTTACTGACTACGATTTTATAATTTTTTATCGATGTTAGCAATATTTGTTTATTACATCATGTCGAAATATGAGGATGAAAATGGAGCAGCTTGCTGAGAACTATCTTTCTCTAATATGTTGATAGCAGGTACACAGCGATGCTGTGTGGTATTTACAATTCAAATGTGGTAATTAACTAGATATGTTCGTAAAAACTACCACTGTTTAAAATCTTACTTGTCGCCACGATATTGAACTAGCGACGTCTCTGTTAAAAGGCAATTCAGTCTTTTTGCCACGGAGACAGCTGTAGTCGTCTGCGTCACACATAATTTATAGATTTGGGTTCATATGTAACAAAAATAGCGATAAGATGAAAAAAATCTTATTTCCAGCGTTATTTATACTTGACATTTTCTGTAACGTTCGTCGTTTGCATGAATAAAACATCACTCCGCCGGCTTCCGACGCCTTCGTATAAACAAACTTCCGGTTGGAAACAATTTCCCCTTTAACATCGCAAGTTAAGACTTGACAACTGTTTATTACTTTTTTTTTTTTTTAATTTATTATCGTACTTTACAATTTTTTCTTAATTCTAATTACACAATACTTGGTGCCAATAAACATTGAATGTTTGTGATGGCACTGCACAGTCCACACTTAACTTGTATACTGCCTTCATTTAATATTAATTTCTAACTGATACGTAAGACACACTGCCTGTTTTTTATTCAAGATAATATTTTTTTAATTTTATTTTTAGATTCTGTTCCGTTAATTGATTTCGAACTTCTGCTGGTATAGATTTAAGCAACTGTGGTATTAAAAAATGGCAGGTCCTTTTGCCATAGAAATTATTAATTTTGCTGACTATAAACAATTTCTGAGTCTTGCATCTAGTGTTGTAGTGGAGTATTTAGGATTACGTCATTAAGACGTTCTTTCAGCAACAGATATTTCACTTTATCAAATACCGGCATTACATTATAAAACTTAAAAAGCTTAATAATTTATAACACGAGAGATATGTTGACTGTTCGTGTGGTACCAATTGGTGGTATTTACTCCGATCCTAGACTTTTGGCACATTATTATTTTAGTGCTTTACTAAATTTGGTAAATTTTAATGAATTGTTCGGTATAGCGTCGATTTGTTAAGTCTTTGTAATAGCTACGGCTTTGTGAGTCTCCGTTGGTCTTCTTTGATTAATTATTTTCATAACAAAGTGAAAAGGGAGACAAGGACCATTGCGTCATGACAGTGAAATTTTGTAAAATGTGGGATATTTTAAAATATCATTACACCATTTTTGTGAGGTCCCCTGATTTTTGCTGTAGGTTTTTTCATTAACAAAGCAGAAAATTTTATTGTGAGGTTAGTTTTTTTTGTGTAAGCGCTTTGGAACATTTTATCATTAGTTTCTAGGTGAACACGCTACGTGAATACTGAAAGACCTTTTGTAATGTTTGTAAGAATGCAAAAACATTTTTTTTTTGTCGTCGTTTATAATGATTTCTCCTTAAAACAATTTCCCATTGTCCGTCTCCAACACGATTCTGTCGTTAGCTGTAATGTTCCATGAATACAAAAGTTTCCGATGCTAATGAGGCTTTCTTGTAATTTGTTGATGCCAACGTTTTCTTAAGCTCCTTAGTAGGAATTACTGGATGCTTTTAAAGTTTATTGTCGTCTTATCATAATGCTAAATTTTGTCTTAAATAACACCAGTTGATACGAGCGGAACGTTTATAATTTCGTGTTATTTTCTATTTGTATTTCATGTGGAGCCTTAGCGGATGAAACTACGTTTTTTACAGTAGCTACAGCGTAGTTTATATCTGAATTAAATAATGATTATACACTGTAATCTTAGTTTAAATTTAAAATAATATTGTGGTCTGAGATAATTGTTCAATCAAAAGTATTTCCAAATTGTTCTTTATAAGAAAACTGGTGATCTGATTGACATCCATGTTGATTTTACTTTCAAATCAATTGATATAATTAAAAAGTACTTCTTGTAGATATAAATATGTAAGGAGAAATAAAAGCGTTTAATCTTAGATACGATGTACGAATCTGCGATGATATGCCTGTGTTATTATATTCAGCTCGATCACCGGCACGAGGCCCGGTGCGAGCCGCGGAATACCGAAATGCTCTGTTCAATGAAAAAGCTATTAGGACGACCGAAATCCTGATGAAATATGAATCCAATATCAGATTCCAAGCGCGAGGAGAAATTAATTTCAGGGGGATTTGCGGCCCCGGGCTCCCGAGTTATATCTACATAAAACTTAATAGTCTATTAACTTTAGTCGACTAAATAATATATTTAACCAAATGTTTCGTTATTTACTTTTAATGTATATAGGTTTATTTAGGAGGATATATTTTTTTCTGTTGTATCAGTGTACAAAGAACATGATCTTTCAATGATTTTAAATCTTTGCAATTACCGTAGAAATGCGCTTGTCAATGATTCTTCTTAAAGTGCCTCTCCATTACTGGAGGTTGATTGTCTATGATTAGTTACAGGAAATTCATGAATTTCTCAATTTGTGCGTATTCAACATGAAATATTTAGGGAGTTAATTTAGTGATTAAAGAACAAAGTTTGTACTAAAGATTGTTCCTCTGTATTTTTTCTAATTACAATCTAATTTGTGTTTGTTAAATGATGGTATGGCTTCTGCTTTTGAACAATTCGCGTTTTGGAAATCAACTGTTAAAGGTTCGATGTAGAAGCGGGAAAAGCAATTTAAGTTGTCGTGAGCGCCCATTTGTAGTTGTCCAAAGTTGAGATCGGACGGGGGTACAAATTGCCTTTTCTCTGTGTCTGAATTGACGTGTAACAAATAGTTGAAGTTATGAGATATTATTACATCGACACTTTTCTTTTATAACTATGTTTTCTAGAACACAACAAAGTGAGTTAAATGAAGTGATGAGCGCTATATGGTATATAAAGCGCTATGTGATACCGTGCAGACATTATCTTTGTTTCTTTTATGATGTTTAGGGTTTTGTTCTCTATATCATTGTTTCTATGCAGCAATTTCTAGTAGCTTTTGAATCGTTGTACAACGTTTGAAAGTAGGAAATGATTTTCTGTTTATTTTTTTCAGTGCTCTCCGTTTTATGTTTGTTTTATTTGTGTTTCGCATTTCAAAGAATCGTTTGCCTCGTAGGTCAATTGCTTCAGCGCACCATCAAAGGGAGGGTTAACTCTAGAATCACATGGATGAAGTATGTTGATATTCTTCGTAACTTGGTTACACTGAAATTTACGCCAAGTTAAAATATTTCTTTTGCGACTCCTTTTCCTTAACCACGACGTCTTACTACATATTTTCTAAATCATTTCGTTTCACATAGTTTTATTAGCTGTTATTTACAGTAACTGTAAATGTACGTCTACCGTAAAAAATAGTAGTCGGGGAGAGATAATACTTTATCACATTACCAAACGTCGTGTTCGCTTGTCGCGTGTGACTTAACTATGTGACAGTTCAATCACGGAGCCAAGCGAAGCGGAAACCGTACACGGGTAGTAAACAACTTTGTTCTTTACTAGGATACGACGCAGTAATCTTAATAAAGACTTTCTGAATAACTGTGCCGTATATTAAATATCTTGTTTATTCGTTATTCATGTTAAAATATTAAATAGCATCTTGTTTTCGTTGGTAAATTTCTATTCAGACTCTCTCCACAAAATCCATCTACACCCCAGTTAGATTGCTAGAAAACTTAAATATAAAGCCGTCGGAACTTACTGTTTGCTTGTGTAGTTTGTTTACTAAGTGGATACAGTTTTGACTTTGATGATTAAATTATTGGTCCTTCGGGTCGGATCAAACTAGACTAATTAATGAAAACTCACGCCTGTGGTAATCTTTACTTAAATGAAGGTTTATATGAATTAGACTTTGCTTTTTTACGTACTTACATACTTAGCTCTGTTAAATCTTAATAGATTTATAAAAAAAGCTATAAATGAGCTGCAAGCTGAACAAGCCGCTGAATAGATTGTATTCAACTATTGCTACAGTATATTCAAAAATTCCTAATAGAGTCTCAGCTAATAAATGTGCAGAGCTTCTACCAACTCATTTTTTGTGTAAGTAAATAGTTAAAGAAAAAGACAAATAAATTAAGTTATACTCGTATAATAATTTACAAGATGTTTAAAGGAGTGTAGTTGAATTGCAAACTTCAGGCGCTGTTATTTTATATGAAACTGTCGCTTCAATCTCTGATCTTGTTTATGGTGGAAAATATAATTTTACGAT
This sequence comes from Byasa hedistus, assembly GCA_029286795.1. Classification (NCBI taxonomy): domain Eukaryota; kingdom Metazoa; phylum Arthropoda; class Insecta; order Lepidoptera; family Papilionidae; genus Byasa; species Byasa hedistus. Next base: position 406,879 of record JAGSMW010000012.1, on the reverse strand, counting down.
TCGTTAAGAAGCCCGTTCCGACGGTTCCTCTGGCGGAGATCGTCTGAAATTCATACCTGTGGAAAATTGTACTCAATTTCGTTCAGGAGAAACATTTCACGGCGTTGAAACTTGGCAAGATAAATTGTCACCTGGTGTACGACGGAAGCCGTTTTTCTTTGTGAGTTATGACTTTTATCAAAGGTTCGCCGCGGTAACACATGAGCTGTAAATAGTCATAGAAATTTATCTAAATTTTACTTATTGGTTTTAATGAAAGTTATTTATTATTGTTAAATTACATCTTAGAAACTGTATCTAATTAATGTAAGTCTTCGACTTCTATGTATTTCTTTTATTTGACGACAGATTTACTAATTGTAATTTTATTGTAACATCTGTTCGGGTGTTTAAAATTAATAACAAATCATGTTTAAACCAATATTTCATTATACTATAAATTTGTGAGGTCGCAAGTTTTTCGATAGATATTTTCTAATAATAAGTTTTCAAATAAATGTGGTGAAATTAGTTTGCCGAGGACAGATGTATTAACCAAGTACGGCACTCGACGTGGGTGGGTGAACTAGTGGGTGGAGTAACGCTTGATTAGTACAGTGACGTCATCACGCTTCCGTTTCCGTAGACTGAGTTACGTAGCGCGGGAGTAGTACAAAAGCTTCACATAGGTCAGTAAGATCAATATTACAAATAATTTTTTCGGTTTTATCGTGTCTTGGTGGCACATATATATGTATTTAGCTTTTGTAATATAGTCATTCGGACACTGAGTTAATACTAATGAACGTTTTCTTTGTACACTTGACGCATTGCAAGCAAGTGGGAGTTGTTAGCCCAATGTACAAAAAATACTGTTTTGCGGTACAAATATTACTGCGAGTTTTATTTGTTTTAAACTAAAAATATATGTGGTTATTTGTACATTACCGGAGTAAAGTTTTTGTTTTTAAAGAGATACGATTATATATGTTAGCAAGACTACTTTTCAGAATTGAAATAAAACGTCGAAGGAGAGAATAAGAATGAAAATATAAGGGAAACTAAACGTATAAAGGGTAACTTATCATTTGATACGTTGTGTACGAAATTTCAACCTGATTTCCTTTTCCTTCAGCCGAGTAATCCCAGTCACGCCGCAGCGTGTTATAAATAGCTAGCAATTTATTTAAACACGCAAACTGTATTAAATTACTGTTGTAAAAATAATTGCTCGTTGAGTATAACATGAATAAGAGAAAGCATTAAAAACGTTAAGATTGCGGAAGTTGTTCATATGGGGATTGACGAGACGGCTTTGATTATTAAGAATTGTTCCTGTGATTCTGCCGCTCACCAAAACACAGAGTAAAAAGCGAAAGTGAATATCAACTGGGAGATAGTATTAACATTTTTTTCATTTGCTGTCTGTTATTCCACTAGCGAGACTTCTTTCCTCTCCGAGTAGGTTCCCTTCGAACCGCCGGTGTTGCTGTTATCCAGGCATTAAATTCAGAAGCTTATATCTAAAATTCAAGTGAATTTCAATCAAGTTACACCTTGTCAGTTTACCCTACTTATCCCACTAAATACGTCGGACCGAAGGGTAAGGTGGGACTAAAACCTACCGGATTTGTCCCTGTCTATGATAAGCTCACACGCTTTACTAGTTGCAGGCTTAACGGTTGAGATTGATATTATGTATTTACAATTTTAAGCTCACGTTTTAAGTACTTGTACTTACCTCCTACAGCTGTTGTGTAGATCACAGTTACAAATTTGCTTAGAATATTCTCATTGTAAATATTATCATCGAAATGTATAATTTGTTACGAAAAGGTGTTAGACTGGTTTCTGTGATGTTGAAGTTATACTGCACGGTTGATAAAGAAATAATGTGTTATAAGGTTCTTGTGAATTACAATTCACAGCGCCCATTCTGTTGGTAATTATTTTGTTACTGTGGTTATTTAAAATCTTATCTCTTAAGTCGATTAGCTGAACATATTGCTGTGTAAAAAAATCTTAAATAGATCCTCATTGTTATAGTACAGCGTAAAACTTACCATCAAATCTAGGTTATCTCGTCTCTTCGTTAAACAAATATATTTTTTTTGCGATAGATGTACATGTATTTAAACTATACGCTGACAAATTAACAGTGTTGCCGGTTACCATTTTGTATTGCATTGAATTAAAATTTGATGTCGCTTTCCGATTGGTTGAGCGCCCGCTGGGGCGGGGGAGGGAAACGCGCGAGAGGGAGAGGAAGGAGGGCTCGGGAGAGGAGGGAGGGCGGGGAGAGGAGGGTGGAGGCTCGATCAATACGCGGCGTTACGTAAGCGGGGCAGACGGCGGCCGGGAGGCGCCAGCACTGAAACTACAGCGGCGTTGCTTTTGAAAAACTTCCACCCCCTGTAGACTTGCATTAATAAGTACTAACATTTGTATTTAGAATAGGTTTCACTTTATTTTTTATTTATTTATCTTATGTCTACAATCAATCATAAAGTAAACATATATATTACAAAAGAAACTAAATACATGATTGTTAAAACCGCATTCCCTGGTTACGCATTTTGCATACATTGGTAGCTAAGTATAGATTTATTATTTTATAGATATCTATTATAGATACTCTTATTAACTTACACTTCGCCTGGAGCTTTGGTTAAACTTATCGAATTAGAAATGAAAACTGATCGAAGGATTCGCTTCTGCCGCTAAATATGTGGTAGGTACCACCGCAGTGACTATTTCAGCCAACAAAGACAAGTGTGTATACATTACTGTGTTCCGGTTACAAGGGGACTGTAAGTTAGTGAAATTACTGCGGTAACGAGACTTAATACCTTATGTCTTAGCGACGAGCGCAATGCGGTGCAGTGTATACCATCTGAACTAGCACCACGTTATGGACAAGCGTATCAATTACCATCAGGTCGTCTAATAGAATAAAAAAATTATTTTGTAAATTTTACTATTTTCCGATTTGTAAAGCGCTTTGGCTAGTGAATATGGAATAACAAGATTTAACCATACGATGTTAAGTTTCGTTACTTCACAAATATTTCGAGCTGAGTGGTCAACATCAGGTCTCGTACGAATTTAGTTTTTCCTATTAGAAAGATACATTAAATTTATTGAATGTAATCAGATTACTTTTGAATCACTCCAGAATTTGAGTTAACGAACTGGATTTATAAAAGCTGGCAGCCGGCCCATAAGCCGAAACTTTCATCGGGCCAATAATTTGATTTCCAAATTTTCTATCCCCTTTTACATTTATCGGGTGCTTTTCTCCGCGGACCCCGAACGTTGTACGAGCCTTTTTACGACCTAACAAACTTTCTAAAATTCCATTTCCAGAGTTTTTTTCTCTCATTCGATTATTGAAGTTATTTGGAAGTGGAAATTGTAAGTAGTCATTAAAACGAAATGGTTTTTTTCGAGTTCTACTAATGAAAGAAATCGGTGAGTGCATTAAATGGGTATATTTCTATATTAGACTAGATTTAGTGTCTCACACTTAAACGATTAAACTATCGTTATATAATCGATGAGATAACCTCTAAACTCTTTCATAGAAGAACATTGCCGTGATAGCCTTGTGGTTTGAACGCCCGCGTCCCACTCCGGAGGCACCGGGTTCGAATCCGGCTTACACCGATGAATTTTTCAATTTATGTGCAGTTAGTATAACACCAACCAATATCACGTGCTTTAACGGTGAAGGAAAACATCGTGAGGAAACTTGCATATCTATGTGATGAGCATCCGTGCTCGCACTAGTATGTGAGATGGAGAAGGCAATGGCAACATCCATTATAACTGACAAGTAAGTCGTCGTGTTTCATCACACATGATGACCACGACCCTCGGTCATGATGAAATATGGCTTAGAAGAAGAACATCATCAACATATAGTATTCATCGTCGCCTGTCTCTTTCTGTGAATACAGCTTTATCATAAATTAAAAAGTCGTGTGTTGTCATTCTATGGAATAATAAAATCATGATCTGATAATGCACAGTCAAATAAATTAAATGCTGTAGCTGTTCGAACAACGTCGGGTAAGTTGGACAGGATCCAAAAGGAGCTGAAGTGATTGCGTTACGCAACTTTGAGGGTTGAGGCGTTGGGGGGCGGAGTCGCGCGGGCGTCGCCCCGCGCCGCTATCGATTCCTTTATGTCTCACTTTGGGTGTTGTGTAAAGGCAATTTTTTACGATTGTCTAACAAAAAATTCCCTCTTCCGACTTCTTCTACCATTTCATCTTTTATTAGACCTCCTGCCAATTGTAGATAGTCTTTTCATCCAAGTTATTTCTGAAATTTACTATCTCTGATCATCGCCAGACAGTAGAAGTTTAATGCTGGTCCTGGCCGATCTAGTATCAGCGTTTTACCGCCACCTTCTCCAGGTCGTCGGTGTACCTTGTAGAAGGTATTCCAGCATTACGTTTATTGGTATACTACCACTTCTGTCCGTACAGGATACCAATAATGGTTCTACATGTATCCATACATGCTCACACACAAACATGAATATGCTCTATTCACCTCAACTCCATTTCCGCATTAAAATTGAGTTTTAATAATTATTTCACTGATTTCCAGCAGGAAGGTCTCTGTTGCGAGAGACCGTATAAGTAGCTACCACCGCAGCTCCTATTTCTACCGCCAAACAGTAGTGTGCGAACATTACTGTGTTACAGTTGAAAGCGCGCTGTAGCTAGTGTAATTACTAGGGTAACGAGACTTAACACCTTATGTCTCAAGGCGACGAGCGCAATGTGTACCATCTCAACTAGTAGCGCGTTGTTATGGGCAAGCGTATGACTTATCACCAGGTGAAAGTCTCGCTCGTCTCGTCGCATCGTAGAATAAATAACATATATTTAATTTATACAATGCGAACAAGATTTTCATTAGATGATATAGAACCTCCCACTTGCTTGAAAGGAAGTAAGATGTACAGTTCCTGAATTGTCGCTTAATAAAGTATAAAAAACTGGAATCGGATACCGGCGCGCGTCCATTTTCATTAGGCGCTGTACTTTAATAACGTTAATGCGGCGAGACGCCCTGAAATCTGATTTAGTATTTCAATTTTCCTTCGCGCCTCGCATATTAAATTTGAAAAATGTTTTTATAACTAAAATATATCTTTATTAAATGGTTGAAGACTTCAACATTTCAATTCAGCGCGATGTTTATATTACTTTTATATTATATAAAATACATATATCTGAACACCTATATCTAGTCAAAATCGTGAAGTATCTGTTTTTTATTCCTTATTAAGCCATACACTTTATAGGTTAAGTCGGTTAATAGTTAAGTAACTTGATTTTTCATAATTTTTTATTCGTAATTTTTTTTCGTATTCTATTAAACTATGTGTTGAGCAGAACATACTGTAGAGCTGCAGAATTGCAGAACTGATGGTAAGTGAAACTGTTGTTTGCGTCCGATATGTGACATAAGTCTTGATACACTAATTTAAGTACAACTAGTTAAGTTAAGATATAACTTAAGTACCCTATGAGATATGTATGCCCTACAGTTGCCTTCTTTGATGATGATACACTTTGTAAGCTAAAGAATATAATTACTTGAGCTTTGTTCAAATACGTCACCAGCAAATAACCTATCACCAGTTTTTGTAGATTTCTGATACAAAACGATTATTCCATTATTTCTCTTTATTAAATGTCTAGATGATTAATACATAAATCAAATGAAAATAATTCTTGTCGTTTCAGTAAATATCTAGTAATTATTCTCCGCTACGCACTCGGATCTTTGAAGACGAAACGACCATTTTACGGGCCATTTGTAAATATCTCGTCGGCGCTTTACTGTTCGCAAATAAAATTTACGTTCACGATCCGTTGAGGCAGTTTTTATTTGCTTCATCGTTACATACCACTGATAAGTTTATATTTAGCATATCTTATAAGCAAGCTGAATCTGACCAAACTACATCATGTATGTATATATGTAGCAGTATTCCACAAACTTGATTTAGTTCAAACGTCAATAGTCGCCTAACGGTTTTGGGGTGTGGTTAGCGGCGTTGAAGGTCTCACATTTGTATACGTTATCGTAACATAAAAGCTTTGAATGTAGTGATTAATGGTTTTGTTAGTAATATCGGTGCCATTGTTAATGAGACTTGAAAATATTTTATATAAAACTACACTCCCGGACACATCTATCGGCCCACCTAGTGTTTAAAAGTTTTAACGTTGCCTAGCTAAAAATAAATATTAGGTGGAGCAATAAGTTTTAATGCAGTTTTAAAGCTGATTTTTCGGTAAACGTTTATGTATGTTTTTTTTTTAATTTTGAATTCAGGATTATGAAAAAAAAACGAAAATTCGAGTCTGTTCATTGTTTTCAACGACCCAGGAATGAAGAAAACTTTTTTATTTCGCACAAGTTGGATTTTTTTTTGATGTGTTCGATTATTGGTTCCATAAAAAGGCAAATCTAAACTTAGAGCCGGTTTTGACCAAAAAATATGGATACTCTGCCTGAAATTGTCGCCTAAGTTGTAAAACTTCTGCCGGCCAAATCAATTCGAAATTACAAAAAAAATAAAAAAAAACATACATAGGGGTTGACAAATAAATCTGCTTCAAAACTGCATTTAAACTTATTGCTCCACCTAACATTTATTTTTAACTAGACACCGTCGAAACTTTAAACACTAGGTGGGCCGATAGATGTGTCCGGGTGTATATTTTCAGTAGCTGGTTTAAATGTATTCGCAACTATAATAAATAAGTTTATGGTCCTTTTTCAGTTCAGTGAGTAAAGACTACAAAGCGCCTGCAGCGAGGAGTGAGTGCTCTCCAAATAGAGCAGGATAAAGTACCTTAATAAAGTCTGAGTAACGGCCGTCGTAACGATAAACTTTCCGCACTGCTCTTTGTAGTTTATAACCCACCCTCTAGAAGTTTTCTCATCGGACGCCGGCGTGTAGTGATAACGGTGTAGCCACTGTTAAAGCTACCGCTACTACTGTTTGCCATAATACTAGATGGTAAGACTAGAGCTTGTTTTTGATTTGTTTGTGGATATCATTTTCATTGATACAATATAGAAACATTTAGAACATCGTCAATGGTTATTCGTCTACTGCTGGATATAGATCTTCCTCGTTGTCATTAAATGGAGTCTTCGGTTTTTTTTTCATCCTATCCCATCCCATGAATCGAAATAATATTTTAAAGCACTACAGATCTCGAACGGCTCAACCAAATCTCTTCTAGATTTTTTGTTTCAATGATTGCTCTGTCGAGTTTTAATTTCTGGCTATGTTTATCCATCTGTTCTGTCTTCAATAAGAAATTATAAATCAGTTATTACGGCTTTGCTTTAACCCGTTTTGAATTTACATAATAGCCGCAGTTCGCAATAAAAATAAGGTCACTAAGGACCCTCCCGTAAAGCACCAACCCTTTGATGGTACTTTACTTTCATAATAAATGTCGCTCCAATTAACTTAACATTAATTATTTTATCTGAAAAGCTTTCATATTCGGCAAGCCTTTAGTGTCCTTGTAATACTGTGTTTGACAGATATTTATTTTAGCAAAGAGGACATGCGGAGAGGCTGAGTTCTGTTCTGAATTTACTTTTACCATCAACTTAAAAATTACTTTTGTGGTACAATGTTTCAATTGCTTTTTGTTCATTGCTATTGGTGGTGTAGTTTGGTATAGTGGTATATTTTTTTACGTACTCGTCTGGCTATATCTCGTATATAGTAAATTTGCCGTTTACAAGTATTACTATTTTACACCTGACGACACTCGTCATCATTGTCAGCCTTGTCACAATATCGTGTGGATTCGATGTATAGTGTTAGCCGATGATCGATAAAAACTAGTTACTCTATATTTTCTAAACGGTCGTGGATAAAGTTTTTCCTCCCTCTGATCGTTGTTGCTCCACTTTTCTCGTTGCTCTCCGCTAACGATGAAAACTTACATCGTTAGCGATTTCCGTGCTACATGCGAAGCTCATGAGCGCTGGATCTCTTTCAGGGCCGCAGTCACGAGCTCCTGCAGCGTCACCGGCCATTGTTCGCCTCCACCCTTTGTTTGCATTATCCGTGTCGTTTTCATTGTTTGCTCGTCTGTAGCACACAATGTTATTTTAAACTTTTATGAAGTCGATTTTTTTTTGTTTCATCTGCATTATATATAGACAAGAGTGTTAATGTGCTGAAAATTAATTGTGTAGGTTTATATTCAGTAGTGGACAACGGTAGCTTGAAATTATGCCGATGAAAGAGCTCTACTACTTAATTTTTAAACTATAAAGTCTTTTTATCCGTAATTTAATCTGTTTGTTCTTAAGTAGTTCATTTGCTTTTAATATGTGTAAATGTTTGAAACATATATTTGCTTATATTATGTATAAGTTGTTTAAAAGTATTTTTTAACAAAATATAAATTCTAGTTATCATCGGTTTTAAATATATTCATCACAGCTATCTAATTTAATGATTCGGTTAAAGTAACTTAACAATATAAACATAGTATTATATATATTTTTTTTCTAACTCTCCATCTTCATGGTATATAAACTTATTACTTTTTATGTTACTTTGTTATCGGACAAATTGTGATATTTTCTTTACTGGATCCGGACGCTCATCCATCCTGCTGATTGATGAGTTCCATTTGGGCAAAGCACTGCGTAGCGTTGAGATAATTAACTTTACCGCTACATTATCCTCCATCATTGGATTAAGCCGGATGATCCTGGAATGATATAGTGAAAAAGTTTTGGTTATTGATACTAAAGTGTAAATACACATAAGTCTTAGATATTGAGTAAGAGTGGTTGTGATTGCAAACAGTTTGTTAGTAAAATAGCAGGTGTTGACTTTTTACACGACTGAAATAAAAAAGGGAGGGTATGACATAATATCGTTTCGCTATAAAAGACAGGTGAGGTATGGCAGATTTAATTTATATTTGTAGGTACGTTTTTAATATAAGCAGAAGTTTTTTGTTAAAATCATTATTAAGTTTTGTATATGCTCTAGCTCAGTCACGCAGATGTATATCTGAAGATGATGATTAATATGCTCTATTAGATTTTGTTGAATGTATAAAAGTTTGTTAACTTTTTTTGTTTTTAATTAGCATAAGCTTTTAATTTGGTTTGATTTTAGTGTCTCTGAAAAGTTAGTAGATTAATTTTGAGCTTGTTAATTTCTGTCAAAATTCTTTAATTTCCTTTTGCCGTTTATCATTATGTTACATTCCTTTGTAGAAGTACAGAATCGATCGCGCGTCGTTTAGTTTTTCATTATCCAGTACTGTAGCGAGTTGGATCCTTTGTTGTGTACGCGACACGCGATTGTTAACTATAACGGCTCTTTGTTTTTAACTTTTATCGCCTGCTTTAACATTTTTTACACTCGTACCGCTTAGTAAACAAATGTGTTGTAAGTTGTCGTGACTAAATGTTATAAATCTTTTGTTTTTTATTTTTAAAACGCTATATTTATAAAAACTACCGTTCCTGTTTAAAGAGTTATATAGTTCCAGTTGAGAATTGTATAATAAAATAATATGTGACAATCAATACCTTGACTATTTGAACCCGAAATCTTTAACTTAAATTTGATTATTGATTAGATATATGTATGAAAATTAATAAAGGATAGGTTAAAAGTTTATCTTTTTATTCTGTGAGTGAGGTTGGATTTATATAAACTTTTCATGTTTTATTCTTCTCACGTAATTATACACTCCGCCTGATGGCTCAATAAATTTTCACAACTTTTCCATCACTTTTAAATTTTTATGTATTCGTTGCCGTCATTAAATTGATAAGTGTCGAAGTTGCTTCCAATAATGGCCAAAGTAATGGCGTATTCGTGATAACAAGACAAAGTTACAGTTTATAGTGTGCGTGTGTTACATTTTAACACAGGAGTGTAAAGTAACTTTATTTGAATTTTTTTTTATGTTTGTCTAGATAATAATTAACTTGGTGATTTAACACAACTGTAGCACACATTGTATTGTATAACATTATATTATTGCGATAGTTAAGTTTCGAGGCGACGACCGCAATTTGCGGCTGTGTAAATATCTTAACTTCTGACGTCGGAGATATGTCCTTATAGTGCTGGTCTTTAGAAAATAATCTATTTAGATACATTAATTTTAAACTTTGTTATATTATTTTTCAATTTAACGAAACCTTGCACATTATATGGGTGTCACTTTATAACAAAAATATACTTATGTGGTACTTACATAAGACCAGGTGGTAGGTCTCTGTACCAGGTGGTAGGTGTCTGTTGCCGGAGACCGTCTGGACGGGTACCACCGCAGCTCCTATTGCAACCGGCAAATAGTAGTGTGCGAACATTACTGTGTTCCGGTTTGAAGCGCGCTGTAGCTAGTGTAATTACTGGGGTAACGACCTTGGCTCAAGGCGACGAGCGCAATGTGGTGCAGTGTGTACCATCTTAACTAGCAGCACGTTGTCATGGGCAAGCGTATCACTTACCATCAGGTGAACGTCTTGCTCGTCTCGTCGCAAAGTAGTATAAAAAAAAAACACAAATGAAATAGCTCGTGTGCTTCATAAATCTTCGTAGTATATAAGAAACTCATTCTATAAACAATAAGTTTGTTAAACAATTTCCTTTTTTCCCTGCATTTAATGTTAAGAAGGATTGTACCCTCTCAGGATACAAAATATTACTTAAACAAAAAAATATACTTATGTGGTACTCACATAAGACCAGGTGGTAGGTCTCTGTACCAGGTGGTAGGTCTCACCAGGTGGTAGGTTTCTGTTGCCGGAGACCGTCTGGGTGGGTACCACCGCAGTCCTATTTCAACCGCCAAATAGTAGTGTGCAAACATTACTGTGTTCCGGTTTGAAGGGCGCTGTAGCTAGTGTAATTACTGGGGTAACGACCTTGGCTCAAGGCGACGAGCGCAATGTGGTGCAGTGTGTACCATCTTAACTAGCAGCACGTTGTCATGGGCAAGCGTATCACTTACCATCAGGTGAACGTCTTGCTCGTCTCGTCGCAAAGTAGTATAAAAAAAAAACACAAATGAAATAGCTCGTGTGCTTCATAAATCTTCGTAGTATATAAGAAACTCATTCTATAAACAATAAGTTTGTTAAACAATTTCCTTTTTTTCCCTGCATTTAATGTTAAGTAGGATTGTAACGTCTCAGGATACAAAATATTACTTAAACAAAAAATATTAACCTAACATAATACGGACTAAGTTTTCAACAAATATTTAAGTTGGATATTCTTGCGGCGGCAACTTTCCTTTCCGTTCACGCTGATAGCTTTTTAACTTACATCGTCACGAAGTTTGCGTTCCCTATTTTCCTGTAAAAGCTTCTAAAAGCTTCGGGTAAAAAAGGTCTCGCCGCAGCTAAGTGATGAATCTTCTGATCCTAACAAATGTGACTTGCATCTATCCCGTTATACTGGAAGTTACCGCCGACGTGTTTTTTTAAATTGTCCGATATATTTCATCAGTTCTCGATTAACATACATTTTTAATTTTAATATACTTGATAATATTATCCTCTTTTTTGATTTTTATGTGGAGATCGACTCTTATTAGAAATTGATAAATTAAATTTTCAATTCTCCCTTAACGCATTTCAGAAAACACGAAACAAAATCAACGTCTGTTCTACTTCAATTTCTAATTATTAAAGTATTCGTTCTTTGTCTGCTTAGTTTATTATTCTTGATAGATTCGTTTTTCCTTCTATAATTTTCATAAACATCACAAAGGACATTATTAAATTTTCAATTCTCCCTTAACGCATTTCAGAAAACCCAAAACAAAATCAACGTTTGTTCTACTTCAATTTCTAATTATTAAAGTATTCGTTCTTTGTCTGCTTAGTTTATTATTCTTGATAGATTCGTTTTTCCTTCTATAATTTTCATAAATATCACAAAGGACATTATTAAATTTTCAATTCTCCCTTAACGCATTTCAGAAAACCCAAAACAAAATCAACGTTTGTTCTACTTCAATTTCTAATTATTAAAGTATTCGTTCTTTGTCTGCTTAGTTTATTATTCTTGATAGATTCGTTTTTCCTTCTATAATTTTCATAAATATCACAAAGGACATTATTAAATTTTCAATTCTCCCTTAACGCATTTCAGAAAACCCAAAACAAAATCAACGTTTGTTCTACTTCAATTTCTAATTATTAAAGTATTCGTTCTTTGTCTGCTTAGTTTATTATTCTTGATAGATTCGTTTTTCCTTCTATAATTTTCATAAATATCACAAAGGACATTATTAAATTTTCAATTCTCCCTTAACGCATTTCAGAAAACACGAAACAAAATCAACGTCTGTTCTACTTCAATTTCTAATTATTAAAGTATTCGTTCTTTGTCTGCTTAGTTTATTATTCTTGATAGATTCGTTTTTCCTTCTATAATTTTCATAAACATAACAAAGGTCATTATTAAATTTACTTTCACGAACTGTTGCTAACTTTGTCGTTCGCGTTCTGTTTATCGTCTGCCGTCATCTGTTCGGTTGTTGTTTGGATTAAAGCGAAAGCTGTTAAGATAATGGCATCTGGTGCTGCGAGTTTCTTTCGCCTCTCCACGACGGAATGTACCTCCACTAACGCGATTACAATTCTCGCAATCCTATTACCGCCGTAATAGAGTTTTCCTTGTCCGACGTCGCCGGCTGCTATTGTTCTGTTTTCCTTTTGTTCGTATATTTCATAGGAATTGACAGCTTCTGACTGATACTGGTTTATTCACCGTTGTATTGTTGTTAACGAAAAAATTAGGAAATGCGTTTTCATTACTTTGTTAATGTAATAGCTTTTAAAATTAAACCAAATGTTACTATTTATTTTTTTAGAAATTATTCTAATGAAAAATCTAACCTGTATCTTCCTCTTGCTGTTGCCTATTCTCAAATGTTTTTTATTAATATAATGCACCACTGTCTTCTCTTTTTTCTCTTACTATTTATCTCCTATTTTTCAGTGGGTTGTCTGGAAGAGATTGCTTTAAAGCAATAAGGCCGCCCATTGTACATTGTCATTTTATAAATTTGTATGTTTATTACTTAAATTTGTGTGCAATAAAGAGTATTTATCTTATCTTATCTTAATGGTAAGCTAAGATGATATACATTGCACAACAGTGCTTGTTGCCTTATGATACAATAAGTTAAGTTTAGCTACTCTAGTAATTTCGATAGCCAGAGGCCTAGAAGACTAACCACAAGTAACTTGTTGATAGGTAACCAACCATTATCTGATATTAATAATTTCTCAACTCAAAGAAAGAAAAGATTAATTAAAGTAAAGCAAAGGCGTACTTTGTTACAGTGAGTCTGATTGAGAAACTGTATTTTAAATATTTTTCTTATCGTACCTCTTCATGCCTGAAGGTTGACTGTTAATTCTGGAAATAGTCGAGTCCCTTCTGTGAGGTGAAAAAATTCCTAGGAACTTTAGATACAAAATTTTAATTCCGGTGTCTCGCATCCGTGAAAGTCTAGTGAATTGTTTTACTTCACCAATTCAATAGGAACGCCTGAAAAAACTTACGAAGTCAATATGAAATTTGAATTTTCTCATTTGAAATTGTCAATTGTATAGAAAAGATTGAAATTCATATTCACATCATTGGCTCTCTGCCGTCGCGAGATTGAATGTTTGAATGGAAATTTCTTCGCTTATGTCAACTGTCGGTTCAGTTTTCAGACTCACATCTCATATAAGATGCATTTATTCGTTTGAGATCCTGTAGTAAAGATAGTTTAACTAATCTAAGAATTCATGTTGCCATTTTCTTGTATAAACCTTCTAGCTTGATTATTTTTACTAAAAAAAATCTTAGTTAAACTGTTATATCATGAAACTACTGTAATGTTTAATAGATTAAATATTATGAAAAGAAATAGATTTAAAGCAAATCTCTTATATGTATTTATTTGGGTCCTTTGGTGGAATTTGATATATAGAAACGTTTTTCATGTAACAGAAAGCTGCTACTGAACATAAAACGGTGCCGTAAAACTTGCCTGGGGATGTAATAAACGGTAGATCATTGGTCGTCAAATGAAATGGTATATCAGTGAACCAATTCAATATAGTAGCACAAGGGTTATGTAGCTCCTCTTTTATAAGTCTGAACGCTTATTGTGTATACAGGTTATATTGAAATCTTTATATACTCTAAGGATAAGATTTGTGTTTTGGTTGCGTTACAAACTCTCTTAATTTTTTAACAATACCTTAAAAATGATGACAAAGGATCGTAAAACCTTTCTCCAATTTTCCAATGAGGATGATAAATCGACTCCATTACGTTTCTCTTCATCTTTGTTATTACTATTGGAACTATATTTATATTTACTAACGTGTATACAGCAGCAGAATGACCGGGGAAAAATTTAAATGAAAGCTACAATAGATAATTCCTTATCATTATATTCGTGCCGGACCGGGGAGTGGTGTAACAAACGCTTTTGAATTCATCGTCTGTTTTATTCGAGAAAGGAGCGATTTATCAAAGTTACAGCGGCGATATTTTCTTACATTACTTTGTGGAAATTCGTTATTTTATTCTGCAAATCTATGCAGTCGTTGTGTAGTCATCCTAACTAGCACAATTTCTTTTAAAGTATAAAGTAATTGTCTTGATATGTTATGAAGGCTGTAATTAAACTGGTTAATATATATATATGTATCAAAGAATGTGAAAACAAAACTATAGCACTGTTATAAATGGGTAAATCTGATAAACCGGATTAATTGTACCTTGCGCCGCTCACCTACGGCTTCGTATGTATGAAAACTATTTGTTGTGTATAAATGTGAAAATACTAGTGCACGATTTCACAATGTACAATTCACTTGTAGTATAACAGTTTGAAGCCGAGAGCCGTGATAGCCTAGTGGTTTGAACGCCGGCCTTCCAATGCGAAGGTACCGGGTTCGAATCCGGCCTGCACCAATGAATTTTTCAATTTATGTGCAGTTAGCATAAAACACCAACTGATATCACGTGCTCTGACGGTGAAGGAAAACATCGTGAGGAAACCTGCATATCTATGTCATGACCATCAGTGGTCAGACTAGTATGTGAAATGGAGAAGGCAATGGCAACACCGCTCCATTATAACTGCCAAGAGAGTCGTCGTGTGTTTCAGTAAAAACATGATGACCACGACCCTCAGTCATGAGGAAATACGACTTAGAAGAAAGAATAACAGTTTGGCTGGCTACAACGCGAAACATATTGGAACTGGTATCTATTATGTTCTCCGGTAGACTTACCATCTTCTTCTTCTAACTATTATAGTATTTCCTCATGACTGAAGGTCGTGGTCATCATGTGTGATGTAACACGACGACGTTCTTGGCAGTTATAATGGAGTGGTGTTGCAATTGCCTTCTCCAATTCACATACTAGTGCGAGCACGGATGCTCATCACATAGATATGCAGGATTCCTCACGATGTTTACCTTCACCGTCAAAGCGCGTGATATTAGTTGGTGTTGTACTAACTGCACATAAATTTAATAATTTATTGGTGCATGCTAGATTCGAACCCGGTATCTTTACATTAGAAGGCCGGCGTTCAAACCACTAAGCTATCACTGCTTACCATGAGTATAACATTATTACGACACTTGCCTCTATATAGCAATTCTGAATTGACGTGTCATTTCTTTCTATTTTGTCATCTTTATTATGAACTTCAGAGCGTGTTTGTCATTTGTAAAACGAATAATCTCTGTTCTTAAACTTTTTCATTGTATCTATATCATAACTAGATCGAGTTGATTATAATTGCGCGGATATCAGCTAAAGAGCCGCTAACAAACTAATTTCCCGTTAAAATTTCAGATATGTAATCTAATAACGGTTAATGAGAGTTTCCAGAAAATTCCGCACCTGTATTAATATTAATGCTCAGTCGCGTTTGCATTTACCCCCTTCGCACCCCCATCGATCGATCGGCGCTGCATAATTTAAGAGCCGGCGAGAAATTTGCTGCGATCGAGAGTCTCGCTTTATAGTTTTATCGTGTTTCAAATGTTAAATAAGTTTTTAACTCCTGTTTCTCGAGCTAGATCTTTTACCTTTCCTCTTCCACGTTTAGGTTTTGGTTACGTCTTTTATGCGTGATTGAATGGAACCCTCTGCAGTAGTCTCGCTACTGTTGTTAACAATCGTTCACGAACTCGCTTTCACATAAGCGGCTTCTTTCTTCTACTTGCTGCCTTCTATGCGATGTGTATGACGCCATAAACCATTCGCAGTGAAACGAAAAATTGGAAAGCGTTATTTTGAACTTTTATTCCTTGGGTAAAATAATTAGTGACTTAAATGTATGCTTGTTCTTTTACTAAAGATAAAACTAGAATATTATAGTTAACTCGGCTCTGATACTAAATTATCGAGTCATTCGGAACTCTATTTATAGGCTGACCTCGTTTAGCCGTAAATAACCATAAGGGGTTTTATTTGGTATGATATCGATTTCGACTTGTTTTTACCTCACTTCCTTTGGCTCTATTATGTGACGACAAATAAGATAACACTTGTTTGTTTGACTATGGTATTATATCCATCCTTTAATTTTGTGTGATAAAATACACTCCCGGATACATCCATCGGCCCACCTAGTGTTCAAAAGTTTTAACTGTGTCTAGCTAAAAATAAATGTTAGGTGGAGCAATAAGTTTTAATGAAATTTTCAAGCTGATTTTTTGGTCAACCTTTATGTATGTTTTTTTTTATTTTGAATTCAGGATTATGAAAAAAAAAAAAAACGAAAATTCGAGTCTGTTCATTGTTTTCAACTACCCAGGAATGGAGAAAACTTTTTTATTTCGCACAAGCTGGATTTTTTTTGATGTGTCCGATTATTGGTTCCATAAAAAGGCAAATCTAAACTTAGAGCCAGTTTTTACCAAAAAATATGGATACTCTGCCTGAAATTGTCGCCCAAGCTGTAAAACTTCTGCCGGCCAAATCAATTCAAAATAACAAACAAAAAAAAAAAAACATACATAAGGGTTGACCAATAAAACTGCTTCAAAACTACATTAAAACTTATTGCTCCACCTAACATTTATTTTTAACTAGACACCGTCGAAATTTTAAATATTGGGTGGTGGGCCGATAGATGTGTCCGGAAGTATACATAAAATAACTGTTTTCTTTTATATTGTTGCATAGATAACTTATGATGTATTTGGTCCACAGAGCATCCTGGGCGAGTTTAACCGCGAGCAGGACGCGTTCATCAAGGGTCAGGACTCGCGCGGCGGCAACGCGGCCGCCCCGCCCTGGGTCGGCGCCCCCAACGAACCCGCGCTGAAGGAAGAGTGCCTGTCCCTCTCAACTGTATGTTATCCTCATTATTCTCTTTACTTATCCATGGACATAATAGTTTCGATGTTTTGAAAGGTTTTGTAAACTACACGGTGTCATCACGGTGACTACTACACTCGAGAGGTGATAGTATAAAGAAGAAAAGTAACTCAATAGTAGAGCTGTAATACAGCGAGTAATAAAATTACGTTTCTAATCTGAACACCACGTTCTCGACGTAGGATCTAATATGAACTGTGATTTAATATGTACCGTGCAGGATGTTCAGCATATTTGCTGATTATCTCGGAGAAGTTAAAGTTGGCACTTTCCTGCTTATTGCAGGACCGGCGGAACTTCGTCCGCGCGCCGCCCGCCGGCGTGGACTTCGAGTTCGACTACGACAAGATGTACCCGGTGGCAGTGGCCATCATGGCCGAGGACCCGAACCTCGAGAAGATGCGCTTCGATCTCGTACCTAAAGTGTATGTATATAATCAACTCTTTGCCCCAAATTTAATAACTCAAGAGTAAACCACGAAATCAATTGCATCTCTCTGAAAATCCAACCATTTAACCTAACGTCCATCCTAACTAAAGATAGCACAATTAAAAGCTTCACTGACCATATCGATAATATCATTAACAATCTCAAACTCTTCAACGGAACTTAACTATATTCATCTCACTTAACTTCAATAACCTCTATTTTATAACTGCTTATACATTAACAAACACAAATAATTACATATACTTACCTCTTATATTATATTATACCTATCGTACACTATACTTCAAAAATAACTTGTATATAGCCGCGTATCAAGTCGCGAGGCTTTAAACTCCAAAAAAAAATCAACTCTTTTAAGTTTTCTGTCAGTGATGCGAGTCAGTCGGTATAAAGTTTGTAAGAGAACGGAATACGATTAGTATATTCTGCAATGATCTTAATTTTCTTTTTATAAGTACTAATATATTTTTAATGTGTACTTTGCAGCATCACAGAGGAGAACTTCTGGCGGAACTACTTCTACCGCCTGTCGTTGATCTGCCAGGCCAACGAGGCCGACGCGGCTGCAGGTCGTCAGCCCAGCGCCGATGACTCGCAAGGTATCACTCACACAAACTCTCTTTTCACCTATTCCATTTTGTATTTTAAATTACAAAACATTTACAAAATCCAGAACACATTTCATCACGTAGTTATTTTACTTCTTTTGATTTAATCACTTGCTATGTTATAGTATATATTTCCGTATTCAATTTTATGTTACCACTTTATTTGCTAATGGTTGTTACTCCTCCATTTTGAATAATATCATCAACATCATCGGTATATTTTATTTCATGTTTTTATTTTGTTTTATTTGCAATAGTTTTGTTTTTTTTTGTTTGACCAATCAGATGAAATAACGGCTAGTGAGAGACTGATTAACAAGGAGAGATCGTCGCAACAGTCAATCGATGATGTCAAGGAACGGATAAAGTCGTTGAAAGTCGATAGAGAGAACGACGATGGTAAGAACGACAACAGAATACACAGACAGTCGAAATAACAACCGCCTTGAGATATTTTGTCTTCTCTGTTCTGTGCTTGTTCAAGACTAAGATCTCACTTTAGTTTTTTGTTTCTAGCGTTTGTTTTTATTTATCATTTTTATATGTCATTACCGAATTTCTTTCCACTAGTTTGTAGCTCAACCATTTTTACTTGTACATACACGATTTTTAAAAGCGTATATTTCTTTTGGGAAATATCCGAAACCAACTTTGAGGAATGAAATTTTTTATCTAAATCTAACGCAATGGGATTCGACCCGAATTTGTGTATATTCTGTTTAATGCCAAAAGAAATATCTGTGTGTGTGTTTAACTGGAAATTCTTTTTATATATGTAAATGTTTTCTCCTTTTGTCCGGAATGCAGCTTAAGCGAGTCGCGGAGTCCGGTGGGCGCGTCCGCGGTCACTTGACGTAACGTGCGAGGCGATGCGCTAACCCATCCACATTACGTAGCTTTGCAACCATTAATTGTTTTGCGATAGCTTTTGATTTCGTACGTGGATACGGTGTGAGATCGTCTGCGGATAATAACCGACGCTTGTATCTGTGAAGCTCTCTTTAATATTATTGTTTCCTTTGATAGAATAATGGAATACGTCGGTTGTTTCGCGTGAACTACCTAAATTTCAGCGTTTTCATTATCTTGTCGTATCCGATTCAGTTTCTCTTTTACAGTATTTCATTGTTCTATCAACGTATCAATGTTATGACTATCTTGTTCTCTATATATATTGTTTCGAAAGCTGTTCGAGTATACACTTGCTGTTCCAACATGTTTACAGACTCGAGATGTTCATATACCTTAGTATTCATATCTTCATCCTCGTTGTTTCGCGTGTCGTTTGTGAATAATCGAATGTTATGACAATATAGCTTATCACTCGGATGCGATTTCTGTTTCCGGCTATTGTTTTCAATGTCTACAGATAAGACTATTTTATTAAGACCTCTAACACGTAACGGTGTCTCTTAGAGTACTTCTTATATAAATTTTACTAGTCCCTATAGAACGTCTTAATGTCTATTGAATGTTATATATATGTATAAGTAAATAAGATATTGTTCACATATTTTAATATTGTCCTGTTCGGTAGGAATGTTTGCATTTAACTTTGCGGGTTTCGACATTGCTACCTCAGCGACTACTTCGCCGGTTGCTTCGATGGTATTGCTTTTGGCATCGGGCTCATGTAAACAATTACACGCGTTTATTTCTCAAAGTTGGTCATGTACCTTATTAATTTCATTATCACATTAAAGTCAAAACTTAATGAGCTAGAGGTCCGTGTAGCAATGTTGGAACGCGACCACTATTGTCTAACTACTATGTGTTGTCAAATTATCGTATGATTTCAATCGATACATCAATGTTGAATTTTCAAAAAAAAAATATCGATTAAGGATTTGCGCATTACGAACCGTTTATCACCAATGCTGATACTTGAGTATTGTCAAAGGTCGCATCGTCATCGTAGGCGCGTAAATGTTAGATTTAGATAATAAGTACGAAAATAACTACACCAGACTTATCTGATCTCTAACTGTATCACTATCACCCGCGACATATCACTGTTCGGTGACAGGTCAATTATACATCGTAAATTATCTGCAGTCGCGGGCTCGAGCAACACAAAACTCTTAGTTTCCACTTAAACTCCGTTCGGCGGTGATGAATATTTCGATGTTGTATTGTAGATTAGGTGGTGGTGGCGACCGATGTTAGGCGCGGGATCTGGTGATATGTAACAGGCCTAGATAATTCCTGAACCTAAAATCTCTGTCGTAGTTTCGTTTATATGTGTGACATCGTTAAGGGTTTTCGTCACATCGTTAGTATAAATTCTTGATAATTTTACCGTACATCTACAGTTACCTTTTTGTATCAGATGTTTATCAACACTAAACTGTGAACTGATTAGCATTTGAATAATTACAATGAACAGTATCGTTTGAGAACTCGATGGCACAGTTTCAACAGATCTCGATGATGAATTCATCATCGGGCAATTCATTGTCTGTACGTACGGCTGTATTGTATGTTGATTACTTTCGTAGCAACGGATTGAACCCTAGCGTGTTACAAGTTTGTTAGCGGCCACGCACTCTACTGTCTGTACTTGGAAATTGTTTAGTGGAATACAACATATAGTACTTAATGGCATTTATAGTTAGCTATTATGAATTGAAAATAATTATATTATTCTAAAATAGCATTCGCATTTTTATTTACAACTCTATATCATTATACTGTACATCTAGGTTTTATTTTAGTTTGTTCAAACTTTTTTTATTGTTTTCGAGGCGTTCATCCCTTAGGGATATGCCAATGTCATTAACACAAAATTACATTATAATTAAATTTATAAAAACATACAAAGTTACGGAAAAAAGATAAGGCCATCGTCAATGCCTATACATATCAAATACCTCTCGGGTATTCAAATGTTATTAACAAGATATATTTTTTGGTAAAAAAATACTTTTACAAATAAATCTATCTAAAAATTAAATTGACAACGGTGAATTATAACAAAGTTACCTCTTAAACAATATCCACTTATTTTTGTTAATGAAGTTGCGGGTAAGTAAATATTTTTAAATAATTAATGCGTGGCCCGGTCGGTGATGATGAGCTCGATTGATTCCGTTACGTTAACAGACATAAGTGTAACTGATACGAAATCGTGTAACAAATAGCCTAAAAAGTGGTTTAGTTATTAGATATAGACAGATTTGTGAACAATGCATCACATGTTCAAATCAGAATTTCTAGTGAGAAAATAATGAATGATTACGAGAAACAAACGTAAGAAGACAAAATAACTCTCATTAGGTAAATGTTGTATACCAATAAAATATTTTACACTTGAATCCAAAAGTGATAATTTGACAAATTTCAGAGCAATGGGAGAAGGAGCTCGAGGCAGAACTGAAAGAGTACGAAGTGGTAGCTGAGAAGGCGGGAGATGAAAAATGGGAGAAAGAGTGTGAGGATCTACTCGGTGATGACGTAGACCTTAAGTAAGCCGGGAAACCCTCGCGAGAAAGGGAAGAGTTAGAAATATCTCTGAGAACAAAGATATATTGATACCAAATATTTGATAACTTTTTTCTCGTTGCTTGTCAATTTATATAAAAGCTTATGAATTTGTATAACTTCTGTATATAAAATAGCAATGAAAATTAAAATTTTATAGCATTCCTAATAAGATTTAATATTTTCAAAGTATAATCAGAACAGAGTTGGTAACGCTCAAATTGTTGTTTTTTTGAATATATTTAAAATATTATTGGTTTGGAAAGAGGTTCTAGCGTTTGTGTTTAATTCCTAGTTATAGTTAAAAAAAAACTCGTTCAGCTGGCTGGAAAACTATTCATTATCTATATTCAGTGGTGTGATTTTAATATACTTACTTGGATTTATATTCATATATGTTAATTGCTAATCAATAGAAAGTTAACTTTTTTTTTGAATATATTTAAAATATTATTGGTTTGGAAAGAGGTTCTAGCGTTTGTGTTTAATTCCTAATTAAAGTTAAAAAAACTGGTTCAGCTGGCTGGAAAACTATTCATTATCTATATTCAGTGGTGTGATTTTAATATACTTACTTGGATTTATATTCATATATGTTAATTGCTAATCAATAGAAAGTTAACTTTTTTTTTGAATATATTTAAAATATTATTGGTTTGGAAAGAGGTTCTAGCGTTTGTGTTTAATTCCTAGTTATAGTTAAAAAAAAACTCGTTCAGCTGGCTGGAAAACTATTCATTATCTATATTCAGTGGTGTGATTTTAATATACTTACTTGGATTTATATTCATATATGTTAATTGCTAATCAATAGAAAGTTAACTTTTTTTTTGAATATATTTAAAAATTAATTGACTACGGTGAATTATAACAAAGTTACCTCTTAAACAATATCTACTTATTTTTGTTGATGAAGTTGCGGGTAAGTAAATATTTTTAAATAATTAATGCGTCTCCCGGTCGGTCATGATGAGCTCGATTGATTCCGTTACGTTAACAGACATATATGTAACTGATACGAAATCGTGTAACAAATAACCTAAAAAGTGGTTTAGTTATTAGATATAGACAGATTTGTGAACAAAGCTTTACATGTTCAAATCCGAATTTCTAGTGAGAAAATAATGAATGATTAAAAGAAACAAACGTAAGAAGACAAAATAACTCTCATTAGGTAAATGTTGTATACCAATGGAATATTTTACACTTAAATCCAAAAGTGATAATTTGACAAATTTCAGAGCAATGGGAGAAGGAGCTCGAGGCAGAACTGAAAGAGTACGAAGTGGTGGCTGAGAAGGCGGGAGATGAAAAGTGGGAGAAAGAGTGTGAGGATCTACTCGGTGATGACGTAGACCTTAAGTAAGCCGGGAAACCCTCGCGAGTAATGGAAGAGTTAGAAATATCTCTGAGAACAAGATATATTTTTTTGGTAAAAAAATACTTTTACAAATAAATCTATCTAAAATTTACTGCCAAATTTGAAACTCGACAGAATTATAAAGTGTATTATAACATCATTAAAACAAAAACTTATGTTGGTCTTAAATTTATGTCCCAGATTTTTTTCATATGGTGGCTGAATATGATGCTGCAATCACTTATACAGTCCAACAGACAGACCAATAGAGACCTGCCACCTGTAAACATGGTTGAATATGTTTACTATTGCAAGTAGATCTCATATTATTTAGACTTCATTGCGTAGCATATACATTTAACTACTTTTTAACATTAAAAGCACTTGGCACGTGTATTTAATAATAATATTAGAATTATGTACATATAGTGATTTGTGTGTCGCATAGTTTTACGCTTTGTTGTAATCATTATCATAGGTACCAGTTTTATTGTTATTTCACTGTTTGTAAATTTACTACATTCGCTATTTAGATTAAGATATAATATGTATAAACATTCCGATGTTGTATAATTTGTATTATTTTGATTTAAAAACAAACCTGTCGGACAACCTTCGGTAATGGAGGGGCACAAAAAGAAATTATTTAGATGTTTTTCTAAAAGAGGTTTCTTCTATAGATTGATATTGTCTTTCAAGGATTACCGCTTTAAAGTCTGTATACCAAAAAAAAGCAAGACAATCTATTTAAAACCCTAAACCTAAACGTTAGAATGACTACAGCCACGTAGACACTTACAACAATGTATAGTTTACCCTTCAGCGGAAAAAAAGAAACAAAAAAGAGATGACACGTAAAAAGTCTGTTTTTGTAAAAGAAACTAGTTTTACTAACGATGTAAACTAATTTTCGTGTCTTATTATTATAGCCTTATTTCACTTATAAAACTCAGAGGTGTTTTTTCCACGCAATTTTTTTTACGTCGAATCACTGCGAATACCTGCTTCATATAAAACATTTGAATAATACAATCCTAAAACATTTAGGTGTAAAACAAATTATGATTTTTTGAAATGGTCGAAATGGTAAAACTTAATTTTATTCCCCTCATTTGTATAAAAGGGGAACTAGAATTCATCCATATGCATTAATGTTTTTGTCACAACAAAGTGAAGAGACAGACAGAAGTAAGTGAGGAGGAGTTACTCCAGCACCACTTTAGGCTCATCGCCTTGAGATATATGTAATTTCACTAACAGCACCCGTCAGACTTGAGCACGTTACTGGACGTACCACTTGGTAGTGGGCTTACATAACTACTTGGTAGTAGATATAGATCATGCAGCGGTGTCCACGCTAGACAGCTAGAAAGGGAGACCTATCACATGATTATTCTCTCTGTAGCCAATTAGCTATGTTTCATCTCTGTAATAATACCATATATTTAATGTAAACACAATTGAACGGTATAAATACGCAAAGCGTAAATAATTCATTAATTATAAATAATCCAACGATATCTTCTTCAAGGTGAACTGAATATATTAAACATTTGTTTAGTTTTATTGGTCATACAACCATATGATCACACAAAACAGATGTCTATTTAACGCAATATTGATGCAAGTTATAGCGCAAACGGCTGAACCGACATGGCTTGATATAAAACGCGTGTGAAGTTTAGATTGTAGTGATAATTTTTCAATAGCACCTTCATATTATCAAACCGCTATCTTGACATAAGTTGGGTTTAAGTTCATGAGGTTAAAAAAAGATGGTGCTATGTTAATCAAAAACCTTCGGAGAATTTTTGGAATTCGCCTTTACCCTTATAATGATAACACAGAAACTTGATTTATTTCTTAAATACACCTGCAAAGTTGGTCCTCATATAACTTAACCTTCATGCGTCGATCATAAGCCACTAGTCGACGCTAGTAAAATTATTATTTTGTATTTATAATGCGCGCTGCATCACAAAAACGTAGCGCGAAGGTCAGCCGCGTCGCTCGTGCGCGTGCGCAGGCGGGAACGAACCCGCGACCCGCTAGTCATCCCGTAGCGATGGCGGTGTTGTGACGTATACATTAACCCTCAGCATAGAAAAAGATGTGCTATATGTTTACCGCGCGTGTTCTTCTGTGTTCGTTGTCTTCTTATCTCTTAAATGAATAAACTAACTTAGGTAGAGTTCAAAGACTTTTGCTTAACTGTTTGTAGACTCTCACCTGTTCTGTAGTTTTTGTTGTGGGTATATAAATATTTTAATTTATTTATATCTTTAGAAGTCTGTATTTATGTGTAGTGTGTTCTAAACTTTTGTTATTATATTACATTTCACGATCATATAGAAAGAAACCGGAATAGTTTTCATAATCTTACTGCCTAAGTTAATGTTTGAAGAAGGTCCGATGTGATTACTTATCACTACTACGTACTGTATAAAAGTTAGTAAATCCGCATGTGATATTTTGTTCTCTATTACACTTTTGTGCTTCATCTACATCTGCATCTTCTCCATATTCTAAATCATATCATAGCAGGTTTATCGCATTAGCCTAAAACCATTGCCTTAACTTTAGAATATTTCAATTAAGTTTTTAATAAACAAACATAATGAAATTATAGATTATGTGTAAAGACTGTTTAGTTTACGGCAAACTTCTTTATCTATCGGTGTGAATTATGAAATTCAGTCATAAACGGTAATGTTATAACAAAATATTAAACATTTTAATGTAAATATTTTCTGATGTAATGTTTAGCAACTAGCGATTATTTAAATATTTTTTCATATAAAAACAAACTAATTGAATAACTTTATAGACGAGTGACCTGTACTCGTATCCGACGACGGTGAATTAATTGCTTTAGAAAAAAAAAACATTTTTCACCTTCATAAAATTCCGTTTTTTTTTTAATCACAAGTTTTTCTCATTATATGCAAATAAATCCACGAGTTAGTTTTTTTTCTTGTATTGTGTATATCATATGTCTTAATATTTGTTCCGTCAGTTGGTTATTAGATAAGGTTCAGGGACGAGGGAAGATGATGAAAGAGTTGGGATTTAATATCATCATAACAGTGCTCTGCGTTGTTAAAGGTAAGTTATATTTTAGTATTCTGATTGATTAAGTTATGAAGATGCTGGTGATGGTGAGGCGTTAGGATATTCACAGCTAGCTGCATATAACCTGTTATCGTCAACAATTTTACAATATCTGAAGACATCTATAGTAATAAAAGATTCTACACACAGTCGACACTCCTCAAGATTGATCTTCACTACCAGTAACTTCCTTATCATTTATTAACCTAGAAATTGTGATAAAGTTAATCAATAACGTTTGTCTCTACTTCGACCTTATTGTTTTTGCATATTTTTTTGTATTATCCATACGTTAAGAGATTTTTTATAGTACGACGCATAAATTGAGAGATTTGACCTCTAAGACTTTTTTTTTGTATTGAGGACGATAGATACATCCTTTCCGGTAATCGGATCACAGGTTTCGGTAACAAGCGATATTGCGCAAAGATTTTTTATATTTATTATTGATTTCTTGTTTTTTATTGCGTTTATTCAATAATTTGAAAATTATCGTTTATACAATAACTAGTTATTTGTAGTACAGTTCATTATAAGCCACTAGACGTCCACTGCTGCATATAAGCTTTCCATATCGGTCATTGATATTGACACATCGTTTGTTTCAGTCACCTCTCCATGCCAAGCACAATACGATGTCTCGCTGCCGATATCCCCAAACAGTTTCAGGAATTATATTAGAGGCTTGATACCAGGTCAGTAATGAATTATGAGTAGTGAATGTTTTACTACTCCATACCTTTTTTAAATACGTAAAATTTGTTCGTGAAAACACGTATTTCTTACTTGCGTTTTTCATTTCAATTTGTAAGAGTACACACAGACGCGTTTTTCCAATAATTTTCAGGTTTTTTAACTCATTGTGATGAACAGCTAACTTGTGAATACTATATATTCTAATTTCCTGATCCTCCTCGCTTTTTGGTCTCCCTATAGAATGGAAAGTAGTCATTGTCGCACAAATATAGTAGTTATTAGTAATATCAGTTGTGCAGAACTGCTTCTCATAACACTATGATTCTTCGTTTTTCAGTACCACAAGGAAGAGTAGCGAAATTGAAGGACGTCAGGATTCTTCATTTCGGGTGAGTCAAGTGATTTTAACTGCTTAGCTATGGGTTATCAACGATAACCAATTGATTAGTGTTTTTTGTGGGCTACTTCCAGTTGTTGGGCAAATGATCTAGTTGCTTCAGGCCTTGGATTTTTCCTGATGATTTCCTGCATTGGAAGTATCCTGTAGACTAGAAATGTAGAAATCGACTGTCTTTATTATCCTACATTCATTAAAAAAATCGTGGTTTCTGCTCCCAAAATATGAACCGAAGGTTTTTATGATTAAACTGTGTTCAGTTATTAAACATATAGTTATAAAACATTTTTTTTTTCTGTAGCAAATTTACCTAGACATAGATCGAACGGCACAATAGTTAGAAAAACGCTGGAAATTGTCCTCAGATGTTGTAGATAATTTCTATATATATTATTATGAAACACTCAAGTTACATTTCCAATTTGATCATCACGTTTACAATATAGACTTTTGTCAATTTCTGATATTTATTCTCTTTTTATTTTCAGGCAGAGTTCTAAGAAACCCACGGTGTATCATTACGCTGACATCAAGCGTCTGCTGACTGATCCCGAGTTAGATATCAATAAGCCCACAACTCTCTACATACATGGGTAAGAAGAACCTGATCTCATTTATTTTGTATACTTCTTCTTCTTCTCCTTAGCATTTTTCCCGTATATTGACGGGGTCTGCTTTCCTAATTCTTACCCTCCACTTCGCTCTGTCCCGGACGTCACTTTCTTCGAGATCGCAGTTTTCCATGTACTTTTTAACCACACTGAGCCATCGTAACTTCGGTCTTCTTTTCCGCCGTTTGCCGGGTATGCTGAAGCCAAGTGCTTTATAGCCTATGTAATCAGGTGGTCTTCTTTTGACATGCCCATACCATCGTAGCCGGTTTTCCTGCAATTTGTCAGCGATGTATACAATTAACCTAAAAGACAAGATATCACCTGATAGTGATAGTACTAGCCTGACACAAAAATTACAATGTTAAGACATTACCAAAACATACAAAAATATAGTACATATAGAATAATATACATAAGATAAGAATAGTTGGTCTTGGCGAACATCGAGCAGTACGTGGTGAATGTTTTACAGGTACGTGGAGTTGATGAGTGATGAAAGCATCGTGACGATAGTGAACGCGTACCGCCGCCACGGCGGGCACAACCTGCTGGTGCTGGACTGGAGCAACATGAGTTTCGGGAATTACATTAACGTAGCACTCGACGTGAAGACGGTTAGTACAAACCATGAGATTAACAGGATATTTACTTGGCGGTGAGTGATACGTACACTCATAAAAACTTGGCGTTACTTAGTATGTTCACACAGCGCCACATTGCTACTTAAGATGCTCGGTATATTAATAATTTCATTCGCTACAACTTTTTTCAAAGCAGCACGCTATATTGTTTGCTTGGTATTCATCGGTGGTAGAAGTAGGTGCCAGCACCAGTCTAACAGTGGTCTTCTTTATGCTGATAATGAATTGTCTCCAAGAGAAATATAATGAGGAAAAAAATTAGTTTAAAAAGCTGTTTGCTATGCTGCTCTTGCATTACATTCATTTATTTAATTTCAGCTGGGAGAAGAAACTGGAAAGGCTGTGGCCAAGCTGCTGCGTGGTGGTCTGCCTCTTGAAGGCTTCCACGTGATTGGCCACTCCCTCGGGGCGCACATCGGAGGCGCTTGCAGCAGATACCTGAAATCGCTAGGTTTCTCGGTTCCGAGGTGTGAATGGAAAAGTTTCAATACCCTAATAGTTACGAGATGATAAGTTACACGTCCAGCAGTCGACGTGTGTTAGCTGATGATGAAGATATATCTCATTTCATAGCGATGAGAAATCACGCCTTCATACAAGGTGTTAAGTCTCGGTAGCTAAGTAATCTAATATATAAAATTCTCTTGTCACAATGTTCGTTCCCTAACTCTCCGAAACGGCTTTACCGATTCTGATCAAATTTTTTATGCTCATTCAGTAGGTGTTAGAATCGGTTACTATCTATTTTTCACACCCCTAAGTGATCAGGGTTGCCCACACCAAAAATTTTTTTTTTATTTTTTGGGATTTTTTTTTCGATTTTATTTTATTATTGTGTGGCATCAAAAACTACATACAACCCTAAATTTTCACTTTTCTATCACCAACCCCTGCTTTTTAATAGACATTTTAATATTTTTGTCTCGCTCGATATCATCAATTGTACATGGCCACGTATCAAACCGCATGGCTGTAAACTCCAAAAAAAATATTATCACTTGGTAAGTGATCCCCTCCACGTGTGTACCGGTGTCACCTCTCACCAGTACACAGCACGGAGTGGGGATGACAACGAATTCTTTATCTCTCAAACATTATGCCTTTTGTCACTCCCTCTACATATAAATATATTCTCAAGCAACTTTATTATTTATTTATTATTAACTAATGTCATTGAATATAATTTATTATTAAATCTAATAATACAATATGTGTCGGTAAGCGCATCACTCTACAACGCCAGGACCAATTTGGCCAATTTGAGAAAAATTCGAATAATCGCCGGAAGCCCCTAAAAACAGCGCTTTTCTTTTTCCTATACAAACGTTCTCTAACTAAAATGTAGGGTCAATTTGAACTTTATTGCTATTTCATAAAGTTCATATTAAATTACGGAAAATGGAAAATGGAAAATGGAAAATGGAAAATGGAAAATGGAAAATGGAAAATGGAAAATGGAAAATGGAAAATGGAAAATGGAAAATGGAAAATGGAAAATGGAAAATGGAAAATGGAAAATGGAAAATGGAAAATGGAAAATGGAAAATGGAAAATGGAAAATGGAAAATGGAAAATGGAAAATGGAAAATGGAAAATGGAAAATGGAAAATGGAAAATGGAAAATGGAAAATGGAAAATGGAAAATGGAAAATGGAAAATGGAAAATGGAAAATGGAAAATGGAAAATGGAAAATGGAAAATGGAAAATGGAAAATGGAAAATGGAAAATGGAAAATGGAAAATGGAAAATGGAAAAGGGAAAAGGGAAAAGGGAAAAGGGAAAAGGGAAAAGGGAAAAGGGAAAAGGGAAAAGGGAAAAGGGAAAAGGGAAAAGGGAAAAGGGAAAAGGGAAAAGGGAAAAGGGAAAAGGGAAAAGGGAAAAGGGAAAAGGGAAAAGGGAAAAGGGAAAAGGGAAAAGGGAAAAGGGAAAAGGGAAAAGGGAAAAGGGAAAAGGGAAAAGGGAAAAGGGAAAAGGGAAAAGGGAAAAGGGAAAAGGGAAAAGGGAAAAGGGAAAAGGGAAAAGGGAAAAGGGAAAAGGGAAAAGGGAAAAGGGAAAAGGGAAAAGGGAAAAGGGAAAAGGGAAAAGGGAAAAGGGAAAAGGGAAAAGGGAAAAGGGAAAAGGGAAAAGGGAAAAGGGAAAAGGGAAAAGGGAAAAGGGAAAAGGGAAAAGGGAAAAGGGAAAAGGGAAAAGGGAAAAGGGAAAAGGGAAAAGGGAAAAGGGAAAAGGGAAAAGGGAAAAGGGAAAAGGGAAAAGGGAAAAGGGAAAAGGGAAAAGGGAAAAGGGAAAAGGGAAAAGGGAAAAGGGAAAAGGGAAAAGGGAAAAGGGAAAAGGGAAAAGGGAAAAGGGAAAAGGGAAAAGGGAAAAGGGAAAAGGGAAAAGGGAAAAGGGAAAAGGGAAAAGGGAAAAGGGAAAAGGGAAAAGGGAAAAGGGAAAAGGGAAAAGGGAAAAGGGAAAAGGGAAAAGGGAAAAGGGAAAAGGGAAAAGGGAAAAGGGAAAAGGGAAAAGGGAAAAGGGAAAAGGGAAAAGGGAAAAGGGAAAAGGGAAAAGGGAAAAGGGAAAAGGGAAAAGGGAAAAGGGAAAAGGGAAAAGGGAAAAGGGAAAAGGGAAAAGGGAAAAGGGAAAAGGGAAAAGGGAAAAGGGAAAAGGGAAAAGGGAAAAGGGAAAAGGGAAAAGGGAAAAGGGAAAAGGGAAAAGGGAAAAGGGAAAAGGGAAAAGGGAAAAGGGAAAAGGGAAAAGGGAAAAGGGAAAAGGGAAAAGGGAAAAGGGAAAAGGGAAAAGGGAAAAGGGAAAAGGGAAAAGGGAAAAGGGAAAAGGGAAAAGGGAAAAGGGAAAAGGGAAAAGGGAAAAGGGAAAAGGGAAAAGGGAAAAGGGAAAAGGGAAAAGGGAAAAGGGAAAAGGGAAAAGGGAAAAGGGAAAAGGGAAAAGGGAAAAGGGAAAAGGGAAAAGGGAAAAGGGAAAAGGGAAAAGGGAAAAGGGAAAAGGGAAAAGGGAAAAGGGAAAAGGGAAAAGGGAAAAGGGAAAAGGGAAAAGGGAAAAGGGAAAAGGGAAAAGGGAAAAGGGAAAAGGGAAAAGGGAAAAGGGAAAAGGGAAAAGGGAAAAGGGAAAAGGGAAAAGGGAAAAGGGAAAAGGGAAAAGGGAAAAGGGAAAAGGGAAAAGGGAAAAGGGAAAAGGGAAAAGGGAAAAGGGAAAAGGGAAAAGGGAAAAGGGAAAAGGGAAAAGGGAAAAGGGGAAAGGGAAAAGGGAAAAGGGAAAAGGGAAAAGGGAAAAGGGAAAAGGGAAAAGGGAAAAGGGAAAAGGGAAAAGGGAAAAGGGAAAAGGGAAAAGGGAAAAGGGAAAAGGGAAAAGGGAAAAGGGAAAAGGGAAAAGGGAAAAGGGAAAAGGGAAAATGGAAAATGAAAAATTGAAATCTGACATCTGAAATCTAGAAACCAGAAACCAGTAACCAGTAAACCAGTAAACCAGTAAACCAGTAAACCAGTAAACCAGTAAACCAGTAAACCAGTAAACCAGTAAACCAGTAAACCAGTAAACCAGTAAACCAGTAAACCAGTAAACCAGTAAACCAGTAAACCAGTTAACCAGTAAACCAGTAAACAGTAAACCAGTAAACCAGTTAAACCAGTAAACCAGTTACACCAGTACACAGTACACCAGTACACAGTACACCAGTACACCAGTACACCAGTACACCAGTAAACCAGTAAACCAGTACACCAGTAAACCAGTAAACCGTAAACCAGTAAACCGTAAACCAGTAAACCAGTATAAACCAGTAAACCAGTAAACCAGTAAACAGTAAACCAGGAAACCAGAAACCAGTAAACCAGTACACCAGTACACAGTACACCAGTACACCAGTACACCAGTACACCAGTACACCAGTAAACCAGTAAACAGTAAAACAGTAACCAGTAAACCAGTAACCAGTTAAACCAGTAAACAGTAAACCAGTAAACCAGAAACCAGTAAACAGTTAAACAGTAAACCAGGAAACCAGTAAACCAGGAAACCAGTAAACCAGTAAACCAGTAAACCAGTAAAACCAGTAAACAGTAAACCAGTAAACCAGTAAACAGTAACCAGTAAACCAGTAAACAGTAAACCAGTAAACAGTAACCAGTAAACCAGAAACCAGTAAACCAGTAAACCAGTAAACCAGTAACCAGAAACCAGTAAACCAGAAACCAGTAAACCAGTAAACCAGTAAACCAGTAAACCAGTAAACCAGTAAACCAGTAAACCAGTAAACCAGTAAACCAGTAAACCAGTAAACCAGAAACCAGAAACCAGAAACTAGAAACTAGAAACTAGAAACCAGAAACCAGAAACCAGTAACCAGAAACAAACAAACAAACAAAAGTTCATGTTAAATAACAAGCTTTCACTGCTGTCTAAGCAATGTAGGTGCGTTCGTAACGCTAAAGAGTCAATTTGCACTTTATTACAGCTGCATAAAGTTCAAATTCAATTATTCTATCAAAATGGTGTGCGTATGCGCGTCGGAAGATCGCCGCGAGCCGAAATTAAAACGAATGAAATAATAACATAAATAGTCACAAAATGTAATTGCTAAAGATCATTCTTACTGATTTTCAATTTGGTCGGCTTCGCGGTATTATTTCTTTTGTTTTAGTTTCGGCACGTGACATAAAATGCATTCGTTTTCACGACATTACATCAGTCGAGCACAATCCGCGTTACCATCTGGCGGACTTGATAGACTACATTCTGTCAAAAAGATTTGGAATGTGACAGTTATTTGTTCCTAATAAAATAATAATAGTAAATATAATTTATGTACTATAATTATAACTTTGGCCACTCTTCTGGAACCCACTAATATTTAAATATTAGTTATTAGATGAACATATATAGAGCTGAATCCCACACACCGCCCTATCACCAGAGTGAAGGTTCAGTCCAGATTTTTTTGCGCTGGCTATAAAATAGGTAAGAACAAAAAACTGCCACATTCCAATTTTTTTGACAGAACGAAGTCTGTCGGGTCAGCTAGTTTATCTATATTATTGCACAAATCAGAACAGGAAGCGAGAAGGTAATAAACTGTTTATTTGTCCAAAGTGACCTTCAGCGCAGTCAGAGATATACACATAGTGTTACTACACATCGCATAAGGATTTTTTTCTTTTGTGGGATGATAATTAAAGCTAAAATTAGTAAACAGCTTAAACATTAGCAAGAACATTTACCAAAACTAAATTTTACGGATTTTATCGCGATAATTTATTTCATCTTTGTATAATCCCTACAGCAGCCAGGGTAACCAGGAAACTGATCTGACAGATGTCACAGCTTTCACGGGGCACCTATAAATTTTTAATTGTTGTTTGTGTTTCGATCTACGCAGAATAAAGTCTTCTAACCGTATGCTTGGGATTTAGTTTAATTTTATTTACGTGACTTTGGCGGCTACAAAGCGGCCCAAACGTGGGGGTTATATAAAAATAAATTTAATAAACGCGATAAAATCTGTAAAATTTAGTTTTAATGAATGTGTAATATTCGCGGAAATATAAAAAATCTTTGTAAGCAAAAGAAGATTTAAGTCAAAAACAACAAAAAAGCCACAATGTGCTGGAACGCGGTATTAGTATTTAAATACAGAAATTGATGCATACTAATATATGATGTCAGCATATTGGAAAAATCTTTGTTTATTTTTTTAGATTGACATGTTTGGATCCCGCGTACCCCGGCTTCTACCGGATCCTGTTGTCCCAGCCGTACGGCCAGGAGGACGCGCAGTTCGTCGACGTGATCCACACGGACGGCGGCGGGTTCGGCTCGCCGCTGGCCGGCGGGCACGCGGACTTCTGGCCGAACGGGGGCCGCTCCAAGCAGCCCGGATGTTTGTCGCCGACTATATTTATGACAGTTGAAGGTATAACTACAGTATACACAATCTATCGTAGTGATATAATTCTTGACAGTCTTATTTCCTCGTGACTGAGCGTCGTGATCATCATGTGTAATGAAACACACGACGACTTACTTGGCAGTTATAATGGAGTAGTTTGCCATTTCACATACTAGTTCGGACTAGTATGTGCAAACTACTCCATATACTCCACATTTACTGGTGGTAGGTCTCTGTTGCCGGAGACCGTCTGGATGGGTACCACCGCAGCTCCTATTTCAGCCGCCAAATAGTAGTGTGGTTAGTGTAATTACTGGGGTAAGACTTAACACCTTATGTCTAAACGACGAGCGCAAAGTGGTGCAGTGTATAACATCTTAACTAGCACCACATTGTCATTGGCAAGCGTATCACTTACCATCAGGTGAATGTCTTGCTCGTCTCGTCGCAAAGTAGTATAAAAAAAAAACATGGATATGCGATGACCATCCGTGCTCGGGCATGGGATGGTCATCGCATATGTATGTGTAGGTGTGCTCGCGATGTTTTCACCGGTGATATATCTAATTAAAATATGTTCGTAAAATGAAATAAATTTCAGATTTCTGTAGCCACTGGCGCTCGTGGAGGTACTGGGCTGAGGCGTTGGGCGGCGCGCAGTTCTCGGCGCGGAGCTGCGTCGGATATGACGAGTTTCTCCGCGGGAAGTGTCGCGGCTCGCCCATCGTCTACATGGGGTTGAACGCTAGCTCTGAGTAAGTTTTTACTGTTTTAAGTAACGTACATTGTGTTTTGACTAGTTAATGTAAATTGTAAAATAACCACTGACTTTAAACACAAGAAAATAGGTACATTCTAAATATATATAGAACAGGAAATGAGATCGTCATGATACATACCTAGAAAGTATAGACTGGAGACTTAACAAATATTTGGTTATCCATTAGTACATACTTTTTATTTGTTTCCATCAATGTGCTTTGTTATTTTATGAAAAACTGGTAGTAAGTAAGTCTTTCTCATAAAAAAATTCCGGTGAAAAGTGTTATGTTATTTTATTAAAATTTGTAATGGTTTTAAAATGGGTTGACGATGCGTCGAGAATCGTAGTATCAATAAACTAGCACGCCATTCATTACATTTGCATCAGTAATTTATTATTTTCGTTACAGTTTACGCGGTAATTTCTACTTGAGGACCGCGGCCAAGTCACCGTTTACTTTAGAAGATAAGGGTGCTGAATGATGAAGATGCACCCAATAGAAATATTAGACAGTACAACGAATACGATTTGTATATTTAAGTAGAACGTTAGTTTTCCCTCCGTGCTTTGTTAAAATCGTGTGTTGATCGTGGTTGGTAAAGCAAGGATAATGTATAAAAAACTGTCGATCTCAATTTACATAAATCCTAACGAAATAATGCGTTTTTATAATGAACACGGATTTATTATAAAAGCGCCATCTTTTGACAAAACCTTAAACTATTACGATTTGGTCAATAGTTAAAAGATGGCGTTTTTATTAGCAAAGAATATTTTTAATAGCAAAAGTAGTATAGTATAACTATTAGTATATACAACAATCCTAGAATGTTAGAGTAGTAGCAGAAGAACTAGAAGAGATGGAGACTGTAATTATAAAGCTCGAAGTAATTGTGTGACGGTACATGAAATAAATGTAGGTGGCAATAAAAAAGTTAGCAGAGAAAAACTGTAAATAGATTAATAAGTATTTATTGATAATTAATGCGTACATTAAACGTATGTAAGTCGTTTATTACTGGTAATAATTACAAACTTAGGTTATAATAATTATTGATGTAGCTTTCCTCTTTTTAGAGGCCTCCCTCTTACAATTACCAAAAGAAACTGATGGCATATCTAACTTTTAGCAATAAATTCTTTTCTTTATCACACACCTTATAATCGATAATACTGCTCGTTTGTAATGTATATGAAATTATAAATGAGACACACAACACAACGGAACAAAGTCATTTAATTATTTGCCATATTGGTTGCATCTATTACCATGTATACATTTCAACATGTTACTCGTATATGCATCCTACATATATATTAGTCTGATGTTCACAGTAGCATCAGACCGTAGTAAGGATTATGAGCATCTCCCATTGTTCGTGCTGGGATTAAATCTTTAGCATGGTATCATGATAAGAACACATTGACTTTCTATTTTTTTTAACCACTGTTTTTACCTCTGAGAAGTACTGAACCGCTCGTGCGATGTTTTAATGTTAATATTACCCTGCCTACCGAAAGGCTGTGTTGAACACCATAGGAGATTTCTACCTCCTTAAACTTAATGGTCGGGTCCTTGAAACCAGATCTCTTAAATCTTAATAATTAGGCCATCATTCGACAATCCCTCCGCAGTACTTTCTCGCGTAATTATACATTGTATTTGTCATTAAAATTATGCGATTATTCTATGATGGCTCCTTTGTGTTAAGTTTACAGTATTACTCTCGTGTCGAAATGTCTTCAGTCTTCTTCTAAGCTGTCTTGTAGTGTTGTGCCCTTCGTTTCAGGTAGCAGTAAGCAGAACGCACCGGCTGCGATAGGGGCTAACCCGAATATCAGTGTCGGCAGCCAAGACACTGTAAGCGACAAGTTGGACACGAAGGGTGCTATCATAGATCCTATCCTCATCGACATGGAGCTGGACCCCATTGCCATGTTCCTAACCACGGTTGGGAAGAGTTCCGACGTGTAAATGTATATCGTTACAGCGACTATCGAAGCGAAGCTGATACCCAGCGTCCCTAGTGTCAGAGTGATCCAGAACGTGTTGGGGACAACTCCCAGTAGCACGCCGCAGATCCCACCCAGTGTGAAGAACATCGCCGTCGTGATCTTCCTTCCTAATCTTTTAATCAACCATATTGATAAAATGCTGGACGGAATCTGGAACAAAACGTCGATGCATATTAGTAGTGATCATATTGTATGGAAAGCTTTGCGCCTTTCCTGGATGTGTTAAGAAGTAATGCTAAAGTGCACCAGTAGATCTCTGATCAGGTCGTAGTGAACAGAATGGGAACGGATAGAATTCGTAGATAACTATGAAGTTCCCAAAAGGCAGGGCAATTAATGGTACTAATATCTGCCGAAAAGCAGAATATGAAAGCACTACACTTCGCTCTGAAGGCTTTGGGTCTAATTAATTTAGTGTTTATGTGATGTACTTCATTGTATTTTTGTAAACACTCAAACTAGTGTCTCATCAGTTATGTTCAGTCGTATCAAGGTGAGTTTTTTGTTTACCTTTATTAAAACAGAACAGAGCTGCGTTGTTATCGATTGCATTTCCTTATGACATTTACATTATTACAACAGGGTTTTAAATGAAGAATTACCTTCATTGTACATTGCAACTGATGAGGAATTTTTTTGTCCTCAAAGTATCGGTAAATTTCCATAATATTAATTGTTATACCTGAATAGCGGCAGCGGCTGCAACGCTTACGAAAGGATCCGGGCTGATCTGACTGATGTACTGGTTGAAGCCGAAGTACGTCAGCCCGCTGATGGCCCACATGACCCAAGAGCTGATGGTCTTCAGGCGCAGAGATTTGCGCAACAACGCCGTGTAATTCAGCTTAGGTCCCGTCGAACTAGACTTGATGCTCTGAGCTAATTTTGTCAAGCTCTCTTCCACTTTCGCTGTCGGCAGGTTATTCCTGGAGAAATTATAATTTTTGATTTAATTTCAACTAGTTTACCTTTTATTCTTGGTAAGATTACTTTCCGTTTGAATTGGTAGAAAACAAATTGAAGCATGTAGAATTTGTAACTTAATTAAAAAAACTCTTTTGTGTGACTGGAGAGGATGTCTTTA
Source organism: Byasa hedistus (assembly GCA_029286795.1). Taxonomy (NCBI): domain Eukaryota; kingdom Metazoa; phylum Arthropoda; class Insecta; order Lepidoptera; family Papilionidae; genus Byasa; species Byasa hedistus. Next base: position 368,339 of record JAGSMW010000012.1, on the reverse strand, counting down.
GAACCCCACTTTAATGGAAAGTGAGAGTTTTAGCATATAGATTCCCATGATGATACATATTCTCCCAGACATTTTTATTGACACCCATGAAGGAGCAATCAACTTGTTTTCTTTGATTAAGAAGTTTCCTTGTCAAGTCTTCCTGGTAATCTTTTACGCTTATTGCTTAAAATGTTTTTGTTCCAACAATACTTACATTTCACAAGCTCTCTTCACTATGACGGTTGCCTCCTTCACTTTCCCAACACTGACCAGCCACCTCGGTGACTCGGTAAGCAGGAAGAAGTACCCCAGGTATATGCTAGGTGGCACTGCCAATGCGAGTGAGTAACTGTCCCAGCGCCTGAAGTAGTACGCGAAGAGAGGTATTGTCATATGCCCAACGATGAAAGGTATTTGGAAGAGGCAACCTAAGACCTCTCTGTATTTAGCTCCAACCGTTTCCATAATAAGAACGAAAGAGACGACCATAGTTCCAGACGTCGCCATACCCAAGAAGAAGCGGAGGACTGTGAAGGTGATGTAGTCAGGTGCGAATGGTATGGCGTATCCGAAGACAATGAGGGCAAATATCGAAAGGAGAAAAGTGTTCTTTCTTCCATATCTGAAATGATACAGAAGTATTCCTTAAAATTTAATAATCAGAAAGAACGACGAGTCTATTATTAATACATATCCTTTCGAAAAGAAAGTAGAAAAGTAGATTTTGCAGAAATGATTAATAGTAAATTTAGTAATGCTTGATTGCAGCGTTACTAAACAAACATTTCATCAATTATAACTCATCTTAATTCATTTACGTCTTCTTTTATTTTCTTTGCTGTTTACAATCCTTTAATTTATTTATCATAGTGTTTTATTATGTGTACCACTTTGCTTGTTTATCGCAATGACATTCACCGCATAAACTTAAGTTTTGGACGTGTAATTACTTTGTTAATTTTGTTTTCTGATAAAAATATATGCCAGGGTTAAACGTAGATGCATTTAGTTTTAGATTAAATTCTTCAAGATAAAGAGATCACTTTGGCGTTTACTTCAATTATAAAATCTGAATTTTGAGTGCAACATTCGTTGATGATATTAATTTAGTTCTGTATCAGCTGTAAAGTTAGTTTTAAGTTGATTGAGTGTTAGCTGTATCGTTCAGAGTAAATATTTAGTTTTTGTCCTATTTTTCTGGTAAATTTTAGAACATCTCAGAGTTTTCTTCTTGATTGTTTGGTTGGTATTCAAATCTATTACAATTTACTTTGTGTATTAACTCTGACTAAATGTTACATTTAATTATTTCTCTCGTAATGAAATCAGAAAGAGTAAAGATGCAGCTGTACACGGAATGATAATTCCGACGCCGACTATAATGCCACAAAGATTATTTTATTTCATTTGTAACTGTTTCAACTACGTGACGGATTTTCATTGTAAACACATTGCATGGATCCGTTTGTAATTTACTTAATCAGAGTTTATTATGTACTAAAATTTTACTGGCTTCAGTGATAGTTGACACGGTTGCTCCGCTGTGAACATAAACAGCCTACGGCAATACCAAACAATAAGTGACATTAAACAGCTATCTCTATGGGTCTTCTCTTACAAGGAAGTAGTGAAGGCCACCCATCCACCACGCTTGTGAAGCGGTTTGGCAGATAAAAAATAGTGAAATCAAATTGATTATAAACAAGTTCTTAAATGCTGCGCCGGTTAAACCAGTTTTTTGTAGCTGTTTACGTCAACGCATATGAAAATGTATCAAACCCGAAAACTTTTTGTTCGCATATACAATAACAATGGATAGATGAACAATATAAATGTGTAGTTTAAGGTAAGGTATTCTATTATTTATTTGTATAGTGACCTTAACGATTCCAGATTCGACGTGCTTTGACTTACAAGAGACTCGTCCGGCAATGAATCGTCGTTTAAGATGATAATAAGTAACATATTAACCAACATATGTCTTTAGTTACATGTTAAAAATAACGAGAACGACTATGTAACATTATTAAAAAAATCGTTATACGTTATTGGTTGTATAACGTTCGCAATTATAATTCTCAGTCACCGTTAACAAAAGAATTTACATTTTACACTGCGGCTTCATCATTTAAAATGGTTTTAGGTTTTTGTTATAGTCTATCTAGAAACTATAAATAAATGAATGAATCATGAATGAATAAATAAATAAATTAATGAATCATGAATGAATAAATAAATAAATTAATGAATCATGAATGAATAAATAAATAAATTAATGAATCATGAATGAATAAATAAATAAATGAATGAATCATGAATGAATAAATAAATAAATTATGTTATAATGATTAGAAATACGCTATAATTAAATTACTTGTCGTGGGAATCATTGGTACAAGCTGATAAGTGCAATGTTTTAAGTAAACTGCGTTTTATGGAAACCTAAGAGTCCTATTTTTATCTACAATTATTTAACACTTGATTTCACGTGGTGTTTAACTGACAAAGTCGCTGAAAAAGCTAATCAAACTCAAACTGAAGCACTGGAATCGAACCAGGGAGCTTCACGTTAAAAAGCAATTGCTTATCTATAGACTCTCAGTAAAACCAGCTCACCGGTTGCCATTTTATAAATCTGACTGGTTTAGTATAAAATTTAGTGTTTAAGCAGCGACTGCAGCTAAGTACTTAAAACTGGTTCTGTATAAGTAACATGTGTTTACACGATTCATACATACATTTGTATAATACGCGAAGGGACACTTTGTATCTTATTTCGACATAGTATATTGCCTTGACATCCTTTAATAACATAAGGCGCCGAACCCGGAGGAAAAGTATAGTGTATAAACGTTACTTTTAATATGTATGAATGGCGCTGTAGCTAATGTATTAGCTACAGAATGCTTCAGCCTTGGCCAGGGATAGTAAGAATTACCATCTTATGATTTAAGACGATTAATAATGTGTTGTTGTGTAAAATATATCATTTATAATCAATAATCGTAATCCTATCGACTTTTAAATATTTTTATGCAAAATTTTCATGGTAATGTTATTTACACCGTATAGTAACATTACTACATGGTTTCAAAGTTGAAATGCAAATGCCTGTTAAAATTAGCTCAACTCGAAAACTTTCATGAAATGAAAACATTGCAATGTTTATTGTCAATTATATAATTACGACTCTCACGAATATTCATTAGCTTATCTTACTTAGTCTCAACTTAACGGTAGACTGTAGATTTCTACAGATAACGGAAACTAGTCCTAGGACATAAATAAAATTGAAGTATAGAATTGTGCAACTTTCATTAGCGCGGTGCAACAGGTTAAAAGAAGACTTTATAACTTATTTTCTAAGCTTTCTTTATTTAAAGATTAGTTTATATGTTTTTGTCGTGTTAGAGTTACTTTTTTAAAAAGTAGAAAATTAAGTAAACGTTAATTAAATGGTGGTAAGATTTTCAAGTGTCATATCAATCATGGATTGAATAATGAAGATTAATAAATAAGTTTATTTATACGGTCCCGTATATTTACTAGTTCTTATCAGTTTTGTTTTTAAATAAAGGGAGATAAAACTAAATATTGAAGGTATAGACAACAGCTTGTCAATGCTCTGATTGTGGGCTGCAGTCAGTCAACGTTTATTATTCGCGCGGAGATAAGAAACTGTGTGTATGTTTGTAAACAGCGGCGCTGTTGTGTGCACGCGGTGTTACACCGCAATCTTCTGTGATCCATTTAGATGCCTTCTCGTCGTGATTCTAGCTGTATGACAACACAGAGGTTGTTCGATTCCGGATCCTCATATTTGGATCTGGATTTCCAACATTGCCATACCAAACTACCAATATCAGAGCCTGAGTTCTCCGTGCGAGCACACTTCACTATTGTCGGTGTTATCATTTAACGTTGTATATAATTGAGATTTCATTAAACAAATCTATATTATAAACTCGAGTAAGCAAAACAATTTTTTTTTTAATATTAAATATCCAAAGATCGGTATACAGCAAGTTACTTTAACAAAACTAAGTAAAAACTAAGAATTTAATATAAAAATAGGCCGACTAGTAGAAACCACAGAGAGACAAAAACTTATATCGATATCACAAGGAATAAAAAGAATGAAAGCAACGACTCACCTATCTGAGAGGAATCCAAAAATAAAACTGCCGATTAACACTCCGAACTGGAGCACCGTCTGCGTGAAGCTCGCCAGCCAGGCCCTGCTGCAGACCAGGTCCCACTCCGACACGATGGTGTTCTCGAACGGGCTCGGATCGTACTCGTACTTCAAGCAGTCGTCGTAGCAGGTCGAGTTGTCGCCGATGTCCGAGGAGTTGGTGAATTCTACACACCAGAAGCTCAGTTTCGGCGTCAGGAACAGGATCGCCATTTGGACCCAGCCGGAGGAGAACTTCACCAGTGACACCGTGGCGCAGACCAGAATCTGCCACCTCCCGATGTGGCCGAGCAGGCTGGCGAAGCTGTCCTCCTTCGTGACGCCGCTGCTGGTTTGCGAAGCGATCTGGATGACCATTTTCGCTGATGTACACTGTCACCTGCGGGAGAGTGTTCCGCTTCAATGTAAGCAATAGCGGCATGTGAAATGTTACATTATGTAATTGTACATCGGCGTACCGAGATACTGCGAGTGGCTACATGGTGACTATGCGGGTCAGCAAGAAGTTGTTCGGCGAGATCCATAAAAAGATATGTAAATGAAATAAACTAAAATATTGCCTGTAAATTTTTGTTTACAGATAGAATGTTTAAAAATCATTTCAGTATTGAGAGTAATTGTAAATGGTGTTGGGTTCGAAAAAACCCTGCCATCAAACAAACTCCACCGAACCGAACCTTTGTGAACACTTGGAAAACGTCGGTCTCCTCGCGATGTTTTCCTTTACCGAAAGCTCAAACTCATCGGCTTCGAACCCATTTCTCATCGCGACTCGTACACTGCGCCATCGCTGCTTCATCACCATTAAAGCGATATGATAGCCTAACATTTCTTTTATCTGCAGCGCCTTTCAAACTGTCCTACCCAAACACAAAGCTCCAATTATCGCATTGAAATGAACATTACCTTATCGTTGCGATGAAATGAAGACAGCAAAAAAAAATAACCGTAAACTTAGCACTTATTTTTAAACTACTAAAAATACACTAGTTAAATAGATAACTAAGTTTTAAATTATTTTCTTTCAATGTTATGTTTTATATCAGCGCGCGGCGGGAGGGAGCGGCGCGCCGGAGGACTGCCGCGAACACACTGAGAGGGCCGCGCCTCCGCACTCACGAGATCACCTCTCCACGATTACACTCAACCAGATCTTAACTCTTAAGGTTAATATTCTGAAACGCGATAAAACTTACAACTCTTTACTGTTAACCTTTTGCTTGTGTACAAATCAACGGGTCAAGCTGGACTTGAAATTTGCGTTAAACATTCATAATTGAATTAATTTTTTTTTTATTTATTGAGTTCAGATGCTGTTCTTATTCCTTCTCTCGTGCTGTGAGGTGAGTTCAGAACTTTTGTTCACCGAACATATCTATCGTGTAACTAAATAGACACTTTTCGTACATATCCTCCGGTCAGGAAATGAATGTTTTCTCTATCTCCATTTATATTAATATGTAAAAGTTTTCTTGTCTCATATCAGCTCTTCTCATGACATGTCCTCATAGCACCGGTCTATTACGCTTTTACTTATTGTTACCACTTTCAATCGCTCTCTTCAGATCTTATTCTTTCTTGTTGAACTTAACATTTTCTCCACATAGATCGTCCCTTCATCCTTCTCTTTTCTTGCTTATCACCAGGTGTTCCAACTGAACACACCCAAAATAAATACCTCTTTCCGTATATTAATAAAGATGAACTATTTTAGAATAGACTATGTTTATAAAATTTTATTCAAACACAATTTCTATGAATTTATTGATTACATTCTTCTTTATATAATTATGACCAAGTTTCGCTCATTACGATAATGCAGTAATTTTTGCATACTTTCATAAAATCGCTTAGCAGTAATAATCCTACCGCTAGTGATATTGGCTTTTTATATATTAACTCGAAACCACAGTGAGGTTCAGCCATGAAACCATTACATATTTAATCGCACTAAACACCACCGGGACGATTTAAGCGCAATCTTACTTAATTGATCCTTAAGCGCTTTAATTATGTAAATTAACAGTATTCATTTATTAAATCCATATTTTAAGAGATTAAATTTAAATTATCGCTTTACAGTGTGAAACGATTATTCAATTGATTGCGACGTTTGGTAATTTGAAATGGAAACGAATGCACCGACCATTTTTTTTATTCTTCGAAACGTTCAACTGATGGTAAGTGATACACTTGCCCATAACGCGGTGATAGTTAACATGGTATACATTGTGGTCGTCGTTTTAAGTCTCGTTACCCCAGTAATTTCACTAGCTAACAGCGCCCTTCAAACCGGAACACAGTAATGTTTGACGGTTGAAATAGGAGCTGCGGTGGGCGGTAAGGATGGGGGTCCTCATCGCCTTCACAACGACTCCGAGGAGGACGATGGCTGGACGTGGTCTCCAGCCATTGTAAGAGAACTCACGAGGGTACTGGGGACTGCATGAATCAGTCCCCGGAGCGAGCTATCCCAGCATAGCGTTAGAGAGGTGTCAGTTGTGTTCCGAACAGAGATTCAGTCACCGCTCCAAACGTTGAGGACGACCACCGAGGGGGTTTTAGTGGGTAAAAATCTCCACATAACCCTGTCTTCCCGTCTTCTCCCCAGAAGACAGTGTATCTTTATGAAGATTTCCCCCTCGAAAAAAAAAAAAAATAGGAGCTGCGGTGGTCGGACGGTCCCTACCACCAATAACCACCTTTAAGCGAACTCGTATTTCTCAAATTGTGGTTCTCGGTGTGGTGATCATCAATTTTCTTGAATATACCTTAATTTTTATTAATATATAATAAGTATATATGAAGATTTTATAATAATACAGGGTCCCCATGAGTCAATACAGGAATTGCTGATTCCGTATCCTGTATTTGCATCATCTTCTAATAGTTCGTTTTTATAGTACAAATGTACATTTTGATGTATACGGATAAACGTATTTTCAGGAAATGTATGTTAGTGGTGAAGACATTACTAAAGTTGCAATAACAGACTTCTTTTGTTTGTATTATGAAATTGTTAACAAGTCTAACAGCGTAATTGGACCTTTTATCCCTAGTCCGCAATATCGGCGATGAAAACTAGTTAATAATGTTTTTTGTTTAATTCTTAGTATATTAACAATCTGTCATCATCACAAGTAATTGTATATTTTTATTTCTTTATAACTATTGCTTATTTAGATAGCTGTGCAGTAAATTAAATGTCTTTTTTTGTTATTACATGTAAAATCAAATTTATTAATAGAGTGTTCTGTATCGTTTTTCAAAATGGAAGCAAGACAAGCATCTTCCTGTGAGCTTAGGCACTACAATATTGCCAGAGTGCAAAATATATTTAACCAAATAAATCTTCAGTTCTTACAATAGCATTATATGTAAGCATATCTGATGTTGCACTGCAATTTTAAAGCTCTCACCTAAGCACAAAAGTTCGTTGAGCCCATTACTTATATAACAGTGAGTTACAACTTTTTTTGTTTAAGTGCTCTCAAACATTCGTTGGGCAATGATTTCAACACGAGAGCCCCCGCGCCGTGGGTCGACGGCCAACGCGAGACCTTCTCGTACCGCTATAAGAAGTTGAAAAATTACCATTGACTTTGCGAAATCACATTGCTTTTAATCAAACAACAACTTTTTGTGATGAATATAATGGCGGCGTGGTGAAATTTTGAATATGCAATGAATTAAATGAGTTAAACGGTGCTAAAGACTTAGTTCTGCGAAGGTTAGTCCTATTTAGTTATTCAAAGAATTCAGTACATTAAATATTATATATTGTAGTATAGTTAAAGTTCAGGATCCTCTAAAGTTGATAGCTTAAAAGAAAGCGTTAAAAAATAAAATACAACTGACCATTCGCATACAAATATGTAAGATTATATTATCGCACTAATTCACGCGCCGCGAAAGTGAAAGGAGTAGAAAATGTAATATTACAAAAACTCCACTGTTTCAGAATGTTATTAAATAACGATACATTATTAAACTAGGTTAAATTTTAACATTTTAGATAAGTTACAACACGGCGGCGATGCGCGACGTGCGGACGGTGCGATAGCGGAACTGAACTCGAAGCAGACGCACAAAGGCGACACGAACATGCCTCTACTCCGCTGATAAACTCAAGTGCTTCTTAACCTGAAGCACCGGCAACCCGGTTATGAACAGGTTAATAGGGCAAGTAATTTCAGTACACCGAGACTAAGCAACTTGCTTTCTTACTTAGAGATCTTCAATTTTATTTCAGACCTGTTTGTTGAGTTGTACTACGCTTTTTTATTTATTTATTTTAACATAGACTACGAATCTATTTGATAATAAGCAGCGATGTAATCTTGGTGGTAAAGCGCACTAATTAAGAAAACGCCTATTTACTCTTTTCTTGAAAACCTCCACATCACACCTGTCCATCATAATGCAAGTACGTTGCAGCAACAGCATTGCTGTGATCAGTTATCATTATTTAACATTAATAAAACATCCGCCGACACACACTTGGCCAGCGCGACTTAGAACATCTCATGTAAATAATTCCCGGTTCCTAAGATGATAAGTTTTATTACTCTAGTAGTTTTAATAACTACAACGCCCCTTTAATATTTACACAGTCAATAGACTTTATTAATCTATGCTAAGTAGGATAAATGATAAACTTATTTCAGTTTTAAACTCATCGTAAGTGTACCATTTTCTTTAACGATATTTAATTTGGTTTACAAGTACATTTACCTTTAGTGTTATTCTGTACACACAATTAACTTACTACACATTACAGAATAATAGTAGAATCGTGCGACGGTAACAAACAGTAATCTAGGTAATCGGGGACAGTGTGCAGGTAACACGATCTGTGATAGTGATATGTCACCGATAAGGCGATACTGTATTGTGAGAATTGTTGTGTTAATGATGAATTCACAATCATCGAGACTCGTCAACGAACTTCTTTTTATCTGATTCGTTGTGATTAATCTTATCACATCACAACGCGTAACATGCAGCAACCGTTCCTCATCATTCACAAAATGATCCTCAGTTATTATATAACTGTATTCAAATTCGTATATTACTTATTAAAGATTCGTTACGACAATTCAGTATTGCAATCACATAATGATTATCGTCGAGACGGTCACGAGGAAAGATCCTCGCGGCTGCGTTGAGGAAAGAATGCTGCAGTCACGTTACACCGTGGTCCCCGCGACCTTCACTTCCAACTCATTGTACCCACCGATTTCCTGTCCCGATTAATTTTTATATCAACACCAAAAACCAGTATGTTGTTTTGAAAAGATATGGTCATCGATTCGATCTGGTCGTGAATTATATTCTCGCAGTATCTAGTGTTGATACATCAGATACAAACGTAAACAATGACAAGTTCGAGTGGCAAGTTAGTTAACTTAAACCACATCAAATTCTTTGCATGTGTATACATTTTTATCAACCTTGGGATATTGCAATATCAAGTTTCTTTTGTTTCATTCTTAAGCTATTTATTTCATTAACATTGTTATAGAAGAGCGAGATTTTTCTAATACAAGCATACACTTGCTTACTAGAATATCTCAACCATCTTTTTGTTATCAACGATTGGAAATGAAATAAATATTTTTTTTTTAAGTACTACCTCACCGAAACTAACAGATATGTTTTTAATTCAACTACTTCAGTAGCGCAGCTGCTTAACGCTTGCCTCTGAAACACGATGGTCTCTGATTTGATTCCAAAGTAACCTGGTGTTCAGATGATCGCAGGTTTTTCCCTACCATCTCTAAAAAGTCACCTTTCTCATATTATAGCGACAAGTGGGTATCAAAATATAACACGTAGCGTACATCTCCATTTACAGAGGTCTGTAATTAGAATACCAACGCGAGCATTAATGTATTATTATAATGTGAGCGGGTTCAAGGACGCTGTCACTGGTATACGAATAAGTACGGAGTCCTGTTATAATAACTTAAGGCTTCAAGCGCAATGTGATGCTATGTAAGCATACTAACTAGTGCTTCATTGCTATGAACATCCTGCACATTTTGTCTTTTGTATGTTTAAAAGAAAATCACGCTGCAATACAATAATATACATAGTAATGATATACCTATTTTACCTTAAATAATTTTTCATACAAATTTAATATGAAATAACCTTTATTAAGGTACAAAATATGTCGTTATGCGTTAAGTTTTTACTGATGAGATAGGTTTTGATTTTGACAATAACTTTATTGAAGTGAAGATAAATCTTCAGCCTGTAGATGTTCACTGTTGGGCATATGCCTCCCCCAAAGATCTCGACACCGATAGTCAGTCCTCATTAAGGAGTGTCATCCATCTTTAGAATATAGAGCTGCTATATTCCAAAGTTAACAATCAATTTAAGCATAAGCTTTTCAGAGAAATTTCTAAAAAAACTGACAAAAGCCATCCAGCGGGGCAATGCCACTAGATTGCTCGGTACTCTGCCCGATGAGGACGACTTGGGACATTTTTTCTATCCTCAGTGTTCCTTTTTGTTTGTTATAAGTTAAGTTTGTCAAGTTAGCAAATGTCCATGTGACAGCCGTGCTGTCTCTGAGCTGCTTGTACATACCAACCTCCTTACAAAGTTTTTGGTTTGTATATATAACAAAACTGATAAATAATTTTAGCAACCAAAAAAATTAAGTAATTATTTTAAAATCACGTTAAGTAATTTTTCGTTCAAACTTACTTAGAACTTATTTGTTAATAATCCGGAGTGTTAATTATAAAAATGTTCAAAACGTTACACTCGTTGGTAATTAATAATTAATAAAACATATTGCCTGTGAAAATAAAATAGCAAATAGTAATTCTATCAAAGTTGCTGTATGTTATTAGTTGTTAATTTTGTTGTGAATTATTTTGTAAATATGAGATGAGACACATGTTAGTAGTCTGGTTAAATAAAATTAGTAGTTATTATTACTACGTTTTATTATCGCATTGAGGAATGAATCGAGTGTTGGAGTAGCATTATATTACAGTGGAATAGTGTTTGATATCGAGGAAAAATAATTGTGATTACAAACATTCAGTTAGTAAAATAGTAGGTGTGGCTACTTTTTAAAAGACTGAATTAAAAAGGCAGGGTATGACTTAAAATCGTTTCGTTATAAAAGACAGATGACTGTAAGTCTCGGTACATTACTATTTGTGCAGTGTACGAAGTGCCAGCTCTGTGACTGGTGACGTGTGAATGTAAAAATTATGGCATATTGAAGAGATATTTCTAATAATAGAAAGGATGTTAATTAAAAACAATTTAAATAAAGTATTAGGTTTACTACAATAAGCATAAATTATACATAAGCCAAGGGCAGTCTTATGTATAACTTATCTTTTTCTCAGATTCTCTAAGTGTACGTATGATTTGTGTCATATTGACTCTGCAGCAATGCTATAATGGTAGCAGTTAAACAAGTTCCAAAAACCTCTTCCACCAAACTTCGTGTTACAAAGTGATCAGGTTATCCGGTACAGCATAGAGGCCACGAAGACAGTCTAGCAACCCGCGCACCCCCTCTCCTGTCTATTGCAATTCTAACGTAAAGTTTAACTTTCAATTGTATTGCCTAACATTTGCAACGTAGTAGGATATCCTTGTTATGGCGTTGTAAGGCCGTAAAGGCCCTACAAGGAGATGCGCGGAGGATGCGTGATCTCAGCCCGCTTTCTATCGCGTATGGAAGCTGGTGAAATTGATTGTAGCTTATTCGGAGGTCGGGGCTTTCGCTGTTTAGACCCTTCTACAATACCGTGAGTACATCTTTTAAAGTTTCAATTGAATTTAGTGTTGTTGAACTTTGTTTTATTAATAACCTTCTACACATAAAGAGATTTAAATAAAAACTTAATGGCAAATTATTTATGAAAAGCTACCGATTCAAGTTTACTCTTCCTGAGACTACACCTCTATTAAAAATTGTTTTACAGGAGGGTACTGTATAGTTTTAATTTAAGTTTTCATTCAAATTACCATTACATGCAGGTTTGACAAAACACAACGTTTAACGTTTGTGTGTATGTCCTGTTTTTACAGATAATAGACTAAAGTGAAACTTATTTGTTTCAATATTAAGAATAATTAATATTTTTCATTAATCTGCTAACGAATTTTTTAAGGTACGTCATTATGATCCTGCGCAACGCGGCTTACATTGTTTTTGCAGCTTTAATAGTCAACGGGGAAGCGTTGAATGAAAACACTACCGCGTCATACAAACCGGAAGATTTGTTGGCGTAAGTAATTCTTTAAGAAATCTCATACATGGAAAAGTAGACATAAGCTTTCCTGATCCATTTTACTTCGTAAAGCAGTTTTCTAAATTCCCCTTTACTTTTCAGGAGAATCTTCAATCTAAATACAACAACTCAAAGTCGCGAAAAAAATGGATTTAGATTTGAAGATGATAATGATATAAGCGACTCCGTCATTTTTAAACCTAACGAGGAAACTAAAGTTCAAAATTACATTCAGAATAATGACGAGCAGCGTTTAAAATTTTCATCAGTCGATGGCACAACCTCTGGTAGAATACAAAAGAAGACGCGCAGGCAAAGGGTACACAGGCCGCAAGGATTTGGTTTGGAGTATCAAGGTCCTTATTCTCCTGCTTCTCTCCGGCCAGGTGGTGCCGCACCGCCGTACCACGGTCCTTGGTATCCTGGACTTGCACACAGTAAGTATTGTTTTTTACGTAAAATTAATACAAAAAAGGCTGAAAGAAATAGTTAAGTAGCTCGTGACACTGATATTGGTTAAGAGGCCACTTGTATTTAATAATGATGGTATTAGTTATAGTATACGGTGTAACATTTGTAAATGGTATTTGTGTATATCATGTAAAGAACATTTTTACCGACCATTATCCGTTCAACGTATTCGTTTAGTTTATTCACTGTCATGCGATTGTTGTTTACGGCCTGTTGTTAGTTCGTTTGCTTTGTGTTCCAGGGCCGCTTAAACGTCCAAGACCTTCCCTGGCTTCGGAGGCCTTGTCGTCGGTCACCGAAGCCCTGACTTCGATCGCGCTGTACGACGATAAGCAGTGTGTAGCGCGGCTGCTGTGCGAGGCGGCCGGCGGCGGGGCCCTCGGCACCTCCGACACTCTGCAGTCGATGGCCGGCCTGCAGCCCTTACTAACGTAAGATGTTTAATTTTAACATTTATAAAAGTACGAAATATGTATAGTTATTTTCTGAATAATTCAATAAATATGTTCTAAATTTGTTTGCAAGTAAATACTTCATAAAATACTGGTCTCCGTCGATGAGCTATGAGATAAACCAAAATAGTTAACAGACTAAACTATCGTCTTCTTCTTCACGTGCCCCACTAACTAGAGAAGATTGGACTATAATGAATGCAAAAATAAAAGTGATATTTGAATTTTAAAATTATCACGCAGACAAATCGCATTTCACAAAAAAAAATCATTAATAGTGCCGTTTGGAAGCTACCGCGCGGTAGACGTATTTAGTGTTGAAAAACAACCCTTTTACTGCTAAGCTCCAGGAATTTCTATTTCAAAGTATAATGTTATTCGATGGAAGACAATAGTCCCGACCTGGTTTTAACCAGTGGCCGATATTAATGGTGACAGGATGGAGACTTACGAGACATTGGTCACGCGTCGCCATCGGCCGCCGAGCTTCCACGTGAGGCGACTGCCAACGCTCCCATAACGGGGAATCGAAACAAAATTATAACTGTCCCAATTAAAGGTTACAGGGAACGGTAGTTTTGACATAATACGGCTACCGACAGATATAACTAACGCAGTAACCACTTATTGATGGACTTTAAATGCAAGGGGTAGCACAGCAGTTGAAATACAGTTAAAACTTTCGAAGTTAGAATTATTTGAGACAAAATATTTCGTGTTTTGTTCATTCGATTAAGTGACTAAATGAGGATTTTCGCCTAAAAGATAAGTGATACGCCGGCAGATAGCAATGATGCACTAGTTTGAATAATGTACATATCACCACACTGTGCTCGTCGTCTTAAGACATGATATAGCCACGGTGTTCTCCAAACTGTAACACAGTAATATTAGCACACTGGTGTTTGGCGGCAGAAAGAAAGGCTGTAATACCGTTCTAGACAGTCTCCGGCAACCAATGGATATAATAATGAAAAATTTCATGATTTTCATCACCGACACATCAGAAGTGTGCAAAAGAGAACTACGTTAGGAAAAATTAAAAAAAGTTTTTAAACAAAGCAGAAGTGTGTTGTTTGTTTTCATGAAAAAAAAAAAAGATTTAATTTGGGATTGGAAATCATTTTAAATTTTTATGTACCCTTTTATTTTTAATTTAGATCCTTTGCACTGCGTTTCAGGCTACTTTCAGCATACAGCGGCGTCAGCTCCAATCCGCTGTTTGTTTTCGGTCGAGCTGCTTTCCTTGGTATGTCATCGAAGAACAATCCAGCCTCTTGCCGCTACGCGTATCCGCTATGTCCCTCTGACCCGGAACAATTAGTCTACTACCTTAACAACCACAACGGCGGTTTCTTCAGATTCTTCAACGCACCACAGCGCGGACAGCAAAGTTTAAACCAATTCTATGACCAACTATCGCAAAATTATGACATTAATCAACAAAACATTGGACAATACAACGACGTAATCTATCATCCAAATCAACTACAAGATTATAATTCGCAGCATTACGGAGCTGCGTATCCTTACCAACAAAATAAGATTGAGAAGCGCATACAGAATAGACCTGAAAAGTATTTAGATTTTGACGATGATCTGAATTTTGATGATGCCAGTAATCATAATACTAGATGGGCATTTCCAGAAAGTGAAGACTACATTAAAAATAATAACATTAGAACTGGTAAAGGTCTAAAGTTTCCAGAAAATGTTTATACAGATTATACAAAAATCACCGAAAACAAAAGAGATCCAAGGGGATTCGTATTCCCAGGCAGTCAGAGTAAGATTTACTTAAATAACAATCAATACCAAGAAAATGACCCGGACGCAAATATTAACTACAACTATAATAATGACATTAATCAACAAAACATTGGACAATACAACGACGTAATCTATCATCCAAATCAAATACAAGATTATAATTCGCAGCATTACGGAGCTGCGTATCCTTACCAACAAAATAAATACGGTCCTTTAAACAACATAAGATTTAAAAACAGCGATGATCTTAACGAAACAAATAAGATTGAGAAGCGCATACAGAATAGACCTGAAAAGTATTTAGATTTTGACGATGATCTGAATTTTGATGATGTCAGTAATCATAATACTAGATGGGCATTTCCAGAAAGTGAAGACTACATTAAAAATAATAACATTAGAACTGGTAAAGGTCTAAAGTTTCCAGAAAATGTTTATACAGATTATACAAAAATAAACGAAAACAAAAGAGATCCAAGGGGATTCGTATTCCCAGGCAGTCAGAGTAAGTTTTACTTAAATAACAATCATCACCAAGAAAGAGACCCGGACGCAAGTATTAACTACAACTATAATAATTACATTAATTTAAATTCCGACTTCTACAAAGGATATAACGATAACTATAATGGGTATAACAAGGACCAATCTATTCAAACAGTTTACGTTGTCAGAGGTAATGGCGATCCTAACCATCCGGAAATTATAAAGTTGGAGCCAGGACAAACTGTTCACTAGATACCACTACTTAATAAATGCCAATCAATTTGTAATGTAGACGTTTAAATTGTAGTTAATTTAGTTATCGTGAGATGTCAAAAGACTATTGCTACACGTGAAATTGTTTTCAACTTTAAAGTATATTATTTGTGTGATTAAATTCTACATGAATCCTGTAGAATTTAGTAATGGGAACTCATTTATCCCATTCAGGTCAAAATCATCAGCATATTAACTTCACTTTCAATTTTAGTGAGATCAGTTCTTGAATCACTTGTCCCAAGAATTTTGTTAATAATTTGAGGCAAAATGATCATGTCATCGGATTTTAAGTGCTTTATTGTTTTTTTTAAAGTCTACAATACGGTAAATGCGTATGAAAATTATTTTAAAATTTTTGTACCCTTTTATTTTTAATTTAGATCCTTTGCACTGCATTTCAGGCTACTTTCAGCATACAGCGGCGTCAGCTCCAATCCGCTGTTTGTTTTCGGCCGAGCTGCTTTCCTTGGTATGTCATCGAAGAACAATCCAGCCTCTTGCCGCTACGCGTATCCGCTATGTCCCTCTGACCCGGAACAATTAGTCTACTACCTTAACAACCACAACGGCGGTTTCTTCAGATTCTTCAACGCACCACAGCGCGGACAGCAAAGTTTAAACCAATTCTATGACCAACTATCGCAAAATAATGACATTAATCAACAAAACATTGGACAATACAACGACGTAATCTATCATCCAAATCAAATACAAGATTATAATTCGCAGCATTACGGAGCTGCGTATCCTTACCAACAAAATAAATACGGTCCTTTAAACAACATAAGATTTAAAAACAGCGATGATCTTAACGAAACAAATAAGATTGAGAAGCGCATACAGAATAGACCTGAAAAGTATTTAGATTTTGACGATGATCTGAATTTTGATGAGGTGTTGTCAAGGATATATTTTTAAATAACGTGTCTTGATTTAGAAGAAAGCTACTAAGAGAGTCGCCATGAAAAAAATATATATCACCAGTTAAGCTCTTATTTTTAAAGTCTACAATACGGTAAATGCTTATGAAAAATTTGGAGCCCTAAATTTCCTTTTTCCTATTACAGACACATCAGATTCAATACATGTACCGATTCGTTTATATGTGAAATAGTTAAATAGAAACCAGTTAAGTGCAACTGGAATCTAATGCCACCGGTTTTAGCATTGGACTTCAAGAGATCCGTAAACCACCTTCCACCTTCGGACAAGTCAATCAGTATGAATGGACTCGACATTCCTCGAGCTGATCACACATTGATGATTGATATTTAATAATCACTTAATGCGAACATATTTACATTGCTATAATATTATTATGTGATGGAAAAATGGTTTTACTTTGTAACGATTGTCATTGGTACGTAATAAATAAAAAGCATTAGAATTGATATGAAGTTTGCTTTTAACTAAAATGCCATTTCGTTAAACGTGAACTGTTTGTAGTTGGAATATTGGTTTAAGGTGCGGCGGTGATATTATGGCGGCAGATTGGTTGAGAGTGGTGAACAGAAAATATAGATTTTAACGTTCTTAAGTATGATTTATTTAGGTTCTGCGCCAGGACGCTGTGCATCATTCACCAATTAGGATTGACGCGTTGCACGGTCAGTCGTAAAAGTGCAACATAAAATCGAATTAAACCAAATGATATAAACGGAACGATGCTCCGATCTTGAGCTGACCCATCAGATGATGGGAATGAGGTCTTTGGACCTGTTCGTCTCTTTATAAGGAGCGCATCATTACTTAATTTATTTACGCATTTTCGTTTGAGGATTCTACATAAAATTTCACATCAAACGTAATTAATAACTATTTATAACTTCAGAATAAGTACATGGTGTCAATTGATGCGCTTTATCAGGAAAAAATTAAAAAAGTCGTGTATGTAATGTACCCAATATTTTAATAAATGCAGTAATCAATCAAAATACAACTTTAGTATTTTATCTACAGCGTTCTTTAGACAGAAAACAAGTAATGTTTGAACAGTTCTGCTGAGTAGCAGAAATAAGCGCCGCGGTGATATTTGGACGGTGTCTGCTTTAAACCAAACAAATATTAAAGTACTATTATCCATAGAAAAAAATTAAGACTCTTTTTCGTTAGAAAACATGAAAATTTACTTAAGAGGACAATTATGTCTACCGAGAATCGAACCCGCAATGAATTCAAACACGTTGCCGCCGAGTAAACAAGACGCTGTGACTTACATGCCAATGAGGTCCGCGATGACAAACGCTTCTGTATAACGAGTGCCGGCGTGATGGAGTAGGTGCTGATGTCCTGGCTGCGGCAATACCACACATTATTAATAATCGATAGCTCAGCGTTCCCACTGATGGAGTTCGAGGTCTCACAACAAGAAAGTGAAGGCTATGTCCACGCTGGTCAAGTGCAAGTTGGCGGATGCTCTATATCTTCGAAAGTTGTAGAATCAAAACATTATCTACTGGTACTGCACTAAGTGCAGCTTGTTCTTCGCGATTCTAACTTGTGGGAGCTTTATCTTATTTACTATGAGTAGGCCTATGTTACAACTTATAATGATGGGCAAAGTAGAAGGAAAAAGACGTGTTGGACGCCGAAAAAAAATCCTGACTACGGAACATAAGGGAGTGGACTGGTATCACCAACGTGGAGCAACTGTTCCGGGTGGCACAAAATAGGCAGAAATTCGCAGAACTGACGGCAAACCTCCAGTAGTGGAGAGGCACTTTAAGAAGAAGAAGAAGGACTGTGTTACATTTCATTACATAAACATACAGAATAAACACAACATTGTCATATTAATGAAAATTAAAGAGAGAAAGAGGTTTAGTTATATTGTATAGTAAATTTTAAACTTTTAAAAAACTTATTTTATGACTAATAATATTACCTTTAATCTTATTATCATAAAAGTTGACTTAAGTTTTATATTACAGTTAAAAGAATAAGATTCTCTGCCTTTACTACACAACATTGTAGCTTATATATAATATAGCATTGTAGTTTTAAAGTAACGGTAAGTCTTGTGTAATGAAGGTTCTTTTAGTATGTTCATACAGCAACATATTGTGCTTTGATCTTCGCTTAAGACATCAGGTAGCTTTTGCTATTTTCTATAGTTAAATTAATTATCACACTACATGCTGGTAGTCGTAGTGTTTCGATGACTCCTTCGATGTATTTATCCTTCGCATAACTACATAAGGATATTTGCTTGAGCGGCAAGTATGTCGCTATCGAGTGATCTGATCTCCGATAATCTCGGAAGGTTCGTGGAAGCCCCGGGCGACTTCCTCCGCTTTGATGTCACCCACTCTGTGACTGGTTCATTTGAATGGTATGTATGCTTAATGCGCGAGTCGCGGAAACTTTTTACAATAGAACGCTGCGAAAATAGACATTTAACTTTCAAGTTTCAATAATAACATTCTTCAGTTATGCGCATTATGGATGAGCTTAATTAAGGATCTATCTCCCGACGCAGCTAATTTTAATTAATATGGTAAAGTTGCGGTTTAATTTTTGAGTATGCAAGTCTTTACATTTTAAGACGTTTACAATACTCCTACTACTTTATAATACTACGTTTTCTCTGTCGTAATTATTATTATAATGTTTTTAATATTAAACAAAACTATTTACTATCAAACACATAAGGAGATGACTCAAACTACTGTCATACGATGAGTTCATCACTTCTTTTTCTTCCTTAAGTGCCTGGTTTTTACAGGAGAGCAGTTGAGAATTAGTCTGTCTTGGGTGATCAATTTTGTCAGACATTTTAAGAAAAGATAATAAGGTAATAAGTAGCAATACTCTTCACTTAAATTAAAGCCTGCGTCCGATGAGTAAATTTGTAGTTAGACATTACAAGTTTTTTTGGTCGGTAAAATGTTATTTAAAGAAACGAAAGTTTAAGTAAAAGATCTGTGCGGTGACACAGCATAAGAAACTGTTTTTTTTAACTCCACCACAAACATTTTAACATCCGTATCATCTTTATGACGTCTTCTGCTGAGCATAGGTTTCCCCCAAAGATATCCAAACATGCGCCGCCCTCACACAGCAGTTCCCAATCTTCGTTAGATAATTCTTCTTCTAAGTCGTATTTCCTCATGACTGAGGGTCGTGGTCATCATGTTTTTATTGAAACACACGACGACTCTCTTGGCAGTTATAATGGAGTGGTGTTGCCATTGCCTTCTCCATTTCACATACTAGTCTGACCACTGATGGTCATGGCATAGACATGCAGGTTTCCTCACGATGTTTTCCTTCACCGTCAAAGCACGTGATATTAGTTGGTGTTTATGCTAACTGCACATAAATTGAAAAATTCATTGGTGCAGGCAGGATTCGAACCCGGTACCTTCGCATTGGAAGGCCGGCGTTCAAACCACTAGGCTATCACGGCTCCTTCCATTAGATAATAATATTCGTTATATTGTAATAATGAACATGTAACTTTGATGCTGCACCCATTTGTTCTCTACTTATCCCTATGGTAGATTAAAAAAGGTATTTTGTGCATTTTTAAACACAGTTTTTTTTGTGGTGAATCTACTCGTAATGAGTCCTGCTGGACTTGCTGCTGTTGTTGTTGCAGCAACCTTTGCTTCTTAATTGTTTGTCTATTTTTTATATTGTAACTAGTTTATTTGAAAAAAATATTTAATGCAATGACCAAGCGTTTTGATTTTGCTGCTTATTTCAATAATTTCCAAACAATACGTCATAAATATTTGCCTTATCATGTCATCATGCATGATCTGTGATATATTTACTCTATTGATCGTTCGGTTTATTCTATATTCACATTCACATTTGTGTAAGTATACACAGTTTAGAACATAACGTAATATATGAAGAAATGATGTATGTATATATTATATATGTAAGTATTATGTACGTATATATGTAGATGTTGTGTATGTATGTATATAAGTGAGTATTAATTTAAACTAAAATCAGCACCCGCCATTCCTCTCTATTCCACTGTCAAACATTCTCCCGGGGTTGACTGGTAGAGAATGCCACTAGGCATTAAGTCCGCCCATTGTAACGTTTTGGCGTATACAATAAAGATTTTTAATAAATAAAATAAATAAATAATATATGAGAATTGTTACATGAGCCCGCTACGCAGTAGAAACTGTACAATTTCAGTGTTTCCATCCGGGTATGATGTGGGGGTCTTCAAGAAAAGAGTGAACAGGCTTTTTTTTTTATACTACTTTGCGACGAGACGAGCAAGACGTTCACCTGATGGTAAGTGATACGCTTGTATAACAACGCGGCGCTAGTTAAGATGGTACACACTGCACCACAATGCGCTCGTTGGTAAGACATAAGGTGTTAAGTCTCGTTACCCCAGTAATTACACTAGCTACAGCGCCCTTCAAACCGGAACACAGTAATGTTTGCACAGTACTGTTTGTCGGTTGCAATAGGAGCTGCGGTGGTACCCATCCAGACGGTCTCCGGCAACAGAGACCTACCACCTGGTAGTGCAGTGGTCGGACAGGTCAGCTGCACCAGTTCTGGTGACTGTGATCGCCGCGTGGGCGTGGGCAAGCGGGCGGTGAGCGTTTCCGTTTGTCTATACGTCGGACGGTGTACTCTGGCTTTAATCCGTTTCACATTAATCTTAAATAATATATAGGCGCTAGATGTATGAATTTTTTAACTCTGGGTAATGTTCACTGGAACAGCTTCGGAGTATGCAGCTACCCTCAATACCAGGTCCTGGTGATAGTCCAGAGAGATGCAGCCTAGTCACTAGCTCAGATTATATGTACCGCTAATCACTGTAATATTTTGTTTATCTAAGCTACACACATCCAGACGGTCTCCGGCAACAGAGACCTACCTACCACCTGGTAAATTCAAATACTTCTAGACTAGTGCGCTTTATCACCTAGATTACATCGCCTCTTACCATCAGGTGGGATCGTAGTTAAGCACTAGTCTATCCAAAACAACTGCTGCTACATAAATAATAAGTGAGTTAACTAGAAGTGTTTTTTTTTTTTTTCTCATTCCCCTGCGTGTTTGGGTCCGGGCCCTAGTTCTAGCATACTTATTTCTCGCTTTCATTCTTCATATCAATCATTCCGCTAATTTTCTTTTCTCCTTTCATTCGTCACGCTCTGGAGTGAAGACTCCCGCCGTCGTACATTTGCAGCGCCTTTGTCTGGAGAGACCTGTGGAGCATCCTTATACATTTTGCTGAAACAAATCATTCCACTTATTTTCTAAATGTTCTCTTCTTAATTCTATTTTTCTGTTTCTTACAACTAACATCACATTTGGTCTCTCCTTAATCTCTAATATCAAAATTTCTTAACTGTAGCCTAATCGTAATATCACAGTAAATTTTTCCTTTTTAATTTCTAATAATGTCTTTTGTATTATTTCTTTCAGTTACCTCGGCTATAGTTCTTCTGCAAAATTTCAAGAATATTGGACGACTAGCGTCTTCACTCATCAGAGAGACGAAGCTACCAGCGCATATCCTTTTTCCTATCTCTATCTCACACTCCATGCGCTCCCTGCCGTATAAGGGACAGGAAGCGGTCACATGCACCGCGGTCTGGTCCTCCGCGGGGTAACTAGAAGTGTTCGCGTCATTAAGGACGAAGGCTTCGTTAGAAGTATTAGCCGGCGGCTGAACCGAACGGCTTCGCGGCGAGTTGTGGCGCGGATCGGTTCAGCCGACACCATAACACCACCATCGCCAGTGAAAGTGCAAGCCCGCGAAGGACGCGCTCCGCAGTGCCCGAGCGAGCGTCGAACGGTGCGGACGTGCGCGCGCGCCGCCTTCCCCTCCCCCCACTACGTCCCACACACCCCGCGCAGTGAACACGAGACGCGTTACGCTGGTTTAAGTATGTCAGTTAATTTTTAACTTTAAACGCAACGCGATAGTGCCCCGCGGGATCGAACCCGCGACCGGTGCCACTGATCTCGGCGAGACGTTCCTGTTTAACTGTATCCATTAATTGTTTGACTCTTAACAAATTTAACAGACAATATATTGCTAACTACAAAGACAACAGTTTTATCACCATTTAACAGATATAAAACCTTTTTTCGTTTCACAATTCTCATTTTTTTTCAAATTTCAAAGAACTATATTCTAAACAACATGAAATTGTAATGTTTATTTATTTCCATTTGATCTATTTAGTTTATGTATATTCATATATTAATTTTGCCTAACTCTTCTGATCATCTTAAATAATATCGTTTTATCCTACTTTTCTGTGTATAGTTTCCCTACCTTTAACACGACACTGGCAATATCTTCTTGCCATACACCAGAAAAAAAAAAAACTATATTCTGGACTGACAAATGTAAGATCAAAATCGTAGCATTAAATAGTAGTCAAGTGCAAAGATTGTATTACAAAACGTTCAGCGGTTAAAATGGTTATCAAGTTAATGCGATCGCTGTTAATGTGTCGTTTTTTAATAACTTTTTATGTATACATTAGTCGTTATCTATTTCGTATACGTTTTCGGGCGATTTCGATAATTTACAACTAGATTAGATAATGGTTGTAGGCCTTATTGTTAGAGTTTGTTTACTGCACCAAATGTTTTTTATTCAACGAATCCGCAGAAGAATGTTCACCTGGTGGTAAGTACCCCGCCCATAACTAGCTAGGATAGTACACACTGCACCACGTCGTCCTTGTGACCTTGACACGCAAGATATTAAGTCTCGTTAACCTAGTAAGTTCACTATCCCTTCGAACTAGAACATAGTATTGTAAATAATCTCTGTCAAGTGACGCGTAGTTACTGAATTTACTAGGATGATGAAATTTGTCAAAACTATCATATTTTTGAGATTAGTAACTCTCATCGCATTCAAGTTTATTAACTGAAAATTAAGTTATAAATTTGTTGAATTTCTTAAGTTGTTTTAAACTTTACGGTCGCGAAAAATACTTTTGTTTTCATTCATGAAATTTTCGCAGTTGCGGTAGTAAATTTATGTCGGTGTTGTAGTAAACAAGTTATAAACTTATTCTCGTGTCTGTTTCAGTTTTGAAGGGATACGAATAAGTGTAGACATGTTAAAGTTGAATGAAGTCTTTGTAGAGATATTAAGTTATTATTGTTTTACGTGGTTTTAAAACTGAATCGTCAAATCGCTGTTTTTGTGCGGAAACTGAGAGTTGTGTCCTGGCTCTTAGATAAAGTTACAAGTATTAACTAAGCAAGGTTGTTTGATGGACGCACAGGCGGATTAATGTATTTATCGTTAATATACATTATTAAAGATTAGATTGCGATGTAGTTGTATGTTTATAACGCGTTGCTTAGCAACGGAAATGTATCACGAACAACGTAACCGTAGAACACGAGCTTTTGGGTTTTCATGACGATAATTATAATTAAATAATTAATATTTCATGACAAATATTAACGAAAAGTAATCCTAGTGCTGCCATCTATCCACTAGACTGGAAAACTGTGGGTTGGTTTTTAAGTTTTTTATATTTTACTTATTGATACATGCCAATCATAAAGTTATGAATGTTTATAGGAAAATGTATCTCATCATCTCAACCGTTGGAGGTCCACCGCTGGACATAGCTCTCATGTTATATATACATAACACGGTCTTGCGTTAGTACTGTGATTCATATAATTTTTTTAAGTAAACGATTTCATTATATTATATTTTGGTGTGTTTTTGTGTGTTGAAGTGAAAATAATATTGACCTTTACGTGACCTCAGCTAAAAATGTACGGGAACTTAAAAATGTACAACTTAAACTTCATTACAACACAAGTGTAAATAGCGGATAACATTAATCCTTGTCGCATTTATTTAAAACACTTGACTTTACAACAATGGTAAAAAATACCATCACATTGAGAGATACCATCGCATTGAAGGTTAACATACCGTACCTCTTCTGCTCATCAAACCAGAGCATAAGTTATAAAAGGAAACCTAAGTTAAATGTCTTAAATTCTTCGGTAATTAGCATGTGTTAAACTAGAACTACTTGCGTTTGTGGTTAAGCGGTTAAATCGCGCGTAAATCACATTCACTTTCTGATTATTCTTTCCCAGTAATCAGCTGATAGCGCATTAAAAATCCAATTATAGTAACGCTATGTTTGTTTGATGATAAAGGTGATAACGGGTGATGAGTAAGTTTCTCCGGTCTATCGGGTTTAACCTGACACTTTTTAAGGCTCTAAGATTACAATCACATTCTACTTTTCGCTTTGAGGTGTAAATTGTTTAATTCTAGTTCAGTAATTTCGTTATGCAAATCAAAATCCATCGCGGACTAGTTATTGATATAGAGGTCCCAGGTTCGAGGTTTTGTGAAGCTACTCGTTAGCATCCTCATATTGTTAATCCTCATACTGTTCGATCACGCGTTACCATCATCAGCCTCAACCTAAACATCATGTGAATGTGAGGATTGGACCATTGTTGAAGTAAAACATAAAGCTGAACTTAGAACTTATCAACGCAGAGGCAGTTGTTAAAATAAAACGTAACGCGCACTTAAATAAAACGACACTTCCGGTAATAGCACGTCCCGTAGCAAATAGAAACGTAAGCGCGTCCATTATCAGCTCCAGATGACAAAACACTTGGAGCGCGTGTGGCGGGTACTTGGTGTATTTATATCCTGACGCAGCAGCCGCCGCTGCTCCTCACGGACCGGTAGCATCGCGTACCAATTAATGCGATCGCTTTACAGCATTAACGACAATCGACGAAAATTATCGACAAATGAAATGCTAAAAGCGTGTTCTGAGAACATATACCAGAACAAAATAATAATATACTGGCAGACACTGCACAGAGTCAAAAATAACTAAAAAAAAAAAAGTTGTCAACTATGCTGGAGTCACTTATATGTATTGTCACTTACGTGTTAGTTATATTGCAATGTATTTTGAAACATTGTAATACATCCTGAAGGTCAGGAGTATTCATATATTTTAGATCAATTACAACGGGACTTGTAAAATAGCTCCATGTCACCAGGCAATGGAGAGGAGTATTCTCGGAGTTTATCAGAAATTATGAGATCTGTAGGTTACATAGCCATACTTTTTTTTTTTTTGGGTTAGTTTAAAGCCGCGCTAATGGATACGCGACTATATCTAACTTAGTTTAAAGCCTCGCTAATGGATACGCGGCTACAACTTTGTTTAGATATAAACAAGGTTTTTTGGTTGGGTTGTGCCTCAAATTTTGTAAATACGGGTTGAATTGGTATTTATGTGTGTGCAGTTCGTTATAGAAGATTTGGTAATTGAGTTGGATAGATGAATAATTAGTGCTTGGTGTAAGTAGGGTTAGGTCATTTTAAGTAGTGATTGGGAGAATAAAGTTGAGTGTGGAGAGTTGGTAGAATTTGTATTGGATTTAAGTAGGAGCGGTATTTTGTTAGGTGTTTCGATCTGGCGTTGGGTCGAGGAGTGGATGCCGTGGCATTTCACTATCATACGACCCTATACCCTTAGTCGCCTCTTACGACACCCACGGGACGAGAGGGGGTGGCACTATTCTTTCACCGGTGCCACACGGTGGGATAGCCATACTAGACTAAGAAGGTCCTCTACTAAAGTGGAATGAAGACTTGGAGAAGGGAAGCGAGGGGCTGATCAATGTGGAGATATTTGGGACAGGTCTTCATGGCCAGTTGTAGATGTCAATGAAATGATACAGAAACAGAAAGTTTCAGAAAACGCGACTTCAGCTTACACGTGAATCCTTCAGTTTTAACTTGGAACAGTAATATATGAACAGCAGACACAGCGATAGTACTTATCTAGACAACAGCAACGGATCTATAATGACTTCATCATCAGTATATATCAATTGATAGGTTACTGTACCATTGCGGTATTTTCTCCTGAAAGTGGTGTCTGTAAACAAGGCATGTAAAGAAGCGACGCCGGGTACCGTGTGTTGTAGCAATAAAATGGCCGCTGGGCATTGCGTGACCTTGGAGTATTAACTGTTATATACTTAAAACGTTTGCATAATATATTTACAAGTACAAATACTGTAAACACATTAACTTTCAGTCATTATTAACCGTTTGCGTTTTAACACGGAGGTCTCTGTTTAAAGAAAGAGGTTACGACGAATTTTATCCCGATATTTAAATTGTGTATTACGTAGAAGTTTCGAGTGCTTTACAGCAGCAAAACTGAGCTGATGGATGTCATGACGTCACAGCTATCATGAAATACTTACAGCCCGTTTTTACTGTAAATATTAGTCTTATTTTAATGTACAATAAACGTCTGATTAAAAAAAATTGGTGTGAAAAGAGTGGCCATCACTGTGTGGGAATTAAGTAATTAGGAATCTAGATACAGGCAGGTTCTAGTTATAGCTTTATGAGTAATTGTTTATACGCAGGCTGCGTATTGACACAGCTGTGTATGTTTGTACCAATTTGTAACACAGTGCGTTGTATTTTCATAGCTTCGATCGTATATTTTTTTTTCTTCATTTCATATTCAAATACTTTATTGATTTCCCATGATAGTGCTCGTGCGCAGGTACGTGTTTGTTTATATTTATTGAAGCCAGGAGACGAGCTCGTGCAGCTGATGGTAAGTGTTTTTTTAATAATTACGAGTTCTACACTCCGCGGCAAAAAATCAAGATAAATTATTGTAATTTCACAAATAACAAGAATGAGCTATCTTGATTCGATGTAATTTGTAGAGAATTTGATTGAGTTTGATTCCAGAAGAGTAAGAGAAGTGAAAAGTGGTGAAAAAGTGATGGCAAGTATGCTAAAGGGGAATCCCAAGGTAACAGAAAGAAAATAGCAAAAGAATAGTACGAATTATATACTAAAAGATATCAATTTGTTATTGGAATATGACATGTAGTTATAACAAAAGGTTTGGGACAAAATCTGTGGCAAGAGAGAAATAGAAAGACTAAATGTTACAGGTCAAAGCGGAAGGGAACATAGTCAAAAACATGATTCAGCTAAATGTAGAACAGTCTGATGTTAAGTAGTCATTATAACTTCAATTTAAATGTTGCAGTTAAGAGACTGGTCATCTTATATTCAGACAATAAACAGCCCACTGATGTCCGAAAAGTAGATTGGGCCCATTCGGTGTCAGATTTATGATTGAGCTCTGACCAGTTCAAGAGACTCGGTCGGAGACGCTTCGGCGTGAAAGGGCAAAGTTTACCTTAAGAAGCGATTAGTTCGTTGATCTGCATCGGTTGAGGAGTGGCCGATGAATAATGCATCGCTGTACCGCTTCCAATAAACTGGATGTTGTTTTTGGGTCACCAGGTCCGCTGCGAGGCATCTTCGGGACGCACCTTATTGACGTGGATCCATGATCTTGCGATAATTTACTGTGGTCGCACTAGACGCAGAGTCTTTAGTTCTAATCCCAACATTGAGGCACATATAACAAACCAGTGATAGTGCTATCTGTTAATGAATATATTTAAAGACTTGTTTAATTAAGTATTTAGATATAACTATCATAGTTTATGATAACGTAGTTTGCATTCATCGCTGATTTTAAGTTGTATTAAATTTTTAAGTTATTGATACTATTTCCATTAGCAAAGTTACTCTATAATAGTATGAAATCAATTATTTTTTTATTGATTAAATAATATGTTAAGTGATATAAGGAATGTTGAAAAATATCAACTCAATTCCGGACGCGAGTAAAACTGCATGCAATGATTGCTATGCATGTTAACTTAGTGTATTATTTATAACGACACTTAACCGACGTACCGCAATGAATACTCAGTCATCGTTCAGTAAGAAAAAAAAAAGTAATTAAGTATTCTCTACACATCTCCCATTAAAACGCATCCGTCCACTTTACCGACATTTTGTACTGTTACAAAAATAGACGCGATTACTTTTTAACTCTTATTTCAATATGTGTAAGAATTTAATTGACATGATTCTGTTTACTTGCCAGCAAATGTAACGTTGTAAAATTTTAACCGGCAATCTGTGTAGGTTACTTAAACATTACCGCGTGACAGTAAGTTGAAGCATATTACTAAGCGTGTAAACGCTACAATCGCTCGGCGCCGCCCGCCCGCGTGCTGTACCGCGATCACAGCGAAATTAATTGAAAAACAAACATTAAATTCAAATGGCAGCAAACATAAAAAATGTCAGCTTTACGATACGTACAAATATTAATTATTGCGGGTGTGAGGTCTCAGTGACCTTAAAAAAATTGTTGTTTTATCTCTTCAAAATTTAAGTCAATTGGTACAAGGTCAGCGCCACTGGCACCTTTAATTTGCGAGACCTATTAGCCAAGTGATGTATTTCTATCTATTTATTTATTAATTCTAAACAAGACACACCTTAAGTTATCAGTAAGCTGTCACGAGCTCATAACTGAGGAAACGATTTACAGAGAAAGAGAAAAAGAAAGTGATTAAGTACAAATTGAACGGTGAGCGTTATAAGAGTTCCTCTATGTAAACTTAAAGATGAATTTCTGCAGCTGCAGAAATATGCTTTACTGCGATAAGAGAGATTTATAAGTAAACGATATATATACTAAGTATTTTTCTCATATCTTATTTAGTTAACAATGCAGTACTTCAACTATTGAGTGAATTTATAGAAAACACTAAGCTCGTCTACAATTTCAGTCAAAAAATTAAAAAACGATATACGAAAGTATGCGTGATACTCTTTTTTAGAGGGGGTTGGTAAAGATATTTAGCGATAAAATCCGTAAAATTGAGTTTTAATAAATGTGTAACATTCGCAGTAATATAAGAAATCATTACCTGCCTTCATATTTACCTAAATCCCGCCGCCGCGCCGCAGACCTCTTCCGTCTACCCTCCTATGACCGACTGTTGCATTCGCTGTTGCAATATGTTTATTGTATTAAGTAATATTTCTGTACGCTCGCAATGTTGGCTCACCTTAATATTATTGTTTTTCTCGCCTAAGTGAATTATAAATATTCTTGTGAGAAATAAAGATTCTATAACCTCAAATCTTAGGAGAGATACAACTCCAGCAATCAATCTTCAAAGAGCGCAACAAGATGGCGGCCGGCGGTTGCGTAATATAAACATAAATAATTGGTATTTAAAAGAAGTTTTAAAGTTCATTATGTTTGGAATTTGTCCCGTCATCTTTTGATCTTCCACTGTTCGGGGTTGGCCCCGCGGGACCCGGCGCTATTTCCGTCTCCGTCGCGAAACAGTTAGAACCGAACCCGCCGCCGCACTTCCGGCATTGCGTGATATTTTTTTCTATGATATTTTCAGATGGCATTTTAACTAGCCGATGGAGCGGCGCATCATATCCGTTTCAGTCTTTTCATCTACAATGGGTTCACACTCGGCAAATTGTACGCGGTGTTAAGTGATAATGAGTTCGTGGTTGTTTTTTTCATGAATACAAGTATTAGGAGAGGTTTTGCAGTTAGCTGTTAACGTGTAAACAATATACACAATGCAGGACGGACACAATGCGGTGCAGTGCACGCCATCCTTACCAGCGCCACATTGTCATGTGTTGCGACATTTAAAGAAAACAATTTGTTACACTACGCGCCTCAACTATCGCAATGAGTAATATATACATGTAAACACTTGACATTGTAATTGCAATGAATCGACTAATTGCGACGGACGGATCTGGAGCTCCGATCACGCAGCATGACGTTTGTATATTTGATGTGCGACATGAACCCAGCTGCCGTTCATGGTTGAAAGTTTGCAGAACTGGGGCTAGTTAAACTACTAGTTTACTTTACTCATGGTGACGGCGCTATGTGGTGCTGTGATATTATTTTTTTTTTGCGCCAATTTTTTACTTGCATCCGTGGTGCAGTGGCTAGTTGCCGAAGGTCTACGGTTCCGAGTCCACATGTAGAGCTTAGCTGATGGTAGAATTTTACATAGAGCTTATCTTCTTGACTTATATTTATGTTTAGTCCTCCGTTAGTTTCAATAGGTACGGCGTAAGTCAAACTTAAACACGGTAAAGTTTGCACATTTGCGGTGGTAATTACTTGACGTCTTCATTGCCATGGTGAGGCTTGTTGACAAGCGGTAGTTTTCAAATCTTGTGTAAAGTTTTGAAGGAAGCCTCAGCTAGTAAAATTCACGAGAATTACAACATTACGTTTCGATTCGTCGATTGCAATGTTATGTAATGTAAACATTCTAACTAGCGGGGCTTTGTTAATTCTGTCATTTAGTTCGTGAATTCTTCAGTCAGGCAAATCAGTTTGTGGTGAGCAACTCGTTACTCATGTTAATTAGTAATTAGAAAACTATTTGACCTGGATCTGGGCCCAGCCCCGCGCGTGGGGCGCGACGAAAGCGAACCGAAATGCGGCGAGCAAACATTACATATCGGATGGTAACTTATCGAGCAGTTAGTGGGGAAACTTTCGTTTTAGTTATTTTAGTTTTATTTTCGGAGAATTGACGAGTTATACGAAGTGGTATTCGTAGTTGCGAGGGTGCTGGGGAGGGAAAGACCCCTTTAGGAATCATACAGTCTCTGTGCAGGGCACTGTAGCATTCCGTAGATTTCAGGGCCTCTAGCAACGCACTGATGGTGACCACCGAGGAGTACCTGAGGAGTAGTTGACAAAATAAATTAAACAAAATAGAAAGTGGATAAGAAACGTCAATAGGGTAAAAGCTTGTTGGTTTGTTGTTGTTATAATTGATAATTATCATCTTAGAAGCTGAACGTCCACAGCTGGACCTCTATGTAATAGTATATAAAAGAATCTGGTAGAATATCACTTATATTCCACAAAATACAGTCAAAATTTCTTTATGTCTCCATTAACGTTTTTTTGTGTAAATATTTGTAATGCCTCGCTGTGCAGACGGTCGCTTCAATAACTTCGTGTTAGTTTAAAAATTTTCAATCTCTTTCTATCGAGTTAAGACTGTTTGTGTTATAATATATAGTGAGAAATAATGTTAAAATAGCAGATAATTAAAGTTTAACTTCTTCAAGTGAATTTAGTTAACAAATCAACAATCTTTAGATTCTCATTTAAAAGATAAAACTTAACATTCTGTTAAGTATAAGAGATAATCTATTTAATGTGTTTTTAAAAGCTCTTCATTTTAACTCACAAAATGAAATTACAATTCGCGTGCTATTACACTAACAAAGTTTGTATAGATATTTTCATTATATCTAGATTCTAGAATAAATATAGATTTCCTTACTGAGATGAACTTCTTTTGATTATTGAGTGTATTCGCTTAAGACTTTACTAAAGATAAAATTGAGACTAAATTATATATGCAATGAACATTCGTACAGCGTAGCTTTAGGTTTTACTTAACAAAATCTAGAATGTAGGTCACGTTAATTTGCCGTATAGTCGCTAGTAACGTAACGTTTGTGTTTGCACGTAACCAGCGGCTAATGCCGTGCTAATGTTGACATGATGATGCGAGGATACCTGCGGCAGGGGAGACAAACAGAAACACTGCGATACGAGATAATCGCGAAGGCGGTGATAGTCCTGTTCGAAGGCTGAACATCTTGATGACAACTGGGTTCGATTCCTACCGAGCTTCAGCTTCTGTTGAAGGAACTTGCGGAATTGATCTTGAGTCCATCTTTACGAGATAAGCAAATTCTCAATAGTAAGAAAAATAAGTAAGTCTATGTTATTACTTGTTAGAATTCATTATTTCCTAACGACATAACGATAATTTTTTATATATCAATCGTCAGTAAATCGTTATTTTGAAAATGGTAAACCTTTTGTATAGTTCGCGTAACCAATAAGACGGCGGTCGGTAGCCGCGGTGCAGACTAGTCAGACGGGTCGGCCCGCGAGCCGAGATCGGCGATAACTGCGCCCGCGCATCCCACGCGTGGCCTTGCCCCGAGCGCCTTCTAAACGCCGCGAGCGCACGCTGCGCTAAAATACCTAACTCACTAATCGGTAACGAGAAGGAAGGAACCACAAACTTTACAAACTACAAACTTTACAAACTACAAACTTTACAAACTACAAACTTTACAAACTACAAACTTTACAAACTACAAACTTTACAAACTACAAACTTTACAAACTACAAACTTTACAAACTACAAACTTTACAAACTACAAACTTTACAAACTACAAACTTTACAAACTACAAACTTTACAAACTACAAACTTTACAAACTACAAACTTTACAAACTACAAACTTTACAAACTACAAACTTTACAAACTACAAACTTTACAAACTACAAACTTTACAAACTACAAACTTTACAAACTACAAACTTTACAAACTACAAACTTTACAAACTACAAACTTTACAAACTACAAACTTTACAAACTACAAACTTTACAAACTACAAACTTTACAAACTACAAACTTTACAAACTACAAACTTTACAAACTACAAACTTTACAAACTACAAACTTTACAAACTACAAACTTTACAAACTACAAACTTTACAAACTACAAACTTTACAAACTACAAACTTTACAAACTACAAACTTTACAAACTACAAACTTTACAAACTACAAACTTTACAAACTACAAACTTTACAAACTACAAACTTTACAAACTACAAACTTTACAAACTACAAACTTTACAAACTACAAACTTTACAAACTACAAACTTTACAAACTACAAACTTTACAAACTACAAACTTTACAAACTACAAACTTTACAAACTACAAACTTTACAAACTACAAACTTTACAAACTACAAACTTTACAAACTACAAACTTTACAAACTACAAACTTTACAAACTACAAACTTTACAAACTACAAACTTTACAAACTACAAACTTTACAAACTACAAACTTTACAAACTACAAACTTTACAAACTACAAACTTTACAAACTACAAACTTTACAAACTACAAACTTTACAAACTACAAACTTTACAAACTACAAACTTTACAAACTACAAACTTTACAAACTACAAACTTTACAAACTACAAACTTTACAAACTACAAACTTTACAAACTACAAACTTTACAAACTACAAACTTTACAAACTACAAACTTTACAAACTACAAACTTTACAAACTACAAACTTTACAAACTACAAACTTTACAAACTACAAACTTTACAAACTACAAACTTTACAAACTACAAACTTTACAAACTACAAACTTTACAAACTACAAACTTTACAAACTACAAACTTTACAAACTACAAACTTTACAAACTACAAACTTTACAAACTACAAACTTTACAAACTACAAACTTTACAAACTACAAACTTTACAAACTACAAACTTTACAAACTACAAACTTTACAAACTACAAACTTTACAAACTACAAACTTTACAAACTACAAACTTTACAAACTACAAACTTTACAAACTACAAACTTTACAAACTACAAACTTTACAAACTACAAACTTTACAAACTACAAACTTTACAAACTACAAACTTTACAAACTACAAACTTTACAAACTACAAACTTTACAAACTACAAACTTTACAAACTACAAACTTTACAAACTACAAACTTTACAAACTACAAACTTTACAAACTACAAACTTTACAAACTACAAACTTTACAAACTACAAACTTTACAAACTACAAACTTTACAAACTACAAACTTTACAAACTACAAACTTTACAAACTACAAACTTTACAAACTACAAACTTTACAAACTACAAACTTTACAAACTACAAACTTTACAAACTACAAACTTTACAAACTACAAACTTTACAAACTACAAACTTTACAAACTACAAACTTTACAAACTACAAACTTTACAAACTACAAACTTTACAAACTACAAACTTTACAAACTACAAACTTTACAAACTACAAACTTTACAAACTACAAACTTTACAAACTACAAACTTTACAAACTACAAACTTTACAAACTACAAACTTTACAAGCTACAAACATTACAAACTACAAACTTTACACACTACAAACATTATAAATTACAGACTACACATTACAAACTTTACAAACTACAAACTTTTATAAACTTATACAAATTGAAATACTTGTTATTAATAATATACTCAAATTGCAAACTAATCAAAATAAGCCGGGTATCAAATCGCGTGGCAATAATATAAAAAGAAAATCCATAACTAATTACTACAGGGTTCAAATGTATGAGCAGTTGAGACACAGTGCAGCACGGGACCCGAGGTGGTGGAGACGTTCGAAGGAAACCTATAGCTGATGATGAGGCGAAAAAACATTCTAGAAGAGAGGAGACTCAATCCCCGCGTTACTAATTATAACGAAGAGATTGTGTGTTATTCAATTTATTACTACTTTCTATCGCGTTCCTTTTTCATTGTTACATTACTTAGTTCTTCTATGTGTATTACTTAATATTATCGTTATTAACTAAGTTACTGCGGACCGCTTACATGTGTAAAGAGGTCGGCAGGCGCCATACCGAGGAGAGTTGTTAATTATAACTCCGGCAGCGTGCGCGGAGTGCGCGGAGGGCCGGCGGTGCACAAAGCACTCGCTCCCTCTTATCTCTCGAATCGTTGGAAGATAACGACCTTATAGAGGAGGGAGAGGAGGTTGAAGATCACTAGAATTCGCTGTTGTTCACGTTAATTATGAAATACTAGTTCATCTATGAAATATTGATCTATTGATGATAGATCTTCATTAACTAACAATCGGCAGATGAAAGTCGCGCTCGTTGATTAGTTTATGTCGTTACTGTATATTATAAAAACTTTGCACAGTTAAAGTAATGGAGCCGCGTCTTTTTTTCCGAGTCACGTATCTAATTGAGACCTTCGATTTTCTTGCTCAATTGTTTAAAAAAAAAAATCGCAACACGCGAACTCTCGCCGCGTTGTTGCGACAGTTTTCGCACTTCTCCAGCACTTGTGTAACGGCGGGCTGGCGGCTGCAGCGCCACCGCTCGCAATACTATCATTTTATCACCACATTGCGAAATACCGATGACACGCGAGCAGCTGCTGGAGCTGGAGTGTACACACTGCTGAGCTGGACCCGTGTGCGAATTACTTACTCGTGGAAATGGTCTATCAACACTGCGCTCGCCGGCCTGCGTGCCTTGGGCTGCATCTTCTTCTAAGTCGTATTTCCTCATGACTGAGGGTCGTGGTCATCATGTGTAATGAAACACACGACTTCCTTGGTCGTTATAATGGAGTGGTGTTGCCATTGCCTTCTCCATTTCCCATACCAGTCTTAGCACGGATGGTCATCACATAGATATACAGATTTCCTCGCGATGTTTTTCTTCACCGTCAGAGCACGTGATATTAGTTGGTGTTATACTAACTGCACATAAATTAATAAATTCATTGGTACAGGCCGGATCAAAATCTCACTTCACCCTGACTATCCCCGGAAGCAGGTTATCATTTAAACAACATTAGTAAGAACAAATCAATAACTCTCTCCTTGTTTTGTTGCAGGTTTCAAAGTGAATCCAACTTAAATACAGTGGCATGGTGTTAATATGCAACGACACGACTCCGTGACGTGAACCGACGGGACACGACCCGATCTGTGTGTGTGTGTTTGTGTATGTGAACATGGTTTAACTTTAGTGTGTGCGCAACTTTCCGAAGTTATTATTGGTGAGTAGAAAACGTTATTCAGTTACTATCTATATAATAAAAATGAATTGCTGTTCGTTAGTCTCGCTAAAACTCGAGAACGGCTGGACCGATTTAGCTAAATGTGGTCTTGAATTATTCGTGGAAGTCCAGGGAAGGTTAATAAGGTGAGAAAATATGGAAAAAGTGCCTGGAATATGGTAAAAACAACAATTTCACTTTTTCATTGAGGTGACCAGATTTTTAGATAGGCAAAGCGGGACAACTCTGAAGGAATAATAATATCGTAATTTTTTTTTAGTTTTAACATAAGTACAGTTTATAAATGTTTTTTTATATAAGTGAATTTGTTTGAGTAGATTGTAGTAATTTTGTAAAATATTGTAAAAATCTTCACAAGAATTTGATAAATTAGTTTGATTGACTTGAAATATTTGCAAAATTTTATTCATATATTACTTTCTAAAATTTCTTTCGAGGTTAAGGTGGGTGATACACGTTTTGTCATCAATATAAAATATGAAGACTACGAGTATTTTAAGCTAAGTTTAAGAAAAATTTATGCATTTATGAAATATTTAAATAAATTACTTACTTTATTTTTCTATGGTAAGAAACAGATTTGTAATATTATTTGTTTAATTATCTTGCTAGCACGCAGTACGGATACAAAGTGTATCATTTGAGAGACAAATACAATGTAACTGGGTAGCAAAAGCAATATGTTACGCAAAACAATGATTTTCATAAATTTAAAATTTTACTTAATTCTAAAAGTCGGGACTTTTGAAAAACGTCGCGTGACGCGGGATTAATAGTAAAAAAATCAGGACTGTCCCGCTAAAAGCGAGATGTCTGGTCTCCTTACTTTAGATACATAAAACGTCAAAAATTTGAAGTTCGTCCCGTCATTTAGATACCAAATACAATTTAAAAGAATATTTTTGATTTTGACATTTGATATTGACAACCAACAATTTCTGATGCAACTATAATATTTTACGAACTTTAGCGGGAATCTGGGCATAAAGGTCGCGTTGTCTCGGTTGAATATTTTTTAGTGCATAATGCAGTTGAATTTTCAATGTGAGTGTATCATGCAGTAAATTAGTGTGTTCGTGTGCAGCGATCGTAGAATTCAAGCAGGAACACGACTTTCCTAAGTTCAGATTGGTTCAAAATAGTAGTTAAGTCTTAACTTTACTTTGTTGATCTTTTGTGATAGTGACACTATTTACCGCTGAGTGCGCGAGAACTTTCCCTACTTTGATTATCTACAATTTATAATGCCAAAGATAAGAGTCCTGACTTAGGTCAATCAACATGTGCATTTAAATATAATAGAAAAACCAAATTAATAACGGGCATTTTTTGTGATTACGAATTATTTTTTTTTGGTTAAATTTTCATCACATTCTTTACTAAAGTTGAAACAGTCTCGAATTATCAATAAGCGTTTTTTTTTTATTGATTTTGAAGCGGAACGAAGTTTGCTGGGTCAGCTAGTTATTTATAGTTTTTAGTCTAAATGCAAAAACGTCTAACTATACGAATGATAATACTTATCAATATGAACAAAGTGTCTGTTACACTGAAACAACGTATGACATTAATTGTTACTTAACTAATTTGATAGTTAACGTGGTATTTATACCAAAAAACCATTTTAAAAGTCTGTCCGTAGCTGATGATATAACGCATAAAGTGTTTTGTTCTATAAGTATTTCTGTGAAGTAATTGGAAAACCGTTTTCTTTCGCGCAATAGTTATAATAAGACAAATAAGCTGCAATATCTGCTGATTACAGTTAGTGTGAATACACGTTAAGTTTAAAATCATTAACTATTTAAAAACGTTAACCGTGAAAGTTTTGAACTTGTCACGTGGGGGCGCCGCTGTCGTCTTTACTGTAATCGTTAACACATACTCCCGGACACATCTATCGGCCCACCACCGAGTGTTTAAAGTTTCGACGGTGTCTAGTTAAAAATAAATGTTAGGTGGAGCATAAGTTTTAATGCAGTTTTGAAGCAGATTTATTGGTCAACCACTATGTATGGTTTTTTTTGTAATTTCGAATTGATTTGGCCAGAAGAAGTTTTACAACTTGGGCGACAATTTCAGGCCGAGTATCCATATTTTTTGGTCAAAACTGGCTCTAAGTTTAGATTTGCCTTCTTATGAAACCAATAATCGGACACATCAAAAAAAAAATCCAACTTGTGCGAAATAAAAAAGTTTTCTCCATTCCTGGGTCGTTGAAAACAATGAACAGACTCGAATTTTCGTTAATAATCCTGAATTAAAAATTAAAAATAAACATACATAAAGGTTAACCAAAAAATCAGCTTTAAAACTGCATTAAAACTTATTGCTCCACCTAGCATTTATTTTTGGCTAGGCACCGTTATAACTTTTAAACACTAGGTGGGCCGATAGATGTGAGAGTGTATTACAAACACTTAGAGGACAGCATTCGTTAGGTAAATACTTTTCTGGGATTAATCTTGCGTACATTCTGTTTTATTTCCGTGTATGTGTGCGCGTGGCGCCGCGCGGCGGCGCGGGGAGCAGCGAGGCTGGCGCTCCGCCCGCGGAGGTCGCGCGCCTGGCAATGACCCGTTTGGCCATATAAAGCGCCTCAGCCAGCCCACCTTAGCATTCCCCGGAACATCTGTTCTGCTACCTGCCCGAAGGTTACAGGTTAAGGAGGCCCGCGCCGAGCTGATGCTGTGATTGCTAAATCAAATGTTTAAATGTGCGAGAGCGTGGAAATGTGTTAGCAGGTGATAAATGAGGTAACTGAGCTACAGAGCTCGGAGCTGAGAAAAAAATATGAAAAAAAGGGGTGTGATAGCACCTTATCTGCTATAATATAAAGGTATATTATCTAAAAATGAATAATGCTAAAATATTCTATCTTTCAAGAATTTCTCTTAAGACTCGAGTTGACCTAGTTTAAATTTGTATAAACCTCTTAATGCTTAACTCCGTCCGTAGCGCAGCTGCTGTAAGCTTACCTTTTAACTTTTTTACAGGTGGTAGGTCTCTGTTGCCGGAGACCGTCTGGGTGGGTACCACCGCAGCTCCTATTGCAACCGACAAATAGTAGTGTGCAAACATTACTGTGTTCCGGTTTGAAGCGCGCTGTAGCTAGTGTAATTACTGGGGTAACGAGACTTAACACCTTATGTCTTACGACGAGCGCAATGTGGTGCAGTGTGTACCATCTTAACCAGCGCCGCGTTGTCATGGGCAAGCGTATCACTTACCATCAGGTGAACGTCTTGCTCGTCTCGTCGCATAGTAGTATAAAAAAAAAACATGGAGGTTAGTTAATTTTCACAGCTACGTGATGGTAATTTGATTAACTACCATCCTATATTACGACATTCCGCTACAATAATGTTGTGTTTCACTCATGAAAACCCGAAACGAGTTCGCTTCACACCTCCGTCGCTCACAGGCTCACAGCTTAACTCGACCCGCAGCACTCATTACTTAACGAGCCGCTTTGTCCCACGCGACTGTGTAAACATCTGCACGGCAAACTTGACCGTGACCCGGATTCGAAGCCGGCGCCCGCCGCCGGAGCGTGGTTAAGGAAAAACTTAGCGAAAAGACAATGTTATTAATATAACTCAGTTGCGAGTCCGCGAAACGGCTGCGGGATGACAGCTCAAGTTATTTTAAGCATTCGAGATTGAGTCAAGTTAACCCGCGAATAGTTCTTAGTAACGATGACTACTCTACTACTGTTTACACCCGTACCGGCTACGTTGTGAACTAAGTTATAATTTAAAACGTCTATAAGAAAATGTTTAATCTTTTAACTGGACGAATTGGATTTTAGTTACCTTTATAAGAGAAAGTTTTTTACTTACATTTTTTGGAGAGTATTTTTTAAAATTAAGGTTTTTAATATTGTATCATAATGATGATGATAAAGTAGTAGTTATATTAGCGGCGGTGTAACTGGACAAAGCAAGATCATTCTATTTAACGTTTACTATTTGAATGCCGCTGTTTAATTTTTGTGAATTCTGTATATTCTGCGCCTGTTTACTATTTTAATGTTAAAAAACGTAAAGAGTATGCAGATGTGATGAGTTCGGTGCAGTCATCGCGCCGCGCGGGGCGCGGGGCCATGAGTCAGTGCACCAGCCCACGCGCTGCACCACTCACACTAAAAATAGTGTCTCCAACACGCCGGCTCCACCACAACTAATATACACTACAATTGATAATACCACAGCTAATTAATCATTAATATTATTAACAAATAATATATATATGCATAACCCGAAACCCGAAAAGTTTAGTTTGAAGAAGGCACCTCATGATGATGTTTAACAAATGACATCCCGACTGACGTACAACAGACATATATATAGCAAATTAATAATTTTTTTGCGAAAGAAGTCTAATATTTCCTACAAATTTCAATTCTATTAGAATATTTCATAGTTCGAGCGGAAATCTAATTATTTTACTAATAAAAGAAGACCATGTTATAACCTGATATCTTGAACTAGTATCTGTAGATAGTAACTTACCAGGTGGTAGGTCTCTGTTGCCGGAGACCGTCTGGATGGGTACCACCGCAGCTCCTATTGCAACCGACAAATAGTAGTGTGCGAACATTACTGTGTTCCGGTTTGAAGGGCGCTGTAGCTAGTGTAACTACTGGGGTAACGAGACTTAACACCTTATGTTTTAAGGCGACGAGCGCAATGTGGTGCAGTGTGTACCATCTTAACTAGCAGCACGTTGTCATGGGCAAGCGTATCACTTACCATCAGGTGAACGTCTTGCTCGTCTCGTCGCATAGTAGAATAAAAATAAAAGTAAAGTTCTCTTAAAATGGGTTCAAATGTTTCGGTGTTTACCCGGAACAAAGAGTTGTACAAAAGTATCCAAAGTTTACTTTTTTACGAGTATTGTGCAAACATTCAGTAAAATCACATTTTTTAAGTTACCGTGGCTTTGTGTAATATTTAAAATGACTAGTGCCTCGGAACCTCTCAACCTGTTTTGGACACGAACCGGAGCCACCGCGATACGACGTCGCTGCACCACTGAGGCAGTTAAGTTACAAACGCTCGTTAATGGACCAGCACGCCCGCCGCGAGTTTTCCCTCCTTTTACCTTTTCAAAGATTCACTAATGAACAGTGTTGTCTGCAACAAACTTACAGCTCAAACTATCGATATGTAGCTAATTAAAGTTACTCATAAAGTTATTTCCTACTGTATAATGTCCGCAAGTTTTCTATAGTTTCATATTATACGCTTTTCTCGGTCGATGGTTACAAGTATTATTAACACATGCAAACGACTCCATAGAAGAATAAATTGGAAATGTCGAAACCTTTCCTAAATGTTATGCTGCGAAAGTTGCCGCCCTTGATACCGCACTATGTGGGCAACACCGAGCGGCCGCACCAACTGGATGTAGTGATACGAAGATCAACTAAGCCGGACGGGCTGCCTCCATCGAGACCTGTATACTTTTGAACGGACAACATAATTATACAAACTGTTTTAATGTTTCAATAATTATAATCTTTGCGATGTTTGATTCAAAGCTACTAACTTAAAACGAAGAGTTATGCGTATACATCGGTTAATTGTCTTATTCTCATCATCCTATGTAAAAGTTTAACATCAGAGCTTCGTTCTGTTCATTTCATTTGGCTTAATTCGATTTTATGTTGCACTTCTACGACTGTCTATGCAGAGCGTATATCCTAATTGATGAATGATGCAGAATCTAAATAAATACATTTATGGTTAGGAATATATTTAATCTATGATAGACTAATCAGATGTGTAATAAAAATCTCTGCCACCAATCAGGTTATGATCAAATCTAGGTTTTGTCAAAGAAAGCAATTAGCTGCTGCTATTACAATACACAGTAATTGTCTCCGCGGAAAAGCTGCTTGTTGCTTGATGTACAAGCAGCCAGTTATCATCGTTTTATTACTTATCTTTACCGAGAGTGACATTAATATTTCACACATCGGGTATATGTATTACAACGAACAAGTCGCGCGTACCAGTTTGTGATCAGCGAGACCGTGAAAACAAAATTGCGAAACTGGCGCGCATTTCGATCACCAACACACCGACATCACTACCACACCGCCGGCAGCAGTAGTAAAGCGCGTTCAGTTTTTACTGACTAATTAATATGTCGCGGAGGCTTTTTGTGATTATATAAAAAGTATTTAACATTTAACGAGCGTTTTCGCGGCGGCTTGTTACAGTTTCTCCGCATATACGCAGCTTCCGGTGCGCCGCCGAACCTCTTGGGAATTATTACGAGCGTCCATGTCGTCCGCGGTTCGTTACTGGAACAAGTTCTGCTCGGCGGGGGTGCCGGACGTCGCAGATGAAGTTTATTTAACAGACTATAATATAATCATCAACGTTTTAATTGTTAGTAGTATCCGTTGCTGAAGGTCATTCAAGTAAAAACCTCCAGGCCCCCAGAGTGCAGAGGCACCGGTACATCCCGTAAGAGATCACCGATGGGGTTTTAGTGAGACATTCCACATAACCCTGACTTTCCTGACGAAGCAGGGTATTTCGAAGATTTTTTTTTATACTAGTATGCGACGAGACGAGCAAGACGTCCACCTGATGGTAAGTAACACGCTTTCCCATTACAACGTGCTGCTAGTTAAGATGGTACACACTGCACCACATAGCGCTCGTTGCCTTGAAGCATAAGGTGTTAAGTCTCGTTACCCCAGTAATTACCCAGTAATTAGTAATGTTTGCACACTACTATTTGGCGGTTGAAATAGGAGCTGCGGTGGTACATAGACGGTCTCCGGCAACAGAGACCTACCACCTGGTTTCTCTGTATTTATTATCTCTACACACCAAAAAAAGTTGA
Source organism: Byasa hedistus (assembly GCA_029286795.1). Lineage (NCBI taxonomy): Eukaryota > Metazoa > Arthropoda > Insecta > Lepidoptera > Papilionidae > Byasa > Byasa hedistus. Next base: position 324,936 of record JAGSMW010000012.1, on the reverse strand, counting down.
CAAATATTCATACAGATAAGGACCAGTATAGATGTTTATAAGCACCACGATGTTATTCAAGTTCAGAGAAACAGTAATGTTTGCACAGCACTACATACTATGACCTGATAGATGTTCTCCAGCGGGAGAGACCTAACACAAGACATTTCAACGAAAATACATGTTTTAGAAAAGGTTTGCAAAAATCTATTGGAAACATAAGTTCGCGTTTGTAGTGGTCAGTCGGGCTGCTGTTCAGCGCGGTGTCAGGAGTGTTATAATAATTAATGGTGACGTGGTGAATTGGACGCATTGTCGGCGTCGGCAGCCAGTACCACATCTTCCGAGGAGTTCAGCTGCGAGCAACGCCGCCGGATTTGGCGTTGCTTGCGAATGACTTCATAGAGCGTCGCGTGCGCAGAGAAATGGGTCGAAAGTATCTGATGACAGTTAAGTTGTCACGTATTGAACCAATTTTAGTAAACGAGATGAGTCGACTTAATGGATCTGGACTTATAAAGCAAGTGTTTGCTTTACTGTTTCAGTTCGCGGGAAAAAGTTACTGAATTGGTATGAAATAGTTTCTGAACAAGAAGTTTTGTTTGGCATTGTCAACATAAGAATAAGTACAAAATATAATCGAAACAAGGACTTGTTTAATTCGATAATATTATTTCATTTTGTATTAAGTCAAAAAAATTGTGCATAGAGTTAATAAATCAATCAAAAATGTTCAATACATAAACAGCTCTACTAATGTTCTCGCTGTATATATTGTACGACTGCTTTAAAAAAGATAATCCGTTATTTTTTTTTACTTATATGAAATAGTGTCGACTTTCAGTAGAAACCTGTTAAAATTCACAAACAGATAGGATTCATAACTATAATTAATATAACAATGGTTCGGTGTTGAGAGGCATTGTTCGGCGGATTGGTCGCGCCGCGTCCTCAGCTGACGAATATGACGAGAATAACAATCGCGGAGCAGCTCCTCGGCAATGCGAATGCGATTACCAGTAGAAGTGTACTGTAATACATATTTCTCAGAACGATGCGGTTAAATTTAACTAACAACAACCACGAGTTCCCGGGAAAGTTTTAATATATTCACTTAAAATAGTACGATAGAATCGATAAGATGGGAAACGGTTGAACAATCATACTCATGGCCTACTATTTGTTTTATGTCATTAATAATAATAAATTAACTATTTGAAACACTAGATAATGAAAATTACTGGAAATTGTTAATTTGAATTGTTAATTAAACGGTTGTACTGTTTTTAAACGGTTTTATTTAGCTCGACCCGTACGGAATTTGGGTCAAAATTAGAAATTGAAATTTAAGCACCTTCCCGTTGTCAGATTGATCTGAAATTTGGTACACACATTTAATTTAGATGACAATACAATATAATAAAATCAATAACATTATAAATCTAAGATGGCCGCCGATAAAAAATGGCGGATTACATATTTTTCCTTAACCCCCTCGATATGGGTATCAAGTGAAAGGGCTACACTAGTGAAACACGATGATTATGTCAAAATTTAAAATTCAAGATGGACGCCGTTCCAATATGGCGGACTAGGTATATATTTTTGCACAACCACCACAATATGGGTATCAAATAATAGGACTACACTAGCAGAATACTGTCATTATGAATATATAATATATGTCAGAATATTCGGTAGACAATTTCACTAAATACTAAAAACAAAAAAATTAAAATCGGTAAAAAAACTTTTAAGTTAAACGGTTTTCTTTATGTGCACTGAAAACTACATAATAAATAAATAAAAAAATAAAAAAAAACAATTAATAAATTATAAAAACGTGCGGTCCATTAGTAGAAAGTAATACAGAGATAGTTAATGGGCCCCACGTTTTTATTATTTATTAATTGATTTTTTTATTATTTATTATGTAGTTTTCAGTGCACATAAAGAAAACCGTTTAACTTAAAAGTTTTTTTACCGATTTTTATTCGAAGTTAATCTCGGAATAAGACGGAGTCGCAAACTACTTTGTGTTATACTCAAAACAATAAAGCAATGAGGCTCGATCTGCGAACGCGCGCACGTCGGTCTATTGTTCGAACCGGGCATCGAAGCAAGGACACCCGGTCGGCTCGCGGTGAAATATAACCGACATTTGTTACATCGATCGTTGAACGTTAGATCACCGCGGCGATTTACTGTTGAAGATCGATCATTGTTATCTATATATGCTATCGTTAACTGCTGCCCCTGCTGTTGGAGACCGTTTAGCTACCAGCGTTAATACATTTTCAATTTTAATTCTTGTACGTATTTTGGGTCTGGGCCTAGTTCATCCATACAAGTTCTCGCTCTCTTTCTATTTCGCCAGTTTTTATTCCTCTAACTTTCTTCTCTCTTTCATACTTCCCGCTGTGTGTAGACGCCAGTCGTATAACAATTTTCGCAACGTATATTACTACCCACTAACATTACTGTGCTCCAGTTTGGATAGCGCTGTAGCTAGTGAATTCACTAACGATTTTTTTTTTTACAATACTATGCGACGAGACGAGCAAGACGTTCACCTGATGGTAAGTGATACGCTTGTATAACAACGCGGTGCTAGTTAAGATGGTACACACTGCACCACATTGCGTTCGTCGTAAGACATAAGGTGTTAAGTCTCGTTACCCCAGTAATTACACTAGCTACAGCGCCCTTCAAACCGGAACACAGTAATGTTCGCACACTACTATTTGGCGGTTGCAATAGGAGCTGCGGTGGTACCCAGACGGTCTCCGACAACAGAGACCTACCACCTGGCAAGATATCTCAAGGCGACGTGAACAATTTGAGATATTTAATTTTTAATCTACGTAAAAAGAGCGTAGTGATGAATGTTGATGTCGCATTCGCATCGTTCGGTTGCAAGTGGTCGTCCCCCTCTCCCTTCTCCCTGTACCCCCGCGTGTAGTAATTGCGGGCTCGTTGTCTACAATTAACCACTTAAGGTCCTGACGTCACTGTCAGAGCGCCAATGGGTAACGGTATGCGCCAGTTGTGCGGAACCCGCAATACTCAATGTTCTAACAATGTTACATAACTGATTTCTTTATTATGGTACTCTATGGTACAGCATCATAAACAAGTTGTAGAGTCGAGAAGGCGGACGCGGAGCCGTTCAAGGTTAAAGGTTCGTTACCATCATTCATCAGGATCAATCTTCTGCTAGAAGTATGATATAAACAAGGAATGCCACCAAGTCCTCTTTTCCATATTTCTGGAATAAACAATTTATCCAACTTTTTTTTACCTGACAGTATTATCCAGTTCTAATTCAAACTTTAATACAAGTATAAATGTTAAAGATTTTCACGAGGACTTAAAAAATATTTACAACAGTATGTTTTTTGTTTATTACAGAATATACAACAGTATAAACTCTTGCGTAATGGTCCGCACATGTGATATGACCATAGAGAGAACCGTTACCGTGTCAACGACCGCCAAATGTTTGCTAGAGACACTGGTTCCGTACATCTTAATTACCGATCGCGAAAGGGATCCGCGCTTGTAAATCAAAACGTCACATTCCGTTTATGTAAATGGAACTGATCGCTGGATGCAGCCAGCGCGGGCTTGAGCGGTGTGGGGATCTTTGGGATTCCTGAAAATGTTCCGTATAAACGCTAATCTCCGAAATTATGGGACCAAACACGATTAAAATTTATATGTATTCAATTTGTTGTAACTCGCCAGCAGCATTTCATTGCCGTTCAATCTAATGTTAGTTTTATTGAGATTTTTTACAGCTTATTATGACTCAAGAGTTAAACTACGAGCTCCATGTTTAGTTGTTATACTAATCATTAATTTTCCAATACACACAGATAAATATAAATAAACTCGTTTAGTATAATGTGCGCGCTATAGCCGGTTGTTTATAAAACGCATCGATTAACTCCAAGTAACGAGAACCTGTTCGCCTACAGATAATTAACGCGTTGCGAGTTTCATTTGTAAAAACTTAATTAACGGTATAAAAAACTCGATTTATTATTCAACATTTTTATAACTAAAACATTAGAAATAGAACTTTGTTCTTTAAATTGTTATTACCGATAACATTACTTGGAATAATTTTTTCAATGAAATTCTTTCTTTCAGTTAGTTTAGTCTTTAAGTTATTTATTGTAGATGTAATGTTAATGTGATGTAAATTATACCAGTAAAAATGATAACGACGACAAAAACTGGATTAAAACGTGTATATACAGTTTGTCTTATGACAAACCGTGCAGTACCTGGCGCTCTAGTTTTTTATACAACATTCCTATATTTCCCACTGAGTAGTTATAACTAGAAAAAATTTAATAATGCTTTCTTTAGTCTTAAAATTACAATACTTACGTAAAAATCAAAGGTTTGCTTTTAAATTTTAAAACGTTAAATGTAAACATACAAACAGTGTAGGCTTTTTTTTCTGTTTATGAAGAGCATCAATAGGCATCAGAATAAGCCAGAGTTGGTGTAAAAAGTTTAGAAATAGCTAATGTATAGATATAAAAAAAAAACGTTTGGTAAATATTAAGCTATATTAAAAAGCCGTTCTCGGTGAATATGAAAGGACCAAAAAAGCGTGTGGAATTCGGTCGGGGCAAGTGTCAGGATCGCCTGAATGGGTGGCGGTTAAATCCGTCTGAAAAAAGACGTTCGGAAATAGTTCGCGGCGCCGCGTTCCGAGCGCGCCGCGCGCCGGGCTCCGGGACGCGTTTCCGAACGCAGCGCACCTGTCGCGCGCGCTCGTAAAAAGAGTGACAGCTATTTTGGCGCGAAATCGTTTCGTAAAGCGAGCGTAATTGGACAAAACTTCATGCGGACGTTTTTTAATGATGTCTTCTCAAACGTTGATTGAGACTTGTGGTTTTTAATTGAAATCAAATGATTTGATATATTTGTACGAATATTGCATTTAATGAAACTAAATTATTCGGATTTTATCGCGTCTATTTAAATAATTGTTTTCCGACGTTACGAGTGATTTGCTGCTCAGGATTTGAATCCTATTATCTATAAATTAAATCTAATACTAACTGTACTACCTGAAGACTTAAAGACACGATGGCCACATTCTGCATAGATTTTGTAGGTAAATAAAGAAATTAAATTTTTTCTCTAATGACGCGTAGATATTTGCGCAATTGATATGCCAATTTTAACTTTAAGACAAAATCATAATTCTACTCATTTTATGTCAGTGTTTAAATATAAATTACCACACAACACCGCGTCCGTTTTCATTATCTTGTGCTAAGAGTGTAAGTTTTCTTGTTAGTAATTTTACTAGAACCCAAATGGAAAGATCTTTTCTTTTCTTGGTTAAAACGATTAAGAAACGATATAAAATGGAAGCGCACGCGTTCACGGTCGTCGTCCTCTCGTTCATAAACTCGTTTCGATTAGAATCAGCCGGTCACGGGTTTACATGATGTATAATGCAATATGGCTGCCAACGTAATACAAGCTCTGTTTACGTCTTATTAACTCCAATTAAGTTTTTCTTTTCTTACAACAGAAAAAAACCGCGGTCCGTGTTCAGAGAAACGGAACAATTTTGTTTTGTAACTGTTTTACATTTCAAGGATAACTTGAACTGTGGGTTTTTTTAAAAGAAACGAAGAGATCAGGAAGAAGATGGAGTAATGGTGAACAGTACGACAACTCATAACAATGACTGTAATTTGGAACAGCTGTTAAGTTCCCTGTAATTTCGCATGTTATAACTTTTAAAAATTAACACACAAGTTACTTTAAAGTTTGGTAGCATATTTAGGCGCTCCACCGGTGTACTTAGACTTTAACAATTCTTTAGAGCTGCCATTGAATAAGCCCTCCGTCCCTAACCCATGAGAAAGGCCGGCCCTTTACCAGGGCCCTCGATTGTGATATATGTGACAGATGCGTAACGGTGGCGAACTGTCAATTGAATAAAATGGCCGACTCCTCCCAACTGTTCAATGTTGCCGACGCAAAAATTATATTTTAGAAAAAAAGTTTGTGCAAGTAGTTCGCAATTTTTTATTATCCTTATAACTAATGCTTTATTTGATGAAAAAGTTCTTTGTGTTATTAGACAGATATTTGATTAAAATATTATTTATATTGTTAAAAGTTTAAACGAGACTTTTTGTGGGTACTTATGTATTTATTGTCTTTTGAGTTTACTAATAGCTTATTTTACTAGCTTGACATACCTACTTTACTACTTTCTAAATAGTAATAAAACGAAAGAATTTTAGCACAAAATAATGCGTAGAAATAATAATGTTTTTGTTTAAAGAAACTTTACGTAGAAAACCTAGTAACCTGAGCTCTGTCACACTATTTGCTGGTGGTAGGTCTCTGTTGCCGGAGACCGTCTGGATGGGTACCACCGCAGCTTCTATTTCAACCGACAAATAGTAGTGTGCAAACATTACTGTGTTCCGGTTTGAAGCGCGCTGTAGCTAGTGTAATTACTGGGGTAACGAGACAACACCTTATGTCTCAAGGCGACGAGCGCAATGTGGTGCAGTGTGTACCATCTTAACTAGCACCGCGTTGTCATGGGCAAGCGTATCACTTACCATCAGGTGAACGTCTTGCTCGCCTCGTCGCATAGTAGTATAAAAAAAATCATTTTAAATCATAAAGCATTGCTACGTTAACATACTAAAGTGATATTGTTACGAAGCAGGGTGCAGGGTACAGGTGAACGTTCTGCTCGGCTCGTTTATTAAACAATCGTTACAGCATCGGCGTCGCCGGATCCGAGAATGTTGTGTGGCGGTCACCTTGACGAATCGGTTAGAGATTCACTCTCACTGCGCGATAACGAGCCGATGGGAAAGCACGAATGTTTGTTTGTGCGATTGTGAAACTGTTAAGACACCCCCCCGTTCCCCCAACTCCGCAGTAACAGAGTTACCTTATTTCGGTCATGGCTTCACTATCAACAGATGTCGACCGGCCGTGCGGCGTTCAATATTTAATCGTATAGTTTTGAATAATAATCAAATACCACGCGACGTGTTTAAGTTCGGATGTTTTTAAACAAGTATTGTGTTGTTATGTAAACATCTCTAGTACTAGTATACTAGTAACTAGTAAAAAACACTAAGTAGTAATCAATGTTTGAGTCAATTTAGTCGACTTACCGCACCATGAGTTTAGAGGTAAAAAAACTTTTAACAAAACCATTCAATTAATCTGCACTACAGTCTGTTTTTTTATTAGTACAGCCATCGAATACCAGCTGTGGTCACTTTCAACAGCATATTCGTAGTTTCTTTCCTTTTCACCGTCTCCTAAACAAAAGTTGTGTTTCGATACGAGTTTTTTTTATCGAAATAAATCAATCAACGGCACTCTCCCCGTGCAGACCCCGCGGGCGTGCACTGTCCCACATCTCGATTTGATTATCTTCACACAACATCGATGCCGGTCTTTGCTTCGGAGACGCATCAAGTAAGAAATATTACTACTGCACTGACTCGATGGATGATTAATCTTAACAAACATATCACTTATATTTTGTCCCTCCTATTATTTTTATTTGCGTATCGCTAAATGTGTTATTGTATGCAAATGCATGAGGTTTTCTATACGTGTAATGAATTTCTCTCGTTGCTGTAGTAATATTATCACGATCAAAACAATGTTGACAAAAAATCCTAAAGAAGCTTATATATTTAAGAAACTTTGAAAGAAGCGCCGTTAAAGAATATGAAAATAGCTGTTTCGGTTAACAAACAAGTTCTAATAAACGAAGCGTGAAAGGTGAAAAGTAGGGAAAGAATTGGAACAACGATTAAGAAAGGAAAAATTAAAATAAAGACCTTGACCCTCATACGCAGGGGAACGGAGTAATAAAAAAGGACTAATATTTGGATTAACAATAGTTACATTATTATCCATGAACACACGTTAAAATTTATGTATATCGTAGAGTTGATCATAATAATAATGTTTACACTCGCAGTGTCGCCGACTTTATGGCCAACGCAAAAAGTGGCCCAGATGATACCGGCGCGAGTCAAGTGAAGGTGAATGACATGGCCGAGTAGTTTTCAAGAGCTCGTATCCTGATTGAGAAGTTTCCATTTCATTTATCCTATTAACTATACAGCCTCATCGCTGTATCATTTATTTATTTATTACGGGCTGACAGTCTCTGGCAATCAATTTTGGTAGACAGGGGAGATATAAACATAAGTATATTTAATGATATAAACATTAGTAGAGGATATTTCGTTAGTACAGGAAAAAATAAACAAACATTTAAATTTAATAGCTCATAAAATAATAACACGGGCGGAAAAGCATTGTGTCAAATTTAGTTTTTTTTTTTTGAATAATCGATGTTTGTGTACCGTTCAGCCAAATAACCTTTGAAATAATATTTAAAGGATTACTTAAATGCACTGGTTATATATAATTGGTTCAAATTTTAAGAATTGACCTTAGTAATTTAATTTCTTTAATTATTTACAAAAGTTATGACAGAAAACTTTATTTTTTTGTAAATGCAGAAAACTTTGACAGCAATAGTGTTGCCAGATGTACTACATAAATTCTAAATTATTAGTTACATAAACAATTATATTCCAAATGCCTCACTTGTATTTCGTTGTAAAATAATAAAAAAGTAACAGTTTTATAATAACCTAATTTTTTTTAGTACAAGGTAATTAAAAAAATCTCATTTTTATAATTTTTGTTGTTATATAAGCTCCTGTCATACACATGTCCTGGCTGTATCGTGCATTGTACCTGTTACGGTTGTTTCATTAAAAATACATAAATATATATCCTATGTCGCCATATTTCATTTAAACTGTCACTGTTATTAGCTCGGTGTTGCCAAATTAAAATATTCATAGAGGCGGTGGGCGCGACGCCGTTTTTGGTTAATTTATAGTGCGTACTCCGCCATTTTGTGTAGTTTTATCGTAGAAAACTATCTCGATAGCGGATACGGTTATTTTTTATGGGATTTTAGGCGAAACTTTTATCATAATCATGGTTTTGGTGCGTAGAAAAAAATTCATAGAGGCGGTGGGCGCGACGCCGTTTTTGGTTAATTTATAGTGCGTACTCCGCCATTTTGTGTAGTTTTATCGTAGAAAACTATCTCGATAGCGGATACGGTTATTTTTTATGGGATTTTAGGTGAAACTTTCATCATAATCATGGTTTTGGTGCGTAGAAAAAAATTCATAGAAGTTTATTATAAAATCTACGCCTTTAAATTAAAAGATCAAAAAGTTTAGGCAATGTACAAGTTTGTATGGTCTTTATGGTGGTAGACCTTACTCTTACCAGCGCGGTGTTGGTAGGTACCATTACAATCTTCAAACATTAGTAAATTCTTAACCAGCGTGTTATTGTTATCGGTAAGATTCAGTTAAAACTAAAACATGATAGTCAGTAATTAAGTGTGCAAGTAAGTTGATTGATTGTTATTAAGTTTAAACAGCTCGGATTGTAATCCCGCTATGTGTGTAATTAACTATTCAAAGCTACAATATATCCGTCGCCGGTGTCGGGGAATTAATTCGGACACCAGACGTAAATACGACCAGGAAGCGTTACTCAGAGCAGCGCCGCGCCAAACTGCGCCCAACTGCGCCCTGCAATTAGGGTCAATTTATTTATTCGTGCTTAATCAATTCGACCCAAGCAGACCCGCCGCGGCCCGATCGGCCCTAAATACGCCGCGGGTAACACTACTCACAGATTAGTTGGAGAAATGCAGCGGAACGGGCTTCGTTTGTACCTTTAGAATTCTTCATCATCATCAATCAATTATTGTTGAATATTCTTTGAAGTAATCACCGTTAAAAAACGTTTTAACTTTTTAAACTTAAGCAGAAAAAATCTAAAAGAATATGTAGATAAAACAAAAGTAAGTGCAACTGCTTGCTTTCAGCTTAACGATTGTTTGTTAATATTGAAAATAATTTTAACAAATATACAGTCTCTTTACTCATACTATGTCCACAAGAATAAGACGCCATTTTAAAATTCATCTGTTTGTATTTTTGGCTCCTGTGCTTAAGGATTCCAGTAATGTGTACACATTTCTGTTCCGCTCTAGACCTAGTAAACGTAGAGGCACTAGGACAACCTGTAATGGTTAGGGCCTCTTTTATACATTGCCATAGGAAATGTAGTTAGACTGGTTTTTTCCTGGAAAACTGGAAATACATAAATCCTTTTTCAACTGGAAGCTGCGCTTCTCGGATTATTAAAAATATTTTGTGCTGTGATAGTTTAGTTTTATGAATAATCAGAATCTTAACTGGTGTGTAATGAAGATGTGGATTTGACTCGTAAAGAATACAAGCGGCTTGTTCCATTTGCTCTTCTTCTTCTAAGTCGTATTTCCTCATGACTGAGGGTCGTGGTCATCATGTTTTTATTGAAACACACGACGACTCTCTTGGCAGTTATAATGGAGTGGTGTTGCCATTGCCTTCTCCATTTCACATACTAGTGCGAGCACGGATGCTCATCACATAGATATGCAGGTTTCCTCGCGATGTTTTCCTTCACCGTCAAAGCACGTGATATTAGTTAGTGTTGTATGCTAACTGCACATAAATTGAAAAATTCATTGGTGCAGGCCGGATTCGAACACGGTACCTTCGCATTGGAAGACCGGCGTTCAAACCACTAGGCTCTACCATTTGCTCTACATGAATTTTATCATCGGAACAATGTCATAGGCAATTGATGGAAACGGAGCGTGTCTCGTCTGCCTTATGCAGTTTATAGTCTATGCCTAAATTTAGTGAACTTAATATGTATGAGTAATGCTGATCGTTAGAGGATGACGAATTGTATTGAGACTGGTAATCCGACGGAGGCGCGGGCGGTCACGGAGGGGATGAGGTTTATTGTAAAGTTTTCATATAATAGAGCTCGGATGTTAGCAGGACGTTCACCCAGCAACTGCACACAGCACCACGTCGAGCGATATGGGGAAATTCGTATAGTTACTTATCGGAACAGTAATGTTTGCAGTAATCATTTACAGAATTAGACGCCGCTTGTAGTTGCTTAGACGGACTTTTCTTTTTCAACTTTCAGTAAGAAAGTTGATGTTACTGCTAAAATAACATTGCAACATCTTCTATTAATAGTTATATAAATGATTTTGTATAAATAATAGAGAATGTGGATTCCGCGGCTCGGGCTGCGGCGCGACGAACCTGGTACCATTTGGGGCGGTATATTTATACATCTGGGTCAACCTGGCTCCGCGCAAGTGGGGCGCAATTTTTCGCTTAACAGCACACCAATGTATCAGCCGCTCCGAAAGAATAATAAAGAAGCATTCAAGAGTGCACGGGAGAGAGTTATTTTGCTCTTTTCAATATTGATTCGGTTTAAAGTACTGTAGCTACTCACGTTACCGATGTAACGAGACTTATCAGTTTGGTGATACTTTTACTCGCCTTGTCACTTTCTTATATAAAGAAATACGAACTGACTTAACATTGAATTAGTTTCAATTAAAGGATGGACTCAAAATTATTTCCTTTCAAATACTTTAAACTGTGAAGTTTAAGTTTATTAGATATATGCAGTTGAATACTGCTTTATATGTATGATATCATTAAGCATACAAATTTACATTTAATTACTCAAACGGGTTTTTGGCATTTACAAAATATTCAGAGTTTAAAGTATTTGAAAGGAAATAATTTTGAGTCCATCCTTTAATTGGGCTAATTTTTTTTGCTTTGGTTCAGACCAAAAGAGAATTCCTGATACAAATGATCAAATGATGCAGGAGTTACCTCTCGTTGTATCCTCGCTGAACATTTTGCTTAGGACAAAAAATCATTACTGTAGTTTCCGTTCTTTAATAATTCAGTCGCCTTTCTAACTATAGAAAGAAAACAATTAGTCGATTTGCAAGCGGGCAGCTGTTTAATGAGTAACGCTGTGAAGTGATTCAATCGTTATCGGAGGCGTCGCCGTCGCGAATGGTTCCTCAATGAATAATCAAACGAAACGTTTCCGCTGAAATAATCCACACTCCGACTGCTCGTCTGCGAGACCACGGCACAGGTATATTATCTAATCGAATATTTTCTAAATGCCAATAACCCGTGTTAGTAATTAAATGTAAATTTGTATGCGTAAAGATATGATACATATAAAGCAGTCTGCAACTACATATATCTAATAATTTTTAAGCGTTTCCCATTGTATCATTTTGTTTATATTAACATTATTAATTAAGTTTAGTAGTAGATAATTAGAGCATCCACTGCTAGCAGGTGTTCCTAATTAATTAGTGTACCAATATTATAGTATTCAGGTTTTTGTTATATAGTAATGTGACCGGTGTAATATTTCCGATAGCCGTAATGTGTGTTACAAGGCATACGGCTTAGCTGGTGCACTGATCCCTGAAAGCAGTAGTGGTCTCTTTGATTATTTAAACATAATGTCATTAAGTTTATAAAATCTTGGAGTCGCCTCGACGTAAGAATTCCTGAAAACTTATTCTAGAAAGGAGTTAATAATCTTTCAATAACTTTTAACTTATTATTTATATAATTTGCTAACATACGAGTATACTTGTTAATCTACAAAATACTAGTTAGTACTGCTAGTATTAATAGTGTTGTCAGTTTCGCGCGAGGCTGAGCGTGTTGCGGGTAATTAAAAAATGAAAGGTCATTAACATACAAATTTTCATATTAATCGCGACCTTCTCGTTACCTTGCGGTGACCCGCGCATTCAAGTTGACACCTCGATCTTAACACTGCTTATTACTTTAATAACTTTACATCTGACTTAAAATTCGGAAAGTCGGTCTATTTTCCCAGAACTCGCTGGTTACTAGTTGTCCATCGCTTCACCGATTTCGTTTGTGTTCTGTTCAGAAAAAAACTGTTTGTTAGATTTTTTTTATTTGTAATCGTTTTGTTTTAAAATTTTACTTTTGTTATATATAAATACTTAATCACCATGTTGTGGTAAGTGTTCTTAGAGAAGTTTTTTTACAAGTCGTGGCATATTACTGACGAAGGCACTGCGTGTAAATGTTTATACTAAAAAAAAAAAATTTTATACTACTTTGCGACGAGGCGAGCGAGACGTTCACCTGATGGTAAGTGATACGCTTGCCCATGACAACGTGGCGCTAGTTAAGATGCTACACACTGCACCACATTGCGCTCGTCGCCTGAGACATAAGGTGTTAAGTCTCGTTACCCCAGTAATTACACTAGCTACAGCGCCCTTCAAACCGGAACACAGTAATGTTTGCGCACCACTATTTGGCGGTTGAAATAGGAGCTGCGGTGGTACCCACCCAGACGGTCTCCGGTAATAGAGACCTACCACCTGGTAAATGGTATACTGCAGCGATAATTGAATGTCCTAACTATCTAGTAATAAATGAAGAAAAGCAAGATGGCTGCCGCTTCAGCTAGTGTGTGATAACAAAACACACAAACAGCGCGGCGGTATGTTTACGTTGAAGCGCAACGCAAGAGAAGGCTGAACATGAATACACACGGCGACGTCGCGTTGTACCGCAGTTGTACCCGTACATCATGCGTAACGACGACTGACGGAAATATCACCAGCTATTGTCCGCAGCGGGATCGTGACCGTTTTACAAAGTCCCAACCAGATTATTCCACTTGCATAATGGGCGGTCACCAGCGCAACTTGAACCGCAATATTTCTTAGCGCTGTTTGTTTACAAACCGCCGGGCGGGGTTCGTGTTGGCTGGCGAGGTAACCAGTGTAGCTTGATCCGGAGCTGAGCTGGTAAACGTTTGAGAGGACAACGCTGTGAGGAGTCTAGTTACACTGGGAGTCTAGCTCAATTCGTTACAAATATGGTAATAGCGGGAAAGATTGTTATTTAGAAAAGGATAGATAAACAGCAAAGCACTTATCTCTGCCGCCGAACTCGTATCTAAAGAGGTTTGTGTTAAAAATTTTAATTCGCGCCTCCTTGTTACATATCACCTTGTCGACTTATCACTTAATCGTCTAAGTGTAATAACAACGTTATACAACCAGGTCGTTCAAGTTGGTTGTAATGTTTACACAGCATCACATTACGCTGATAACGTTGGAACAGGGAGCTGCGTGTCGACCCTCGGGTCACGTTATTTTCGACACGGCCGCAGCGGACCCCTGTGACCTTGAGGCCGAGTACGATTGGGAGCAAGCGGTCGCCGGTGTCGGCCGGGTGTCGAACCGTGGCCCGTGCAACTTTCCGCGCGCGGTTCGTTGCGCAACCGGCGGCTCCTTACTTCTGGCCGTTCAAGGTTACTTTCGTTTCGTAACGCGATGATCGTTCAATAATTTTGTAACGAATACCGATGTTACTATGCTTCAAACCATGGATACCAAAGAGAATGTCACAAGTTTGTCTAATGCATCGTATCTTATTTATAATTATCGAAAACTTTCAAATGATATTAAGTGACTATGAAGCGTGCTCTGAAACAATGAATATTTTAGTTATCATATTTGTAATATGCGTGTAATGTGTTCAAAAAAGGGATTCTACTCCTTCGTGGTATTCTAAGAACCCATCAATATTCTCAACGTGCGATATAATATAATTTATAGACATCCGATGTTCATTACTGCCTTATACACACCGATGAACCGGTTAATATTCTTACTGCGTACTGCATTACAATATGTAATCGTTTACATTGAAACCTTTACTTGTTCATGTCGTCAATCGCGTTGTGTAAAAAAAAGGGAATTGTGTTATCATCACCAACCAAAGACAGTATATGTATCATCCTAGATATAGGTCTCTTGTGAGTGTACTATAGTTTAGAAGAATTATACAGCAAACGGATGAGATGATCAAAGCATTATTCTAGTGTTTGATGATTACACAATGTTTCATTGAGTTATTGGCCATAAACCAAAAGGTACTCTCATGATTTAGAGTTAATACACAAGTACTAGGTGATAGAAATAAACTAGACGGTTTCTAACGATTATCATAGGTACTATATTATAAGAATGAAAAGTTTATTTCGTCGTTTGTATTTTTGCTTCTTTATTTTATTACTAGCTGACCCGACAGACTTCGTTCTGTCAAGAAAATTGGAATGTGGCAGTTTTTTGTTCTTACCTATTTTATAGCCAGCGCAAAAAATCTGGACTGAACCGTCACTCTGGTGATAGGGCGGTGTGTGGGGTTCAGCTCTATATATGTTCATCTAATAACTAATATTTAAATATTAGCGGGTTCCAGAAGAGTGGCCAAAGTTATAATTATAGTACATAAATTATATTTACTATTATTATTTTACAAGCTTTATTATATACATATATATAGCCTATGACCATTTCTAGGTTATCATCTATCACCATACCAAATTTCATCAAAATCCGTTCAGCCGTTTAGGCGTGAAAGAGGAACAGACAGACAGACAGACAGAGTTACTTTCGCATTTATAATATTAGTATGGATTATTTCTTTGCGCAAATAACAAATATCAATTGTTTACTCACTGACTCTATTACTGTAAAGCAGTATAGTGTAACTATAACATAGTGTAATACTAACAACTATTAACAAATTAGTTTCGTCGTAAGTTTTAACAAACTTCATCACTCTGATTATGTGATGGTAGTAGATTAAACAAGCCTTAGACAAGTTTGTTGAGTTTTAGGTTAGCTAAAGATTAATCAAAGTTCTGGCAGACTATTAATTATGGTGTAAAGCTTATAGAATACCAGATTCCTCGCACTGCGATCTGATGTTTCAGCATAAACCAAATCTTATTGTGTAGATTGCGTTGAGACGGTGAGCAGCAGTAAATCGCTTATTGGCAGTAACGAAGACAAAATATTAATAATGTTAATATTACCATGAGAACCATAATCTTAAATTCGAATTATAAGTAAACAAGTATATTTGTTAACATTTCACTTGAGCGCGGCGAGTGGCGAGCGGCGGGCGGCGAGTGACCACTTCAGTTGACAACGGCATTGGACGGTGCGCTGATCGGAAAATAATTAACATTCACCACGAAATATACTCAAGTTGTGTACACAACACACTACTCACTTAACAACATTACGCGTTTGATTTGATGAGGAAATAACTAATAGTATTTGCACACTGCACACTACGTCACATCTCATGCGAATTATACTATTAATTGGTGGCAGTTTTATCGCGATAGCGGTCGTCTGTCCGCAAACACTGTTTAGACTGATTTTAGTAATAAAACATCAATTTACATCACAAACGCAATGTGGTACTGTGTAAATATCTTAACTAGTGTCTCGTTTTATATATTGCTCTTAACTTAACATGTTAATACTACGAGTATATCTTAATATTGCTGTTCGCTGTTCATTGAACATGTTTTCCTCAAATTAGTTAAACATCAGCGCAAATATCTTTTACAATCGTCTTTTCATTAAAATTGCATTGATTATGATTTTAAGTTAAATTTAGAGTTGACTCATGTTTTTGTAAATCTTGTGCGGGTATAAAAAGAACGCGCCGACCTTATGGAAACCCAACCTTACCCTAAACTTATCTAAACTTATGGAAACCCTTATAAAACTGCCCTGCTCTTCAAGCCTACTCCATCCAATACTTCTTTACCTATCTCCTCTCCTCTTTATAGTATTTCTATTTTCTTGCTCACTGAACAAGTTCACAGAGACTGTACATAATATCCTCAGTTTTTAATATACCTTTTTTATGTTTAATTCTACTATTTCATTTGTAACTTTAAGAATATAAAATGTTGTTATATAATTTATTTAATGTTTATATGTAAAGTAGTTTTGTTTTTTGTTATTTTTTTAACTGTTTACCTTCTCTACCGCATTAGGATAAGCCTGTAATGGTAGTAGCAAGAAAGTGTGTTTTTATGAATAAATAATAAATAAATGTATATATTTATAACGTCAGCTCCAGCTCCCAAGGTCCGATGTAGCCTTGTTGACTGTCTTAAAGGTGACCCAAAGCAAGAACATCAATCAAAAAAAAATATATGGAAACCGTCGCGCTCCTTCCGCCGCAGTTTTCGGATGTCTTAACAAGTCGTTATGCTGTCGGATAAATGTAAGATTCTGCAAATTTACGTTTTATTGAACAACGGGCAATCCGCAAAGTGATTTTAGTGGTACCCTCAACGCTGACATTATGGTTTAAAAATACTTGAGGTCCTATTGTACTTACGTGTATAGAAATATTTGTGTGAGCGTCCGCGCTGTCGCAACCTGCCCCCGGCGACCTCTGGCCTCGTCAATTGTTTATAAATATCATCAAGAGGTGAAACTTAACACTTGAACATAAAGATGACTGTACGCTGGTGGTCCAGACTTCCTATTATATTTACCTTACGGGCATTGTTTGGTATTTCTTAACATTCCACACAAGAGTGGTCGTCACAAGTTTAACGATCGCAACCCTCCGTCTTCACGTCCACTGAATTGTATCTTCTTAACATACGCAACTAACTTGATCTAGTTTAACTTGGTGTAGTCGATTGTCAGTGCAACTTAAGATATAAGAATTTAAGACTTAATTTTGCCGAGCATGGTGCTGCTTCCAACATGGAACTGTAGCACCACATTGCGGTCATATCAGCGTTGTAAGTTAATTTGGTAAGTTCTCGCCATTTTAAAATCATCTTAACATCAGAAAACCAAGGGATAAAAGATCACTTAATGGGAACCCTTTAATGTAATAATGCATCGAGAGGTCATGGACCGCACGAGCTGATGATGCTGAAATGCATTACGGATTGGTTGTGCGGCAGCGGGCGGCACAGGAACCTCGCACACTTGACCGTCACGGTTACTTACCTTTCGGGGCTGTCGACGGTTAAGTTGTCACTTAAGTTTCCTCAAATAACTTTACTGCTGGTAGATCTCTGTTGCCGTAAACCGTCTAGGTAACACCGCAGCTACTATTTCGACCACCAAACATTACTGTGTTCCGGTGTGAATGGATGTAAACTAGTGAAATTACTGGGGTAACGAGACTTAACTCCTTATGTCTTAGCCACGAGCGCAATGTGGTGCAGTGGATTAAAAAGCTTAACTTCCACTGTTAGATATAGCCTTGAGGATCTTAACGCGAATCTATGATATATACAATTGCATAATTACTATATTATTTTTAAATAAATTATTAATTTATTATAACTCTTACACAGCAGGCATCCTTGCCCGCTGACTTTTGACCCTAGGCAGCTAGATAAATTGCTATGAAATTAATTCCAACCCGCTTCAGGTTGAGGTCTGCACCTTCCACGTGGAGGAAGTATGGTACCGCTTGCATAATCTATTCATATATTAACTGTCGCTTCAAATGACATATGTATTTAACAGTTTTTTCTTTCGACAAATAATACTTAAGTTTTAATTTTCTCACCGCTACTAAATTGAGTTGCCACCAGAAAAGTGGTGACGAGTTATAAGTGTTTTATATGTGTTTATTATTTAGTGAATGTGACAACCCTGTGCTCTGTTGGATTCAGAGCGAATGACGCGTGAATTGATTGGTGCCATAGAAATGTGTCGCGCCCTTATCCACTGGCCCTGTCCCTGGCCCTGTCCCTGGCCCTGGCCTTGCGTTTACTGAGGACAGCCTGCGGTTTACTCATCATCCAAGATTTTCCACTTCTAAAGCATCATTTGTTATTCAAATCTAAGTGTTTACTTTACTTTTATAAAATTAACTTACTTCGCTATTCATATTACTTATGTTATTCTAACTCTAACATATAGAATACTTTTAAGTGTTATTTCGTCTAAACATATTTTGTCACCGAACAAACGAAGTTAAGGGAACCGTTTCCAATTCGATAGTGATAGCACTGTGATAACTTACTGCCAGTGATTTTAGAACGGAACGGACGATGTTATTGTTAAGTTGAAGTGGCACAGCGATGAATGGCATCGGATTGGCACCCACATTCAGCCTCGGACTGAGAGCATTAGCACACAATCGGCCGACTGCCCAAAGACATGCAGACAGACGATTGTCATTTGATTATGTGTTAATTACTATGCCCTCCCCCTCCTCCCTCTCTCTCTCTGCCCTCCACCGCTACCCCCGGCTGCAGTGCGTCAGTTTGATGAACAGTAGCCACTTTCAGCGAGCCGATTGTTCTGTCGCGACGACTTTGTCATTGTAATCGCGCGCACCGGGCCTGCACCGAGCGGGTGTGGGTTCGAATACTAATGTTTGATTAAGATTATTATGATGTAAGCTGTCTTGTTATGTTTTAATTAACGTTTAAAATTTAATGTTTTAAAAGAGTCCAACAGTTTGGATATTTTTTCTTTCAGTCTTCTCCTGTCGGTGAGCTTGAAGGCATATGTATGGTTTTTACTTAAAATTATTCCCTTTTTATTTGACTTCTACCGATTGCGTTGCAACAGTAAAAACTTACTACTGTATTGATAATATTTATACAAAAATGTAGTTGTACAAATGTTAAATCAATTAATTAACATCCCTAATGAAACGTCTCGATATTGATGACGAGGCGCGCGTCGGCACGCGAACGTATCAACAGGGGCCCGTTGTCCGATAAAGTGCTCCGTAAATCTCGCTCTCAGTCACTTCCTGTACACTTTTACTCTTGAATGTATACCCTGTATGATATGTCATTAGTACGCGGTGATTAATTACTTTAAGTATAAGCGCAGATCGCTCAAACGGTTATAACTTGCGGATAAGATCGCCAGTTCGATTCCGTCGCTGTAATTATCGCGCGGTCTTAATTCTATTCTTATTATTTGTAAATTTTTTTAGACTTTGATATCGGAGATCACCTGTAAAGATCCGTACCATCTTTTTTACTAATGAACAGTAATGTGAGACATACTGTGTTCTGGAATTAAGTGGAAAAAGTACAAAGATGAAATCGGTGAAACCGCTGCTGTTCGGAAATGAGTGAGAGAGTCGGTGGGTGGCAGAGGCAGTCGGTTTATGAAATCTTGCTGTTAGAACAAGCCAGTAATATTTCAGAGAAAGACCAAACTGTGAGGATCAAACCCGCACCCTCTAGACTTATAGCGTGTACCTTACAAACTGAGTCGTCACGGCTTGCATTACTGTCATAAACTCTTTACTAGCGCGGTGCTTATCTAGTAAGGTTTAGATCTTTTTATTAGTATTTTTCAATTTCGATTCCGTTCAACAGTTTCGTCTATCATATTTAAGTCGTAACACATACAAGATCTGAATGTCAAGTGTGCGTCATTAAAATATTTAATGCATTAACATAGTGCAGTGGTCGGACAGGTCAGCTGCACCAGTTCTGGTGACTGTGATCGCTGCGTGGGCGTGGGCAAGCGGGCGGTGAACGTTTCCGTTTGTCTATACGTCGGACGGTGTACTCCCGCTGGTGCCTCTGCATCATGCTATAAGCTTTAATCCGTTCCACATTCATATTAAATAATATATAGGCGCTAGATGTATGAATTTTTTAACTCTGTCTAATGTCTGGAACAGCTTCGGAGTATGCAGCTGCTTTCAACACCAGGTCCTGGTGATGGTCCAAACAGATGCTGCCTAATCACTAGCTTAGATTATATAATATGATATTATTACTTAAATTATATTATTTATTGCATATTTTACAAACAAATGTACCGGAAAACACTACAATATTTTGTTTATCTAAGTTACGGAATGTTTTAATGTAATTCTCAACGATTTCATTAGTTACTTATATAAAAACTCGCTCGCTTATTAGGAGTCATTGATAAAGTAAATAGAATACTTTATCCTCATTCCAGGGTCACCAGGAAATAACAAAACTCATAAAACACCATCTAATTAAACGGTTTCATTTAGCTCGACCCGTACGGAATTTATTTATTTGGGTCAAAATTAGAAATTGAAATTTAAGCACCTTCCCGTTGTCAGATTGATCTGAAATTTTGTACACACGTTTAATTTAGATGACAATACAATATAATAAAATCAATAACATTATAAATCTAAGATGGCCGCCGATACAAAATGGCGGATTACATATTTTCCTTAACCCCCTCAATATGGGTATCAAATGAAAGGGCTACACTAGTAAAACACGATGACTATGTCAAAATTTAAAATTCAAGATGGACGCCGTTCCAACATGGCGGACTGGGTACATATTTTTCCACAACCACCACAATATGGGTATCAAATTTTGTAGTTTTCAGTGCACATAAAATAAAACCGTTTAACTTAAAAGTTTTTGTTATATTATATTATTCTAATGGAATTTTCTAGTTCAATAGTCTTTTGTTATAATTTTATACAACAGTTATAATGTTGTTTAACATGTACGCGAGGTGCTATTTACATCCGTTACTCAACACCGCGGGGTAGGTAACATAATAATGGAAACGGGTCACAACCCACCAGGAACACTTCTCGGAACACTACATTGTAGCCGAAGTCGTTACACGTGAAACTATTTCGATCACGGTACTGTAATTGTATAGAATAATAAATAGAAATGAAATAATTAAACTGAAAACGTTAATTTAATCAGTTTTGTATGAAAAAATGATTTAACATCAAATACATTTGATAAAATCGCGTTCGTCGTTTCGTGCCTAAGTGTAGTTACTTCGGTGATGATACTAACTACATCGCCCTTCTTCTCTGTGTGATGAATGAGTGAGGCTAACAACCACCGCGTTCAGGTCGTGAGGGCGTCGTTCCAGTTACTAAATCTTATCCTTATCACACTAAGGTAACAACAAACAACTGATAAGGAGCCAGCCTCCTCAGGGACTCCTCCAAACATGAAAAGCGCATTGTTGATTCTTGTATATGACTAATGTAAGTTAATTTAACAGTACATAAAACTCCTTAACCGGAAGCGGCTTATCATCATATTGTCACGAGGCCATTTCCTCGACCTTCAAGTACTCCTCACTGCCTATATTGATTACGCGAAGAAAAGGTTCACTCGTCTTAACTACTTTAAATGTATCGCCTGTAAGCATTTCCGGTTCGTTTCAAGGGGAGTCACTGAAATAATAATTGCAGTTGATAATACAATATTGATGTTTACTCGCTGTAAGTAAAATGCTTTTTTTATCGGCATTGCGCTAACACTCAATTCTACATGTTAAGTGACAATGATGCTGAAGACGAGTGAAACTTAACTGTCCGAAGTCTGGCTTTCACATATTTATTATTTATTTATTTATTTATACACTCAAAGTGTACAGGTCGACTAAATGTCTTTGGCATTATCTGCCAGTCTACCTTAGGTGGTGCAGAGAATTCATGAGCTAGGTGCAAAGCATAAAAAGCTTTAAAAAAAAAGAAACATACCACAAATAAAATACAAATATTATAAATACACATGATATATTATAAATATAAATAACTAGCTGACCCAGCAAACTTCGTTCCGCTTCAAAATCAATAAAAAAAAAACGCTTATTGATAATTCGAGACTGTTTCAACTTTAGTAAAGAATGTGATGAAAATTTAACCAGAAAAAAATAATTCGTAATCACAAAAAATGCCGTATTAATTTGGTTTTCTATTATATTTAAATGCACATGTTGATTGACCTAAGTCAGGACATCTTATCTTTGGCATTATAAATTGTAGATAATCAAAGTAGGGAAAGTTCTCGCGCACTCAGCGGTAAATAGTGTCACTATCACAAAAGATCAACAAAGTAAAGTTAAGACTTAACTACTATTTTGAACCAATCTGAACTTAGGAAAGTCGTGTTCCTGCTTGAATTTTACAATCGCTGCACACGAAAAACACTAATGTACTGCATGATGATACACTTAAAGTGAAGTCGTCACTGTTTTCTATTACTGTCATAAACTCTTTACAAACACGCGTGCTTATCTAGTAATGTTTAGATCTGTTTTATTAGTATTTTTCATTTTGATGCCGGTCAAAACCATTTTCGTCTATATATTTAAGTCGTAACGCATACAGGATCTGAATGTCAAGTGTGCGTCATTAAAATATTTAATGCATTAATAGTGCAGGGTCGACAGGTCAGCTGCACCAGTTTCTTGGTGACTGTGATCGCCGCGTGGCGTGGGCAAGCGGGCGGTGAACGTTCTCGTTTTGTCTATACGGTCCGACGTTTAACTCCCGCTGGTGCCGTCGCATGTATATATATATATATATATATATATATATATATATATATATATATATATATATATATATATATATATATATATATATATATATATATATATATATATATATATATATATATATATATATATATATATATATATATATATATATATATATATATATATATATATATATATATATATATATATATATATATATATATATATATATATATATATATATATATATATATATATATATATATATATATATATATATATATATATATATATATATATATATATATATATATATATATATATATATATATATATATATATATATATATATATATATATATATATATATATATATATATATATATATATATATATATATATATATATATATATATATATATATATATATATATATATATATATATATATATATATATATATATATATATATATATATATATATATATATATATATATATATATATATATATATATATATATATATATATATATATATATATATATATATATATATATATATATATATATATATATATATATATATATATATATATATATATATATATATATATATATATATATATATATATATATATATATATATATATATATATATATATATATATATATATATATATATATATATATATATATATATATATATATATATATATATATATATATATATATATATATATATATATATATATATATATATATATATATATATATATATATATATATATATATATATATATATATATATATATATATATATATATATATATATATATATATATATATATATATATATATATATATATATATATATATATATATATATATATATATATATATATATATATATATATATATATATATATATATATATATATATATATATATATATATATATATATATATATATATATATATATATATATATATATATATATTAAATAATATATAGGCGCTAGATGTATGAATTTTTTAACTCGTCTAATGTCTGGAACAGCTTCGGAGTATGCAGCTGCTTTCAACACAGGTCCTGGTGATGGTCCAAAGAGATGCAGCCTAATCACTAGCTTAGATTATATCCATATATTATTACTTAATTAACTTCTTTATTCATTGTTTATGTTACGCACAAATATACCGCTAAGCACTATAATATTTTGTTTATCTAAGCTACGGAATGTTTTAATGTAATTCTCAACGATTTCATTAGTTACTTATATAAAAACTCGCACGCGTATTAGGAGTCATTGATAAAGTAATTAGAATACTTTATCCTCATTCCAGGGTCACCAGGAAATAACAAAATTCATAAAACACCATCTAATTCTAATGGAATTTTCTAGTTCAATAGTCTTTTGTTATACAACAGTTATAATGCTGTTTAACATGTACGCGAGGTGCTATTTACATCCGTTACTCAACACCGCGGGGTAGGTAACATAATAATGGAAACGGTCACACCCCCCCCCCCCCCACAGAACACTTTCGGAAACTCAATTGTAGCGAAGTCGTTACACGTGAAACTATTTCGATCACGGTACTGTAATTGTATAGAATAATAAATAGAAATGAAATAATTAAACTGAAAACGTCAATTATTCAGTTTTGAACGAAAAAATTATTTACATCAATACAGTTTGATAAAATCGCGTTCGTCGTTTCGAGCCTAAGTGTAGTTACTTCAGTGATGATACTAACTACATCGCCCTTCTTCTCTGTGTGATGAACGAGTGAGGCTACAACCACCGCGTTCAGGTCGTGAGGGCGTCGTTCCAGTTACTAAAAAATCTTATCCTTATCACACTTAGGTAACAACAAACAACTGATAAGGAGCCAGCCTCCTCAGGGACTCCTGCACTCCAAACATGAAAAGCGCTTTGTTGATTCTTGTATATGACTAATGTTAGTTAATTTAACACTACACAAAACTCCTAAACCGGAAGCGGCTTATCATCATATTGTCACGAGGCCATTTCCTCGACCTTCAAGTACTCCTCACTGCCTATATCGATTACGCGAAGAAAAGGTTCACTCGTCTTAGCTACTTTAAATGTATCGCCTGTAAGCATTTCCGGTTCGTTTCAAGGGGAGTCACTGAAATAATAATTGCAGTTGATAATACAATATTGATGTTTACTCGCTGTAAGTAAAATGCTTTTTTTATCGGCATTGCGCTAACACTCAATTCTACATGTTGTGACAATGATGCTAAAGACAGTGAAACTTAACTGCCTGAAGTCTGGCTTTCACATATTGACTTACCAATAATAATGTTAGCATCTAACATTATCCAATTTAGATAGAGATTATAAAGTATAGTACCTCATGATACAGTAATAAGATCGATAACTACAGCACTCTTCAAACCATAACTTACTAAAAATGCCGTAAGACAACCTGGCGGTGAAAATAAGTGCTGCCCTCGTACTCACCTGTTTGTGACAGGCATTTTATGGTGTTATACGGATAAGCTAATGCCACATTGTTGAGAGGGACTTCTCACCATCATAATTTCAGTCTTACTGATGACCACTGATAAACAGCGTCCTCTATTTTGCGTAGTAAGCAGTTATTATGTAGATGAGCGTAGTAAGTCGATATAGATTTGAAAGGAACCATTTGATCTTTTTCTGCATTTCCTCATTTAAAGCGGTGGGAATATTCTTTCTCGTCTCCGATCTTACTTAATATTAAGTGAATGAACTTCTTGTCTCATTACATAAAACAATGATTTATTTACTTTCTTTAGTTTCACAGATATTCTATTACTCGTTTATGCTGACTAGGTTATATATGAATTTAATTTGAAAGTTATAAGTACTGAGCGTGCACTGCGGTTGAAATACTATTATTCGATAACAATTTAAACGTTTCCAATGATACAGTAATTGATTGAACACGTTTACTAAAAAACTTAATGATTTATCTTAAACTGTACGCTCATTGAAATAAATTATATAATACACAACAATAGATGTGAGTCTGAGGCCGTCGGGTCGGCTTTGACCCACTTGCGGAGCCATCAGTCGGATACCACGAGGAAGTCAACAGTTCTAAACTATTCTTATTGTGTAATTTCGGCAATGCCAGCACGGATATGGTCCTAAACTCATTCGAGCGCAATTAGGGTCGCAAATGGCGGAAATCGCGTCTCCTTGATACTGTTCGCTCTCCGCCGCGGAGGTCGGCGCGGTTTTGCATATCGCGTCTTTTAAGCACAACGCCAAGTTAGAGAGATAATGAAATGAAGTAAATGTTTCAGGAGACGTGCAGTTCTACACTGAACCGTTGTTATATGTTTCTTTTTGTTAATATTTTAAGAAATATGTACATTGTTTTGATATGGTTTGAAGAGCGCTGGAGCATGTTATCGAACAAGACATGTTGTTTTACAATGATAATATAAAAAATAAATTGTGTTAAAGCTCTGGGTAGCTGATAGACTTCTTGATTGGACCATAAACAAACATTTAATTTTTTATCATTGTACTTCTAATTCGTAGAACGACGGTCATCGGTACCGATGGGATTATTGTAAATTGGGTCGTCTATCAATTCACATATTTTACCAACCTTTAAGTTATAAAAATATAATTAACGGAATGTTTAGCCTTCCTCCTCACGTCGTCTCGAGGTCGGACACTCCGCAACCCAATGGTACATCTAAGATGGCCTCACTGAACCTATTTGGCCAGCTATTGGCAGATCGCGTAAGTTTCGTTTCCCTTTATTATCCAACTAGACCACGGCTACTGATCAAAAAGTATCAAGGAATACCGATTTGTAAGTTTATTAAATAACTAACAAACAAAACTCTTAAATAGTTAACTAATACCGCTACCGAGCAATATGACTTAAATGTTACTGCCTTAGTAGTGTTTACTAATGTAACGAGCAGTACCATTAGATTCCTCAATATCAGTGCAACGTGGTGCTCTTTAAACATTGTATATACTTCGTGTAGTGTATACTTTCCCATCGGGTTAACGTCCCACGCGTCTCGCGTCGTTGTGTAAAAAAACTCATCTGGGTTACATGAATCTGTTCAATAGCACAATCCGCGCATTGTGGCGGCGAGGAAGCGCGCAGCTTCCTGTACGGTTATGGGTTTCCGTGTACCACAACCACTGCCCCGCCGAGGACACGCAGCAGCCGCGGACCTTATACGGCACAACGCTAGGATACAGCCTATGTGCCATAGGTCTCCGTTGAGATACCTATAACAATTACTAACGAGTAAAAACGTTAATGACTACAAAAATTTAAAACTCTAATTTAGTTACTAAAACGACCTTTATAAAAAGTTATTTAACTACTACCTGGTGGTACTGAAAAGTTGGTGTCCTGTATGCAGGATCTACCACCAGCAAACTATTGCACGCTACTATCTGTTGATATCTACATCAGCAGCTAATATTGATGCTCCGCTCGTACGTCGGTTACCTCACATACTCCTTCACCCACAGCAGTCGACCAACAAGATTGACTATGGATAAATTAGTAAACATTCTAGTCAAGTAGTAAAGTCTAGTCAACATTTATTTTTGTATAGAAATCAGAAGATAATTAAAGTTCTCCAATGTGCAAAATTTGTAATCAGATTGAGGATGTGCAACATTTGCTGATGGAATGTAAACAGAATAAGTTAAAAGAAATTCATTACTGACATTACACAGGATTAACACCAGGGATGTTGGCGTGGTGCAAACCGCGCTGGCAGACCCAACATCCAAATTCGCCAAAGACCTCTTGGCGGTCTTTGGCGGTCTTTGGCGAATCTGAATGATATTAGCTTGTAAGTGATTTAGTCTGTAGTTTAGAATGTTGATATAGTCTTAAGATATAAAGGGTACGATGGGATTGATATGCCCCTTCGGGGCAAAAATCCCAAAACTAAAATAAATTAAAAAAAAAGATAATTAAAGTGAAGTAAATTCTTAAAAAAAAATTGCGGGATTATTCGTTTTGTTTTTTATTTAATATGAACAAGTTCCAAATCGGTTCAGCTGTTCGATTTAACTGCAAACACACGGATACGTAAAAACCAGTTAAATTTATGTAATCCTTTAAAAATAGAAATTGCATGTATTCTGGTGATATATGTCTTACTCTCTTTTTAGGTGAGAGTTAAAAATATCTGAATTGAACGGACTTGGAGACTTGGGCTAAGTCTAGATCGTTTATAGAATTGAGTGTTCGGAGCTCTGAAGGTTGAGAAGACGTGGAGCTGGTGGCGGAGCTTTTGCGTTCGCTAAGTGTACGCGGCGCGCGTGATGAGCAGCATCCGGCGCGGCGGAGATAACAGGCACGGTAATCAGTTCGCCAGATGAATGATTTATGAGCTGGTGTGTTTCGGTTGCAGGTGTCCCGATGCTGCGCCGCGGAGAATAGCCGTGAGTTGTTTACATAAGCATTTGCTACTCTCTGCTTGCTGTTGTACCTAGCGTGTAATCGCTTGATATGCAGTAAGTTCCTTCTTCGGTCGTAAAGTTATAATTGATGAAGTTAGGTCGTGGTGGTAGGGTTTCTTCGTATGTAGCTAGCAGGCATCATCTTTTCCTTAAATCTAGACTTGCATTAATTTATCTAGGTTTTTTTTTTATATTACTATGCGACGAGACGAGCAAGACGTTCACCTGATGGTAAGTGATACGCTTGCCCATGATAACGTGGTGCTAGTTAAGTTGGTACGCACTGCACCACATTGCGCTCGTCGCCTGAGACATAAGGTGTTGTCTCGTTACCCCAGTAATTACACTAGCTACAGCGCCCTTCTTACCGGAACACAGTAATGTTTGTACACTACTATTTGGTGGTTGAAATCGGAGCTGCGGTGGTACCCACCCAGACGGTCTCCGGCAATAGAGACCTACCACCTGGTCAGTTAAGGAGTCAACAGTAAAAAAAATTGCTTGTGTTGTGTGATTCGAACCCGTGATCGCAGTGTACTGCGACACGAGCCATATGATACCTTTTAATTTACATTCCCTTTATCATACCAAGCAATCAGCAGCGAGTTGTGTTTATCGCTATTTATTACTATTTATAGCGCGACTGTATCTGTAAATGGCAAATCAGCGCTCCGCACAAACGGGCAAGGATTCAGCAAATATGTTCGCGTGCCGCATATGGCCCATGGCCCTATATGGTCGCCATCTTGCTTCCTAGATCGTATTGCGCCTAGACAGCGAGACAAAGGACCCATTCGAATGGCATGACGGAGATTAATTAACGTTTTTTTATATCAGCTCGCATCAGATGTTGCGATGTTGCTGACATTCTCGTTACATTATTATTTTTTTAATTGTGGTGAACGTCCTCTCCACTCCGGACTTCAATTGCGGCTTTAATTTCGCGCTGAAGTTTATCAGAACTTAGCGGCAGACCAATATCAAATTCCAACCCCGTGAGTCGTGGCACAGTGTCAGCACAGTTCATTGACCCGGGGAGCCAAGTTCACGGCGCAGGGAGCTGGTCCGTAACGTTGTGACGTATGCCGTAGGTCGTCGCGACATCCGCTGCGCATGCGCCGCCGGACGAGTAAGTGCTTACTTCCGGTGTCGTACAGGGTTCGCGCTCCTCAATTGATTATCCTGAAAAATGTACTCGTAGTTAAAATGGTTTTACTGTGGCATATACTGCAACATTAATATGGGGTTAAATTGGATTACATTCAGGTGTAACTTTAAGGTTTATAAAGTGTAAAAAATTTTAATTACGATATGTTGTACTCGTGACACTATATTCACCGGTCGCGGTGCGTGTTAAGTCAGTCTAACTTAACACCGTCTTCGAAAAGAAACGGTTTAGGCAAATTAAATGCTTTTTCATGAGAATAGTATATATATAATCTAGGTGCTACCATATTGGAAGCCGGAATTGAACCGGGGCCTCCGGATTACAATGTAAACGGTCAGCCATTGCACCGACAAAGCAATTGACTTCAAATTAGACCACAAATCATGATCACCGTTAGTGTAAATTTCCCGCAGACTTAAGTTAGTACTCAGAGAGACGGACCGGTCGCGCCAGGCCCAGGTCGCAGTCAGCGCAGCCCTGTCGTGCGTCAATCCAGCGCACCCGCAGCTGACAATGGGCCGTTGTGCCCATGTATGGTGACCGTTAACCTGCCATAAGCCGGGACGTCGGTGCGTCACGCTAACGAGCGGCGCAGGTTATAAGATTAAGCGATCGATGTCAGCCCTCCCGTATTCGGCGCGGGGACGCGGAAGTACTCCGTAATTACACCGCTTTGTGTACTTAGATCGACTTGAAGTAATTTTTATGTAAATAATCCAAATTCTTTTCATTCTTTTTAAATTTTTGCTGTATTACTTCATAAGTTTTTTTTATACTACAACGAGACGAACAAGACGTTCACTTGATGGTAAATGATACTCTTGCCCATGACAACGTGGTGCTAGTTAAGATGGTACAAACTGCACCACATTGCGCTCGTCGCCTTGAGAAAAGGTGTTAAGTCTCGTTACCCCAGTAATTACACTAGCTACAGCGCCCTTCAAACCGGAACACAGTAATGTTCGCACACTACTGTTTGGCGGTTGAAATAGGAGCTGCGGTGGTACCCACCCAGACGGTCTCCGACAACAGAGACCTACCACCTGGTGAAACTATAAGTCCACTGATATGAATGCGTCTGAACACTCACTCTACAATTACAATATTTTTGCCGTTGAAATATTACTCTGTTGGTATAGTTCTTTATCTGTAGGTTACTTAGGAATACTGCCGCTTAGAAACTTCTCCGAAATCTAATCCAATGGAAATAATTCTAGAGATAGACACCACATGCCAAGAGCAAGGAGTGCAAATAAATGATTGTTTCGGGTAAGAAAAAGAAGTAGAAATCAAAATGATAATTGAAAAGTTATCTTTAAAAATGTACATTGTGATATCCGTTTGATATCAGGATAATTATGTAAAAGCTTACATTATTAATTAAACGTACTTGTTACCGATTAGGTACCACAGCGCCTATTTCTATCGCTAAACAGTAGTGTACAAACATTACTGTGTTCCGAGAAGGAGCGCTGTGGGTAGTAGAGTTACTTGAGCGAATTTAATGCGATGAACGCGTAATGTAAATGTTGTAAATCATTGTTTACATTTGTTTCGTTTTACACCCAACAAGTAGTTATTTCTATCGCATACTGAATTAGCTAAAACACGTAAAGTCAGTTCGTTTCTACCTAATTTATACTTGATAATGCAGTTACAAATAAATATTTGATATATACTGTAGGAAGATATTACTTATTTTGAATTTTTATATCATGTTGTATTTGTAAATATCAGAACAGAAAACTACGGTTTAAATACTTAAGTATTTTCAATGCTCCCAACACAGAACAGGAATTTTAAAGTACATTCAAAACCAAAATTAAAACTCTAAATATTATGTATATATTACAAAGAGCACAGACAGTAAATTTATTTATTTTACAATACCTTAAAATTTACAAAACATGATATCATATAGTACATAAACTAAATAAAGGTTGTCTGGAAGAAATCGCACATAGTGATAAGACCGTCTGTGCATTTATCATATAACAAGCAATGTGATCTGTTAATTTTCTGTATATTTTGGTGTGCAATAAAGTATTTTCTATTCTACTCTGTTCTATAAACTTTAAAGTATTATATACTTAAAAGTATTTTGTTGGGATTCCATGTGAATAGAAGCAGACGTAGTTTTGAAACCCGGTCGCATAAACACTTCTGATACTCAGTGTGTGTGGACTCAGCACGAAGGTACACCCAGGCGCGGCAGCTCAGGACCTTATAAACCGATAGACCGTATAAATAAACTTGATTAGTGCACTGTACGCTTCCGCTGCGGCCACGGCGCGGGCATCGCGGAAGCGGACGATACAAAATTAGTATACACAAGGTTTCATGTCCTATATCCTAATCAGGATATATCATCTGAACCGATTCATATTATCAATTAACAACGGCTATAGTAATATTCAAATATTACTGTGTTGCTGTTAGATGTGATGGGTCGCAGATCACTTCCGTCTACCCTCCTATGACCGACTGTTGCATTCGCTGTCGCAATGTTTGTTGCATTAAGTAATATATCTGTACGCTCGCAATGTTGGCTCACCTTAATATTATTGTATTTCTCGCCTGTAATTATAAATATTCTTGTGAGAAATAAACATTCTATAACCTCAAGTGTGTTGTATTTATTTATTTATTTATTTATTCTTTATTGTACCACATTAGGAATACAAAAGGCGGGCTTAATGCCTGAAGGCATTCTCTACCAGCCAACCTTTGGTGAGGTGAGATGTTGTGGTAGGTGGCAATCTGGCATAAAAATATGCTATGGAAATAAAAAAAAAGAAATGTGTATACATACATATATTTATATACATAAACTTACATATACATACATACTTACATATTTTATAGATACATGTATAGGGTTACATAAATGCACATACAAAAATAGTACTTACTCTCTTGACGATTCTGTATCCCCCCCCTTGATTTAGGTGTTTACGAACCAATTTTTTAAACATATGCTTTGTTGAAGCATTTCGAGTTTCTTCAGACAAGGAGTTCCAGAGTAGTATGTAGTTATTGGGGGTAGCGTCTTGAGTCTTAAAGCGACGAGCGCAGTGTTGTGCCAACTTACATCACGTTGTTGTTACTTACCATCGGGTGAGTGAAGCATTGATGGCGTCTAGAAATAAATAAATTGATAATTATAAATAATTAGTGATGATATTTAGTTAAGTATTAAGTGTTGGTAGTATGGCAGGGAATCGCATGTCCAAGGCGGGTCCCGCCGGCGCTGCTCACTGTGCGCGCTGCTCGTCGCTCCGGCAGAGACCTTGGCGACCGGTTACTTGCGCAACCGCTCCGCCGACTGGTTACTTATGCAATTTCCCTGCAACCGCCCCGTAACCATCTCGCAGTTGTTCCTTATCCACCCCCCAACCGCTACACAACCGCTCCGCAACCGTCACTTAGCCGAGTCTTCAATTTTAGTTGCTGAACAGTGTGCAAACTTTACTGCGTTCCAGTTAAAAAAAAAAAAATACAACCTTTTTTCTCAAAATTAACATTTTCTTTGTAATGTAATAGCGGCAAAAGGAGGCGGCTCAGCTCATGCTGATCGGGACAATAGTTTCCGATCAGCGCTGGTTTTCAGCCGCTCCTAGTTCAGTCTCCCCAGGTGTCATTGGGAGAGTTTGTATGTACAGGTGGCCTAATGGGTGACGTCTTTATCACCAATCCATACTAATATTATAAATGTGAAAGTAACTCTGTCTGTCTGTCTGTCTGTCTGTCTGTCTGTCTGTCTGTTCCTCTTTCACGCCTAAACGGCTGAACGGATTTTGATGAAATTTGGTATGGTGATAGATGATAACCTAGAAATGGTCATAGGCTATAAATAATCACGCCATCGTTCTTAGGGGGTAGGCAGTAGGCAGAAAACTGAATTGAGTTAGTGATTTTTAGTCGTTTTTGTTGGGACTTTTGCTCTTTCACGTATAAAAGGCTGAACAGATCTTGATGAAATTTAGTAAGGTAATAGATGGTTACCTAAAAACGGATATAAGATCAAAATAATCACGTCATAGTACTTAGGGGGTAGGCAGTAGGCAGAAAACTGAATTGAGTTAGTGATTTTTAGTCGTTTTTGTTGGGACTTTTGCTCTTTCACGTATAAAAGGCTGAACAGATCTTGATGAAATTTAGTTAGGTGATAGATAGTAACCTAGAAAAGGATATGTGCTATTAATATTCATGCTATCGTACTTAAGGCGTAGGCAGTAGGCAGAAAACTGAATTGAGTTAGTGATTTTTAATAGTTTGGTTTAAAAGTTTACCTCATTCACGCCTTAACGTCTGAACGGATTTTTATAAGACTTGGTTAATATAAAGATAGGATCCTAGGCACGGACACAGGCTACTTCTTATGGCGGGAAAATACCTCATTCCCGCGGAAATCTAGCGTGATCGTGTCAAGAAGCGAATGACGCCATAGCTACTGAAATGATTGTGATGTTTTTTTTTTAAATGAGTGTTACTAAGACTTAAAGTTAGTATTTGATCACTTTTCTAACTTAGAGGGTCGGTAGGCGCCATAATTTAGGGAATTTATTATAAAATTTTGGTGCATCTGTCTTTATTTAACAGTTTTACTTGGATCGAAACTTAGCGACATACCATCACACTACTTAACTTATAGGGTAGGAAGGTACCAAAATTCAGACTACTTTTTACTTCGGGAAAATATCTCATTCCCACAGGAACCTATACACAGCTACCTATCTACAACATTAAAACTCTGTCTAGAATCACATTACGCCATAGCTATTGATCTGATTTGTATACGATTTTTTATTCAACTGACTGTTAATTACATACAGATAAAATCTAATTACCTACACCACAGAATTAATATAGTACTACATAACTAGCTACGCTTTAAACTTGAGGAGGTAATTAGATAGACATTTATACGAACTTTATGCTCAGTAATCAATCATAGTGATAAGTTAATACTCATTTTAGACAAAGAAACGGATAGGTAATCAGTTCATCACCGAAATTATAACACCTACACTTAGTTTCTTTATTGAATAGTAAATTATACTACTTACATTAAGTTAGTACTTCCTACGCAGACGATGTTATGGATGTCACACTGTCTAACATCGGGGGTTGGCCGGTAGGTAGTTAGTAGTATTTTAAAACCGATTTACATTATTTACTTTTTATATTTACTAGGAAACATTCGGAGCTATCCATTATGTAGCTTAGGTTGCTTTGAACAAATTTTGATGTGAAGTTGAGGACTGGAACACGATAGTGGGACATTGTTGCAGGGGGACTTATAGCCGGGAGAAAACAAAAAAACTTATGCGGACGAAGTCGCGGGTAAAAAGCTAGTATATCATAAAAGAGGCACTCTTTGTCGCGATCATTTTTATAAGCTATCGTTTCATTTACCGCCGACTGAAGAATGTGCAGATCGAGTTTCAGGCGCGGTGGAACTAAATAATTATAAACATAGATTTTGATTTATTAAAATCTGTTGATTAATAAAACTATTAGTTTATTTAAAGAAGCGTATTCGCTTTTACATCTTTATTCTTATTTTAGATCAGACCTCAAATCCGTTACTAAAAGACTTTCTTAGTTTCTAGTTATTTTTTCACCAAAGGATAAATTAATTAATCCAATCCATAGCGGGCACATTTCAGTTGAAAGAAAATGTTAGTGCACTGCGCAGTCGTTGCTAAACCCATTGTTGGCGAAATTGGATGCCCATAATGTAGACAAAGATCACCTCGGTGAACTGTTCTTTATGGAAACTGTTAAACGTGGTTTCTCGTTACAAAATCTAGTACCAAACCACACTCTTGCGATCTAGGAATTTAAAATGTTGAATCTCATTTATTATGACTTTCTTCCGATCACAGTTGTCATTGTGGAGGTATGGAATTTTAAGAAACGTGGATTTGCGATATTTGCCAATCCAAACTTGGCACAGCATCAAGAAAGCCTTACACTCTTCTTGTAAATGATAGCTCCAAGTCCTAGCCCGGAAACACAAAATGTCCTTGTGTGCTTATATCCTATCTCTATTATTAACTCGAAGGCCTTTAAAGTATGCCGATCGACGAGTTGGTAAAAATCCCATGAAAGAGCTAATTTAAGTCCTTGCAGTTTCTCGCGATTCAGGAATTAATTTAGAAACTGAAATTCGGATACTTTCATTTATGGTCTTAAACATAATTGAATATGTATTTATGTAAATATTATTTATGTATCTGTGAAGGCCTTAACGTATCTGACCTCATGGCAACCCTACCGCTGCGCAGCGTGCGGTGAAAGTGACCCGCGGCGCCTGGTGACCTCTCGCCGTCGTCAGCGCACAGAGCCGGGCTCTAAACAATACAAACCGATACTGCACCACCTACCACAGACACGACGGACCACCGGGGATTCAGTCGCGAAATCTATGTTATTTTGATCCGCACTGAAAGCAATTATAGTCAGTCTGTAGGCGACAAGCGCAAACATGTAAGGCCTTTGTCCTTCGCAAGCTTTTTATAAAACTAACAAATGAGATGAGGATGGTGGTTTAGTTATGACAGTACAAATACAGAACCCTTCGTATCTTAACACAATATGTTACAGAACCCTTCGTATCTTAACACAATATGTTAAGCAGCAGCTTGAAAAAGTCGTTGACCGATTTTCTAAAATCGCTTCTTCTGATAACAAAAACGAAAAACTAATCTAAGTTGTTATAGTTCTTTTTAAAGTATTTCGAATTCAAGTATCAGTGCGCCGTATGTTAACAAAATATAAATAAATCCATTTATACGTTTCGTTACTTAGTATGTAATGACCTTTATCACATATTTTCAAGTGTTAACGTGGAATTTTTTTACAATGTAAATACGGCAGCGGCGTGTGACTCACGAATAATTTAAAGGTTACTTTCGTACCAAATTAAGTTACCGAATTGAACTGTAAACGGATTAATTTTTTTGATTAATATGTATGTCTCAAGTTGACAAATTCGTTGTGTTGTACGATTACACAAATACGCAAAACCAAAACTATTATTGGCAGTAAAGGTATTTCGTGTTGTGGTTGCTGAAAGAACATGTCTACTACCACCTGTAACAGGCAGTAATTTCAGCAAGATTAACTTCAGATCGTCTTATCGTTTCGTAGTAATAAATATATATCGGAAGGAAGTTTTAACTTGTAAAGAAAAAGGAAAAAATAGAGGCTCGTCAAAAAAGCTGTGAGACTGGAAAATGATCGTATGGAAAGTATAATATAAAGAATTGGCGTTTAGAAGTATAAATGTTTTTAAGATGTGTTTAAGGAAAAATGTATATACTGTGACGCCATAGGTGTTTTTTTGAGTATGTTAATCCCATATCTTTATTAATCGTGACGAAAACGTTGCAATTTGTAAGTATTTTTATCGCGTGGAATATCTAAAGTGCCGGCGGCGGTGCGGGCGCGGAGTAAGGGCACCGGCGGAACCGGACGGCCTGACCAAATCGGGGGAGCCTTGGCGGAAGGTCGCGCCGCGGCTCCCGGCGCGGGCCCGCAATTAGGGGTCAAGCGGACGCTTTTTTCATACGTACAACCACAAACACACAGATATTTACAATGAAAACAAACCATATAAACTTAAGATTCTTATAGAAATTGGATTGTTTGATAATAGTTTATATTAATAATGCCGTGGTTGAAAATTTTTTTTGAAGTTAGCAAGCACTTCCGTACTACATAGTTTCTTAAGCAAACCCTATAAATAACGGGGAACCTTATTGATACTTCCGGTCAGTTCTTCATTTGTAATAGTGCACTAATTTAACATTTTTATATTTTTTTAATAATACACTTCCGGACACATCTATCGACCCACCTAGTGTCTAAAAGTTTCAAACGGTGCCTAGCCAAAAATAAATGTTAGGTGGAGCAATAAGTTTTAATGCAGTTTTAAAGCTGATTTTTTAGTCAACCTTTTTGTATGTTTTTTTTTTAATTTCTTATTCAGGATTATGAAAAAAAAAACGAAAATTCGAGTCCGTTCATTGTTTTCAACGACCCGGGAATGGAGAAATTTTTTTATTTCGCACAAGTTGGGTTTTTTTTTTTGATGTGTCCGATTATTGGTTCCATAAAAAGGCAAATCTAAACTTAGAGCCAGTTTTGATCAAAAAATATGGATACTCTGCCTGAAATTGTCGCCCAAGCTGTAAAACTTCTGCCGGTCAAATCAATTCGAAATTACAAAAAAAATAAAAAAAAACGTACATAAGGGTTGACCAATAAATCTGCTTCAAAACTGCATTAAAACTTATTGCTCCACCTAACATTTATTTTTAACTAGACACCGTCGAAACTTTAAACACTGGGTGGGCCGATAGATGTGTCCGGGAGAATAGTTTCGTATTAAAATATAATACATATTTAACTATAGTTAATATATAAATCTTTCGAAACATTATCAGCGAGACAAATCGCTGTTAAGCACCAGCAATACATATACACAACACACTTGTCTATTTTCTATTGACAAGCACTCGATCACCCACGCGGCGACCTCGCTCTGCACACGCCGTGTTGATTCATCGTACACAGGAGGTCCTATGTTCGAATCCGTAGTGACATTGGATAGCCTTAAGCTCTATTAAAGCAACTTCCGGCTCGACCGATTCAAAATATAACCACACAAAGGCGACTTTATTTGTCGAATGTAAAGCTTGAATAGTGTAGAGGGTATTTTTTATTCAAAATAGTTTCACACGACATCAACTTCACCTGGTGAAGTCATACTACATCTCATATGTTCATGGTCTAAATACTAAAAATATATCAGTTTATTTAGTATATTAAAAAGACAGCAATGCGATTATAGCATATTTAAAACATGAGAGTGACTTCAAAAAAGCTCCCTGTCATTGAATTTTTAATACACGAAAAACCGGAATCGAACCATAGACCATCGCTGCTCTAGGGAAGTAGTTAAGCAACCTCGTTTTCAGGATTAAAACTCTCAGCTGTCTGTAACACCGTCGGCTCCGTGTTAGCTCACTTAGTTTGACTTGCGCTGTCAAAGTTACCTTTGTGATGTCAAGCGGACGGAAGACACGCCGCGTTGTATCGTGTAACATCGAAACTTTTTCACGAGCCATTATTCACTTGTCCGTGGATATTTTTTACGGCACTAATTCTGATTACAAAAAGCTGACGCCGCGGTGTTTCTAAGAAACAGTTCGCGTCATCCGTTATCGGATTTACATTGTAGCGAGCCGCCGCGACTCACTACAGAGTAGTAATATTAAATGTAATTCTTTACAGTCATGACATTTTAAAATATCCACAATATACCATATTCATCGTGAAGAAACTGAATTGATTCATAAAAAACTAATTTAACGTTTGATATTCATCAACTCGCACTTGGCTATCGTAGAGGATAAATGATCTAGACCCTCTCCTTGTGAGAGATACACTCTAGTCCCAGGAGTAGGACTAATAAGCAGACTTCATTTAAATTACCAACATATAAAAAGGAATTTCAGAGTCTTGTTATCATTTCCGCTGCTGATCAGGTCTAATCCGTTCTGAATTCTTCAAGAGTTGTTCTTTATTAGTCCTTTTGCAACTCGCAGATGTAATGGGAGATAATATAATCCGTCTCCGCATCCGTAAAACATACTTCATGTTTGAGAACATCGACACCGGACACCGCCGGAACGGATCGCTACAAAAACTACAAAGTATATTTATTTTTTTCTTATTTGCTGAATTGACGAGACGAGCGGGACGTTCACAAATGATTTATAGCAACGTCTGCGCGCCCGAGCTGGTGGTGATGTAAAGATAATCATTAAGCCGCCGCGCTGAGCACCGAACCCGCGACCCCGCCGGCTGACTCACGATCGTTATAAATAAACAATTAAGGGGAGCGGAGCCGTGTTATTGTTGAGTTAATTTGGATTAGCGTCGCGCCGCGTCGGCGGGTTAATGCCAAGGTCGCGAAGTTCAAGGTTCGATCGCGTTGTATTAACGTGTACTTAGATTTACTTATTTATTTGGCGCGTCGGCGGTGATACAAAATTATATTTTGATTATGATGAAAACATTTTGTGACCACGTTTATACGTGAGACACCGCGTACCGGTGGACGCAATGCTGGAAGGCCCCCCTCAAGGTGGACTGACGATCTGGTGAAGGTCGCGGGAAACCGCTGGATGCGAACAGCGCAAAGCCGATTGGAGAGGAGATCTTTGGGGGAGGCCTTTGTCCAGCAGGCAGATGACGTGAGACACGATAAAACTTATTTTGATTGAAAACAAATTCAGACAGATCTAAATATTAACAATATGAAGCTATATTGAAATTATTAATATTTTTTATCTACAATGAGTTAAGACTTGATCTCAATTTCATAAGATGTTAAGTGACAGTAAGAACGTGGATGACGGCGTGCACAGAATGTTCCGGCTCTCGTGTAAAATAATCTGAGGGTCGTAGCTAGCCTGACTTTGGATTCAAACCGGAGCCGTCTTACAGCCTATATATAGAGCATATATAAAGGTACAAACACTAGACCAATAATAAAGCGATCAATAAGAGTTGCGAGCAAAGATGGCGGCGCGCTGTGGGCGAGATTGATTGGAAAAAGATCGCTGTTTCATTTCGTTCACGACTCAATTAAACGGTGACCATCTACGGAGTCAGATCACACCCGCTGCTGAGCTCCTGGATGTTCTTTGTATAGTATCCAAAACTAAGTAGAAATATACCAATGATAGTAAGGTCTCTGTCGCCGCAGACTGTCTAGGTACCGCAGCTCCTGGTCCCA
Source organism: Byasa hedistus (assembly GCA_029286795.1). Classification (NCBI taxonomy): domain Eukaryota; kingdom Metazoa; phylum Arthropoda; class Insecta; order Lepidoptera; family Papilionidae; genus Byasa; species Byasa hedistus. The sequence goes on along the minus strand of JAGSMW010000012.1, from coordinate 284,362 downwards.
CCGCCGAACGGTAGTTTGCAAACATTACTGTGTTCCGGTATAAACAGCGCTGCAGCTAGTGAAGTTACTGGGGTAATGAGACTTAACATTTTATGTCCGAACGACATGTATGTATCCTAACTACCACTACATTTTTACTTCACCAAAGTCATACCGGGAAGAATCGCGTCAGCTTTGCTACTAAAAAGAACGGTGCTGATCAACTCCAAGAAATAATACACGCAAATATTTATTATATATAAATATTTACTGATAAGTCTCTCTCGCAGTAAGTGCTATTCTCACTACTGTAATCTAAGTTATGCTTAATTTATAAACGATCTATATGCCTTCCCAAGAAATCTAGCCGATGCTGAGCGGTGCGACAATAATTCATTAGAAGCCTGCGTAGGCGCCGAGCGGTGCGCTTGTGGCACGAGTAACGAGAGGAGGCGATTCAGTTTGTAATAATGAGTTACGTTTTATCTACCGCGACCATCATTCACAAGGAGAGTCATGATGGTAGGTGTTGCATCTATGCAATTATTCTTAAAACATGTCGGTACTCTTGCGATGTTTTCCTTCATCAGAAGTTCAAGCTCAATGTGGTTCGAAGCCGCACCTTTACAGCGGCCACAAACTAAGTTATTATGGTATCGCGGGTTGATTTAGACTTTTATTTAATTAAAGTATGAAACAACAGCTTGTGGCTGGTAGTCGGCGCCGTGAACTGCGGCGGAATCCCGCTCCGCTTTCGTAACGCAACAACACGGACCCGTTCGGCATTACCGCCACTTGTCTCGGTAGCCTGTCGTTGTGAATTCTCGTAGGCGATGTTCCGGTATTCATTCAGACCACGAAACCACGGTTACCTCCACCGGTTGTTATAAGTAAATTATCATCAACATATAACATAGTTATCTGTATTCGGCTGCAGGTCAGCGATGGAGAGCCGCGTGGGTCTGGACTACATAGTGGAGCACGCGGAGTACGCGGGCAAGCTCGCGGCCGCGCTCACCTCCCCGGCGGCGGCGGTCAAGAAGCAGGTGAGAGCTGGACATGGCGAAGGGTTTCATGAACAAGTCTGTCTGTTCGCTTTAAATAGATTGTTTAAATGTCTTGCACAGAACGTGTAACAAACTGAGGCTGTTTATTATTTTATAAATTAGCATTCGTAATTGAAATTCCGGTCAAGTTCATTGGAAAATAGTTATCTAAAAGTTTTCTCGCATTGTCAATTTGTTCAAGTTATCCTTTTTCCTAGTTCCACACAAGATATATATGTCATGTACAAACAACACTTCTCTGAACATCACCGAAAGAATTAGCTGTTTAAGATCCTTAGTAATATTGTCTTGATGTATATCCTCTTTAATTCTTAATAGATATAAGCGCTACGGAGGTACGTACCAAAGGATTCTTATGGCGTATGAAGTTACCTCAACCACTCATAAATTACTGGTAACACAAGCACGTGATCTCCGCAGGTATTCGAGCTGCTGTCGGCGTTGTGCGTATACAATGCGGACGGCTACGCGAGAGCGGTGGACACGCTGCACCGCTACCAGGTAAACAAACGTAACATCATCAGTGTCTATCATCTCTATCACCGTAACATGCCGTGATCAGTTTTCAATCTAACAACGGATGATCATCACATTACGAACGACCATTTTCTCAACTCTTGATAAAGTTCTCACAAATTTAAAATATTAGAGAAGACCTTAGACTAAATATATTTTATCTAGATTTAAACAAAATCTTTTATTTTCTAAATATTTATAATCTGCGATCTTAATGTCTCCAAATTTTACTAATACCGTTCTATAGTAGCGGAAAATGATGACTTATGTATATCTTTATAAATAAGTGATTAAAATCTGTTCCAGACATTAAAAGGCGACCGCTACCGGCTCAGTGTGGTGGTGGAGGAGCTGAAGAACGCCACCACCACCGACTACAAGACAGCGCTGGTCGCCTTCATCAACTGTCTCATCATATCGGCACCCCGGCTGCCGGACAGGATCCGGGTCAGGAATGAGTTCATAGGTAAGTTATCAGCATAAAGAAAGCACACGCGTCACTAAATCGTATTCCCAATACGAGGACTAACTACAACTGTGCTTGGAGTCTTTGCCTCTTTGTTTTGTCATAAACGAGTATAACGTAAGTCTGGTGGTAAGTGAACTGCCTGCTACTATAATATTATGCTACTTATGATGCTTCCACGCTTATCCTTCAGCCCTGTAGTTCCGCACTATTTGTTTTATAAGGACCAAATTGTTCGTTAGTTTTAATGCAGGAGACCTCATAGCGATAACCAATAGGATGAGTAACGCGGAGTGCCGGATACTCCTCACCACAATGTCGAGAACTTCTTGACTGTCTCCAAGAGAGAATATCAATGCAGTTACCTCGTTGATAACAAATTAAAAAGTCACAATAGCATTAACTACACCCACTTCCAAATTAAAGTAATGTCATAGTATCACCATCATCATTGAATGCCATCTACAAATAGGAATTGGAGAAAACTTTTCATAACACTCCTCGTGTTTCTATTTTTATAATTTCTAAATTTTCTTTCAGGACTTGGTCTGCTACCAACGTTAAGCAACTTGAGGTAAGTTTAATAAACATACACTTATAAGCATGACGCATACCTTGTAATTGCTCGGACTGCTTCTTTGGAAGTTTTACATAAAAGTATACCTTCAACTCTTTCCTTTTATTATCCGCCGTGTACTTATCACTTAATGTTATTTGTTGTCAAGTTGTTACATATCACTCTGGTCTATCTGTTAAGATGATGATATTATATTTTTATGAATTCTATTATCACGAGCTTCTTTAAGGGTTTTAGGCTGCCTTGAATTTGCTTATATTTAAAATAAATTACCACTATATTTGAATTACAGCTTTTCGATTTTAGTAAAGCTAACTTAAAAGTAGCCGATGGAGTATGTAAAAGTAATCTTTTAATATTATTTGTTAAAATTCTAAAAAACCGTCTGTGTGTTGGCAGATTAATAAAATTTTCTTTATTTGTTACACCTTTGGTAAAAGGATTTTGTCCTTTTTTAATTATTCATGACAATTCAAAGGTTTTCAACTGGACACGAAGACCTTTTGTTTACATATTATCAAACTCGTAATGGGTTCTAATCAGTGATGTACGCTAATTTCAGCATCGTTAGGATTTTGACAAGTTCGATGTGAAATAAGCAGATAAATATTCAAATTTTATTGTAAGGTTTGCCAATAGCTATAGATTTAATTATTTGATACGAACCCAAAGGTAGTTTCATATCCAAACCAACTACTCTTTATCCTTTGTTTCTTTATTCTACTTTGTGTGCTTATCACAAGGTTGCAGAGCTTATTGCCAATGGACCATTCTGTATTATTAAACCTATGATGAGGAGAGAATTTGCGAATGGTATAAAAAAATAAACCATACGGGTTCTGGTTCCTCAAGCTGCGATCTTACAGACTCTTCAGCTCAGATCAACAAATTGCTTGTGTGTTTTTTTTTTATTCTCATTATAAACAAATCAGTCCAAGTTATTATCGCAAGCAACTTATTTCAGACCTTTTTAAGTCCGGACTGGACTTTAGGGTCAGCTTAATTTATAACCAGCGAGCTGCGCCAAAGCCTTAATGCGTTTCGAACCGGCCGCCCAATATCCTGGACACAATTAGGACCTAAAATTATAAACAACTTTTTGCCAAAAACTGCTGCAGGCATCATCGCTAACTCGGGACCGGTATAATATTTACTATATAAATAAACGAAACGTTTACATTATACTAAAATCCGAAAAACAAATTTATTGATTTTATATGTACGATTGAATCATTAGTTAGTAATTAGGTGCAACACCTAAACAGTTCCTTCGTCAGTAACATATTCATCCATATCAATGTACTTCGAGGTCGCGTCATATATTTAGTTCATAAGCAGCTTCACCGGCTGCTGTTGCTTATTAGTGGAAGATTGGAAACCTTTTGTGAGGAGTTCCTCTCTCCCACTGGTCCTGTGCCGCGCGTCTGGGGTCCAGCGCCGCGCCTTTGCCTTTCGTAAAGGTGCCGTGTGCAGTGCACAACGCCCGAGCGACAAAGATGGCGGCGCGTGGGCGCGCCCAACATGGCGCTCGAGCGGCGGAAACAAATAATAATACCTTACGCTTTGTTTCCTTAGTTATGCAAAATTAATAATTTCGTTGCGCGCGTGGGCAACGGAAGGCTTTCATTTTACGTAACAAATGTTTTCTAGTAACACATATTTTCCATCTTTCATTTCTTATTTTCTTTCTGTATAACGAATGTTATGTATTTTTTTTTATTTCGATAAATTTTCGTTTGACTTAAATTTTTTTGTTGCTTACGTGTACTATACGAGTATATAAGTAATGCATGATGTGTTGTTTTATTTTATGTTCAATAGTGTATAAGTATTGTGTTATCTTTTTTGGAGACCATATAAATAAATAAACACCCTACACAAAGCTCCCAATGTTAATGGATCAAACAACTTTTTTAGAACGTTAATTACTATAACAACATGTCTCAAGGCTGTCAGCACCATATGCTGGCAAAAAAATAATCCCTAACACCACATCGTTAGTGACACGGCGTGTCACTTGTCATCAACTTAATGGTTTCTACATTTCGTTTGTGTTAGTAGTAGAAACAAGAGAAGTAAATGGAGGTATATAATTATCGTTTGTAAAGTTTAATTATTTCAATGTATAATAAAGTAAACATTTTGAAATGTGTTAACATTGATACATAACATTTATCCAGTTAAACGTTTGAAGCAAATAAGGCGGCGCCGCAAAACCATTTGTTAGTAATTACAGTATCATAAACGAGTTACACAACGAAATAACAAACGGCGACTCGATCACTTGTCCGAAGTGTTAATTAAGGCCACGAGCCGCTGGATTACTGCGGATCAGCGGATGCGTTGAGTGGTGGACATTTGCAAGTGTAATCACCACCCGGTACAGTTGCAGCGAGCGGTTGCAACAGCGTGGTCGTGATGAGAAGCTGTGAACTGTGTCAGCTGATTGGTCAGAAATTAAATTAATCATTAGTTTTTTGATTTCACAAGAAGGTGAGACAAGAGCCACTTTATTTTTAACCATCGTACGCTAAAAGATGACCTCAATTTTAGAATAATGATGAAGCTGAACACACTGCCTTTATGTATGACTTCCACAACACTAACTTCAGGTTCGAAATGACCTACCACAATCGTATAAGATTGATTGAAGATTTAAAACGGATGTCGACAGCAGCAGAACGAAGATTCGTTCACCTAACAAACTGACCGTCCGTTACCGTTCCATACAAAAAACTGTGACATTATTGTTTATACTACTTGCTTGTGAGAAGCTTTAAATTTTCATCGAGTAGGAAGGGTCGTCGTTCCGTCTAGTGGGAAGTAGTCATTGACCACCGTCTCCACGACATGCAGGGCTAGCCCAGCGTTACCGGCTTGTTTCTGGTTTAGGTTCAACAGTACAATAACTCCTTTATAATGATCTTTGTGGAAGAAGATCGCAGTGCGTACGCCTCCTCGGATCTTACATTACCAGGACGTCGCGTGATCAGCTGCGTGTTGTATTAGTGTCCAGTACTGGTAATTGATGTACATCGCTGAACGTAACAGTCCACTCAAAACTGGGGCCTAGGATTACTTATTCAATGACTGGGTTTGAAAAATACTTAAACTTTTTAACAAGTTGCTAGAAGTAAATTAATCTTTTACTTTATAATAATTCAGGCGAATTTTGGATCTGTATTGCCTTTAGATTACTACTTGATAAGTAATGGTTAATCATTCTGTATCTGTAATATTCTCTTAAATTGGACACAAGTTATATGCGTCGGGGTATGTTGGATGTATATTGATTCAGGGGCTATCTCTCTGCGCGTGCGCACCAGCCCTAAGTGCGGTGGGCGAATCACAATTACTAAATGACTGCACCGGTCCGGATTAGTGGATTGTGTCAGACAGCTCCGTCTGCGCACGCTGGACACCTAATGAACTGGTGGCGGAACGCTCACGGGATTATGGTTTTAATGTATTTCTCGGTTCGCAGGCACGAGGCCGCCGGCCACCCCGACCTGGGCGTGCAGCTGGACGTGTTCGAGGAGCAGAGGGAGAGCGACGAGGCCCAAGGCCCGGGAGGGATCAATCTCAATTCGCATCTCGACGTCTTCTACGCGATACTCAAACAAGTAAACCCAACAACATTTTAACAGACGTTATTCCTTTTCATCTTCTTTCCATTAATCATGTGTTGATTATGATTCTGTTAAATAAGACACATCAGCAGCTTATTTTTGCCATGAGCGTAGTAAAGTTTGCAAACTATTTCTCGATGGCGTTCGGTTCTTTGTTGTCTTTTCAAGTCTAACAATGTTATGTGAACAACGAAGCACTTGCGATTGAATTACGACGATCGTTATAAACTGGCTTTCTATTTATCAGGTAGCAGACACTCCTCAGGAGATACCTTTCCTGAGCATCTTGCAGCACTTGCTCCGCATAGACCCTAAGGAGCCGCTCAGTGACATCGTGTGGGACACCGCGGAGACGCAGGTGCACCGCGCGACGCTGCTCGAGAGCCGGGAAGACGCCGCCAAATTACTCAGAGCTCCAAGTGTACAAGTAAGTTAACACGTTCAGTGCCAGTGACACAACTGTTGTGTTCACCAAAATTTTTCTCCAGTGCCGGCGACACTAATGGTGTGCCCACTGTTTTTGGTTAATATTTCTAAAATGCATGCGTATATTAGGTTCAAAATTACAGTGTAGACCTAATATGATGTTATTTACATACTCCCTTCGTGGTTTGAGTGTGACGCGATATTTTTATTTAAAAAAAAAAAGTCATTATGCCACTGTTTGTCAAACTTTTGATGCATAAATATTGGACGACGACGTCAACACAAAAATTTGTATACTACGTATACCTAGAACAAAATGAATGTAACACAAACGTGGTTTTTGCGACGGTTGATATAGCGTTCAAATCGACAAGTATAGTGATTTACTAATATGAACAAATTATATAATGAGGGAAAGGTAATAAAAACATTATTATTTAGTATTTTAGCATACGATTTAAAGACTCGAGTGCTTTCTCGGCTACTTTGTCAAATATTATAGGACTTTGAATCAAAAGCGGGGTGGCAGTGAACGTGTTAAGATAAAGTTACTACAAACCACAGGATAAACCAAACAGGATTGCTTTTATTCGTTTTTTACAACTATATCGTACTAAACCTTTTTTGTCGAGGACCAATTGTAACATGTTTCAGTTTTTTATCGTCGCTGTTTTCTTCTAGTCAACAGCTGGAACCTTTTTACTGCGTTACAATTTTTTTAATGAGGAAACAATATTATGTATATACACTCCCGGACACATCTATCGGCCCACCTAGTGTTTAAAAGTTTTAACGGTGTCTAGCTAAAAATAAATGTTAGGTGGAGCAATAAGTTTTAATGCAGTTTTAAAGATGATTTTTTGGTCAATCTTTATGTATGTTTTTTTTTTAATTTTGAATTCATGATTATGAAAAAACAACGAAAATTCGGGTCTGTTCATTTTATTTCGCACAAGTTGGATTTTTTTTTTTTGATGTTTCCGATTATTGGTTCCATAAAAAGGCGAATCTAAACTTAGAGCGCACCACCCGCACCGCCCGCACCACCCGCACCACCCGCACCACCCGCACCGCCCGCACCACCCGCACCGCCCGCACCACCCGCACCACCCGCACCACCCGCACCACCCGCACCACCCGCACCACCCGCACCGCCCGCACCACCCGCACCACCCGCACCACCCGCACCACCCGCACCGCCCGCACCACCCGCACCACCCGCACCACCCGCACCACCCGCACCACCCGCACCACCCGCACCGCCCGCACCACCCGCACCACCCGCACCACCCGCACCGCCCGCACCACCCGCACCACCCGCACCACCCGCACCACCCGCACCACCCGCACCACCCGCACCACCCGCACCACCCGCACCACCCGCACCACCCGCACCGCCCGCACCACCCGCACCACCCGCACCACCCGCACCGCCCGCACCACCCGCACCACCCGCACCACCCGCACCACCCGCACCACCCGCACCACCCGCACCACCCGCACCACCCGCACCACCCGCACCACCCGCACCACCCGCACCGCCCGCACCACCCGCACCACCCGCACCACCCGCACCACCCGCACCACCCGCACCACCCGCACCACCCGCACCGCCCGCACCACCCGCACCACCCGCACCACCCGCACCACCCGCACCACCCGCACCACCCGCACCGCCCGCACCACCCGCACCACCCGCACCACCCGCACCACCCGCACCGCCCGCACCACCCGCACCACCCGCACCACCCGCACCACCCGCACCACCCGCACCACCCGCACCACCCGCACCACCCGCACCACCCGCACCGCCCGCACCACCCGCACCGCCCGCACCGCCTGCTGGTAAACAAGAGTTTCCATCATCATTATCACCTCACAACAATCCGAAGCTTTAATATTTCAGCCTACACTGTCCACGAAGTATTTTCTAATAAAATAATTTTGGATTCGGTACAAACAAAGCAAATGTGGGGAATCATGCTGCCATTGCATACTACCATGATCTTCTACTATACTACTACTGATGTGTACCTGACCTTATGTCTCATGGCGACGAGCGCAATGTGGTGCAGTGTGTACCATCTTAACTAGCGCCACGTTGTTATGGGCAAGCGTATCACTTACCATCAGGTGAACGTCTTGCTCGTCTCATCGCTTAGTAGTATAAAAAAAAAAAGTCATTATGCCACAGTTTGTCAAACTTTTGATGCATAAATATTGGACGACGACGTCAACACAAAAATTTGTATACTACGTATACCTAGAACATAATGAATGTAACACAAACGTGGTTTTTGCATCGGTTGATATAGCGTTCAAATCGACAAGTATAGTGATTTACTAATATGAACAAATTAGATAATGAGGGAAAGGTAATAAAAACATTATTATTTAGTACTTTAGCATACGATTTATAGACTCGAGTGCTTTCTCGACTACTTTGTCAAATATTATAGGACTTTGAATCAAAAGCGGGGTGGCAGTGAACGTGTTAAGATAAAGTTACTACAAACCACAGGATAAACCAGACAGGATTGTTTTTATTCTTTTTTTACAACTATATCGTACTAAACCTTTTTTGTCGAGGACCATTTGTAACATGTTTCAGTTTTTTATCGTCATTGTTTTCTTCTAGTCAACAGCTGGAACCTTTTTACTGCGTTACAATTTTTTTAATGAGGAAACAATATTATTTATATACACTCCCGGACACATCCATCGGCCCACCTAGTGTTTAAAAGTTTTAACGGTGTTTAGCTAAGCATAAATGTTAGGTGGAGTGATAAGTTTTAATGCAGTTTTAAAGATGATTTTTTGGTCAATCTTTATGTATGTTTTTTTTTTAATTTTGAATTCAGGATTATGAAAATACAACGAAAATTCGGGTCTGTTCATTTTATTTCGCACAAGTTGGATTTTTTTTTTTGATGTTTCCGATTATTGGTTCCATAAAAAGGCGAATCTAAACTTAGAGCCAGTTTTGACCTAAAAATATGGATACTCTGCCTGAAATTATCGCCCAAGTTGTAAAACTTCTGACGAATTCATTTGGCAATTCGAAATTACAAAAAAATATATAAAAAAACATACATAAAGGTTGACCAATAAATCTGCTTCAAAACTGCATTAAAACTTATTGCTCCACCTAACATTTATTTTTAACTAGACACCGTCGAAACTTTAAACACTGGGTGGTGGGCCGATAGATGTGTCCGGGAGTATATTATTATGTTATCTGTACATTTCTTCGACTGTTTTCTCGTGTGTTATGCGAAAAAATATTTTACATAAATCTGTTCGTTTTCTTTTTTATAAGGTGTTGTCAATTCATAACGTATATAAATATATAATACTCGTGTTCTCAGGCGAAAGTGGGGTGCATGTGCCAGCACAGGGACACGGCGGGCGCGGGCCGGAAGCAGAGCCTGCAGCGCGCGCTCTCGCCGCCGCCGCCGCCGCCGCCGCCGCCGCCGCCGCCGCCGCCGCCGCCGCCGCCGCCGCCGCCGCCGCCGCCGCCGCCGCCGCCGCCGCCGCCGCCGCCGCCGCCGCCGCCGCCGCCCTCGAGCGGCTGCCGCAGCAGGAAACCCCCCTACCCAAGACCAAGATGAAGACCATCAACTGGAACAAAATCCCTAACAGCAAAGTGAGAGTTTTTCATATTTAATACGTAGTAGCAAGATGTTTAACATATTCAGCTGATGGCAAGTTATACGCAAGCCCGTAACTAAGTGCTAGCTTAAGTATAACCTATACATATCAGCACATTGCATTTATCATTACTACAGTAATTTCCCTAGTTAACTTCTCAACTTGATTTCAGTGACCACTTTTACACTAACAGGTTTCATCACACAAAGCCATGACAAAAGAAATTAAATAGATCTGTGCTTTTGCGCTCTCTACTTACTCATTACGTTTTAGGAAGATATTAACTTTTGACGTGACAACGTCTATTGAATTGGTATAAGATAGGACACGCGTGCTGAGAAATGTCCCGCACATAAGTGGGCGTGGCTTACGCCGACCGCTAAGTCGGTATGCGTTTGCCCGAATTGGTTGAAAGTAAAAGATGTATTCTATTGCTCAATAATAATTAGAAATAAAATCCCTAACAAATATAATTGAGAGTTAGTATAACTTGATTTGTAACCCGATAAACATGTCAAACAAGAATAATAAAATTTATTATCAAAATTTTTTGTGATATAATTAATAGACGTTGTCACGTTAAAATACATAAGTGCCCTGCACATATAACCCAGAATTTTTTTTTTTTTAGGTAGTTGGACAAAACAATATTTGGGCGATTGTTGCGTCCAGCCACAAGCATTCGCCAAAAGCAGAATTGGATTGGAGTGAAATAGAAGGACTGTTCTGCCAACAGGTAATATTAAAAACAATAGAATATTAGACAGAACATAAAAAGAGAACTTTCAGTTAATGATATGTTATTATCCATAAATAATAACATGATGATCAACTTGTACTATGTAATGTTGTCACGATACTGTCCAAAAAGAGAAGACGTTTGATCATTACTTTTCATTTTATCATCAGATCCAACCCACGGGCTCCGCAGGATCGTCTCCGCGGCTAGGTCGCAGTCCGATATGTGATAGTTCCGGCGAAAGGAAGACAAGGAAAGAGTCATCCGAAATCACACTCCTGGACGGCAAGAGGAGTCTAAATGTTAACATATTCCTCAAGCAATTCAGAAGGTGAGCTGGTTCTTTTAAAGAAGTAAACCACAACGTTTTATGTATTCTTATTCTCCAAATGACATTTGATTCAATCATCACCATGCTATTTGCAGTTCCAACGACGACATAATCAAGCTCATTCGAAAAGGATCTCACGACGACATCGGCACTGAGAAATTAAGAGGCTTACTGAAAATCCTACCGGAAATTGACGAATGTGAAATGCTGAAAGCTTTCACCGGAGACGTCACCAAATTGGGAAACGCCGAGAAATTCCTTCTGCAACTAATACAGTTACCAAAGTAAGCGTACCTTGAATATAAGCAGCTGTTATTATTTATTAATATAAAATGATTGCTTATTAATAGTAAAAACAGTTCAAATTTAATATTTTCACGTTGTTTCAGTTACAAGCTGCGCATAGAATGCATGCTCTTAAAAGAAGAGTGGCCATCTACGGCTGGCTATTTAGAGAGTGCCATTAACGCTATTCTAGTCGCTGGAGACGATCTGATGTCTTCGAGAGCCATTCAGGTAATTAATAATCACATAAAATTTTTGATTCCTGTGCAAACAGTCTACTGCTGAAGAAGTGGGAAAGATACGTAAAAAAAAGGTACGAATGTTGTGGTTTAAGATTTGTTGGGACTTATATATCGTTAGCACAGTTTCTCTTAGTTCTTTTTTTCGAGGAGGTAAACAAGAAAGTAACGTAAGGAACTAATCGAGTTTATTCCCAGGAGGTGCTGTACCTGGCGCTGATTGCGGGCAACTTCCTGAACGCGGGGGGTTACGCGGGGGGCGCCGCGGGCGTGCGGCTCGCCTCGCTGCAGAAACTGTCCGACATCCGCGCCAACCGGCCCGGCATGAACCTGCTGCACTACCTCGCCATGGTACCCACATCGACCTACGTGTCTTCAGATTATATTTAGAACATTTATTTATTTATTTATTTGGTCTGTCTACAAAAATACATGTATCAGTTATATTGTATACATTTCTTAACTTAGGCAATAAGCGACATGTACTCTCAATTACAGACAAACACTGCGTACATTGAGTATGGGTGCATAAACCGTATCAAGACAGGTGCTATAAACATATATACATAGAAGAATGCTAGATGTCTGCGTTTGTGGGGGGATTTAATACCTTGACAATTTTTGATTTAAACACTGGCAATCGTGAAATATGTCAAGAGTGTTGTCTTTTTTTATAAAATAGTTAAATAGCCTGCACATTCTAGGGATCAGCGAATGGTGACCCAAATTCGATTTGTACGTTCTATGAGTGTGTTTAGTAACCCTAAAAATGTTTTGCATGTTTAACTTTAATAAAATTTATCTGAAAATATATTAGAAACCAATTACCGAAAAGGTTTTTAAGTTTATATCTAAATACCGTCCTGAACGGAACTTGAACCTGTACGGAATTATTTGTACTCGATGATATTTCTTAAAAATGTTTTTTTTTTTTTTTTATTAATTATTTTATTAACTACACACACATCAAAACAAATATTTCGCCAAACTGGCAAGCAGTTTGTTGGCGATACGTTAATGTACTCACTTAAATAACAATATGGTATTAACAAATACGTGAATCTCTAACCAACCCACAAAGTAATAGATATAATAATACAAAAAAAAAAAAAAAAAAAAAAAAACAAGTTTGTTTTTTTAAAACGCATTAGCTACATACAGATCTAGTACATACAGAAAAACACACATATCATATACATACATAGACTATTTAGACATACATAGATTATTTATAGTTCTTATTCATTGTATGCATCTATTAGCCACTCCTTCAGCTTCCTTTTGAACATTTGAACATCAAATATCATTTAGTCTAATATGCCCCGAGCAAAACTATTCACTGTTCGAATTTTACAGCAAGCAGAACGCAAGAACAAAGAACTGGTGCACTTCGCAGACGATATTGGAACGTTAGAGGAAGCGGCCAAAGCTAGCGTGGAACAGCTGTACAATGAGATCAAAACTCTTGAAACGAGGATCAACACACTGAAGAGAGATATACAGCTTCCGACAACCCAGCAGGACATCAAAGAGCAGATGGGAGATTTCTTGCAGGTAAAGTAGACTTTAAGCAAAAATAACGTTAGACCATAAAATAAACAAGAATAATTAGTAACAAAAGGTATTAATACAAGCAGATAAATTGTAAACAACATTAATTTTGAAAATGAAGACTGTAAAGGAATGAAACTATATCAACAAGACCAATAATCAAACTTCGTCACAGGTTGCGGAAACGGAAGTGGGTGCTCTAACCAAAGACATGGACGAAGTAGAAAGTATGAGGAAGCAACTCGCCGAGTTTTTCTGTGAAGATCCAGTTTCGTTCAAACTAGAGGATTGCTTCAAGGCATGTGAAAGACTTAATCTTTTTACTTTAAGTTACATTGAAGGTAGGTACCTAACTATTCATTCTCGGTCGTACAACATAACCTTGATTATGTCTAAGATTGTGATAAAACGAAGCCTTAACAAAGTTTAATCTGTTAAATGTACATATTTTCCTTCAAAAGAGCGTTAACAGAATACTATCTTAAAATCTAACCTGTATCTTCCTCTTGCTGTTGCCTATTCTCAAATGTTTTTTTATTAATATAATGCACCACTGTCTTCTCTTTTTTCCCTTACTATTTATCTCCTATTTTCCAGTGGGTTGTCTGGAAGAGATTGCTTTAAAGCAATAAGGCCGCCCATTGTACATTGTCATTTTATAAATTTGTATGTTTATTACTTAACTTTGTGTGCAATAAAGAGTATTCATCTTTATCTTATATTTGTGTATCTGTGTGTTTCGGATTTAAAAATAATTTACTTTATCTAAAGGGGCAGGGTAGACATGTTTATACGTAATCAATTTAGAAGCTATCACAGCTTACTCGTAGCGCTTCAATATGCAATATGCGCCGCAGACGTTCGTGTCGTTCTGCACGAAGTTCCGCGCGGCGGTCGCGGACAACGAGCGGCGGCGCGCGCACGACGAGCAGGCGGCGGCGCGGCGGCGCGCGCGCGACTCGGCGCGGGACGCGGCACGCACGCGCGCAGGTCACCACACCTTATGTCAACTAACGACGAACCATTTGAATTTCATCAATAAATTTGTTAGAATATTTAAAACTGTCTATGGGCGTCAGTGATCACTTTCCGTCACGTAAACTTTCTGCTCGTTTGCCCACTGACTCTATAAAAAAAAACGAAGAGTCACTTTACGTTTGGAGTCATTCTAAATAAACAAGTCTCAATTGAAACCCAAACATAATACATAAACATGATATTATTACGGTGAAACAGAAAATCATATACAGAATTATCAGAACTGCTAGTTAGCAGTGTGACTTTGATTTTCTTGTTTAAAGTATTAAATTAAATCAAACTTTTCATTGAAACTTCTTACGCTGACGTGCAAGTTTTTCTTTAAATTAGATTTATACACTTTACAAGTGATTTCAACCACATAACGCACAATACCCAGTGGCCATAACCGACTCTTCACGAATTTCAGCTGGAAGCATGTGCAGCACCCCGGTGTCGGAGTGCGAGTCGCTGATGGAGTCCCTGCTGCTGGACATCAGGAACGGCCTCGGGAGACGCTCGCTGAGGAAACCCTCCCACGACCCCTCCCCGTCGCCGGGTATTTACTACTACTTAACTTACATTATCAATATATGTCCAAGCTGTGTTTTGTTTCAAGGACGATGTAGCTCCACAACTCACTGCAGCATCTTATGTCTCACTAACGAATTTAGATGAATGAAAATGCACAAACTTCCACTCTGCACTTGCACATCGCTCTGCTACATACCATTTATATAGACTCCGCATCTCACGTACAAAAACTCTATTAGTATAACCTGTCACTCATGCATAGGTGTCACGTCATACTCCTTCCCCCCGGCTACACAGAGCATTGGGAAATCATTATTTTATTTCAAGGTTCATCATTACTCTTACATTACAAATTTTATTACTTCGCACTGTTATATTGAAAATAAAGTAGTAAAATACATGTGAGAAAGTAACATAATATTACAACAAATCACATGTATATTATAAATAATATCTTGCGATAGTTTCAATCAGGTTTAATACCAAAAATATATTAAATAACACAGCTGTATCTCTCGAACAATGTAATCAAGTATTCACGAGTGAAGTTACACAAGTTAAAACTTAGATACTTTGGTTTATGTGTCGGAGTTAAGACGTTAATAACAGGGCACACGCCTCGGTGAGCGGGATTCGCAAAACATATAGATCGGTCGGTTGCAGACGTGACGCCGACGGGCAGCCTGCGCCGGCGCAGCCGCGCCAGCCCCGCCGACGACGAGGACGGCCTCATGGAGTTCCTGCGGCACGCCTCGCCCGCCGCCGGCGACATGCGCGAGCGCAGCGCCTGGGGCAGTCTCGGTAACCACCACCACCGCAACCACCACCACCACACACACACACGCCCCAAACGGTTATATACAAGAGCGTGCTCACACAGCGACACCGTTTATTGCAATTCCCATCAATCCGGCACACGTGAATTATTGGAGGTTGACATATTCAAGAAACACATACAGGAACAGGAAGAATTAGTGTTCAAATTTATAAAAAAAATATATATACAGTTTGCGCTGTTCCTAGCTGACACTACTTATCAAGTCAACGTAGAATCATCCGCAACGCGCCGCCACCCACCACCTAACTCGCACGCTATTTTCTTTCATATTCACGCACACAAACAAAAAGTGACCCCTCAATAAGCATGTAGACATATTTCAGAAGTCACTTCCCTCTATCAGTTGGGTAGGTGAGTCTCGTCTGCTTTATAACCTCATATTGATGGTGTACAGACCGCTCGTGGTCGCGACGCGGCCCCGCGCGCGCCCGCCTCGACATCCCGGAGCGCGAGCGCGAGCGCGCGCCCTCCCCGGCCTCCCCCGCGGCGCCCTCCACGCCCGTCACGCCGGACCCCGCGCACCCCGCGCACGCCGCGCCCGCGCCCGCGCCGCCAGCAGCCGCAACCGTCGGCGCTAAACCCAAGTACGTCACCGCATTCAACGAAAGTTACATTACCCCAATCAACTCTCTATTCAAATAGCCTCTCCTTATAAAAACGATTAAGAGTAAACCCATAAAAGAGTTGCGAGAGCTAAGGTATACGAAGTTCATCCTAAACACTTTCTCTTAATACTGTAGCTGACAATGTGATGCACATTTACAGAGAGTGGAGGCAGAAGATCGAGTCCTGGCTGCGGGCGAACAGCCAAGAGGAGCGGCGCGACGCCGAGCTGCGCGAGCGCACGCGGCGCCTGCACGCCGGCACCGGCACCGGCACACACAGCGGCACACACAATGGCACACACAGTAGCACACACAGCAGCACGCACGTCAACAGGCGCTCCTTGGAAAACGACTCCGGTAATAATCACATTATTAATCATCAATACACACTTATTTTCCAGAGTTAGGATACTTCTCTTACAAAATTAAACAATGACAATGATACCCGCAGATATTTTAGAATTCATAGATTCTCTTTCGGGGGTAGTGTCTCGCCGGAGATAGATAAGCACTAACTGATATTAATTTGATGTTCCAACTAATGTGTAAGAGCGACGGGCACTCGCACTGTTGATGTACATGAACATCCTGACATGAATATGGAGAAAGAAACTGCTATAATACTTCTGCTACATTAAAAACCCAATTGTTATTCACAAGTGTTCCTGTGGACAATAGTGACCAGAAGTGTTGTTTTGCAGAGAGCGAGCGCAGCACGACGCTGGAGCCTCTGGCTGAGGGTGCGGGGGAGGGCCGCGACTGGCGACCTGCCGTGCTGCCCGACAGCGACGTCGTGCGGGCGCTCGAGGCGGTCGAAGGTAACAGCCATTTCATCATCTTCTAAGTGTTCGCGTCTTGCTTTGTTCTGTTCCTTTACTGCTCTAATTATTAATTGTTACTGAACATCCTTTTACAGTCCCACCTGCTATTAAGTGATGTCATTTGTGATGCTTTATCTTCGCAGTTACTTAACCAACTAGCCCGAAAACAATTAAATCTGATGCAGAAACACTTTCTTGTGTTTGTTTAAAGTTTCAATATTGTATTTTTATTTTCAAGATGTGCAACCACTGAAAAAGGACAACAAAGTGCCATGGAGAAAAACAGAAGAAAATGAGGAAATGAGACGATTAAGGAGACAGAGATCTCGACAACACATAGAGACACCACAACCTCTAGTTTCCATCACAGAAGAAGATCGCAGAAAACTACCCGATATAAAAGTCACGAGTGATAAAGAGACGCGGCCGGATCGAACAGACCGGGTGGAAATTGACTCAGACAACATCGAAACACCACCAGCTCAACGAAAACTCTTCAACGCATCGCCAGAAAAGGAAACATGTCGAAAATTCCAACCGACAACACCTATCAAACCAAACTTAAGTGACAAGGCTTCTGCGGAGATGCGTGATTTGTGCCAGGAGATTCTAGGAGACGGACAATTCGACAGGTTCTCAGCGGCCAGAAGAACTAGAAGATATAAGAGGAATACAGAAACTAGTTCAGCAGAAGAAGAAAAGAAAGTTGAGAGCCCTGTGGAACTGGTTGCGGAAACTCAGGTGATCAGGCCGTCAATGCTGGAAGTCCAAACTTCGTACGCCGTCGACTCCTCGAAAGAGGTTGCTAAACCTATTGTAGAAGTCGTGAAAGACGAAAAAGAGAGCAGGCTGAAACGATGGCAGGACAGATTAAAAAGCCAAAGCACAGACAAAACTCCGACCAAAGAAACTAAGTCGCTTCCATATTCGCGGACGCGGCGACAGACGTCTATTAACCAAGAAGACGTCCAGAAAGCAATTAGAGAGCTAAAGTCGCCAACAGAACCACCCACCGGAGTGTGGTCGAGGAGCGCTTATAGAAAATCCATGAATGCTAGATTAGAGAAAGTTCCGACACCAGCAACCACGGAGAGAACAACATCACCGCGAATCCCAAAAGTCAAAAGCGAGCACGAGTTGAACGATGAAGGCTTTGAAGAAACGCAGAGCTTGAACTCGGAGAGTGCATCTCAGGGTGCGTCGTCCGGCTGCAACATCGACTGCGAATCTCCGGTCCCGAAAGTAGAAAAAGCATCTGAAGTTCCAAAGAAAATTCCCACCAAAGACACAAAACCGCCGCCGAGGACTCCAATAGATCCGAAGCGCGGCTTTGCGAAACGCGCGAGCTCTTTAAGAGTAGAGAGGTCGACCTCCAGAGCGTCGTTGCGAAGTTCTAGGAGTTCATTAAACAGCTCAGCTTCGGTTGCAACCGTCAAAAAGGCTCCACCAGCTCCGGTGAGGGTGGCACCGAAGCCGATTCCAAAGCCCACACCTCGGATACCGGCGTCCCGGTCCTCATCCAGCGGCAGCTCGGTGGGCGCGTCAAGACCACCGCCCAAGACCGCACCGAGAACGTCCGGCTTCATGAGGCCCACTCAAGCTTCGAAAGGCAGGGGTACAACTGGGGTGACCTCCCAGTCGGTGCGAGCAAGTGTGAAGTGAACAAACAGCGCTTAGTTTTGGAACAATGTCGATTATCGTATACCGGCCCGCCGCGAGTCGGCCGGACGTACGAGTATTAAAACAAATAACCACTACACGAATGATACATTATTGGAACCTTCAGATGTAGGTGCTAGGCTAGAATCTCAATCAGATGTCTGAAGTTTTCAATGACTGATACTTTAATGTTAAAACAAATGGATCTGCTGTTATATTTAAATGCAAATTGTCACTTACGATCAACTCGACCCGTACTCTATTTATTTTTGTAGTTTTCATATAAATTCTTTAAAAGCTTTACATTTTGTTGAATTATCGTGCCACGACTTAGTACGGGTAGTCAAGTTTTTGTTTATTTACTAACTATATCATAATTACGCCCATTTAACGGGTGCTCTTTTATATTTTTATACAAACTCATTTAAGTATAGTTAAATATATTCAGCGCCACGTTACACGTCGGCGCGTGCGGCGCGCGAGTCGCCCCGTCACAAAGTATACTTAGATCGCATGTTAATGTAAAATCTTTATAAATCTAAGTATTAACACCGCTCATCTTATTGTATGTGTTTATTTACTAAACTAAATACAATAAAATATATACAACACACACGCATATGTTTTAATTTTCACTAACATAACTGTTAAAGACTTTTGCGCCGACATTTTGTGGATAGCAAGTGTTTATCTACTTTCAGTGAAACCTCCTTACATTAATATTAAAAATAATTTTCATTCATAATATTGTTTTATAAAATTTACAGTAATAATACATGGATTCAGTAATAATCGTCAAAATAAATAAATTACATAAAAATATAAGATATGTTAGTTCATAACAGCCCGCCGTCCACCAGCTCCTGGACTAAGTCGGTCATCTTCTTCCTGCACGCGGCGTTGGAAGTCCACACCGGTTTGACGCACTCGTGGGACGGCCCGACCTCGCTCTCCTGCCGTGCAATTAATAAATGATAAGGTTATCCTCTTCTGCCTCCTTAAATCGTATTCCTTATGTGTGAAAGTAAATCTAAATGAACATAAAAAGACCTCACTAAGCAAGTGTATCGGATACCATTTCAATTGCTCAAACAGTAATAACAACTTAACTAGCGGCTTATTGCTATGAGTGTAAAAGTCTGGTCTCATTGGATGGAAGTCCTGTTCGTCCTGTCGCTTCAGGAAATAAAAACTCTCTCTGTTTCTGTTGTGTAATGATATTTCGTATGTGTTTTTATGTATCACCTTAGATTGATAAAGGTTAGGAGCCTCGTCGCTGTCGCAGGTCATGATGGGATACATGTCCAGAGCTATCCCCAGGCCGAACCGACTGCTGCGCTTGAATTCCTCCTGCAACCTGAAACAGCAAATTTTATTCAATTTAAAATACAAAGTTTTACAACTATATGAGTTTTAGAACTCTACATCAGCTTGCATTACGCTTAAGAAGCTTGAAATGCCGAAAAGGATAATATTAATTCGTTTGTATAATATTAATTACAGCGTTTTGTATTTAAATAAACTTACTATGGAATGTTGTGCAAATAAATAAAAAACAAGTTAGGGACTACTATTAGTCGTAGAAACTTTTTACAGAACTAAATTTCATAACTAAATGATAAATTGCTCGCTAACAAACTTGCACAGAAACTGACATGTCGAACAGTGCGTCCCTGTTGAGGGTGGTGCGAAAATCGGAGTCCTCCTCGCTCATCTCCAGCAGCCTCGTGTGCAGCTCGTCGACGTAGTACTCGAGCAGCGACGGCAGGTGGTCGGCGCGCTGCCCCCGGTCCAGGCACAGGTACATAAGGTACACCAGGTCCAGGGCCGGCGACGCGTACCGCGCTAGCTGGAAGTCTACGATGTACATCTGAAAGATATCGCTTACATATGCATTCCCGATTAGTTAGCATCACAAGATGTTTGTAGCAAACGTTGAAATCTTCTAGTTTGCAGGGCGTGTAGTTAGTAACATTAGTGAGGCAACTAGATTTGGATCAGATGCTACGTAAATCACCAGCGTTTTAATTTATAGTTTTAAAAAAAATATCACCTCGGCTATATCGCCATCAACGAATCGAAATAGCAAGTTATTGGTCCAGCAGTCGCCGTGACATATAACCGCGAGCGGTTCCTTCGGCATCACCATGTCCATCATAGTCTGGAAGAAGGTCTCCTCGCTGCAGAAACGTCTAAACCTCTCCAAGTACAAGTCTTTATCCTCCGAATCTTTAAGCTCCTCCTCTACCATCGCGATGGCATTTTGAATAGCTTCTGTGTAATAGCTTCTGTAATAGTCTACGTTCTCTGGGACGAAGAACACTGAAACACGTTTTTATAACACAAAATATATTAAAGTTTTGCGTAGAAATAGCGAACAAAGTTCTAAAGAACGCGTGTATAAAGGTTCTTCTTAACTAATATAAATAAAATTTAGAAAGGACAGGCTTCCTACCTTCCGATATACCGTCCTGAATATTCAGAAGCTCGTAGAAACCTTCGGGATTGTAGCATTTCATTGCCATCGATAAGGCGTGGAAGTGTGACAGGTGCTTCAGAACGTAATAACATTGCTCTATAGTGAGACCCTGCCTCCGATCAGGCATTACGAAGCCAAGTTGTTTTAAATCCTTCAAGATCACCAAATCATTCCTGGCGAGAAAACATTTTGGTATGGATTTGAAAGGATGGGTGACCTTATCCCACTGCAACTGGAATTTAGACAAAGCTGGCCAAATTTTATTGTAAAATGCGACCTCGTTGCAGAACAACTCGTCACTTTTGAAAGCTTCCCGCCGCAGAATGCTTTCAGGAAGGCATTTGTATATTATGGAACCTTCCCAAGTCTCCAAGTCATCTTCCTTCTTTTTAATTCCTTTAAGTGATATTCGATAAACCATGGAAGTATAGTTATCACCTCTTTTTGTTCCAGGTGTCCCCTGGAAAAGAAATTACGCAATTAATAGATTATTTGTGTAAAAATAAAAAGAAATTATAATTTTTGTAAAATAATTATTTATAATCTTATTAATTTTTGATATCATTTACAACGAATAAAATTTACTGTTTTCTGGAAAAATACTACGTATAAATATTAATACGTACTCGTACTCAACGAGAAATCTTAACATACCTCATATTCCTGAATTTCCACATCAGGAAGATCTTCTTTAAGAAGGTCCTGCAGGAACTCGAGCGTGATCGCACTCATGGCTGAACAACGACAGGTGCAGATGACCCGGGGACTCCGACTGCAGGCCCCGGGGCTAGGCTCACGGTTGTCCTGTATTACCAACTCACATTATTGGCAATTGATAGCAATTGGCACCAAACATACCGCGGAAGCGCGGGACACAATACTTTTAGAATTAATTGATAATTGTAGATTCAATCGTATACCTATATCTAAAATATATCAGTAGTTTATAAAAACGCGTACACGTTGTGTGTTGATTTTATAGGAAAAAAATATCAAGGATATTAAGCTTTATGTAATAAATGTTTTATATTAAACCGAAAACATAAACTATCATAAACTGCAGTATTATACTTTCATTACCTACCTTCACGACGTTCAGAGTAAAGAATAATATTACAACAGCTCGAGCAGACCTAAGACATTAAAATAAATTATTATTTAAGATTTCCTTCTAACCGACACTTATCGGAATTGAAGTTTTTTTTTTTAATATTCACTTTCTTTGATTTGCTTAGCCGAGAAAGTGAGGGAGACGTGTCCTGAAGCACTAAGTAAATCATGGCGCATTTACACCGGGGAAACATTATCGAATTGCAGCAGTGAGTGGGGCCCCGTGATTGAATAATGACGGCGGTTGATAATGACGACGTCATTGTTTGTGCTCTTCCCACTTGCGTAATACTTGATCCGGATAACTACATACATACAATTATTGATAATAGTAAAAACCTCAAACCGTTGTTCTCAAACAAATGATGAGAATATTTAAATAAATAGTTGCTATTTTGAAGCAATAAAATTTTATAAAAAGTTAGTAACAAGTTAAAAAGGACCATTGAAATAATCTTTTTCGTAAATAGATGTAACTTAAAAAGTAACGTCTCATTGGCATTCCCTTCATTTTAAGGGTACATTAAAAAACTAATTACAACTTTTTCTAAAAACGATAAATATTTAAGAGTATATTCATATTCTTGTTAAAGTCACAACATTTAAATTTTTATAAATAAGTAATATTATTGCACTTTCTCTTAAATTTTTATGGTTTTTTTAATTACATTACAATTTCTAACTAGTTTATGTTAAAAGTTGTGTGTGATAGCAACTTTAAAAACATTCATTTTTTTATTTTTTTTTTCTGTGGCTTAAAAGGACGTGTATCCAAAGCCGTAAAAACATTTACAAAAAAAATCTTTTTTTTCTGAAAGTGTAAATGTCAAAATTGACAGAATCCAGCTGAGACGTCAGTTGAATAGATAGAGAAAACATTTAAATTTAAGTTATTTATTAAAAGATTTTAAATTTTTATATAAAGTATTTTCTAAGAGGTGTAGTGTACAATAAAACTTAATTCAGTTATGCCGGTGGATCAAATTCAATACTCGGAGCGTTACAGTGATGACGTTTATGAATATCGGTGAGAAAAATTTCGATTATCAGATTTTCTTACAATAGATAGTTTTTCTTTCTAAATACTGTTATCAAAAACAATATCTTCATTTGAAAATGTCTCTTTGTTTTATCACTGGTATATTAAATTGCAGTTATGATTTTTCCTACCATTTATTTCTAACCATATGCTTAACAAGAGTTTTCGAATCGCGTGTTTTAGTTCAACGAAATGCGCACTTTACGCAATCGTCTTCTTTTTAACTATTTAAATTCGAATTGGTTTGATTTATTAATTTGAAATGATTACCTTTATGGAACATTTTGTTATTTATAACATTAAAAATAGAAAATTGGTATTTTCTTCAGTGCTCATTGCCTAACTAATTTTATTATTATAGAAAGCATTTTACGTTTTCCAACTAAATAAAATATTGAAACATTGCAGACATGTTACATCACATACGTTATATTGAAAATCAATACAACATACACCCAAAATCTGAAATCAGATTAAGAAGTGAAAATCTTCAGGACCTGTAAACAAGCAGATTCTGTTTTATTTTTCAACATTTTAAAAATTACAAATGTAGTATGAAGTCATTAAGTTATTATTTTGTGAATGATATTAAAGTTTCTGCTATGTATATACTGTTATGTCAGTCTAGTTCACAAAAAAAATGTTGTTAATGTTAATTTACTGCATTTTAATTGATCAGTAAAATGTATATAACAAACCTTCCATTGCTGTATTTATAAGTTAATTATATCTTGGAGATACTAGAAAAAGTACAAGAAAAATTCTGTTGTATGATTGTGTTTAATTGAAAATTAATTATCTATAGTTTTTAAAAACTGTTCCAGGCATGTGATCCTACCACCAGACATAGCTAGACTGGTGCCAAAGTCCCATCTCATGACGGAGACGGAATGGCGCAACCTCGGCGTGCAGCAGAGCCCAGGGTGGCTGCATTTTATGGTGCACAATCCAGAGCCCCATGTCCTTTTATTCCGGAGGCCCAGGACTGATATACCGGCTCTTGTTAATGGATTGGACAGTAACACAGCTTCTGCTGTCCGTGTATAGAAATAGGCTCAAGAGAGATCATTAGGGCTTATGCATATCGGGAATGATAGAGGAAAGTATTTTTATTTTTACTAAATGTCATTCAATCATATTTAGTATATATATAGCATAATCTTCAATGTAAAGAAATCTTTCTCTTTGCACCAAAAGGGTATCCTTGCTACGTCGTTAGAGAGCATAAGCAAATGTCCTATTACTCCTAAATATGTATCAGTGACATTAAATAAAACTACTCTTTCCTGCCGTCTCCGGTGTGCATAGGCTAGCTACTGATAATGTTTTTGTTTCGCTAACACTACATTGTATATTATCATGCAATTGATATAATTGCAAATGTTTGAAGTGTTATTACTTACATATAAAAACACACACATTACTCAATGTATAAATATTTTTAAATAGCTGTCACCTCATGACTAATAAACCATTGATAGAATATTTAAAGGAGATGCTAATTGTATGAAAAATGTTAACATGGCTGATGGTATGCTTTAAAATGTAATTGTTAATTATAAAAGATATAACTTATTTACTTATTTGCCACAACTTAAATGGTTTAAATATATTGGCACTGAAAATATTATAAAAGTAAATAGTTTTAATGAATACAAAATGTACCAATCATCAAATGACATGAATGAGACATCAGAGAATACAACAATAAAACACAGTCCCAACAGTGGGACACATAAAAAGATTTGTTTATTTATTCTATTTATTCATATTAATTACAATTTAATATTTGTAAATATCTGTTGAGAGATCACGTTCACAGCTCAATGAACTCTATTTCAACAACTTTCTATGCTTAATGAAAATATATTTTATCAAGTTTTTTTAATGAATATTCTTAACAGGAAATTACTTTGCTTAGTTAATTTCCGCTCCGAGGTATGATTTATTACATCATCATCTATACAGTTATGATCAACTCTTTGAGCTCGGAGATTGTGTTTAGTGTCTTTGTCGCATTTGATGTGAGAGATCCTTCCCCCTTTTAAGTGTTATTACGAGTGTGATGTCCACTTCACTTAATAAACCCATAGTGTTATAAATATATTGATGATGATAAATAAAAAGCAAAAGTATAGTGCCTTTATGTAACAGATAGTATTTTACAGTTATATACATTGATGATATTTAGGCTGGTCTATTATAATGTATAATGTAATGGCGACACTTTTCATTAAGGATGCATACAAGTTATATTAATTACCAAATTCTCTTACTTCTGTATAAGTACAGAGAAGAGGCAAGCCTTTGTTGTAAAAATACATCTAGAAAATAGAGCTAAAAAAATGAACTCCCAACTGATACGTTCAAAGGGTTCTTATGAGGATATGTGATTCTTTGAACGGTGTTGAGGCTTATTAAAGAAGACCACTGTTCCCAGCAGTGGGGAGATTAAGAGGGTTGCTTGTATTCATAAATGAATAAGATAGAATCTGTTAAGTGTGCTTCCTGTTTATACAATTTTATTATACAAGTATATGGTCATGCATTTTCACAACATATTTCAAATAATTACAGTATCTAGTACATTACTCTCAATGTGCCTTTGTTTCTTTACTTAATCAATGTCGACTAAGCTGTGACAGCCGGGGAGACCCCGGAGGAGAGAATGCGAGTAACCCTGTAACTGCAGCAAAGGCTTTGCTGGCTCTGGCTGACCTGGCTTCCTGCTGGCGGCCTCGTGTGAGTCGCAGCGTCTAATGACAGTAAATTATTATTTTAAAGTTATTTAAGTAACTTACCTGTTAAGTTTACAATGTATTAATATAGTTAACCAAATAAAATTCGTTTACGTAACATAAAAAAATTTAATTTCATTTTGTATGTTCCTGTCAAATTTTCACTTTGATTAATAGCGGAGGTGGACCTCTGTTGCTGGGCGACGAGGTAGATGCCCACCGCCCCCAGCGTCCCCTGCGCGTGCAGCAGTGTGCGAACGTTACTGCCTCCCTAGTTCCAAATTCTCTACAGCCAATGAAATTGTCACGGGTAGACTGAATATCTTTTTGACTTATCATCTTATATTTTTAAATCAAAAAATTTGTTTTAGCTAGGCAGCTATTTGTGCCAGAATAATTTCAGCACTTGTTCGGTGTTTATCCCTCGTATTTTCGCAATAACCATCGCTGTATCGTCAGCGTACTACATGTGGTTTCCGCCAATTTAGACCGAGACTTACCAGGTGGTAGGTCTCTGTTGCCGGAGACCGTCTGGGTGGGTACCACCGCAGCTCCTATTGCAACCGGCAAATAGTATTGTGCAAACATTACTGTGTTCCGGTTTGAAGGGCGCTGTAGCTAGTGTAATTACTGGGGTAACGAGACTTAACACCTTATGTCTCAAGGCGACGAGCGCAATGTGGTGCAGTGTATACCATCTTAACTAGCACCGCATTGTTATGGGCAAGCGTATCACTTAACATCAGGTGAACGTCTTGCTTGTCTCGGCGCATAGTAGTATAAAAAAAAAATTAAAAATAAAGATTGCTTATTTTATATACCAAGAAAAGCGAAGGAGGACCTATAACGCTACCGTCTCATGCTCTGCTAAAACGGTCACAAGTAGCGGTATGCCTCTAACCTTCATTTAAAAGTGCAATGATTAGTACAGATTAAAAATGCCAAATATATACTAAAGATAAATAATGAAACACAGGGCTCCGTACTATGCTGAATGTTTATTTGGATATAACTTCTAAAACATTATAACGCAGTAAAATATACAAATAAATGCGGAAGTACACAGTGGCTATAACGCCGTAATAGTTGCCAATAAATTGATTTTAAAAAATAAATTTAGAAACGTAAAGTATTAAAATTACGATTTTAACATATAAAATAATATTAATAACAATATAATATTGATTAGTGTAGATTTCATAATAATATTTTATTCGTCAAGGTTATAATAAATTGTGCTTTCTTCTTAAAATCTATAGTTAGCCAAACTAAAATTATAACAAGTAAATAGTTGAAAAAGTTCCCGCGCGTCGCCGGACGACGCCGCGGTGTGTATATAAAGTAAAATGATAATAAACCTGATATGGTTAAACCGGAAGTCCTTAACAATACAGTTAGCGTTTAACAGTTCACTTAACATTCGTATAAAAGTCATCTCTCGAATATAATCTTATCTAAAAGGTAGAGCCATCTTACATTTAGACGCGTTGTAAAATGTCTGAAAACGACGCGACGCGAGTCCCGCCGCATCCGAGTGCCCCAGGGCGGGGCGGGGCGGCGCGCCGGCACCCGACGCGTCGCGGCGCCGAATCAGCTCGGCTGCAGGGAAATGCGTCGGAACCCGGCGCAAGTCCCGGGTGCTTCCGGATCGTAAACCCGGACACAAACATTTTCCTCGACGGAAAGTAACCTCGTGTAAACAAAAGTAAAGGTTACAAAAGTTGCTGAGAGTATAAAAGGTTTTTTTTTCAATTGGTCGATAATTTTTATGAAAGTTATGCACCTAGGTATAAATTTCTATATCAATGATACTAGTGAATGATCGATTGTTTTTAAAATTATTAAATCGTCTGTAACACTTCCAAGGCCTCGGAAAGTTCCGCTTGAAAGGTTAAACTGAACCAGCGTACGAGTAGAGAATGTAACCTACGATTAAGTTACCAAAATCAAGTGCAAGTTCCAGAAAATGCTATATTTTGCAAGATTGTGTTAATGTGAAACCTAATACATCACTGTCTGAAATTAAAGTCAAATAAGTTTTAAATCTTGGGAGGGGAGACAGAGAGAGAGTTGACATAAAAATCGCTGCGACGGGCGCCGACGCGTACTGAAACTGTAACCTACGCTGCGCAGAAGCATGATTATTCATATTTTCATCTAAAGATACAGTTCGTTAAGTCGATATAACTTGTAACATACATAACATGCAATTATAACGTGACGATAACTCGCTACGACTACGCGCTACTCGCTACTCCGCCGACTGCGGCCGCTCACTGTACCCACAATGGATTTTTACTTAAAATTTAGAAATACATTTCGCTAACACACAGGCCCTCGTCCGCCGGAACTTCGCTGAGTAACTTCCGTAGGATGCGTAAAATACCTCCAAACGGGTTGTTTTAAAGCTAACCTCGTGATACTTAAAGCTCATAGCCCCTCGTCGAAAGCTGTCCAATTCGATATCTCGATTGCGGTATCGATAACAAAAACAAAATACATTAAAAATCGTTTTTCGTTTCGTTTCACGCGACCTGCTCACTTACACACAGCAAAAATGATATGACAATTTACACGAAGTGATATGAAGTTTCAATGGAAGGTTGTACTAACAAGATATGTACTTAAACGATTAACAAACACTAGCTTTACAGACAGATTTGGTACAATTTTATTTTAGGTATAAATGCTCGTTACATTTTGTCTTTTTGTTTTTATAATATCGCCCTGGCAACACTTACAAAGAGCAGACGTAATAGAAAATAATCGGAAAAGATTGCATTAGTTAAC
Source organism: Byasa hedistus (assembly GCA_029286795.1). Taxonomy (NCBI): domain Eukaryota; kingdom Metazoa; phylum Arthropoda; class Insecta; order Lepidoptera; family Papilionidae; genus Byasa; species Byasa hedistus. Next base: position 255,276 of record JAGSMW010000012.1, on the reverse strand, counting down.
ATTAGGGAGGGAAAAGGTTTGAAAAGGGTTGGATTTTTTTAACAGGCTAGTGCTTCTTACCTTTACAGACCACATCACCACTTAACACCAGATGGGATCGTGGTCAAGCACTAACCTGATAAATTTATAGAAAGGGTGACTCAATCACGACTCGTACTGCAACAACGGCATGCCCTTATTTATACAATAAGCGTTGCATACGATAATCGTCGGCTCGAACCCGGGGCCATTAGGAACTAAGTGACAGGTTAGTCCCGCATGGCGGTCATGTCAGCTTCGAACTTGTCACGGGGCTCGGCCTTCCACCGCCGACCTCTCCGCGCCAAGTGGATTAGAGAAGCTGGTCCGATGCTTTTAGTGGGTGATGATGAAGTGTTAGAACTCCTGTATAATAAGGTGGTGCAGTACAAGGTGAAGGTGTTAGTGATGAGTCGAAAATTAGTAAGGAGCGTTTTGCAGAAAGTATTTGTTGACGCAACAAAACAAAGGAGCTTCTTAATGTCGCCAACTAAATTAGGAAATGAATACTATTGGAGCGTCTACTGAAGATAAAGTGTTGCCAGAGCGTAGGGTCCCGGTGGAAAGCGGGGAGACGCGTTGCGTTGAAGCATCAAGTGCTGGCGAACGCGTTCCCGTCTTTCGCAGCACCGGATTGCCGGGGCCGTTGGCAGCTGGCGGGAACTACTCCTTGGCTTCGGCTGGCTTCCCGTTGGTGTACTCCGGGGGTGCGGTGGAGGTCTGGTTGGGCTGCTCCTCCGTCATAACCGACACCAATTCTTCGACCGCCCGCCCAAGGTCATCTGTAAAGGAACGTCTCTATTAGTTTTACATCAATACAATTAAATTGCACATAAAGTTGAATATGAATGCAGCTTGTCTTTGAATTTCTATTTTTATTAAAGTTGCAGGTGGATGAAGGACTTTAAGTATTCAATAAAGACGTAGCACCAACTCCAGAGCTTAAACTTTTTGAATACATATAATTTAGAATTTATAAAACAATTGCTGGTTACCTCACGGTATGCGGCCTGCTCCGGACGCAAAAGGAATTAAAAAACCGATTATTCAACATGAATTTATACCAAATGGACATCGACATCATGCAACACACATGCAAAGTGAAACAACTACGAGCTCACACGAAATCACGTCACTAAATAAACCAAACGACAGCATCGCATATTTACCCACCAATTAATATGCAAGATAACACTAAATGAGATTAAATAAAAAAAAAATTTAACAAAGCCCTTGACATCGACTGCAGGGTTTCAAGATCTCGCACAAGGAAAAGTCCAGGCCGTTATATCCACCATGCTCGCCAAGTGCGGGTTTGTGGATAATACATGTCCGCGAGAAGCACTAACTCGGTGGGCACGAACCCACACCTCTTCAAGGTGTATACGCCTTACAAACAACTAAGCTATCACGGCTACATCGCAATTTTTGTATATTGAAAGAAAAGTGATTGTAATAAGAGCTCACACTAAATTAGCATTAGGAAATACTCAAAAAAAAGTTAAAAACACCAACTAAAGCGGAAACTGTAAATCGCGTGCGCCACTGGGGACGGGCGATAACCCATTGTTGATTATGTTCCAATGTCTGGTGTCATTTTTTATTCTATACTATAAGCTATATACACTTGACCTCAATTCCACGCGGTGTTAAGTGACAACGAGACCGCGGACTGTGAAGCGTGCACGCGCAGAGTATTGTGCTACGCAAGCTGTATAAATAAGTTCGTGTTGACTCTATCATATTAACACAGCTGCGGTCTCGTATAAGGCTACAAAAGACTGCCTCGTCCATGTTGCTACGCCATTCTGCGTTGATCTTTCATTGTCTTCTGTATGTCGTCTGCTACATAACTACACAAGCTACAAATCTATAGGTCTTGTTTGCGTGTTTATAGTTAAGTCCCCAGTGGTCGCACACTGCACCACGCGTCTGACCTGCACAGTGCATGAGCGAGTGCACGGCGTGCGGCGGCGGCGGCGGTCGCTCCGCCTCGCGCTCGCGCCCGCCATCTTGCGTGCGTGCGGACGCGACAAAATGGCGGTTGTTGAATAAAGTTATGTAAACACTGGTTTCTATCATATTTGATAAACTATTAAAATAAGAAATATTAAACAATTAATTTATTGGGGATTCGAAATTGTATTTTGATTTAACGACCAAGATAGTCTATGTATATATTTTAATAAGAATTCAGTTAACCTGTTAGAAATAATGATCCGAAGCTGTTTTGTCTGTTTTTACGGGTAGTCTAACTTAAAATACAGGCAACTTGTTATATTCGGTAAACAAAAATCAAAATTTTGTAATACATAGGGTCGTTACGCCTACGGAAAACACCTGAAGCTCTTTAGAATTCCTATGGGAAAGTTATTAAGATGTGCTCACTGGTATGGGGATCATGATAGAGGCCGTTGTGCATCTTAGCGGGCGAATCGGTGGCGAGCTGAGAAGCAGTCACCGAGCGCGTCTGCAGCGTGCCCGTGCGCGCCGGCGGAGACCCCGATGGCTGCAAGAAATTAATTATTTTTTCATTATCAACTATAGATAGACGTCCAGTGCTGGGCACGGGCGGCACTAGATGAGCATTTATAAGGAGCTATCTTTGGAGAAAAATAAAAATCTTAAACCTTTACTTAAACCTTAGCTAGTATAATTACATAATCAAAACACCACTTTTTTATCGTTATGTTTTACTGAACGACTTACTAGTCACCTGATGAAAGTCGCGGTCATTTCGACGTGATAATAAAAAAATTTTTTAAAGTAAGTAGTTGTGGGCTTACCTCGTCGAGCAGCGTGCGCAGGCGCTGCAGCTGGGCCTCGAGCTGTCGGTTGTGCTCCTCCAAGATATGCATGCGCGCCTCTAGACGCCCCTTGTGCTGACGCAGAAGCCGCGCCTCCGCCATCATGTCCTGAAAACCCAATGGCCACGCGGTGTTATACATGCTAAAAGACAAGGGTTAACGGCTCGTAAGAAACAATACATAACAGGCGACAAAAGGTTATGCTGGGGCAGCGACTATTTCTACTTCTCAGATGTTTTTTTAGGCGACTCAGGGGCTTTTTTTAGGCGTATCGAAGACGACCAGGCCCGGCCTCCTCATCTCGTCGACTTTGTGACTATATCGTCGCACCTGGTCCACCGGTGGGCTCCTGTTGTCGGCGAGCGCGTGTTGCTCCTCCGGCGTGGAGCCGGGCGTCTGCTTTGCCTTTAAGCGCTCATACTCCGCCTGCAGGCTCGCGTTCTCTTCCTCCAGCTCTCTGCAAGTTATTAAAGAACAGCGTTTAAATTTGCAATAATAACGCCGTTGGTGTTGACGAGCTCACAGGCGGGAGAAACGCGGACTCAGGTTTATATTTTCGTCTATTTTACGATTATTTAGTAAATGCATGTAATGCAATAAATTATTTAGTAAATGTAATATGTTATCTACTTTGTGGTAAATGTTTTTTAAATCTACAAAAGATTGACACTAGACCCCGGTCTAGTTCTATACATTGTCAAATCGAGATTTAACACGGTATTAAGTAAAAATTAAGCTACGATACGATAGTGTAAAGCATGCTCGCAAAAAATATTCTGACTCTGATATGAGGAAAGTGGGAAAATAACAATGATGCTATGGCGGCATACTTACGACAAGAGAGTGATACTCGATAGGAAAAAAAGTCTTAACACCATCCAAAGTTCACAACATGTGGCCTCTGAATCAAACCGGAGCCATTCATGTTTCAAACTCATGGTGGATGATTGATGCTCCGTACCTGATCATGGCCTCGAGCTCGTGTCGTTGCTCGCGGTGGATGATGGAGACGACCTGCACGGGCGAGCGCGGCGCCTCCTCCTCCGCACCGCCGCCGTTCAGCGAGGCGCAGTACTGCGCGATCAGCTGATGTTCTTCGTCGCTGTTGACGTATTAAATATATCAGGTGAATTTTTATTTGTGAAATTATAAATTCGCTGAAAGTCTGAGAATAACTATCATTGTAATCAATCATAGTTGTTCGTCTTATAAAAAATCACCGTACTTTTACGTATACATATAATACATAGTATACATTATAACAGTATTATACTACATGTAATACTGGCCGCAGCATGTATTTTTCTATTCGCGCTCACAACGCACAATTCGTTCATCTGTCTTAGGTTTTCCTCTTCTCTTCCGCCCATCCGCATGCATATTTATCATTATTTTAGTATTATCATTTTGTAGTCCTAGTTAAGTATATAAAGACACACAGCAGACCACTGGTGTAAAGTTCAATTTCCGCGTAAGTAAATACCTGTCGGGTGTGTCGGCTGCGCGTGCGCCGAGCTCGACTTGCGCGAGGCGCGACGCGTACAGCTCGAGCCGCGAGTGCATGTCATCGCCCGCGCCGGCCGCTCCCCCCGCACCGCCCGCGCCCGCGCCGCCTCCGTGCTGAGGCGACGGCGCCGGCGATTCAAGCGCGTCACCTGCGAATACAAAGCATTACGCTGAACTCATCATCCTTAATTTAACTGATGTTATTAACGTTGGCCCGTCCGCTCTCTAAATAATAGCCTCTCAGTCTCGAACTAGAGACCTCAGTGTTACTAAGCAAGTGATTAGCCTTTGTTCCTGGCCATGGTATTATAACTATACTAACCAAAAAACCGAATTCTCAAGTATAGACCGTGATAGCGACAAATGTAGTGTTGCTCGGCATCAAACTTCATGAAGCGACGGTACATGAAATGGTGAGAACCCGACGGCGCGGCTAAAGATCATCACGTATCAAAGCACTTAGATAGGTCTATGACTAATAGTGGATTGACGGGGTTATGATCGAAGCCATGGGATAACACAAAGTGACCTACCTTCTAGAACAGTCTGCACGGGCAGGTAGCCCACACGCGGGTGCTTCTTGAAGTACCTCGCCGACTTGAACTTGTTACGCAGCGCACGAGTGAAGTCGCGGACATCCTCTCCCGATGTCGTCTATGAACATCACACGATAATGACTCGGGACGTCCACTTTATGATAGGCAGAACGCCTCGCCCGTAACCATGTAGCAAAAAAATAGTAAACCACCATAGCCGGTTGCTACTCAGGCTGCGAGCTCATATGTATTTATTTATTTGACACATCAGCGATAACACATAATAACAATAAACACAGTACAGATAAAGGTATTGGTCAGTTCATAGCCACCATTGTAGATGTGCATAGCATTCACACTTGTCTACGCAACGCTACCTGTATTATTAAAAATAAAAACAATATCGACCTAAATTGAAAATAAAAAAACACAAATAAAAAAATTACAGTTCGTCTAAAGCTAAACACAATTTAAGTTTGAAGACAGGAAAGGATGTCGGAAGATGTCAAAGTCGTATTTGGATTGTACAGAATTATATGACGCAATTATGCGGCATTATTATTATGCATTATAAAGAAAGCAAAAATCTTCACCTGAGATCAGACATCTCTAGTTCAAGTTACATTTAAAGAAGATTGTGATAACTGGTATGAAACCTTTACCAGTGCGCCTTATACATTATCCTTATAACGATCTATTCGCGGATACTAACAGCGGTGCAGTACTCCTGCATGGGATGCGTCAGCTTGTGGCTCTTTGCCTTGCGCCCGCTGAAGAAGCACTTCTGGCACATGTCGAAGTTGAAGCACTTGAGGCAACGGTACCTGCGGGATGGACGAGTTATATATACACAAGAAATTCTCCCTCCCTTTCCAACTCCCTACGTCACCGTATCAAATAAAGCTAGATCGTTATCATTTGTAAATAAAAATCAATTTTATCCAATTGAGGCCATTATTCAAAACAAGGGTTATGGAAACTGTTTTTATTTTTTTTTCTCAGACATGAAGCTAAAAGTTACCTGAACCCGACGATGGGGTACTCCTTGCAGATATTGCACTTGGCCTGGTGTTTGGCGCCCTCCGCGGCGGCGAGCCGGTGCAGCACCGGCAGCCACACCATCGACTGCGGTTCCTTCTGCAACCATTGCAGGAAGTGGAACGCTTCGATATATTGCAGCTGCCCGTCCGAATCGCGCTCCAGCGTCTTTTCTTTGTTGTCTTCTTTCTCTCGCTCTTTTTCTTTTTCACCAACTAGTGTATTACAAAAAAAGATTAGATTATAAAATTTGAAGACATTTTAGATGTAACTCGATAAGTGTTCATTAGGTTTCTTAACAATTAAGATGTTTCAAATAATTTCAGTTAATACAAAGAAAGCTACTGGTATTTTAAACTGTTACCCGTCTTTCGGTCGAGGGTGCTAGTCTTGCTGCTCTCCCTGGCGGCAGCAGAGGCCTGCTCGAAGCAGCTCCTGACCGAGGGTTCGATGTTAGAGCCCCCAAAGGCAGCCACCTCCCCGAGTTGTCTAGGAACCTGTAAGTGATTGATTTATGTAATTAATAATTCGAATTACTTCAAAATCGATTTAGCCTGTAGGAGACTATAATATCATAGAGACAGTCATACAGGTTAAACTAAATACACTTCACTTATTGTTAATTGTTAAAAACAACAAGATTAATATTTAATAATTTCAATGCTACAATCAATTAAAAGTTGCTCTGTTAGCACCACTTTACCTGTATGCAGTCGTGCAGCAGCAGCCCCAACTTCCTCTGGTCAGCACGGCACGACGGGTCCGCAATCAGCCGGAACAGATACCTGGATAGGAAACATTGGTCCGTTTACATCAACCAGCACATATTTTATTAATACCTTAGCTGACAAGAACGACTTCCCGGATACTCGCAACTTTTCAACAGCATGCTGCTTCTAATGCACAAATTTGCCCACTGTATTCCGTAGATACATCACACTTAGCAATTGCTGACCTGTATTTCTCCTCGAGATGCCCCTTGCAGAGCAGTACGAGGCCGACCTTGAAGCTCAGCACGCGTATCTGGCCAGTACGCTGACTGTCGTACACGTTCAGAAGCCAGTTAATGGAGAGGTCCAGGCACAGAGGCACGTTCACCAGGCTCGGGTTCTCCGCCGCGATCACCTAGGGAATAGATAACAAATATTATATATAAAGATAACGGGGTGACACTTGCCGGCCATTCGATGCCGTAGTCATCAAAATTTATATAATGGAAAAGGAACAAGAACTATTGGATACTGTAATTTGCATAGTAAAATAACAACAGTTTGGTTAGGCTTCTTTTTGCTGCTAGATATTACAAGTGGGGTACCTCGTAGAGCGAGGTGAGCACGGTGATCATGTCGGGGATGTCTATGAGGCGGTCGTTCTGCGCGCGCAGCCGTGCGCGTCGAACGCCTCCAGCGCGCCGCCCAGCTGCAGCATGTGCACTGCAACAGAACAGACAGTGTCTTGACAAACACCATACAGAATGTAAGTGAAGTATGACACGGCGCGGGTAGTGTTATAATATATCCACTTGTGCAGCGTGACCTCTTCGTTCAACTGCAAAAGTAAGACGGGAACGGTTTATATGTTCAAGATGCATTTACCCAACAAACGTTATCCTTTTATTTTGTATGTATAATGTATTGCTTGTTAGAATGCGATACATGCGAATACTTTTGATATTTTACTTAGAAAATATAAATTAAGTAATAATGAAAATATTAATAACAAAATGTAAATACGATATGGATTTGCTAAGGCACGAGTGACTAAGGAATTGTTATTGATCGATATTGTTATACATTGTAAGTAATAAAATAATATACAACCGATAAAATCAATAGCTATAAACCAAACGTATATTCAGCAGGATTTTCAGCTTCTAGGCTGGCTGAAATCACTTACAGACTCCTAGTGTACCTGCAGCTGGGCCCACACCGATACATATTCATGTATTCAAACGTATTCATGCCGTCACACGCGCGCCGCGCCGGCAACGATAATGTATTCAACAACGCCCGACTCCCTCCAGCGAGTCTGTACTGCGCACACACGCCCTCCCCTCACACCACCACCACCCCACGACGACCTCAAAACATGCACTTTCAGAATCCTTTCAGTTTTTTAACTTTCAAATCGGATACAGCGTTTTCCTTAATGTCAGCGTCATTCCGATTTCAAATGACTTCAACGATAAAACTTTTTGTTTTACGAATTTGAGTTAAAAACAAAACGTTACTTGTTTCTTATTTGAAACGGCAATTATAAAAGTGATTTAAATTATTTTTTTGTGTAATATTTACTTAAGAACATTATAGAAAAAAAAACTTTTAAATTGTATGTGTTTTGATGACAACGAACAATTGAATCACGCCATGAATATTATTTGAACTGTACGTGTTGATGTAACACTGCTGTAGTTACTTACTGCAGAGTGCCTTCTGCACCGTGCGCAGCTTGAGGGCGGTGCGGTACGCCGAGAAGCGCACCTCGTTGAGGTCCGCGAGGGAGTTCATCAGCTCGATCATCTTAGGGTGGTCCCAGTGCGTAGTCTCCAATTCGTGGCTGTAAAGGAGATTAGTGGAGATTTAAAAACAAAATCCAAATTGTTTTGGATAGGACAGCTTGTTATTGAATATTGAACAGCTTGTATGTGTGCGACGTTTACCACCAGATCAACTGTAGTGTTACTAAAGCTAACAATGTTTGTAGTGTAACTCACTTGATGTAGTAGGGTACGTTCGCCGGCGTGACGGCGCGCTCCCACGGCGTGCGCACGGACCCCGCCAGGAAGCCCTGCGCGGCGCCGGCGCCCCCGTCGCGCGCCACGCCGGCCAGCTGCCGCGCGCGCTCCTCCCCGCCGGCGCTCAGTGCGGTCACCCTGGCGAATTGATTAGACAAATTTAAGGACCAAAGCAAGGACCAGGTGGTAGGTCTCTGTTGCCGAAGACCGTCTGGGTGGGTACCACCGCAGCTCCTATTGCAACCGACAAATAGTAGTGTGCGAACATTACTGTGTTCCGGTTTGAAGGGCGCTGTAGCTAGTGTAGTTACTGGGGTAAAGAGACAACACCTTATGTCTCAAGGCGACGAGCGCAATGTGGTGCAGTGTGTACCATCTTAACTAGCACCGCGTTGTCATGGGCAAGCGTGTCACTTACCATCAGGTGAACGTCTTGCTCGTCTCGACGCAAGGTAGTATAAAAAAAAAAAAAACACAACAGTTTTATCAAAATTGCGCATTGGTTGCATTAAACAAAAACTGCCCATTTACTAGCAGCGGAGGTTCGAAGAACTGGTGAAACGGCGTTCTGTGCAAGTGGTTTATCTCCTTTAGAAGAAAACTCACTGCTGACGTTGATTATAGCCACCGTTTTGTATACACCGTACTTTAATTATTTGGTTGTAAGACAAGTAATAGCAGAGGACATCCAGAGACCGGATGCGAGAAACTTCCAGAAAGCAGATCAAACTGAACTGTGAAAATAGAGCTTGAAACTGTTTCGGGTTTGTTCGACAACAATAATATCCAGATGGTGCAGTTTTTTAGGCTAGACAAGTCTAAGATATATAACACGTTAGAACATTGTGAAACTGATGGCAAATGGAATTGAGGTTGTGTTATTGTAATGCGCTGCATCCAGTCCGGCGTATAAAACTGTGTTATACATTTCAATTGTTGTTCATGGGCGCGGGCGCGGCGCCGCATCCGTTGGACACTCCCCAGGTATGCAGGGCGTGTTGCGAGACGCGAATGGGCCAAGGTCCTCTCACTCACGCAGCTTGCACGCGAAGTGCCGGGTAGTGAGTGAAAGCTCCGAGGTATGCCAGCAGATAGTGTTGAATCGTTACACTTAATCTTTTCCTTATTCCTCTCCTTCTGGAGCTTGGGGACGGTCATAACCTCAACGAACTGCACAATTATCTAAACAATTCTTCATATTTTTCAACCAGTCCTTGTGTTCCAATGCCACGTTGACCTGTACAAATATGCAATAATATCCAAGCTCAAAGAGTGGGATTGTATAACTTTATCCTCTATTTCTGTATATGTTTTGTCTGCAGTAATCTAGCGGTAAAGTTGTGAATCGCTTTTTGATCTTATTTTTTTTCATAGTGACACAAAGGAGAATGTTCTAAGTTCGCAGTAACAATAAAAAAACTGATAGTTTTTCAGATCCAAAATCATCAGCCCTTTCTGGCTTTTGTGGATATCGCAAAATTTCAATTTAATAAAACATTTTCTTACCTGGCGTTCATGTCGTCGAGCCGCGCTCTGAGGTGCTCCGGCAGCTGCACGTTGTCCCTGGCCATCTGCTGCGCCTGCGCGCGCAACTCGTCGGCGAGCCGGCGCAGCGGCGGCAGCTGCGCGCGCGCGCGCGACACCGCGTCCAGCTGCGCGCGCGCATCCCGCGCGTCGCCCGGCGCGCGCCACGCGGCCCGCGCCGCCTCCGCCGCCTGCACGCGCGCCGCCAGCTCCTCCAGCGACGTGGTGAACGCACGCACGCGCTGAAACATTATTACCCTGTCAGTTACTGTATACACGAGTACGAGTATATACACAGATCTTTATTGCTTTCTTTATTAGTACACTGGGCAACACTTCTTTCAAGGAAAGTCTAACGGTAATTTTCAGTAGAATTAAATAAATATATTAGTTGCTAGTCATGTCTGTATGTTAGGATAACATCAGGTGGTTTACAGTTTTGCACTGGTTGTCATAAAGTAATTTAAAACTTCCAGGTCCTGCACTTGACGCTGGGACCTTACCCCTGCTAAGCGGAAGCGGAATCTTACAGCACCAACTCAAAAATTTCTCCAATAATACTTTTCACATGAGAAGAAAAGCATCATAAATGTGTAAATATTTCGACGAGTACCTTTCACCGACTTCAAGACGTCAGATTACAATTTTACACACGAATTGCGGGTGACCGACATCAGGGTAGTTTGATTGTTTTAATCTTCATTTTTTTTTTATACGAGGGGAAATCTTCAAAAGATACTCGACACCGTGGGGAGCGGCGCCGGGTTATGTGGGATTTTCACCCACTAAAACCCCTCGGCGTTTCCTTCTCCGCGCGTTTTTACTGGCGGCAAAGCGAGATCGACAGAGTCATGCTATCGCTATGCCGCTCGCGCCTGGTCCCTGGGACTCCACCTTCGCGGGTAAGCTGTGGGCCAGCCATTTCCCCTGCTCCAGAGCAGCGTGCTGAAAACGCCTAGCATGCTGCTCGCACTCCGAGTGTTTTAATCTTCATATCTTAACATCGTGTAAGATTATTATACTAATTATGACACTATTTTCTATACCCGTTTCGGTTTGTTTTACATAATTACTTTTTTTGTTCAATTATGTAGATGCATGAAGGTATCGCACGACTGCGTAAGAAACAAGATCCGTAAGCTGCATCTCGGAGTAATGTTGCAAACCGCGAGGGGATCTAATTTCTAGATCCTGGCAGTGACCTTGCAGGCGCGGCCGTCCTTGCGCGCGCGGCTCGCGTGTCCTTGTGCACAGCGGAGTGTAACAAAAGTGATAACTTCTAAAACTTATTCTAAACCTATGTTTTTCAATTAAACATAAGTTTTCTTTCCCGCAAACGTATAGTGTTAATACGGTATGCACAGAGCAGAACTATGTTTGATTATCGCTGTGAAATATCTTGTGTGGCTTCCGTTCTATGGTGGGTCTGGAGAAATGTTACAAAGTTAACAGCATCCATTAGTTTTATCCCTAACGCAAATATATTAGTCTGTGTGTCGCCGTAGCCGCCGGGCGGTTGCGATATAATATTACATTTACTAGTAAAAGGTAACAAGTCAGTAATGTTCTTGGTTTTAGCCGTGGGTGTTGTAAATGTGTTAGAAAACTATAAATTAATATAAACAGCAATTTCATACTATCTATTGATTACACCGTGTGCACCTAGGCAGCGCAGACCGCGAAGTTTCCTTTAACACATATTTTGTTCCGAGACAACGGACGGGGCCGCTCGCCGCAACGCGGGGCTTCGGCGCGTCGAGAAACATCAGCCGACCAAAAAAAAAACTAAAGTATACATCTTTTTAACCATACCAACAATATAATAATAATCATTGCTATCGGGTAATTTTACCTTCCAGTACGTGAAAACCACTTTTGTGCTGATATTTGGCAACATTATTATAATTTTAATACACGCTTTACATAATTAGTTCACGATGGAACAAAAAACCGCTGACCATAAACAAGAGCGGCGGGAACGAGCACCTCCCCCCCACCCCTCGCCACCCGCGCGCGGCCGCCATATTGTCGCCGTGACCGCCGCGCGTGTGTTTGCGTTATTAATTAAAGTTTGTTCATATTTGAAAACTCCGAATAAACCGGGGGATGTTAACACGCAGTCAATTAAGGTGTACTGCGCTTTACCTGCTCTCTCTCATATATTATTCAATAAGCGCAAACAAAAATGCAAAGCCGCCATTAGTTGTTGTTTTTTTTTTCCAAGTTCACCCTCCGACAGACCGATAATATATTGAATTGTGTAATTCCATGATAAAGTTCACGGTATGAACAGATAACTTTAATTTCCTCACCAGCTTCAGAGTACAGTTATATTTAAAAATAGAGATTCTTGAACAGGTATTTTTAGTGGTTCACATTATTTTGGTATCGTTATTTAACGAGCACATCGAGTTCGTTATCTCCGCAGCGCACGTGCTTATCACCAAACATTACTTTTTCTGGCTTCGAGCAAATGTTAATACTAAGCAAAGGTTAGTACTTACTTTGATAAATCTTAATTTATCATAAGTTATTGACCACATTAACCAGCCCGCGGTGTTGTGGAGGCAGATGAGGTATGAGGACAGAATGGTAATTTTTGCACATTGACGCTTCACAGCAGAAATCGTGACCGAGCTGATATCTAATTGGATAGCGTAATGCAAAGTAAGTTACCTTACGGTAGTAATGTATACGTGAACGTTTATGAGCATTATTATTTGATTGCAGGGAACCTGTCTATGACGAGCCAACGGAGCAGCCGGCGAAGGTTCGATGGTAGACATGGATTCGTTTCGATTTATTAACTCTTATAATACCTACTTTAAGCCTAAGTTTTGTACTATCTGTATGGTACAAAGTATATATATCGTACAACTGTTTTAGTGTGATTATATATTAAAACAACATTATATCAGACATGAAATATTACAGGAAGAAAATAATAAACAAAATTGTTTTCGTACCGCAAATGAATTAATTGTGTATCTCCGTATAAAGCAGGGAAACAAAAACAATAAACGAAAAACCACGAAGCGGTAATTAAGTTATAACTTGGAATTAAGCTTAATAGAATGATTGACGGTAAATTGGACGAATTAACTTCCTGACAATGAAGTTCGGTCAGCGGGGAGTTATTAATAGTTGATTAAATACGTTAACTGATTACGAACTGAAACCATGGAGCAGTTGGAAGTATCCGCGTTCGTTCCCGAACATTCGGGGCTGCTCCGCAGGGACATAACCGGCGGCTAAATCAGGTTACGTTGCCCAGCGTTGGACGTGGACAGAGCAAATTGTGTTAGTTCTAGTATAACTAACTAAGAAACATCTTTACACAAATAAGACTGTAGACATGTTTGTTGTTGTACAACACATGAACATTTCCTACTTGAGCTGGACTACATCACTTATCAGCACATGGTGAATATGGTAGTGATGAGTTGCATATTAAAAAGCTGCTCGTCGTGCCGAGCGGGATGGAGGAAGCAAGCGTGGAAGCACGAACGTCGGCTATTTAGGTCGCCTAGGTGCTAGATCCAGGCAGCGATACCGCGCGTGCGCAACTGCAGCCGTGTCTAACGCTTTACGAACTTATATTAAACTACTTAACTTATATAACTTATATACAGTTTATATCGCATTGTGACTTTCAAACTTAAGATTCTTTTCCTTTTGTGTAACAATTTCAAGACGACTTCATACATACAATACTATACGAACTCATTATAACAACGTGGTTCTGAAGATATTTGCTGGATATATGATTTGTGCTTAATACAGTAATTTCTTTGGCTACCGCATCATTCGGATCTAAACGCAATATTATCAATACAAAACCAGCGGCTGGTGCACATAGAATGACTATTTACGTAGTACAACATCGTGTTAGATATTGAGGAAAAATAATTGTGATTACAAACTATTTGTTAGTAAAATAGTAGGTGTAGCTTTAGGGGCGACATTTTAAAAGCCTAAAATGAAAAAAAGGGAGGGTATGACATAACATCGTTTCGCTATAAAAGACAGATGAGTAAGTATAAGAGACGTACGTCTCGGTGCAATCGTGTTTGTCAGTGTGCGAGGTGTGAGCTCTGTGACTGGTGACGTGCGAAAATGAGTACTATGGCAGATTGAATTTATATTTGAATAGATGTTTCTAATAATCGCAAACCTGCTCCCTTTACAAACCACTTTCATTGCAAATTTCGTAGTTCCCTATGCGGTGCATGCAGATTGCTCTGTACTATCAGTTCCACGATCTTAATATCGGTGCGGCTGCTGCTGAAGCGGAAATACTTTTTTCAAAATAAACAGAAATTGGAAGAGATAAAAGTAATAACTGGGAAATGTACTGCGTATGTGTGACGATTAAGAGATTTAGCCGCCCGGATAACCGGCGGATTTGAACCGGGTGGAGCCCGCCCGCCCGTCCGGACAGATTCCGTGTTATGATAACTGCCCGCACTCGCTCCTGCGCGCCCCGGATGTCCGCATGAAATATATTAAATTATAGAAAAGATTCATATGACGCTATCCTTCGGTCACGGTGCTGCCCGGGGCCCGCAACTTAAATACATATGTCCTTTTGTTTTAAACTTTGTAGCGTTGCGAATCTCGACAACAAAGATAAAAATTTCTGAGAAGAGGAAATCACAAAACCAATTTTCTACAGGCTCCACAGCTCGCCGCGTGCAGTGCCATACGGGTTAGAGAAGGTGCAAAAGTTTCAATTGAGGCGAAGTGTTGCCAGAGTCAAATCATGACAACACCGGCAGCGAAAAGTTTAAACTATTTTTAATATTCTGTACCCCACATATACTTATTCAAATAAAAATTCTGTCCGCTCCGTAGACGGTAATGCGAGTCCATACGTTAACAAAAAGCATAAGCGTTAGTTTGTGAACCTCCTCCTCCTTGCAGACGTACTTTAATAAGATATACCATTAATCAGTTGTAAGCGAAAGTAAGTAACAAATCCCCTTCTACCAGCGGAGATCCGTCAACGTCCCGCGACGCCGGGGGGAGAGGGAGAATTTGCTCAGCAGGTGGACCGGAAGATATATGACACTGGCCCACCAGACGGATATCCGTGCAGCGGAGTATAACGGAGTGTCACCATAAATAAATGATACACAGGGATTTGTGAGGGCCGCGGGGCGGAGGGTAGCGGAGGATTTACTGGAGGAATACTGGAGTACGGGCGTGGCAGCACACGTACCTCACGACACAGAGGGAGAAGATATAATTTCATACGGTGTATTTGCGAGTATGCACGCGGTGGAGTGACTCCGGGAAGGATCCACTAATTTCAATGTAAAATGAACTGCGCGTGTATCGGGAATGAGTTACCCAGACGGAGAGCACTTGCCTGCAGCAAAGCCGCTGCCAACACCGAATACTAAATCTAATGTAGCAGTGTTGTGTTTCTTTACCCTTAATTAATCTCCAATAATACTATCCTTATTAATGATAATTCAATCTACATCTCTAAATACGGTTTATGCGTCCATACACAATGTACGCGGTGTTTGTCTGTAATTGCGAGTACACGTCGCTTATTGCTCGAGTTAACTAATGTGTATATACAAAATAACCGATACATGTATTTCTATACACAGACCATAACCAATAAATAAATAAAAATATCTCACATTAAACTGAAGCTTCCGGTTGCTCCCCACGTGTGGTACTTGACCTTATAAAACGCTCTGTTATTCCTTCGTTATGATATTCTACTTCATTAACGTGGTTTAAACTAGTTACATCGGGTTGTATATAAATGATGGATGTTTGATTGGAATGCAGACTTCATTATTACACAGATTTTATATAAGCACCATCACAGCACTCAAAGTAAATATTCAATGTATTAAGGTATGAATTTCGACCATTGGGCGACTGTAAAAATATTAAAGAATGTAGAGATTATACACTCCCGGACCCATCTATCGGCCCACCTAGTGTTTAAATGTTTTAACGGTGCCTAGCTAAAAATAAATGTTAGGTGCAGCAATAAGTTTTAATGCAGTTTTAAAGCTGATTTTTTGGTCAACCTTCATGTATGTTTTTTTTTAATTTTGAATTCAGGATTATGAAAAAAAAAACGAAAATTCGAGTCTGTTCATTGTTTTCAACGACCCAGGAATGAAGAAAACTTTTTTACTTCGCACAAGTTGGATATTTTTTTTTGATGTGTCCGATTATTGGTTCCATAAAAAGGCAAATCTAAACATAGAGCCAGTTTTGACCAAAAAATATGGATACTCTGCCTGAAATTGTCGCCCAAGCTGTAAAATTTTCTGCCGGCCAAATCAATTCGAAATTACAAAAAAAAAATAAAAAATAAACCTACATAAAGGTTGACCAATAAATCTGCTTCAAAACTGCATTAAAACTTATTGCTCCACCTAACATTTACTTTTAACTAGACACCGTCGAAACTTTAAACACTGGGTGGCGGGCCGATAGATGTGTCCGGGAGTATATTACAAGTACCCGCAAGTGGCTGGTGCTTTAATGAAATATTTATCCCCACCGCCACTCTCACCGCGGTATTGGCACACCGAAAAGTTAATACCGGGTATCGTTACATTACTTCCACTCCTCCGTTGGGGCGACCCATATCCAGCAGTGATTGTAGGGTAAAATGATGATAATATTTGCGAGCACATTACTATTTAACCACTATTGGCTGGTGCCGCGGGTGCGCAGCTCGGCCGCAGTTTATCGTGCGTTGAACCGATACGGTTTGCGGCGGCTCGGTTACCTGGAACGCCCTTATCTTGTTCATTCAATTGATTATATTTGATCTAGGTTATCCGAATCGCAATGGCTGTTGCCGGACACCGTCTGGTAGGTGGTAGTAGGCAAATGTTACTGTTTAGCGGTAGGTATAGCGCTGCACACAGTGAAAACAAGATTAGTGTAGAAATACCAATCTGCTTCAGTTTGAAAACGCTATATCTGCTGAAACTGAAGGAGTGACGACTTAACATCTCATGTCTCGAGACGACACGTGTAATGTGCTAACTAGCGCTATATGGGCAGCAGGCGTTAACGTTCACCATCAGGGACACAAATGCTCAGCCAGTGCATTCGCTTCACGTGAACGTAACGTGTACGTATGTAAACAAATATATATAAAATAAGATATTTCGTGCGTGTTGTACTTGACGCAAGGGCAAATTTTATCAATGAATGTCCTACAAAATGGCGGAGGGGACGCCATTAAAACCGATTCACTTGTTGGATTCGCGTCTTGCGTTATATACGCGGAGGTGAGCAGAGCGGGCAGCGGGTAGTGGGTAGCGGGCGGGCAGCCGTCCCCGGCTCCATTATCAGATCGTCGTTGTGCCGGGTAAGTGGCAAACTTTGTCCGACATAACATTGTTTTTAGCGTCGCAATAGTGCGGGCAAAGTAGCGGCAGGTGGCGAAACAAACTTTTTTATGAAAATTTAATAACACTCTGTAGAAGTAAACGCGCTGCCGGCGGGGACACTCATCAGCTCCCGCTCGTCCCGTTGCATCATAAGTTTGGAAATTTTGTTGTTAAGTGGTTTCAAAGAACAAACTACATATGAAAAAAATATTAAATTTAGATGCATTGAACTACTCCTCGATTGTGCGGGCACCAGGGACGGCTAGGTGAGAGCCTACCGGGCAGCAATTAGACCGGCGCGCATGCGCACGCGCCGCCGGACTCGCTCCAGGTCATGTCCAGGCCGCTGCTTAGAGCACAATTGATAGCGATTTGGTGTTTCGGATATAAGTTATACTAGCAGAGGGTACGGATGATCGTGACGGACGTGGATATCATTTAAGCGGCTGTTTCTGCCGCGCTCCCGTTCACATTGCGCTGAGGTTAGTGAAGGCAGTTTTCAATTTTCGAAACGAAAGAGAATTGCATGTAAATCGGTTCAACCAAGAAAAAACTATAAAGTCACAGAAACATGTGTTAAACTTACAAAATCCCTCTTTTTCGTCGGTATGTAAGCGGTAACAACCCGAGGAGTCTTCACCCGTGTAATGTACCGGTTTGCGAACACGCCGCAGCAGGCGGCTATTACACATACAACTTGAACACCGAGCGAGTTGATCTAGACTTATTTAGTTCTAGACCATTTGCTATTAGTGTCCAGGGTTCTCATCTACATAATATCTAATAATTTTCACCGTTGATTGATTTATGTTATCGTTTGAGTGTGTTCATAACAATAACTGTGTACTAATTCTCTTCTAGTGCTACGACTTACCTTTCTACATACTCTTGCCTCGGTGTGTAGGTAAAGTTGATTAAGAAGGGTATATACACGAAAAGTGTTAAAGCAGCAATAGAAATAAATATCTATAGATATATACAATCACTGGATGGACCCTAACATGAATAAGATTTGATAAGTTAAGGTAAGCAGCCCTGGTGGCAGCGGGCAGCTAACGGCGGAACTTGTTTCGTATGCATCCGCACACGCAGCGCGGTGCGCAGACGAGCCGCGCGCGTGTTACATAAATAGTTTAAATAAAATACACCGCCGACGAATCCATAGATCTTAGATCACCACCAACATAAAGTAAGATCTTCCATTTGAAGGATACGTCTTACGTAAAGTTCAGCCTGGAGCACCTCGTCCGCCTCTTTTTCCAAATCACGTTCCAATAACATATGTATACCTGTACAGTTTCTATCGACGTAAAGTAATCGAAAGGAGAGAGCTCGCCGCGAGAGCTCCGACTAGTTACCAGTAATTGGTGGGTTACCAGTTCTCGGAGCGTGGGCGGCGAGGCCGCGCGGGTGGCCGCTGTTTGCAATCAAACGATGAATTGATTGCCGCATTCAGGATAACTAATGAAGCTCTATTGAACGTCCGCATCAGATCTGCTGTTCACGAGCAGCAGATCCGTCAGATTTATTATCGATCTGCGGCTGACAAGCGAGCAGCCGCACCCTGACATCAGACATTCTAACTTTCACATGTCTATGTTATTGAATATTAGTTTGGCTTTTGGTCAATTTGTCAACATTTTATCAACAAGTAATTTTGTCCTCTAACTTTAGCAAACTTCATCAAAACTACCATCATAAGCCTTTATTCACCCGCTGCTGGAGAGACCAAATGAGGCCCTCAGCGTTTCGCAACCACCGTCCGCTGTTCGCTGCAGGTCGTCGGCCTACCCGCAAGGCAGAACAACCACACTCCCCCTCACACCCCCACCTCCGTCAGGGTTCAAACCAACAAATCATTTTCGCGCCAATATAATTTGAAATAACGTCACAAAGAGCGTCAGTTTTCTCGGTCAGCCCCGGCCCGCGCTGCAATATCCGGTTTATCCGGCGGTCATGTCCGGTTGTTTATGACGCGCTCGCAAGGGTAGGGATTTTCGCGGGTTAGCCACCGTATTACTGGGGGGGTGGGGGGGAGTGTAGGTTGGCCGAGAGACGACGGTAATAAGTTGTTGTAAACGCTTATTGCACGATATATGTTATTTTCTCCGCTATCCTTTCTAAATTAGTTCCCACTAGACATCTGAGATATTTTACCCTCGACCCAACAGAGGGGTGTTATTAACTTTATATATCTGTGAATCTTTGCATCAGCCTGCCTTTTTGTGAAAGCGTAGATCTGAAACGGCTGGAAAATATTTCATTTTTTTTGGGCAAAAGGTGTCTTGATCTACATTGTACAAAGTTATAATTGAAAAGTTAATTCAGCCGATTGAAGCTTTGTTTCAGTGTTGCTTAACAGATATTCTACTTTAAAATCGTTATTAATCGAAATCGGTGTAATAGAGTCGGTGTTAGTTTTGCTTTTAATATGCCCATGATTCAACGTCTGTACCCGCCCCGCGCCGCCCCGCGGACCGGCTGTCAATGGCCGCGGCGATAATGCCGACTAAAACATTCCTTATCAGGTAAACAATAAGTCCACGGAGCCGGGCTCTAAAGTAGGTCCCGCGTACTGGACGTGTAACAAGGCGAGCCGATTAGTTGATGCTTCAAATGGCAATATCTTATAAAGAGAAGAAATCACACAGTCACCCATTAAACTTATACTAAACAACGTCAATTGGTATTCAGCTACCTACGCCGCGTACTTTATCCAGCTTAAAGTAAATTTGAGTATTGCATATGTTGCACGTTCTATTCATTAGGTGACATATCGCCTGCTCCATGCTGTATTGTTTTCATAATTACACAATAGAAATTTTACCTACCTATAAATCCTGCTGCAGGATTCAATTACAAACCCGTGTTATTATTACGAATACTATTATGAAAACTATAGACAACCAGTTTAATGGATTTCTTTGGGAGTGCCCAGGCGTTGTTATGAATTAGAAAGGCGGTTATTTCCCTGTGATACCCCTATCACCGCGATATGAATATGCACTACGGATTGTCGCGGCCGCCGTTTGCATCGAGACCAACGATTTGCGTGGTACTGCAGTGACGAGGGGTCGCAGCAAAATATGCGTTATTTCACAAATGTTCACACCCGCGGCGTCTCGCTTCCGGTTCGCCTTTGTCAACAGATAGCCGCTCACCGCTAGCTACCGCTACTTGTAGATATTTACGTGTAACAAAAAAAATAACACTTTACGTTTGTTAACGGCCGCCGGCTTCGGAACCGGTCGAATGACGTCCGCCTCGATGATTTAACATGTCGTCGATAGTATTTTTTTTTATCCGGCTTAAGCATTTATTAGGAGATAACGGTTTAAATTAACTGTAGATTGGCCTGTCGAATGAAAATTTAATCAGGTCGTGTAACTAACACTTTTTTTTTGTTGGTTTAAATCGGATCGGGGTGTGACGGTGCTTATGTATACGAGTGAAGAGTAGAGCGGGTCGTTGACTTTAAATTGATTGAGATTGAGATTTGGAAATCAAATTCAGCGCAGTGTTCCCGCTGAAGCTGGTGAAATAACTGAGCGTTTTGATGTGATAACAGATTTACGATAGCAATATATTTTGTTTAACCTATTGAATTAATATAACATGTTACACAGATTAAAGAAAAATCTTTGATTATTTTCGCTGTTGTCTTTTCTTACGGTTTCAGTACAAATACATATGACTGTATGTATATTACATTATTAGAAAAGGTTTGATTAACTATTTAAAAATGTCGTATTTGAACTCCACATTATTCCGCTACGCCGCTGTGATGGAACAATGTGTATGCGCATGCACAGCGTAGGTCCGCTTGTTATCGTTAAGCATGTGATTATAATTAAACATACATGTAATAACTGTTTAAATTTGAGAAATATTTATCGTGTGACTACAGACCCTGAACCTTGATAGACTTCTCCTCCAACCAGGTGGTAGGTCTCTGTTGTCGGAGACCGTCTGGGTACCACCGCAGCTCCTATTGCAACCGACAAATAGTAGTGTGCGAACATTACTGTGTTCCGGTTTGAAGGGTGCTGTAGCTAGTGTAATTACTGGGGTAACGAGACTTAACACCTTATGTCTCCGGCGACGAGCGCAATGTGGTGCAGTGTGTACCTTCTTAACTAGCGCCGCGTTGTCATGGGCAAGCGTATCACTTACCATCAGGTGAACGTCTTGCTCGTCTCATCGCATAGTAGTATATAAAAAAAAAAGACTGTATCATGAAGAGCACACTGATTAACACCCACAAATGTGAACGTAAGCTCGTGTACACGCCGCCGCCGGCCGCGCCGCTGCTTCTTAGCTGAAGGCTTCGCTCCGCGAGAAAGTTCCGCTCGGGAGTGTTCCCTTCACCGGGCGCTATTTCTCTGCCTTTCTCCCTGAGAAGGCTTTAGCACAAACATGTAAACAGCGGCGCAGCGGTCACCACCGGCCGACCACTTTCCCTTTAAATGAGACCGCTTTAATAGTAAGCAATTAACTCTCACACCGTCCTAAGCGGAATTACATATCTTTAATAACATACAACTTTGTGAAGTTATGTTAATTACACGCGGCATTAACAAAATAAAATAAATTTATGTGATCATCATTTCAATGTTTTGATGTCCACGTCTTCATCATTGGTAATTGAGTCAGTAGTCTTTGAAGACTAAGCGACAAAAGTTTAAGTTAACTGCTGATGAAAAAAGTAACTTTCAATTTATCAAGCGGTCCGCGGGGGCTCGTTGGCCGCCCTGTGCCTACACCTCGCCGCGGTCGCCGGTTGTAAGCTCTCAGGTCCAGTGGTGAATCGGGATATATCATTGTCTTCCTTCCTTAGTGGGTTGGGATAACAAATTAGTTTAAGCGCACACAGATTTTCTTTTTCATCTATATTTGTTGTTAATCTCCAATCCAATAGAGAAGTGCTACAGCTGTGAAATGATAGCAGCGAAACGATTGAATTTATAAGATTCTTTTTTATATTCCAAAGTAATTAGATTGATCGTCTAAGCTATAATTTAAAAAATCAATTGCCATGAACGAAATCTGCAAAAGATTATGTGCGAATATCCTTTAAATAAGAATAAAATGTTAGTTTAATTGAGACTCTTATTCTTTTCATCGTCGAGACCCGTCTCAAGGTCTGTTGAGGTATACGGTGGGGGTGAGGGTGGAGGAGTCTGCTCCACCGTGCGCGTGTCCTGCGTGTGAGAGCTTCGTTATGTAAAAGAGGTTACCACCGGCGCGCGCGGTGCTGCTAATTGCCGAGAATTACTTTCGAGCGAGGCCACAGCGAAACTTTACACGATAATGACTTCTTTTTAATTTTTTTCAAATAAATTATCAACTGGCGCCTGAGTTTTTTTTATATATAACAGACTTAAAGTTCAAAAATGATAGCTAGATGACCGCCGATATACCAGCAATGGTTTTAAGGTCACTTCGTACAAACTCTGCCGGATGTGGCCACGGTGCTGCACAAGGCAGATAAACCAACTCTACTCGTACATTGTTGAAACTTTATTAAGTTGAAAAAGACGAAACTGTTCAGCGTCACCAATACAGGGGCGGAGGAGCAGCAGCAGCTAATCCACCAGACCAGAGCACGGTGCACGGGCGCGGCCGCGGGCGAAATAAATTGCGACAATAAACAGCGCACGCGCCATTTACAGCGGTCGCATAAAAAACAACATTAAATCGTTTATTTTATAACACTCATAAATTTTTAAACTCTCACCAAAAAAAAGGTATATTTCGAACAGTCGATTAATTTCATTAAATTTGACAAGAACAGTAAATGTTCATATCTAATACAAAATCGGTTCAGCCGGATGAAAGTCATCAGAGTTTTTCTAATTTTTCTTAATAGATATTTTATTTTTTACGAAAACTAAAATACTATATAACTAAATTAAAGTATATAATATTTACGATAACAAGTAATACTTTCGACTCGTATAGAGAAAGTCCAGACCGACTCCAGCGCTCACTCCTGCCGGCACGCGGTCAAATATAATTCGTGCAGCAGTTTATGTAGGAAAGAGTTAAACAAACGTCCAAATAAAAATAATACATTACCGGTCAGTGAGCGAGCTGCAGTGCAAACGTGCAGCCGCGGAGCAGACGGACTGACTGATCGATCCCGGAGTAAACATTGCCGTTGTATATGTATATGTGTATATGTATGCTGCACAGCATCTTGCAGTAGGTGTTGCGCCACAGCTTCGTTTACTTTATATCTTTAATATTATTGAGTTAATTCCTAATGTAACAACTCTTGGATATTGTATAAGTAATGCTCACATTAGAACTATTAAATGTTTGTCTATCTGTCATGTCAGGACCGAGCCTAATTAACATTCAGAAGAATTAACGTAACGGAGTAGAAAAATGAACTAGTCTATCACCATAGAAATAAATATTAATACTAATATTACACGAAATGCTGAAACGGTTAAATTATGTTTTCAATTATCGCTAAGAATATTCACGAGGATGTTTTAGGATGATTGAAGGGTTTAGTGGAACCTGTTTCAGCTGCGCCCCGTGTCGGTGCGGAACCCTCTCGTTATCAATCTACATAACGGTGTCGTCGCGTCCCGGCTGTCAGCATGCGGTGACGGCGCGAGTGTTCAGGGCAGCGCGCGTAGTACAGAACAAAAAATAAAACAACGTTTACTTATGACCTTACCTTCTTTTTCGCGGGTGGTTAAAACCAACAATTACAGTGAACGTTCGCGGCGACGCGGCATCGCACAACGACGCGAATAAACTTTCGAGGCTTTCGTCAGACTTCATAAAAAAAGTGAATGCAAACGAATAAAAAATATTAAAAGGGACTAAAACAAATTGACTTTTTCGAGAAGTGGTCTTAAAGGCTGCGCCGCCTGATCCCTGGTGCCACCATCACGTCACTCACGCGCTGGATGAAGTCGTGCGAAAATTTCAAAAGATAAATATCAATTTGAATGTATAAATAATATTTTGATACATAACTTATCTTACGATTAATAAAAAACATGACTTTGTAACACTAAAACACTTTGCATGTTGTTTGGTGGCACCAGAATTAATTCCGTAGTTCTAACCTAGCCTAACGTCTATAAATTCGCTGGTATCTTGTAAGGATCCGGTACATAATCAGACAGAACTGTAGTTATAATAAATGGAATCATGGGCACACTAGTCGTATCGATCCCGGGAACAAATTCGTCGAGACTCGCATTAATGATGGTTAAAGGATAAAAAAATGAAGGAACGCGTCGGCTGCGCGCGTGGCGGGTACGTAAGCCGTGACCGGTGAATGCGAGCAACGCATTACTTATATCAATTTATTTAAATAACTACTAGTGAATGTTAACTTGGCGCTAAGTTATACGCTGTTCACAACAACGCGTAGCTAAAGCTTATATTGACAACCCGCATAGAGTTGAACTGCGTGCAGTTCGACATGTACAATAGAACTCCGTGAGATGTTTGCAACCGATCAGATATGATGCAACGGAGTTTATAAAATTAAATCATATTGTATCAGTCAGTATACCCGGTAATATAACCGCAGCCGATCGAGTCCGGCTCCGACACACGACCGTTCAGTTGTAATATTAAATAGGCGCGCGACACCGCGCCGTTCGGTAACGATCCAATTCCCGTTGAATCCAAATTGAAATGTACGGATTTATATTAACTACATTGAACTAACGGTCTGATTGTTTGTTCCTTTGAGTGATAGACTTTGTGCATTCCTAGTTGTGTACTGTGGAGCTGTTTGAAATAAACGGCCATTTACTACTAATGTCAAACGAGTTCAGCGAACTAGATCTGTAGCATTGTCAGTCGATACGTCACCTTTTCCTCCTCCTCCAGCGCCCGGATGAGCTCGTAGTACAGCATCTCGGCCTCCCGAGATATCTGTATCTTCTCCACGTCGCAGCTCCTCCGCGAGATGTCGCACGGTATGTCCGTCTGTAGATGCATGTTGACGCGCGCGCGCACTGGTAACACGACGAGACTACGCACGCGCCGCGTCGCCGCGTGCGCGCCACAAATAATTTCGACGGGTAAATTTCATTGTTTATATTTAATTCTCACTTCATATAATTTCAACAAGTCTCTGCGCAGAGAATGTCCGTGTGCACTGAAATTATTCAAACTTTTATGTTTTCATTTTAACACTTGGATGGATTTCCGATGAGCGATTCGAAGGATTAAACAGCCAAACACTGATGACGGTCCATTTGATTGATCGATTACATTTAATTTGCAAAAAAATATGCACACGCAGAACATAGTAAATAATCCCAAAGAAATACTGTTTAAATAACTTTATCGTGTAGTTTTTTCGACATTACGAGTATTATGATAAATACAGATGTCGTCACGAAATTCATCAAGCTAAAGATATATGTCTCTGCTAGATGTTTTACGACAAAAGTAGAATCAAAGATAAGAAGTTTGTGTTTAAAATATATAAAAAAAGTTATTCAAAAATATTTTTGCGACGACGTTTCAATGAAGCCTTGCAGCCTGCTCATTCTGCGTTTGTGAGCACGTTGCGGCGCGCGGTTACAATTACGCGATTTAGGTATTGTTGTCAATCTACTATCCATTGTCAGTGCTCACAGCGCCTCAATCTATTTTGTTACTATTTCGTGATTTGCTTCACGTGGTCACGTGTCGTGTGTGTGTATGTTGCAATGTTGACACAGATATAATAACATGTCAACATTATTTGTCAGTTAATTTCGTAAATTATTCACTTTCTGTTAATCTGTAACGCTTACGAGCTAAAACGAGGTCCGCGCAACGTTTTGCCGTTTATATGAAATATTAATTCAAGATTATACTTGGAACCGGTTCCGACATCGGAAGCTGGGTACGGAGCTTTTATTTAAATGAGCCGATGCCACGAGGAGACGGCGTTAGCTCGTCGGTCAGGTCGGTGCGGGAGATCGTTTGCAATTCTAAATTCCTGCCGTAGAACTAGACATCGGGAAATTTTACTTAAAACGAGAGAGACTAACAATTTAATAAGACTCGAATTTTTAAACTGTAATTTAGATTCGAGGGCTACACGGGTTATGCTGGGAAGAGTTATGTGAAATGGATACCTACTAGCGGGATGCGTCGCGAGGAGCGCGTGGTCTACTGCGGGACGGCACGAGCCAATGAATTGGGTACGCGGGTAGTGACGTTTTTTAGATCCGTTTCAGATGACATTTAAAGAAATGATGAAACTAAACGTGTATGTACATATAGAAGATTCGCGTTACAATCATTTGAATAACGCAGTGTAGTCGCCGGGCCGCTGCTCATTAGCATGCCGGTCCACTGAACCTTTGGTTTCGGCTGCTCTGCTGGTGACGTACCCGTTTATTGATGTTTGCGATTTGGCGAATCCGATTGCGAGTTATTTATTTTGCAATCTTTTCAAAAGAAAGTATTAGCGCTTTTTGAGATTATTATTTTCAAGCTACTTACTGTATATCACTTATTGGTTTTAATCTGTTTGTTCTCCGCCATATGCGCGCTTTATGCTCGGAATTACGGCATCGTTAAGTGTAAAGAAAGCACCGCTGTTTGCGTATCACTCACCGTCTAGCGAAACATCCGAATCTACTTTCACCTTCTATAATTACAAAGGATAAAGCAGATATGACTGTGTTCCAATTTGAAAGACACGAGTGTGCTCGCAGGATTGCGTTTCAAAATTCCGCGCATCTAATTATTATGGGTATGACGTAATATTAGGTATGTATCACATTCCTGCCCAGTTGTCAGTTGACTCAAACTCAATAAGAGTTTGTCTTCTTTTTCTTTTACGTCTACATCGACAACTATTTTTTCTACCGCCTACCAGTAGTGTGCACGTTATATAAATTTGATGAACGCTTTATCCAGTAAAATTGTTTATATGTTATCCGCGTTGTAGTTAGAAAAATGAGCTAACTAAACAACAGTCTTAAAGTGATGATATTGTTGTGATGTTGACGGTGGTGTACCGTATATGATCGTCATATTGTTTTGATCGAAAAAAAAGTTAAAATTCCGTTTACGATTTGTTCGCCCGCCGTGAGTCATACGCGAGGTACGAAAATAACTTGTCGTCGAGAAGAGGCCGTGAATTCTTAAGAATTAGCGACGTCCCGGGTTCAAAGCCTGCTCCGACGACTCGCCGGGCACGCGGCGGGGTGTGTATGAACATTCAATTTTTTTAATCTCAAGAGGTCGGTGTGACTATCTGTTATAATCATATGCTTTTTAACTGCTTGATAAACTTAAAAAACAATATTTATGATATCATTAATTGTTTATAATATCATATCTAACGCTTAACTTTAACAAAAGTAAAGTACTGGAATATTTAACATTTCAGAATTTATTTTATTTCATAATTAAAGAGAAGGTACCTTTCGCATAAAAGCGAGTGTTCCGTCACTTTCCAAGTGACGTGAGTGTGGTCGGACCTGAAGCCCGCTCGGATCGGCTTTGGAGAGCCGCCAGAGACGTGTATATTATTAAATACGTCTTAACTTCAACACCATCTTAGTGTTTGTTTTTGTTCCGCCGGCGCACCTCGGATTTGTACTGCGGTTTATTTTATTATTTTCTGCATCGCTTTCTATGTAAAGCAAATAACGGACTCTTCTCTAGCAGCCAACCTGCGGCAGGATTAGCGCACAGCAATAAGCGAAAGAAAATAACGTTGGAGCGCGTTAACATACGTTATATTATGTTAACTCTGACGGAAATAAAAACAAATAAAAAGTTACTTCGATCCTTAAACGGCTGAACAAACTTTTTGTTTTCCAGCTGCGAGCGACGTCGCGTTAACTCGCAAGTTGAAAACTTTATCAAAATCGGTTAACTCGCGCACGTCTCCGACAAACAAACAAATCGAACTTGTATCACCTCCCCTCTTTTGTGAGAGGTGTTAAATATAAAATAGCTGTGAATAATTGCACAGTGTATCCATGAACAGAAAACTCATACTAATTAATATAATACGAGTAATTCAAACGAGGCTTTAGTTAGGACGTCACACAGCAGGTACTGCATACAATTGGACGTTTTGAGACAAGAAATGTTTATGTATATATATATACAGTCCCAGA
The DNA here is from genome assembly GCA_029286795.1 of Byasa hedistus. Lineage (NCBI taxonomy): Eukaryota > Metazoa > Arthropoda > Insecta > Lepidoptera > Papilionidae > Byasa > Byasa hedistus. Next base: position 226,617 of record JAGSMW010000012.1, on the reverse strand, counting down.
CTGAATGGAATGTTCAGAGCTTAGCCGGCGACGACCACAGTCACGGCCGCCTTGTTCCTTTTGGACGCGACAGGAGCGGACAGGCGGGCGGGCGAGGCGAGGCGAGCTTTAATTAGAACGTCCTGATCCTGATTCGGCAGGTGATAGTGTTCACGAGTACAAGGGACTTAAACTTTTATGTGTTCCGTACATCACTAGCTTGAGGCACGAGTAACACGTCTGCTTCTCTAGTGCCTCGTCTCACTGCACTCGTACATAAAAGTGTTAACACGATCGATTCAGCTATTTAGATGGACAACACGCGGCACAATGAAAGAAATATTTCCGGTTCGGTTATAGGCAACATGCAAATTACCGAGCTTATAATTAAGATTAAGAATTAGACCGGAAGCTCGTATATAAGCTCGTGTGTTATATCTGTTGATACACGGGTAGTACTTAATGCCGCGCCTAAACCGTATCCCTGGCGATGGAGAGGTGGGAAGGGGGTTGTTTAGCCGCGCGGAGCCGCGCCCCGTAAATAGGCTTAAAGACTTCGCTTCGCCTACGCATCGCAAATATAGCCACGCGCGGGAACAGGAAGTGCGTCATTCCTATTGCTTTTTTAACGCAAACGGAGCGATGTACGGCTTACTGCGTGCGTGCTGCGTGGATAAGTGTTCGCGGGATTAGGCGAAGCGCGCCGCGGCACCGCGCGAGTGTAACAAATATCATGCATCGCTCATGCGTGCAGCGGATGAAGCAGCAGACGGACTGTTTTGTTAGTAAAGCGATTTAATTCATCAAATGGCACACCATGAACATCGCATCCAGTGACTCGAACACGTGTCCCCGAGTCACTGGCCCCACTTAGACAGTGCAACTTAAAATTATTTTTATTACATGAACACCGCTTAACTTGCTCACCGACGCGAATGGGGCGCGAGAGACCCTGAACAATCTTGCCGTTGTTGATTGTGCAGTTTGTTTTATTGTTGAATGCTGTTGTTTATTGTCGCTTGTTGATAGTAGATGCAACACAAACAAGTGAACAACAGCAACAATAAATATTATTAAATCTGCAACGCAAACTTTCCCCGCGCGCCTCCTAATGATTCGTAGCGTAAACTAAGTTCGCAGAGACAGTCAGGAGCGAGCAGCTTCCCGAAGCGGCTTCATCTAATGAGCAGGAAAACATTTTTAACTTTACCGTGACGGAGTTAGAAATAAGTAACGGGTAAGTAACGGGCGGACGCGCGACAACAACACTTGAGCCTGGCGCAATTAGGAGTATAACGTTGCGCCGGGACCCGCGCCGGGTCCGCGCCGGGTCCGCGCCGGGTCCGCTGCGGCGACGCCTCTAATTGGCAATTGCGACGCGACAAATACATCTCGTTTAATGCACGTCGCTGCGCCGGCGCGCGCGCAGCCGGCAGGCGCGGCAGTGCGCGCGACTACTTTCAGTTAAATTTTTCTTTTCATGAATTACACGAAATATATAAAATTCAAACCACAAGAAATATAACTACATTATCCTTTTTCAAATTGGCGAAAATACAGTAAAGTTTCACTCTACTTTTTCTTAGCAGAGATCGTCCTTGCGGTACTACCCACACTTGCCGATATCCGCGATAATAGACGCGAGGCAGACTACTTAACACATATCAATTAAATATTGTTGGTAACTTAGTGAAAAGGAAAAGAAAGAAATAAAACAAAAATGGCCGCCGACGAGTAACGTCTTCAATAATGCCGTGTCAAGAATGAAAATAAAAACAAGCGTCAACTGAGGGAGCAGAGCGGCGCGGCGGGGAGGTGTTGCTGCTATTGCTATAAACAATGTTTGGTGGTTAATGTAACTTACAACATTAAGTAATAATATGTATTTACAATTTTTTTTTCTAACAGGACGAACGCATACAAATACCTAGTACTAGGTGACACCATGAACATGAGCACCGAGCTGCAGTAGTCTTGTAACACTGCGGTGCAGTGACTTTGATTTTTATCTATCTTTATTAGGTTCTCATAATATTTGTTTTAAATTTCAAATCTTTCTATTATGTTACTAAACCACAATTCTATAAAAAATATGTGCCAACGAATGTGGTCTTAATATTTCACTGAGTCCGCTTCGTGCCAGTTATGAGGTGAATTTTCAATTCGGTCCGCAGTGGAAATAGATTGTTCCCAGAAAGCGCGCCGCAGCGAGTTTCCTTTGAAAGCGGCGGAAATAAATCTGTCGATATTTGAGAGGCGACGCGACGCCGAGTGCTCGGACATGTATGTGGCACGCGCGTCGGGCTCACATCGGTGACGAGAGGTCACCCCAGCGAACCACAACAACAGGGCGGTTTGCAACATTAGAGAGTACCATACCGCTACGGTACTAACTGTAACTAGGGAAATCACAGGAGTGACGAGACCAGAGCAGAAATAAACGAACAGTGTTGTATACACACGGCTCACTTTTATCGGAAGTAAGTTACTACAATACATAACATTACTAATGCTCGGCGGCGGGAAACAGGGTCACAAGTTTAATGTATGCATGTATATCTGTGCTGTATCTGAGGTGGGCGTATATTTGCGAATATACATCACACATATAATATAATAATTACTGGCTGGTCGCGCCTCGTCCGGCCGCGCGCGTCGGGCCCGCACTTCCCATATATAACAAACTTATATATCGTAACCGTAACTTTGAAGAAGGAAAAGTCTGCAAGAGCTGATAAAATGTTTAGGTCGATAAAAAGCCGTGATAACCTAGTGGTTTGAACGTCCGCCTTCCACTACGGAGGCACCGGGTTCGAATTCAGCCTACATCGACGAATTTTTCAATTTATGTGCAGACTAACTCCAACTAATATCACGCGCTTTGACGGTGAATGAAAACATCGCGAGGAAACCTACATATCTAACACACTACCTAGCTACATATCACATCATGTCATGAGCATCCGTGCTCGCACTTGTATGTGAAATGGAGAAGACAATGGCAACACTACTCCATTATAACTGCCAAGTCGTCATGTGTCCACGACCCTCAGTTATGAGGAAATACGACTTAGAAGAAGTACATAACTAAATCAGGTCACAGCGCGCGGCCGGGCTCCCTCCGACGGGCGCGGTGCCGGTGCCGGTGCCGGTCCGCGTCACCGTAACATCTCGCATGTCTATTAATCACGCAAACAGACGCGTCCATTGTGAGCCGGCGGCTCCGCGCACCGGAAGCGCGCGGTCCGTGAGTCATTCCCGGGCAGGCCGCGCTATTATACTAAACTTTTATTAAACCAGACGGTAAACAGAGCAGAGTAGTTAAATAGAGAGTAATTAGATAAAGGATCTTCGTGAGTTTATAAGCAAGTTTAGATACAGTCGAATCGATTTTGAAAATTGATTCAGCCGTTTTAATATTATTAGTTCTTTTTCAATCATACCGATTCGATATAGGTGCTCTGAAAAACTACGTTACGTTTGTTAAGTAGTCTATATGCTTTAACCAGCGAGCTACAGACAAAACCAGTCCCGGCGTCGGTGTCGGCTTGACAATGTCAGCAGCAGCGCCACGCGGCCGCGCGACCTTCCGCGCCGGCAGCGCGCCCGCGGCCCGTGACCGGTCCCGGGGACCATGACAGCGCCCATTGTTGGCCGTCGAGGTGACCTGACCTCCGGCATCTTGCGAACCGCGAGAGATAGCGAAACGCTTCTAAACTTCGCACAGATTCATAATAACAGCGATATTTCATTGCTGAACGTTAGTATCACTTAAAAACTAGCTCGGTAACAGAAAACGGCTATGCAGTTGTGTCCGAAGGGCACCAACAGAATACCAGCGCTGTGGCACTGGGTACTAGTGCCGCAGCTTTATGCTGAGTTGGGCCCTATTAGGGGGTGCAGTACTTACCTTAAGCTCTAATTCTATTTTATTTATCTTTTATTCTGTAAATTTCCTGTATGTATGTACTGGTTCCCTAATAAATGATTTCTTTCTTTCTTTCTTTCTGTCTATTTGTACAGAATATAACAAAAGTCTCTGCAAGAGAACTTAGCAAATACAAAAGCAAAATTCGTATGTAATCTTGCATAGTTTTTCATACAGCGAATTATTATTATACACAGTAGAGTCAAGAAATCGTAAATGTTACTATATCATATAGGACCCGGATTATCAGGATTTACGAGGGTTACAGCGTGTAATGGAAAACGCAGCGCGGTAGACAGGTATAGCCGATGTTTTGTAAGATGCGAAAGGCAGGAAGACGATGTGTCAGTCCTGTCCGGCGGTCGATTAAACGATAATAGCGATTGTCGTTCATCACCGTTCGATCAAAGTTGAATTTACCGTCTTTAAGTAAGAGAAGCACAAGTTTACTAACACAGCCTCGAGGAGGTGAAGGTCCCGCTCGGTTACACTGTTATATGTATTAAGAAAGTTAATAATGAATTGAATCTGAACTATTATGTAAATATGGAATTCGGAGCTGTACTGTTCGTATACAGTTACAATTTAAATATGAGAATACGCGCTCATTTGAAATCCATCCGAAGTGCAGCCGCGCCGGAGCGGGCCGCGCGACATTGAACCTTAGCGGGCGGCGATAGCGGCCCGGCACCACCCGACACGCGACACCCGACACCCGACACGCGACACCCGCAGCGCACATCGGATCAGCTCGCACTGTACGCCAACCGTCAACATGGGCAGCGAGTGCCCGCACCGGCACCGGCACCTGCACTCGCCGCAGATTCAAATCTGGTCGTTGTAAACAAATTAACCAACCGCATGCCTCTAAACAATTCATTGCACTCGTATTGCACTCAATTGACCACTGCCCGGTTCGAGCGGCGCGCGGACGTCGCCGATGCGATCATGAACACTGGACCCAATCACATTGATGTAATATTCGCGAGGGAACTAAACGAACGGCGGCAGAGAGAGGGCGCGGCGCGGGCGCCCGGCAGACGGCCGCCGACACACTGCGCGCCCGCGCCCGCCGCGCCGCCGCCGCATGCAAAAGCTGCGCCCGCGCATGTATTTACATAATGAGTGCTATACACGCCGCGCTCCGACGATAGCGTACAGTCACATGAACATATACAAACATATATATATATCTATAACAACATTTAATATCTGTTAAGAATTTAATGAAAGTAAAAAAAATATAAAACAACCAAAGGATATATAAAGGACGCAAAATATCAATCGTCAAGGAGTTGTGCAGCGCGACGCCCCGCGGAGGGGCGCGGGTAAACTTGATACGTAAATAAATAAATGGTGATAAAAATTTCGAGCTCGTAAATTTTATAACGGGACAAAGGCCTCGAGCTCCCGGGAGCGTGAAATAGCCGGGGTAGAGGTAGCCGTAAAAGAAAGTAATGTGCTCGAGAGGTATCGACAAGTGCACGGCGCAACTTTGTTCAGCGCTAGCTAGTGCTCGCGCGCGGCTCCGTTCTTGTTATGATGTTGAAGGAATACGACGGAGACTAGAACTATGTTAAGGATTTCGACTTGAACATTAGTCTAAAACATTTTACATATTTACATAAATAATTGCCTCAGTGGTAAGATCCTTCCGAACTCACCCGGCGAGCTACCCCCCTCGTGTTGTACTTACACTGTACACCGTGTGACGTTGAGGTCAAGTGTTAAATTTTATACTTGTTTTTAACTTAAGCTTTAGTTATTATTTCAACTCCATTATACCGGATCAGGTTAAACTAAGTATATAAATTATATTTTATACAATTAGTACCACGATAGATATTACAATTACTTAACGCGACGGTACAAACTGAGCCGCCACATTTCCACATAAGCATTAGTTGTATCATATGTAACAAACATATTGCGAGGTCCAGTGGCGCTGCTGATGTTTGCGATACTTTTTGACCCGAATAAATAAACAAACTTGGACTTTAACTTTGTGTCAGCGCGTGTAACTTACGCACGAACTTAATAATGAATTTCGCACTGTTTTCCTCGTTTTATTATCGAACGAAGTAACACGCCTGCCCGTTACGATGTGGTACTGGTAAAGATGTCTGCAGCGCCTGCGACTTCAGATGTGATCTCGTCACCCGAGGAGTTCTACTAGTTACTAGTTGGCGATAGAATGGACCGCTGCGGTTACCGACCTAATAAAACATTCCTTTAGTTTAGTTCTAGCCTTTCTGTACCCGCCTGTGCGGCTACCAATCTCATTCCGTAAATCATTAGGAGAGCGAGTGCTCTGTGTCCTCACCACGCTGCACCCCGCTCCCGCTCGCACTAAATGTGAGGCGCTGCTCGGTCCCGTGCTGTCACAGCTGTTGTTGTTTGAACGGCGACTCGGTTGAGAGATTTATTTTGAGCGGAAATTACCTCTTTATTATAGTTATTTCGTCAAGGGACAATGGAGCTATCGCATGCACTCACTAGCTCACTACGATAGGGCGGGACGTCGCCGGCACGCTCACGATGCGCGACGCCGCGGGTTCGGCTCCCAGTTCATCCGCAACAATGCGGCCGCGCTCCGCTATTCGCCGGCAGTATAGTCGCATAATACGCTAATTTCAATTCATTTACAGTGCTAGAGTAATGGCTTCAAATCGAGGTGATGCAGTTCCCGATTAATTTTAGTCGAGTGGGAGCCGTGTGGTGATGCGTCATTACCACTTGATCACGACAAACCGTTTTTGAAATTCTTCCGATCGCGTTACCGACGCGCGCGGGCTGACAGCCGGCATAAGGACATAAATACCAAAATTAAGTGAAGATTATTAAAACTGTGATAAGTCGCCGTTACGCAAACGTGGTCGTAATTCCCCTGCATTAAGTTACGTAACAGAACTTGAGCAACGTAACCAAATAAGCTGATGCGTGCACTGCGCATAATGTAAAAATTCAGTAAAAATAATAAAAGCGATCGGTTAAATAAGTACGGTGATTATTTAACCGCGCGACGCGACGTGCAGCCATATTGTAAGCAGACAAATTGTTACTTAACGTTACGAAACGTTACTTCCATAAAGTGAGATTAATTAATTTCACAATTAATTTTAAACGAGCCGATTAAGTTGAATATATTGATCAGAATAGTTGAGTCGAAGTTTGTGCAATGCTCTTATCGTGCGAGGGCGAGACAACGCTGCAGGCTGCGGTGCTGCAGGCTGCGCTGCTGCAGGGGGTGCACACGTCGCCTAGTGCAATTTAGTAAGAACGGGAATGCAAACAGCCGTCCGCAGCGTCACCACCAGCGTCATCTCACACCGCCACAGTAAATTGGACAATTCACGCGGCTTTTTAAACTCGGGCGCCGTATTGGCGCGCTGATTGCGTTAAACTTCATTAAATAATAAAACTTATAAGTTGTGCGTGAAACTTATTGCTTATTTTATGGGGAGCGATATATTTAACATTGCGTCATTACGTTGGGTAAAAGTTTTTTTAGGGTTCGTCGAGCTGTTAGTGATAATGTTTTGAACACATAGCTTATGTCTTCAGTATAAATCACCGACATATAAAAACTAAATGCGTGGCCACAATACAATCGAGTTCTCCGTTAGTGTAATCTCATCACGATTAATTTCTTATGTTACCCGTTTAAGACTTTGTGGTTAAATTGCTTAGTCTCAATGACAAGTTTTATTACAAGAGTCTTGTTTACAAAAATATCCCGAAGTATACCCCGGTGTTTAGCTATAAGCGATTTCTCTTTCATGAAATCTATCAAAAATCTCTAAAGCCGCTGTCTATTAGTTAGAATTACCTTAACTTTCTTCCTCAAACTTCCGCTCTCGAGTGCCGCCTCCGGTATAACTTGGCGCATCTTAAAACAACTGCCGCTTAACAATAGCTTCCATATTAATTAATACACTTCAAACTATAAAGTTTAACTTGAACTTAATCAGGCGCCCGGTTAAGTGGGGTCCGTTGGAAAGTTCGGGTGCTATTTAACTTTGAAATCTAGACTGTGCCGACAAAGAAACGAGCGGGGTCGGCGGGGCAGCGGGCCGGCTGGTGCTGCTGCTGCGGGGCGGAGTGCGACCAACTTTTTGTTTGGCGATTTGTTTAATTAAAAAGTTCATTATTGAAATAATGGATATGCAGACTTGTAACTTGCCAGACTGCTGAAACATACTCTCGAGTCTCAACATGATAATATAATAATAAACAACGCTACCACCACTGCAAGTCGTTGGTTCGATTATGTTACCAGATGACGCCGCCCGCCCGGCGCGTAGGCCAGCGTGGTGCATGACGTCCTGAATATTTCCAGGTGAGAGAAGCCACAGTTCCTGCAGTGGAAACAAGAAGTGGGGCAGCTTACGCTCTATGCGTTATATTTTGTTCCTTGGAATGACAAGTGCTTTCGTTGTAGAGATAATATCCAGCGCGAGCGGGTTGTTCACGGCGCGCTCGTAAATATTGCTTCAGTTGAGTTGACGAGAGAATGCAGCCGACGGTTAGCGCAACGCAGCGGCGGGCTTCCGGTTGTTCGCGGCGGGATAAAATGTTGAAATACTTCTTTCCATTCAGTGCGATACTTCACAAGTCAGTAAAAATGTATAACTGCTCCCCTCCCCCGCCCCGACCCCCGGTGCCGCCACTCCCGCGCTTCAGCCGAGCAAAAACTGAAAAGTGGACCGCTGAAAATCTAGCGGTGAAGAGGAGAGGCGGCGGGTGAGTGTGGGAGAGCGCGGGGGGAGGGGGAGTAGCGAGAGAGAGAGGTAGAGAGAGGTGGGGAGGAATTAAATAAAATTGAGCCCCGTGACGTGGCGGCGTAGTTCCCTATTTAATTATGAATTTATGAGCAACGCGGGGCCGCGAGCGGCGCGGGGAGCGGCGCGTGCAACTCGCTGCGACGTCAACAAACACAACTCATTTTCATCCGTTACATATATATATCAACTCTGGCAGCGCAAACCCGAACCCTAATAATTTCATCACATTATCTCTTCAAGCTTCTTTGTTTTTCAAAATTACTCGTGTATCTGTTCACTTTTATAATGCTATAATTCGTTTTATTTTTCTGTATGTATATATCGGTATAACAGAGAAGTTTGTTTTACAATCAGTACAGAACGTTGATGTTATTGCAATAGGCAGCGCACCTACCCCGCGCCCGCGCCCGCTCCGCGCGGCACCGCGCCCGCGCCCGCGTTTAGTTGCAGCTTGTCGCAGTTTCTGGTTAATTAACACAATGTTTGGAGTGGCACTCGCGGCGCTCTCAATAAATTACTGCGCCGTAATCCGGCGCGGGGGGCGCGGGGGGGCGTAGGGGGAAAGGGCTGGTGGTGACGACGCGGTATGAACACTTCCTTGGTCCGGTTTGATAAGTTGTAAAGTGGTTGTGTTAATGATACTTGGATGATAGCAGCTGGGAAACCAGGTCCGGTGTGGGCCCGCAGTGCGCGGCGTTGCTTGTGTGAGTGACGGGAGACAGGTCCTAATCAAACATCGCAAACCAAACAAGGCAAATCAAAACGCAGTGACACATTTCGTCGTTGTTTCGCAAGATATCTTGACGTTTTAATACTACATTCAAAGTACCGCCAAGCGCGCTGTGTCCGACAAAGTCGGAACAGGAGTTGACCACGTTAAACATTTGTGCGAGAGTTTACTGGTGTTAAGATTAGTTACTCCTCTTCTCCTCACCAGTAGCTGCGATCTCGTCACTCGCGGTGAGGCGAAGATTAGTCTACACGTTCGCTCGAGACGTCGGGTTTCATCGAAGACGGCATCGCGGCCGGAAGAGGATTTTTTAATGGTTGTATCTTCAAGCTTCTGTACCGCTTTGGACATGCCTTCCTATGCTAACGAGTATGAGGAGATCCGCTGTACAGGTAAGGTTAAGGTAAAGTCAAGTTCCTCTGCGAACAATTGCCGGACAGTTGTCCGTCGCGGCGCCGACAGTGTTGGAGTGTTCAATTCTTCTTCTTCTTAAAGTGCCATCTTCCTTCGAAGGTCGGCGACCATTAAAGCAATCTGAACTTTTGATACCGCGGCTCTGAAAAGGGAACGGGTGCTCTTTCCATACCACTGGCGTAGATTTTTTAGCCAGGATAATCTCCTTCGGCCCACACTTCGCTTTCCTTGAATCTTCCCCTGCACGATGAGCTGCAGCAGTCCATACTTTTCGTTTCTCATTATATGTCCTAAGTATTCCAGCTTTCTGCTCTTAATTGTATATATCACTTCTGTTTTTTTATTAATGCGCTTTAATACTGTTACATTTTTAACCTTATCTTTCCAGGATATCCTCAGCATTCTCCGATATACCCACATTTCGAAAGCTTCAACTTTCTTGGTCATTGATTCTGTAAGGGTCCACGCTTCAACTCCGTATAGGAGAATAGAGAAAACGTAACAGCGCGCCAATCGCATTCGTAGCTTGATGTTCAGCTTTTTATTACAAAGAAGTGACCTAAGCCTAAAGAAAGCATTACGAGCCTGCTCTATACGGCACCTTATTTCAAGACTGTGGTCTCCCGTATCATCGATCCAGCATCCCAAATATTTGTATTTGCTAACTTTTTGTAAGGGCAGCCCATTACATATGAGCGCAAGATTAGCGGGTGGAACTTTACAAATGCTCATAAATTTCGTTTTTTTGGCGTTAATGTTGAGACCATACACGGAACTGACAGACTGAACCCTATCTAGAAGGATCTGAAGTTCTTCTACTGTCGATGCAAATAGTACAGTGTCGTCGGCATAACGGACGTCGGAGTGTTCAATGAAAATCCTCAAACCGCATCCTGCCGCTCCGCACCTCCGCACTCCGCACTCCGCACCTCCGCCGCACGATGTTATATGCAGTAATGGAATCGCAGTACCGCCTCATCCCTAATTAATGCTCACCGCGCCGCAGCGCCGCAGCACCGCAGCGCCGCGAGCCATTCCAGATTCGATTGCACTACAAATAAACACTACATTTGCGTGCGCGATGCCGTGGTGACGTCGTGTTAATTGTTCGCTGTTTGTAAATGGGATTTTAGTCTTTAACGACGGCCCGGCCGCCGCGGGGATCGATGCGGGGACGTTTAGGCGATGTCGCCGTAACCACTGCGCCCGGCCGACATTATAAAACCTCATTCGCTGGTTATGATGGTATCTACTGCTAGTGTTTCACTATTTTATCAGTGTTACCTCAGCAATGAGAGTTCTCGCTTCAACGTTTTTTAACACAATCAGAAACGTACTAACGCGAGCGAGTGGAGGCGAACACCGCAGCGTTATAAGAGTTAAGAATTTTGTAAGACCCATTATAATCTATCGATTACAACCCACATGAAGCCAGTTTGTATATAGGTATAACTAAAAGTTCCAACTGTAGGAGTTACGAGGGACAGTTGATCAAGATCACAAAACTACGAGTGCTGAGCTCCGCGCGACCTGTTCCAAACCTCAGCATCTTTTCAGTTTGCGTGCAGACAATCCGACGTACTCACCGCAGAGCTCCCGACCGGGAACTCCTGGGTAAGTAGTTCTTACCTGCAACGGAAGAGAGATATTGCTTAAAGCTTTTATAAAATCACATTACTACCTCAATATATGTATAGAGGTTTATATACATATTCATATATATTTAGTGGTTTACTTTGAGCAATATCCTTACAGTGGTTTATGTGAATATTTTGCAATAAAGATGATGATGTAAATATATTTAGAAAAAAAGGTCCTAACAACTCGCGCGTAATGTTGCTTTCAAATATTTGTAAAACAAAAAATATATCGAACACTAAGGTGGGTATGTCCGTATACCCGTATACACGGAGCCGACGGCGCGGCGCGTCCAGCTGGTTGCGTGCAGCGCCTGCCCGGCCGGCCCACTCGCAGGCAAGAGGCGAGAGGTTTAAACGAGTTCAGTTTATAAAATTGAGTTTCATCGTTTGTTTTCTTTTTACTATCGATTTGTTTAAATGTACTAGTTCCTCTATAAGGAAGGTGTATGTCCAGTTGTTTGACGGTTACCGGCCCTCCTGTCGGGGGTGTTTTATTTACTGCTGAAGTAAGTGTTGCAAGTAAATATTCTCAACGTTCTAATGAAACTTTGTTTATCACAACGTTGTAATTATTTTTATAACTCAAATAAGTTGGTAGCGGGTGCCGCGCGATCGCCCGCTGTACCGCTGACCGGCTGCTGTGTGTGTGTGTGTGAGGTTGCCTTTATGACGTCATAAAGGTTGATTTACACTCAGTTTTAGATTTACCGTTATCTACCCGCCGCAGCCGGTAATTTGCCGCACCATTAGCTGAACCAAAACTACAATAGTGGACAATTTATGTTTCGTTGCGCGCGTTTTGAGAGGATTTTTTTATTGCACTAAATTGCGCTCAGCGCTTTGCGGAACAAGTCTCGCCACAGAAGTCCAACTACACGCGGCGGCGGGGACGGGTGAGTTGCGGAGTACGCCGTGCGAGGGAAACGATCCCCGCGGGGGCGAAGTTAAATCCTTGCGGCTGGTCCCGTCGGCGCTTTGTGACGTCCGCTTTGTGGCGACCGACCGCCACACCGGCTTTGAGGTGACGCCGCGGCGGGCTGCGCGGCGGGGCGCGGGCACGGTAAACTAACTTACTGGACAATTGTAACTTTTCAAAGTGAAAGTGTTACGCGAATGCATCGACACGCCCGCCCACGGTAAAGGAGGTGATTAGAATATATATACCATATACCTTAGACCTGTGCGACAGGTCAGCCGCGACCTTTTACCAGGTGGTAGGTCTCTGTTGCCGGTGACCGTCTGGGTACCACCGCAGCTCCTATTGCAACCGACAAACAGTAGTGTGCGAACATTACTGTGTTGTAGTTTGAAGGGCGCTGTAGCTAGTGTAATTACTGGGGTAACGAGACTTAACACCTTATGTCTTAGCGACGAGCGCAATGCGGTGCAGTGTGTACCATCTTAACTAGCAGCACGTTGTCATGGGCAAGCGTGTCACTTACCATCAGGTGAACGTCTTGCTCGTCTCGTCGGTTAGTAGTATAAAAAAAAAACCTGAAGCCAACGGTAATTCCAGCAGGTACACGTGAACTGCTGACCGACACAACGCGGACACGGGCGCGCCGCGTGTGTGTGAGTACCATCTCACATTGTGTACCGTGAGTGCGGTAATGTATGCGGGCTCACGCCGCTGCTCCCCCCTCCTGCCCGCCAGCTCGGCAGAGGTTTGCCCCATTTATTAACCTCCGATATTGTGCCGACGTCTGACGGCCATGCCCGTCGGCGTTTTGTTCAAAATTTACCAAAAGTCCCGCGCTGATGTCGATTTACGTTACGAACGTGCTGCGAAGTACATAAACGTCGATATTTCTTTTTAAACAGAATAACGACATCTTTGAATGCGTCCGGGGAGGGCCGGCGTCCTCCACCTCCTCCCCTCCCGCCACAAACGACTGGATCATAAACGAAATCAGCTCGCGCTCGCAGCACTAACGAGCCCGGCCGCGCCCCCTGCTGGCCCGCGTGAAAAAATTGACATTTATCGGTCCATAACGTTAACTATATCTTTTCACGACAGTTAAATAGCGAATTTAAATTCGCTATCCAAAGTTTAACAAATCAAATTATTCATTATGTACATTTTTCTTAAACAACATCTTACAATAAGATTATTTTCATCATTTTGATACAACAGGTCAAAAGTAACGAAAATTTAAGTGCATAGTAATAAATCAGATAACGAGGTCCTCAATTCCAAAGATCAGCTAACAAAAAGCAAACTGTTAACGACAAGAAAATATTTTAACTTGAACCTTGGGGCAACTTCATTCAATTTCTTAAAAAATGATACAAAATGAATAATAACGCTTTACGTAAATCAAAATTTGTTGAATCCACTAAAACTTTCAATCGTCGCGTGTATGTCTCAAGGCGACGAGCGCAATGTGGTGCTGTATATACCATGTTAACCAGCAGAACATTGTTATGGACGAGCGTATCACTCACCATTAGGTGAACGTGTCGCGGGTCTCGTAGAATAGAAGAAATATCAGGATACGCATTACTTGCAGGTCGAGCGCCGATGGTTATTAAAATGAATTGCCTATTCAGCAGTTGTAATCGCTTCCTGCTGCGCGCCGCGACGCTGCGAAGAAAGGGTCCTGGACGCACGTGCCGGATCCGCTCCGCACAGACCCTTTGATCTACTTCCTGCGACTCGCAGGGTCTGTGCGCTGCAGCTCACGGACCGGCTATAAACCCCGGATGCTGCATGGACGAGGACGCTTTTGTAAGTGATGAACGAACCGTAAAGAGATGTTATAAAGAGAGCTGTAACGAAACAAGACTCTCGATGATAAGTGACATATCTCCTGCCCGCGCGACGTAGTGAGAGGTTTACACAATTTGTTACAAATGTGACCAGAAGATTCGCCTGCAGGGGGAGGGAGTTATACAAAAGGCAGCAGACATAAATTTCTTTTTTCACTTTAAGACAAATCTACAATTTAAATTGCAAAAACGATGGCGGAAATAATGTCGTCAACGGCAGTCTGCTGCCACGTGGACCTACCATCCATCAATTATCTTGTGTGATCACATCAGTGTTATCACACAGTTAATACGGTAACATTGATATCTCAAATGCGAATATTCTAACCACAATTTCAGTAGTTAAAAACCATTTGCATACACATTTTTTCTTAGGTAAATGTTGTGGATGAATATACATGAGAATCAAATAGCTTCCGTCTCTGAATTACACCCGGGTAAAACCTATTGCAGCTGGAACCGAACCAAACTGTTCGGACGTTTACTACTCAGCTACACAAGTGAGTTGCGTGCTGTGGACGGAGTGTATGAACGCGCCACGTGCACCAGTATGTATCCGTCTAATGCCATTGTTCGTGTGCACGGAGCAGCCAGTCTTCAGGCGGACGTGCGGACATCCGGCGGCAGAGGGCGCGGCGGGGCGCGGCACTGTTCACAGGATTGCAATCATTTTGTTCAATTGAAGGCCGCCCCTCAAATACGAACACATGTGGTAATAATCTGCCGTTAAACACACATGTGAGAGTGTTACCTGAAGTTTTATACTAGGACAGAGTAACAGCAAGGATTTTTAAGTTCACCACTCTTTTATTATGTGAAGGAATCAAATTTATAATCCTCCATCGCTTTTGTTAATGTACAAATGAATCTAGCAAGCATTGTAAAATGTTGTCCTACCTGCACAGCGTCGTCCAGGCAGCGCGCCCACGCGTCGCTGCGGTCCACCAGGCTGTTCCACTTGTCCGCCAGCTTGGCCACCTCGCGGCGGATGGAGCGCGCCAGCTCCCGCGCCTGCTCCTCCGCGGAGCGGTACCCGCGGGAGTCGCCCTCGTTGTCGCGGCTCGCTGCGAGGGAAGCGTCGCTCGTTACTTCCAATGTGGTGATATCAAAATCAAAATGATGAAACAACTTCGATATAAAAAAAAAAAATAAAATTCTGTAGAGTTAGAAAACAACTAGAGATTATTACACTTCTGAATAATTTCTCTTGAATTAGAGCATTTAAAAGGAAAGAAAAGATTAAAATCGCTTTATCCTCTGCGAGCTGTAATAGGTAGTACATAGAACCTTCACACTTCTTTGCGGGCGGGGCTGAACATCAAGCTGTTGTGATTAAAGAGAAAAATATTTTAATATATTTCCTATGAGCCGGCGTCTCTTCGTGCGATAAAATTTCAAAGTGAGGGATACAACAAGGGAAAAATTCTTAGTGAGGGTACAGGCTCGTAGTGAAATGAAAGCGCGCGTCTCGTGTAATATCTCTTTGTTCCCGCGCGAAAAAGGCGGGAATTTAATAATTATCGCGTGACTTCCGCTCCGCAGCGCCCGCGCGGCTTCCGGCGCGCCTCCGCCTCGGCCTCTATGTACAGCATATTAAAAACTATTCTTATCGTCGCATCCGAAGCAACCGGCGACCGGGCCTGTCTTATCTTTAATTTTCATGATTATCAGTTCTTTCGTAGTTTTGGTAGTGTTCCAGACCGCTTACTGAATTTTTTGCCATAAATACATGACGCACCGGTGACTGAACAGTTCGTTGTCTAGTGCCACTGGATATATTTTCATGCGCCGCCTCAGCGAGACCTCATTAGGCGGGCGTGCCGCGGCGCGCTGCCCGAGCACTATCGACTGCGCACCCGACCGCGGGCTGATGTGAGTTTTTAATGGCGCTCGGAGTACGGAATATTTTCAATAGGATATTTGAAAAAAAATCCACCCGCCGCCCGGGCGGGTCCGCACTGTAAGCGTAAACATATCGGCCGCTAAACGAAAAGTTTTTCAACATTTTGTTCAGATTTTTTCAGTTATTTTCATACGGATGGTGTTGTTATCACTTTTAATTTCAATTAACCTTAATAATACTACTGGAGATTACATTTTATCATGCATTCGTTTTACAGCTTGGATAAACGATGCTGTGCCGTATATCGATACGTGTAAGTTTTTTTATTCTGTTCTCAACTGTTCAGCTGCCGCCACCGCACCGGCCGCGCCGCGCCGCAACGTCCGCCAGGGGGCGGGCGCAGCGCTCCGTTGGGTCTCGTCGCAGAATTATTATTGGATTTATGCAATATTATATTCTAACTGTACGTTTGACGAAAAAGGTTAGATGGACTCGCCAATTTGTAGAATGTTTGAGAATCGCACCGGTCCGGTTACTTATATTTTCGATTCAAAATACCTTTTCATGCTCGGCCGAACGTTACGAGCCGGGCGTTGCAAAAGCGGAAAATTTTTCTATTCATTATTTACTATTACACAATAATATCATTTGGAAATATTATTAAAACATGCTTTAGTCATTTTAATTAGGGATACCCAAGCCAGGATATTCACATCAGTCGCGTGAGCATTATTAACAAGAGCTATTGTTAATATTGTATACGTGTAATAGAAAACGTTGTAGTGTACAATGCGAACGAGAAACACGCTCGTCGAATCACAATCCCGCCGAAGTAAAAACGAGCACCTAACTACAGGCTGGCAATTAGTAGCATTAATCGAGCAGCCTCGCTGCGAGCTGCAGTGGGCTGATTGAATCGGGCATGCCAATCTATTTGCCAGGCGGTGACAACTGGTCGCACCTGACCGAATGCACTACATTTTCGGATAGACGGAGAGTGTGATTAATTTGCATGTCAATCTAGCTACTTTAAGTGCCTACACATTAACCGATGACTTGAGCAGTATTCTACCTATATGTACTATTTATTATAGACAGACTCATTAAAAATGGAATAATTATATGGTAGTAATTAATGAGCATGCATGACAAAAATCCATGGAGAGAAGTATGTTAAAAATTAGAAAATCACAAGGAATCAGAAGAAAATATATAAGAGAAAAAACAAACAATATAGATACTCCAGAATACGCTCTTAAACTAAAGTGGCGATGGGCCAGTCAACTAATTGAATAGAAAAGGCAAAATCTAAAGAGAAATGGAATAAGCTGGAGGAGGCTTTCACCCAAAAAGAGACCTCCTACATACACAAAAATGTTATAAAAGAAAAAAAAAGTATGTAAGTTAGAAAACAAAGTTGGCTTATAAATAAAAAAATAAATAAATGAATGAGTAGAGATATCACATTATAAACGCGTAGGAGATATCTTAGCGGCCCAGCAAATTCTCTAACCGCAACTCCTTTCAAATCGAAGCTCGAAGTTCCATCATTACTGTTTGACGCAAGTTCCTACTGCCAATTGATTTGGCTGTAGCATCGATTTACTAGATGTAAGCACGGCGACGCATCTGATCGTGTTGCCATTGTAGCTCTAATATGAATAGTATTGCCTATCCATGTCGCTGTCGTGCGTTGACTGACGTGTCACTGTCACATTGATATCGGGTTTTGTCTCCTATTTTCGCGTATTACTCGTCACGGTTTCATAAAATCCCTGCTCGTCCTGGGAATCGAATTTTTTACTATACGATCAGATTGTCTGGGAAAAAGCCAATTAAATATTGAATTTGGCTCTTTCGACAAATCTTTAGGTATTATAACAAAACAAATCATTCGAGACACCGCTGTATCGCAAAAGACAACAATCTCGCAGAGGTCGTATGTGATCTTGACCAACATTCTTCATCCTGCACCGCGGCAACCGCAATCAGTTCTGTGGAGCTCTTTGTTCATAAGTAGATTTAAATGGGCTGAAACGATGATGAAAAGCGCATAAACAAAATAAAGGTAGAATATATGTAATTGTGTCGGTGGTGTTCGCTCACGTTCGGAGTCGCTGGTGTCGGAGAGCGGCGGCTCGTTGGCGATGTACTGCCGGCCGCTCAGCAGGTTGCTCTCCACCACGGGCCGCTTGTCCTCCAGCTGGCGCCGGAACGCGCGGTGGTCGTCCTGGAGACAGAAGGAACTTAACTAGCCGCTCTAATCTTACTGCGTAAATTAAAAGATCAATTTTATTTAATGTGTATACCTAAAATGCATTGGTCGATATAGCATTTTGAACCATTTGTGATCAGGTCCGTGGAGGCCGCATGTACGAGGAAGGAGGCAATAATGATGATATATAGAAGTGTGATATTTCTATATCTATGAGATATAGAAGCCGGAATCGTTATCTCACTCCTCGGCTCGTCCGAGACCATAAATCGTCGAGATGAGGTCGGAAGCTGCGGGTAACAGCGCTGCAGAGTGCACCCGATCGATTGTTCACTTTATATCTCAACTCCAGACTTTTATAATAATTCCAATGTAAGAAACTGATATTTTTTCCTATCAGCTAATAGCCAGAATTACCAGTTCACGCGAAACAAATAACGTACAGGCGACGAACTCAAAACTAGTTGGTAAGCGGGAAGTTTTCGTAACACCACATGGAACTTATTTTTACTTTTACGTGATATGATAAGTCTCTCTCGTCCGTAATAACATACTAGTGCTTTACCACATATGCAACTAAAGGCTCCGTGATTCGTACTGCTAATGCTTTCCGTGTGAGATCCTGGAGCGATTCATAAACTCGGAGGTGGAACTCTCGCAGAGAGGTTGTGCGGACTGTACTTTTCTTTATTTAAAGACGCGATTACACGATGCGTAAATACTTAAGTGCGTTTTAAAACAGGCGGCCGTCGCCTCGTACACGGAGGCCACGGCCACGAGGCGGGACACGGCGGCCCGCAAACCGTTATTCAGCGAAAGAAGTAGCCGCAGGAGTCTAGCACCAGTGAACTCCTCACAGCCCGTAATCGGTAATTAGAAATCACATTTGTTTTTATTACTTTGGTATGGCAACTACTTGATAGAGCATAAAATTGAAGAGAAGTCACGAATCAGATTTAGCGCCATAAATGACATGCGTACGATGTGCTCCGCCACTTCGTCGGCGGGTCACGAGACATTACTCAGCGCGTTGTAGAGCCGTCCAGAGCCTACACCGTAATGGACACGACCTAACACCGCTCCGGTGTTAATTTATTGTCCATTACGTTAAGTTACTTTCCTGGTTGAAGTTTATTTGGATTTCATTCGGTCGTTACGTTCGCGTGATTCATGTGTTCTATTAACGAACAGGAACTGTACGAAAGGATCTTCTAAATGAAATATACGGAATTAGCAGTACACGAGTACGTGAGCCGTTTGGTTGTTGGCAAAGTTTCTCCAACATTGTTAATCAGCTGCCTTTACAGTTCCACCATAATAGTGTTTCGGCTGCCGATGTATAAGAGCCTGAGTGTCCCGGGCGTCCGCATCTCACCGTCCACGGTCTAGCACTGAACATGGTGTGAAGTAGAGCTCAAGTGCTAGGCCGTTGTAAATAAAAACTGTGTTAACTTTTAACCGTCAGCAAGCACAACGCGACGGATTCCAACTCGCACGATTAGTCATATGAGTGCGCATGACTTTCCACATTAATTGCACCGGTCCATTTTGTTGAATTTATATTTATTTCAATTACAATTCTAGCCGTCAATGTTTTTTGACAAAGTTTTGTTTTCAGCGTCCATTCGTTTGTATGTCGACGTATGTATCGTATGTGTTT
Organism: Byasa hedistus; assembly: GCA_029286795.1. NCBI lineage: Eukaryota > Metazoa > Arthropoda > Insecta > Lepidoptera > Papilionidae > Byasa > Byasa hedistus. Next base: position 206,655 of record JAGSMW010000012.1, on the reverse strand, counting down.
GTTTAACTCCGTCGGCGGGCGGCGCTGCAGCTCACCTGCTGCTTGACGAGCGCGGCGAGGTCCCCGCGCGGCGGCGCCAGCGCGTTCAGTTCCGTCTCCTTCCTGATCACCCATTCGGTCAGCTCCCGGAGCGAGAGCAGCAAGGCGGACCAGTGCTCGGCGTTACTCTCCAATCGATTTCTGGAAAAGGAAAATCGTTACGTTTTTCTTTATAAAGATTATTTAAAATGGGGAGAATATATTTATAATTTTATCTTATTACAGAAGTGTTTTTATTTCTTTGTTTATTATGTTATTATTACGTATTTTATATTTCAAAGTTTATTCCTTTAAAAGGTGATTTAATTATGTTTTCCACCAGCAGTCTCAAAAAAGCCTTTCAGTTTAATAGCGGACACGTTCGCGACACCTTTGTGAATTTAATACGTTTTGTTATAAATAGTGTACCCGCATGTCCAGGTCGAGAAAAATTCTATTTAGTTTCGTAGCCGTGAATCTAAAAATAAAAAAAAGGTGCGGTGGGAACAATTACTATTTCCATTTACGGTATCCAGTTATTTTTACTGTCGTTTTAATTTGTAAGCAAAAAATATTTTATAATAGCAAATGAGACAGCAGATTGTATGTGTGTGTCGTGTGTGTGTGATGGATGTAGCTTGGCGGCGGCGCTGCGGCGGGACTTGGCCGCGTCTCGGCTCCCTGATAAGCTTAAGCTGTTACTTCAGATAAGAAATAGTAACGCGAAGGCGAGACGTGGTGGAATTTATACGATTGGATATTTTGCAAAAATCCATCCGTTATTTGGTAAAAATATCATCGGCTATGTGTTGCGGTTTAAAGCTGAACGGGAACTATTCCGAGCAACGTTACTTAGCCGGAAATGGCCTCTGTTAAACAGCCGCCGTCTTTTCTAACTTTAATAATTATATATACAACGCTGCGAGGTATTAATAAGTGTAACGTATACCCGCGTAATACTGTTGCTTCATAAAAATAATTAAGATACGATAAGTCAGTGGCATTACGCCGGTGTCGCCGCAACTTGGAGCGCAAATTTGAATATGTAGCGCTTTAGAACTCCAAGTGTAATTGAATGAAGCCGATACGGCGGCAACTTGGCGCGATAACTTAACACTCATTAAGTTAATTTCATCAAACTTTGTCCCTTAATTTGACAATTACACTGAACACTCTGAAGGACGAGATAAGATGTTTACTTTTAATGAATGGATATATTCTGACGTCTAAGTTAAACTTCGTCGCAACGGAGCGGGCTGTTCACCCCCCGCCTCCCGCTGCCGCTTTGGGGCGCATTGTCTTGATGCCTCAGATGCAGCTTAGATACCACTTTACCACCGGAACAACATAATGTTCTGCAAGTAACGCAAGCGGCGGTGGTGACCTGGACAGACCCCGGTGACAGGCACCTACTTACAGTTCAGCATTGTAACATCTCGTTTAAACAGTAAATAGGGATTTATTTCGTGAAATTTCTCCCCCGCCGCGGCTCCGGTTCACACAAAAGGTAGTGTGCGCAGTGTACACAGTTCCCACATCAAATTACTTCCACCTACGAGCTCGGCGTATTTAATTTGTCGGCGGGCGCGTGCACATGCAAACATGCGGCGCGCGGGCCGCACGGACAAAGGCGGACCCGCTGCGACCCTGCGCGACCCTCCGCGGCCGCATCGCGAAGTTTGAACATGTCCGCAAACAAACCGGAACCCGCCGCCCGCTGCTCACCACGGGTACAACAGGTAGAGTTTACATATGGCCCACATTCACCTGAACTCGCGCAACGCTGGCCGGCGCAGTGCCGGCCGGGGCTGTGTCCTTACTGGCGAGTAGTTTACTTTCTGAGACAATTTTACAACACATGGGGCACCGAGCCCCAAACAGTCGACGATGTCACTAGTAGTGGTGTCAACGCTAAGCTTTGCGCTGTCTGCGGCCGGTACGTTGGGACACCAGCGCACTCCTCGGCGCGCAAGTGGTTAGGGCGGATATCCACAATGCGCGCAGTGCAGGCAACGTGTGACGGTATATTTGTAAAACGATCGAATCACTGTAGCGTGTAAACGAACATGAAACTGTAAACGTGTCGCGCACATAAAGCGAGTTTATGCGCGGCGCCGTAAAGTGTGAGATAAAGATGTTATGCGAACAAATCGCCGTTTTATTTCACTACGATATCACTCACCGCGCGTGTGCTCTGTCGGTTAACCCGGGCCTGTTGTAAGGGCTTATTTTAAACAAAAATATTTAAAAACGCTACCTGTCATGATATATTATTGCACGGGTAAACTACATAGGTTCATGTTTTTATTTTTAGTTCTCTCGGAACTGAAGCGAGTGGACAGGCTTTGAAATTTAAAGTTAACAATTAACGTAACTTCAGCGACTGACCTCAAACCGTAACGTATCGATATGCGTAGTACATCACATTTAAACACACTGTAATAGATCTATAAGTGAATTGTACAATCTTATTACGATGCTACTTGTAATTACATAAGAGGGAGATGTTCATAATGAATGCGCAAGTGATGATAATATAAACGGGTAATCAGTAAACAATAACAAAGAATGGCGGTGCTCGGTGCTTTACAAAATTCGCGATGCGGCTTTTACCCGGTCGCCGGGAGATGGTTTATGTGCAAACTGCAGGAAATAAAATGGTCTTTATGTGAGCTACATGTAGCCGTGCCCGGCTGCGGCTGCAGGAGCCTGCGCGACTTGCAGCGGCCACACGTCTCATGTAAACTGGTCAATAAAATCAGTTTTATGTGCCGGCAGCTCCCCGTTATTGTCTGACAGCCGACGCTTTAAGTTTTATTGTGTCGTCGCGCAGTGCCTGCTTTGTTTCGTTTTTATCTGTACCGGCCACTTTTTGAAGTACAGTATGTAATATAAATACACGACAGACGGCGCATGACTGGAGGGAACGAGCAGCAAATTATCAATGAAATCCTTAAATACTCGCGCAAACAGGATCCTCGGCTTCCCTTGTTGTTGTAACGAAGCTAGTCGTCGCAATAAATATTTATAGGATTTATTGGAATTTTGAGTACGAGCTGTCACAAGTTTAGAAGAGATGATAACGTTAATGATTCACCCCTTGAACTGCTTCGGCTGTTTAATAGTAACACTTTTCACAACCTCACCGCGACGGCTTGCACTTTCTTTTCAGAAGACATTTCTCGTGGCCGGTCCGCAGCGTGTGAACGCGCGCTTTGCTTTAAATTGCAACTAAGTATGAACAATAATTCCAAACAAATTGTTTACTTGCGTTGTATACTTAGCGTCGCACCTTTACAAACAACTCGCGAGATTCAAACACAACTTGTTTAACAATAACAAAGTATTCAAATCCGTCGTAACCAAAATTTCAAAGAAAACACAACTCCCCCCGCCCGCCCCGCTCGTCCCCGCTCTCCATCTCAAACTCGCCAAATATTTTCCGAATAAACTCGCATGAAATTTCATAGAAAATTTCACAAGTATGTTACACATTGGGATGCTTAAGTCGGGCCGGCCCCGTGGGTATTCACCGGGTAGTGTGTGTGGTGGGAGGGTGGGGGGTGAGGGGGGGGGGCGGCACTCGGTATCAAAGGCTTAGGACTGAGTGCAACTTTTGGCAAATTCCACGAGAGTTCCTCAACTGGTTTAGATCCAGCGGGTTGCGGAAATTCTTTAGAATTTGTGCAGGAAAAGCCAATGATAAAAATGCTTTACGCAAATACATGTTACACTAATATGTGGGAAATTACAAACACGTTGTTTACGTTCAAGTGTCCGCCGCGGGCGGGCGCGGCCTCGCGGCGGTGTTGTTGTTGTTGATGAAGTAACAGATTTAATGTGATTGAGCGTGTCGACACAAAGTGAGCGATCACGTTCTGTAGCGTCTAATTAATAAGGGACGAGGATATTTTAGGAAATGATGAACAAAATAAATTGTCGCGAGCCATTTAATTATAACGGAACGCAAACTCAATGTCTCGGGGGATCAGGAGCTCACAAGACGATCAAGTACAACAAGTGACCTCGAGCGAGAGGTGGGGGGGAGGGGGTGTCGTGTCGTTTATCATAGAATAAAAACATCGATGAATTAATTAAAGGGGTGAGGCGGCGAGCCCAGGCCCCGGCAGGCTTCACGGGAAAAGATTTACAGCGGCTCGTTACTGTGCAATGATTAATTCAGTCCCCGCGCCGCTACACAACCGTTGCTACACATATACATTATGTATTTATTATCACGAAAAATTAGACGACACAGTATTATAGTTACTATAGTTGTGGAGATTTGTTTTTTTTTGCGGCGTATTGCCCAGTTTTTGAAGGTCGCAGGCAATAATAAGATTCAAAAGACGACGGTGCGGTCGCTCAGGAAACTAAATCATGAAAGCGATATTTGTAGATCTTAATAAATCCAACTTTTAATTGTACTTTTACATTGGTCAGTTAGTAAAAAAACAAATTGAGTTATAAAACATGGGAGAATTGCTCCCTGAGTTTGAACGCACAACAGTCTGCAATAGGAAGTTGCGTGGTGTCAACAGTTTACTTACAACTATTAGAATTTATAATTTTTCTATATATTATTTAATAATAATAAAATTAGAAAGGAGTTGTTATGTAGGTAAGATAAAGTTAGGTGATTTTGCTAAAAAGTTGCCACAACACGTAAGAAGTTAATAAAACTGCAAGGCTCTATTGAATCTGCAGCCGCTTCGGAGTTTTAACAAGCACCTAACAGATCACACAGAACGAACAGCCGCCGGTAGGAATGACCGTTGCTCACCGCTGGGAGGGGTGGGCTTGACAGTGGGTGAAAATGAAATTTCTGAATGCTTTATATCTGTCAATTGAACATGTTCGCTTACTAATTGATTCATTGCGGTGTGATGACTCAATGCGAGCAGTCCGCCGCGCGCGCGCTCGGGCGGGTGTGGAGCGGACTGATTTAATTTGGTCAGGTTTAATGCGACCGGCTGCGTGCAGGCATGTTCCCGCTTAATTACTACACGGCCGGTGACGTCGCCTGTCTGCTGGTGACATTGCACACTGGTTTATATTGATAATGGGTAAGAGCAAACTGCTCAAGGGATTATCTGCTGTCTTTGACAGCTCTTCCTAGTAGAAGATCTTTTAGAGGAGAAGAGTCCTCTTCTTTGAAGTTGCAGCGGACCACAGGTACCGATAGCGACGACTGACTCCGCACGTGTAGCTGTGCGCTATTTATGAACATTTCTCTATTTAAAGATACACAAATCGATAACTGTCTAAAACTTAACTAACAAAATTAAATCTGTTTTGCGTTCGCACTGTTCACTATATTAGTTCGTTAAATTATCCAATTATGTAATATTAAGCATTGACTTGTTATATTTTATTAATCCCGGCAACATTACAAGTAATACGTGTTATTCTAAATTATTTACGGAGTGACCAATATTACTAATTTCATCATAATAATCAATACATGAGTGTAGTTGTTTAATTGGTTTGTTGTGTATAAAAGCGGCCACGTGGTGCCGCGCGGGGCAGCGCTGCGGCGGGCGGCGACTGTGATCGTGTAGAGGTCTGGTTGTACTGAATGGATTCAGACTGGTTGTCAACAGCAGGCCGCCGGTCATAGCACACAACCAGCTACGTCTCATATGGAACTGCTCTCGTGCGCGCTACATGGATTAAATTGTCGAGTGTAATAGTTTGCAGAATAAGTTAAAATAAAGTAAGGCTACTGACCTTATAGCCATGCTCTTCGCCTTGAGGTGGTGCCAGCGCTGGTTCATCTCGTCGAGGCGCCGCTGCAGCATGACGGCGTCCTCCTGCGAGGACAGCGAGCCCAGCAGCCGGCGCCCGGTGCCCGTGAGCGACGCGTACACATCGCGGTGCGTCTCGATCTCCGACTGCAGGTCCTGCGGGCGGCGTCTCCGACATTACCACGGCAACACACGACACGGGGCACAGGACAGGCACTAGGGCACATCCTCTTACAAACTCGGCATAGATAGATAAAGAAAAACAAGTGGTTTCAGGGGTAACAAAAGAGATTATGTACAATGATTTTTTTTTAATTTCACTAATGATGGAACGGATGGGTCCGTCACCTGATAGTGAGTGACACGTCTGCGCATAACAATGTTATCTTAATTAGGGCGGTGAGCCCCGCACTACTACACTCATCGTTTTTAAACTAAAAAAGAACGAAATTATTAAGGTAAGTTTAGTCTCGTTATCGCAGCAAAAATGAAAAAGAGTAGTTCCGTAATAGCAATATAAGTTAAACTGTTTTACATATCATATGTATTGTTGTCTAGTTGTGATGACGTCTAACAAAGAAGGCAAAGCCGCTGTGACGGGCATTGAAAGCGTTGCTCGTGCGACGTCGTGACACGTCAACACGTCCCTGTCCGCTTCGCCGAACTCGATTCAAATGTTATTTTTGTTAGGGGCTGACATATCACCTACAACGAACGCAACCACGTGCCACCCGGCAGGCGGGGTGTTCCGCAGCAGCAGGGACGTGGCCGGAGGAGTTCTCTTACACGACCAGCGCGCCGCGGGCACGCGACGCACCGGGAAGCAGACGGGACACGTGGGGGCTGTCGGAGCACGTGTGCGCAACAGAAGAGGTGGGAAGGAGGTGAGCATAAAAAATGTGACGAGACCGGAGTGCTGCCGCGCTGGAGCCGCGCTGGAGCCGCGCTGGAGCCGCGCCGGCCCGGCAGCACGGCGCGCCGCACTGCGCCGCGTCTCGCTTGTTTATAACTTTTTCAATATTAAACTTCCGTTTCGCTAATCATCTTTGCTCTCTCGCTGTAAACTTTACTCTCGAGAAGTTTCAGCAATATTTCAGAGCTTAGGCGCTTAACGCTCCGAGTGCCGAAACAAAAGGGGGCCACTCGTCTCTGGTGGGGTTTAAAAGTAAAAATAGTTTATAGAATATAACTTAAAACTTTGAAAAACCGCAGTGAAATTCGAAAAAATAAACATTCTTACAACGTAAGTAATAACAGTAAAGCGGGCAAGCGCGCGCCTCCAGCACTCCGCATTTATATATTGATTATATTAAAAGGCAGGGCAGTGTTGTAATGGCGATAGAGTGATAACAAAAAAAAGTAGTAGTTAGTCAGAGGAAGAAGAAAATGCTGCTCTACGATCTTAACTTTATTTACATATCCCCGTATTGAACCGCGACACCTCCGCGTTGCGAGACCGGCGGTTACTCGCTGCGCCATGGGAGCAGTTAAAGATACTGTCACGCCTCATATAGATTTGCTCGTTGTAATATTTATTAAATTAATTCATTTAGCACATCGGCTCGGGCGCGCCATGTTATGAATGTATGTGCAATTGAATTAGCAAAAGTTATTGCGATATCAAAAAGTAGACGTCACCCGCACCGGCACGTGGCAGCCGTGAGGGGGCGCAGCTCGAAACAGTCGCCCGGAGTGAAGACGGTGCAAATTAACCGGATAAATTCGTGAGCGACGCGGGCCGCGGCCAGAATCCGTAATGAGACGAGCGCGCCGGTCACCCGGCCCGGACAAGATGGCCGCGTCGGCGCGTGTGTGCGCGGCATAGGTAAACTTTTTGTATTCATTTCTCTAAAAAGCAATGCAGATAACATGTTGTGCCCGTTCAGCCGAGCAGTAAGTTTTAGACGAGAAAGAAAATAATACGTTTACATTTTTCAATTGTACCACCGCAAGTGACACTTTGATTAAATATGAAATCTCTTCTGAACAATAAAACATCACAGTCGCAGCGCCGCACCATGCGACGGCGAGATCGATTCAATGATCGTCGTTGATGTAGCGGGGGGATGCTGAACCTCCCCCTACGCCCGCCCGCAAAGCTCTCGCTTATTCATCTTCCATTACTTCCAGCTCACAAAGCTCGGCGTCTGATGCAACAAAGGCCAAGCACTCGACGATCATCCCGCAGCGCGGCTCCGGCAGCTCGAGCCGATTTTCATTGATATTTCCTCTGTATGACGCGCCGCGAACAGCGCCGCGCAGCGACGGCACTGCGGCACGCAACGATCGCACGGCGGCGCGGCGAGCGCACGCTGCGGCACGAGCTGCGCGACCACTTGACACACACAGGGTGTTCAGTCTCCTCACCCCAGTACTTCTACTCGCTGCTCAGTAGGATTTCAAACGTCAATGGTGTTATTACAAAACTAATTTGTAGCTCTAATACAAACATGTTAACGCCATTCGACAATGGTTGATACGGCGACACCCACCACACCCCGTCCGCGCAGCTCTTCACAATAAATTATAACAATCTGAAATAAACCGGCGCACGTAAAAACTCCGCGCGTAAACCGTACTGAATAAATCAACCTGCAAACGACTGCAGAACCGTATCAGACGGGTAATCCCCGTCCAGGTAACCGGGTTGTAACGGGATTTCACCGGATATAGCCGGCGCGGGCACCTGCGATAACGACCGGAGCCGCCCCGCGCTCGCTTCTGTACGGAGCCCTGTTTTTGCTGGTTCACCGCCGCGCGTGTTTACTTACTGTACGGTAAGTTTAAACGCTACGCTAAGGCAGAATTATACTCTTTGTTATTACTCCGAGCGACGCGCGCGCGTGATCACGTGACTTTAGCATTATATTTTTCAACATTCCAATTTACAATCTAGAACCGTCTGTCCCCCGTTGTAGCGCAAATATATTTTCTTTTCGCTGCAGAGAAAGTTCTAAAATTTAATGTTCATTTTGAGGGATTTTTAACCGTCGAATAAAAGAAAGGTCTTTACGAGTTAAACGGGTCTACCCTTTCGTATTTGTGAATCCATAAAAGTTTTATTGTTTATTTTTTTCTCTGTAGTACCCCAACGATAATATATTTTTAAGTTTAATAGATTACTTAACCGGAGGTGTTCTTATTGTACACATAAATGAAAACATACAATACTTTGAAAGTTATCTTGAATAGAAATGCAATCAGCGAGCCGCGCGGTCGGGGCGCGCGCTCTTTATTGAAATGTTGTTCACGTTCACTTCAAATTCCAGCAAAATTTAATTTTATCTGATAACTTAACTACATTCTGATATTATTCATATATAAAAGCAAAGTGTTCGAGCTTACTGTGTTCTGCATTCTTTGCAATAAGATATAATAAAAACTTTATCAATTCGTTGCACTATCAAAATTTACAAATGCACCTCTATTTGTCTCGGCGGACGCATTCATCTTTGTCGGTCCACCTCCCTCCTCCCTCCCTCCTCCTGCTCATTCTATAGACCACAGCTTTGACCGAAAATAAATGATCGTTACATTTGTCCTTAAATCCTTAGAGAAGTTAGCTTTGCGTCATTCTCGTTATATCTTAGTACATAGAAGCCATTAAATGCAGTGTGAAATGACTGGGGCGCGCCGGTCCTCTTCGACTTTTTCATAAAACTTCTTAAACAGATTCCGCTCCTATACAACTGAACAGCTACAATTTGCATGAACGGATATGAATCTTGGCTCCGCAGTCAGTCAGCTGCAAAACGCAACTAATTGATTGGGCGACGCGTCTGCCCGTGAATTGCAACTAGTTCACCGCAAACCAATTGCGTCTAACGCACACGCACGCCGCCCCCACCCCCTCCGCCCCCGGGGCTGCACACTCACTAAGCCATCACAAAACATCTCCCGCATATTTTGATTAATTCACATTTAGTGATAACTCTTATTGGTCTTCTTTCAAGCAGCTGACTAACCAACTTCTTCGTAGACAAGAAAACTGTAGTAATTGCTGTGATTAGTAGGAAGCGTTCACCGTCCCGGTGCTGACAAAAGGAGGTGCGATGTAACTATATGAGACTGTAACCAATAATCGTGCAGCGATGTTTACAACAAGTTTATTGCAGAGGCGGAGCAGTCGCTGCAACGCTCTGAAACGTCGGTGCATGAGGATTATATAAAGTTTAACCGAAACCTTTGATTTCGTATCAGTCTCCGGTTGGAAACCATTATAAAATAATAGACAATAAAATATCTTTACGTAATATCTTTTAGTTTGTTAATATAAAGTAAACAATTGTCTATAGGAGGCGCAGCGCCGCAGCGGCCGCACAGCCCCAGCTACGATCCACTCTGCGCGGCGCCGGGCGCCGGGCGTCGGGTGTCGGAAAAAATAAAACTTGTTTGCTTTCCCCGGTATGAACTGCGAAGCTAAAGCTTCTATCGCTATTTTTACTTTATACGAACGGGGAACCATTAATCTGGTCTTTTTTTTATTAAAAGGAAAATAGATATTTTGTCGATAGCAGTACAGTTGTCGGTAATTACTGCGAGTGTCGGCGCGGGTGGAGTAGGTTTTAACGGGAGAAAATAAAGCGACATCAATTCTAAGTGAGATTTTGTTAAACTTGAAGAAGAAAACGGTTCTGTTATAAATTGTAATATAAGTGAAGATGTTTGACCCGAAGAATGCTTTACAATAAACAAAGTCTGCTCGTATCTCTTCGTACCGGGCGGCCAATAGTCAAAGAATTGCGAGAAAGTTTTCCAAGAGCTTTGTCGTTGTGCTGTTGGAATGTTGCTGCAGTGATTTATTGATCGATATATATTACCGGACAAGTAACAGTCAGCTCGTTACTAAATCCCGATCCCCGTAACGTATCTCGTTTTTAAGTACTAGAGTAATTTCATTAACTATAACTAACGGAAAGTTAGCAGCCGGGGGGAGCCGGCGCTGCGGACGTGCATACAGAGCGCTAATTAATTTTCATTACCTTAATGTGATGAACATTACGAGAGCACAGGACCCGGACACGAGGGCGACGTGGCCGCGGCCGGAGTGCTGCGCCGCGCGATGCTGATATCGTCTTAGTACGGATTGTAAAGTCTTGTAATCGGGCTAGAAGTGCTCGCTGTGTACATATTCGCCTGTTAGTGTACAAGTTCACCTGGTGAGGAGTGTTTGAACAAATAGCGGACGCTACACGTAACCCGAGATGCTGACCGGAAGGGAATGCCTTGTCGCATTACGTCAGTCGACCTCTCTCTATTGTATTTCTTCATGTTCTGAAGTACTGTGCAAAAGTATAAATAAATAACTAAGCCACAGTATTGAATCGTAAACGTAAACATCACTTCCCAAAAGATCGATGCCGGAGCTCTAGAACTATTACATTAGATAACTCTGCGGTCCTTCTTTACAGATATTCGCAGAACAGTTGTTTAAATAAAAAAAAAGTAGTATTTTGGGTTAAACAAGAACCTCTTCTATCGACATAATAACTTAAACCACGTTGTTGTTGTTACATATCGATCGCAAGTGACGAGTGTCGAGAACTAAATTAGTAGTTACGAAATCAACATGTCCCCGGGAGCCGTGCCGCTATTTGCATAATAAATATCCAGACAGGTCCGCGCAGTGCGCCCGGCGCCGCGGACGGCCCGGCTCACGAACTGAACGCCGCACACGAATCACATTCGGCCGCGCTGCGCCCGCTTGGAGCATCAATTAGGATTAACGCGCGCAATTATTTCGCACCCCGTTGTATGCCGCCAAGCGGGTTCGATCCCAATTAAAGCCATTCACGAGAAGCCGGCGGAGTTCGCGTAATTGTTATGAACAGACGCAGCCGCCCTCGAGTTTGATTGAAACTGTACGGCTGTCGGTTTGAATGGAAACTTAATTGTGTTACCGGGTGAGCGAACTGGGACAATAACTATTGACACTAATGCTGAAGCGCTGCAGAAAATACAGGTTCCTATTCAAAACCCGCAGTGGGAACCGTGCACTTTTTATTTTTAACACGAAAAAATCGCAGATCAGGTAACGAGCAAGACTTTCACTTACTGGCAAATGATAATTCTACGCAACAACGAGGCGCCGCTGGAGAACATTTACCGCATCTAATTGATGTCATCCATGTCCATGAACTTGTACACTTTAAGTACTAATTCTCTATAGTTCAGTTGACTGTGTAGAGTGATTATTAAATCAGAAAACAGTAACAAAAACGGGGCTGTACTGCCCCGTACAAACTCGGTGCCCTGTGAGAGGTCCGCCTTTTAAATTGAAACAACTTTATGTTTCTCCGTTCACTTGTTGGGTGTAAATCAATTATTTCTTAGATGCATTGATATCCAAGAGATTGATGTTTCAAAGGACTTACAAATAGTATAACATATAAACGCATTGTTTCACTGCTAACCGGCAATGTAGCTATATTTCGGGCGAGCTTAGACGACGGCGAGTACAAATACAATATATAGAGAAATGTATTGGATAAGGAAGATCAAGGCAAGAGCTGCAAACGTGAGGCGACACGCGGCACTACGAGTTGTTGATAGCTCCTCGTATTTTGAAATAAATATAGTACGCGACGTTACTTGAATGATGGACACGCAACGTGTTTGTGATTGTGAGTACTCTGTGGATATTCATGAACGCTTACCTTCTCGAAGTGCATGGTTTCAGCCAGGAGTAGGAAGTTGATATGAATGAACCTCGCATCTTCACAGGATCTCGCTTTGACTCTGTAACCGGGTCTATCGTAGAAGTATGTGTAACCCGTGTATTCCGAACTGTCAATGTCCACTCTAAGAGCGCCACTGAGCCGCCAGCCGCCTCCGCGCCGCGCCCCCGCAACGGCGCTGCGGGGGCGCGGCCATGTGCCCGGGCTGCCTGGTGCCCGCAGCCCCGGGGAGCCCTTTTGCAGTTTCCACTCTTCGGCACTCCCAGTATCAGCTGCCGGCCGCCATCTCCATTTAGAGATCACTTATTCACTATCGAAACCGTCACTCACGAAAGCCGATCATTAATCGTGTCCAAAGTTCGAGTGTTCACAGCGTTACACTTGGATGTTGCACTTTGCATTTATCTGTCGAGCGGCGCGCGCGGCCGCGTCCAGGTGTTAGTTACGTGTTATTATATATTGAGACATTTCAAATCATACATAACGAGTAAAGAGCGCTAAATGAACGGTAGTAGAGTTACTCTAAGATTACTCAGTGGTAGTCGAGAGTTGTAAAAATCCAATAAAGCGGAGGTCAAATGTAAAGATTTAATTGTAAAAGTTTTTCCTGCGCGTGATGGGAATAAATGTTTTCTGCAGAAATTTTTAACTACATCTTAATTTGAGATGAAGAAAATCTACATTAAGCCGAGTTTTCTTGAAACCACTAAATCATTGTACACCGCGGCGGCGGCGGGCAGGGGGGGTAGGGGGGGGGAGCAGCATCCGGGGTCTATTAATCAAATAACTCTCGCGTGATTAATTAGAAAATCAGCAATTAGGATGAAATTGCTAATATCAGGAACAGGATTTACATTGCTGCGGCGAACAAGTAATCGAGAGGAGTAATTAATTTTCAATTTAGTTACATAAGCATGATTACTGAAATGCTCATCATCCACATGATGGTGAGTTGCCTTCAGTATGCCTTCAGAAAACACCTTGCTTCTCGTTATGTAAGTAAACTTGTGAGCTGCAACGCGCTGGCCAACGGGCATATGTTGACAAGTTCGCGCGCAGTGCGCCGCCGCCGCGCGCTGTAGCGGTGTAGCGGTGTAGCGGCGATGGCTACTAGAGAAAGAAAATGTAAATTGTTGATAATGAAACAACAAAAATAATAAAAATCATCGGAACATTCCGCTCGAGTGTAAATCGATACAGTAGGAATGAATAACCGCGTCGAAATTTAAGTTGCTTTTTCCGATCCCTCTTCTGCGTACTTAATAAGTAATAAGTGCGTCGGGCCGCCGCCGCCGCGCCGCCGCCGCCGCGGATTAATTCCGTTCCGCCGGAATTTTGTTTCTCCTAATGACGGAAACAATTCATTCGGGACTTTAGCAATATCCTTGCGATTTTATTACTTTTTTTTAAATGATTAGGGTAAAGTAAGATTTGTAATTATAAGCGCTCCACTCGGGGCTGTGATTAATATAAACTAGACTGAAGACATTGTAACCAATGAAATATACATCAACTGTAGTCAGTTTTGTTCAAGAACAAAGCAAAAGAAGAGCTCAGCAAGAAGCACATTTTATTTATGTGCGTTTTTATACGCGTTTAATAACATGAAGTGTTACGTTTCCTCTCTAAGTTTCCCTCTTACTTTTTTTCTCTCATTAAATTAACAGGCGCCCCCTGCACTGGATGCAAAGTCAACACAGCGTTGTTGTCTTAGCATATTTTATACAAAAGGCATATTCTGGTATTTCGTTTTTTTTAATGTTTTTGAATAATAAGTGACGAAGGTGCAAATTCAAGCTTAGGCTATTATTTCTTGGTTTTAAATAAAGCCGCTTTAAAGAAATCCACAAAATGAAATCCTTGAAGTGCTTTGTCAAAATACTTCATTCCTGTGCAAATATTACACTGAGATTTCCCTAATTATTCTTAATAACGTATTTCTTCGTTCCCTTTCCTCAAACACAGATCACACCTATCGTCAGCAGTGATCATTTGAAATATAAATGCCTTCTAGACCTCCAAAAATGCTCATTTGTTCCGAATCTTAAAACACATTCCCGCACATTATTTTATTCCACTCCACTGAAGTGCCAAGCCAAAGCGCAAGCGTCAGGAAATTTGGCTGAGATTTTAAGATTTAATAAAGAGTAATGTGTGTTGTTACTCGAAGCGGAATAGTTCCATTCAAAGCGACACTTAAATCTGCACAATTAGCGCGAGACAAAGCGGCGCTGCGACTGAGACGCGTGCTTCATTAGGGGAATCCCCGAGCACACAGCCGGGCGCATTCCGCTGCCGCGCCTGGAATTTCGCCAAACGTTCTGCGCATTACTGTAATGTGTTTAATAACGCGGTTGTGGGTTTTTCAATTCATTCCAGTGGACGGAGAAGACATCGCTTTAAAAAGGTATTCAAATTGAATGAAATTATTTCAGCACGATTACAAGACCGGTTGGAAATAACGAAACTCATTTGATGGAAGTAATATTAACCCGAGGCAAAAAAAAAATAAAACCAATTCAATAAAGATGAGACTTTATAAAGAAATAAACCATCGAGGAGAGATAAAATAAACACAGAAATAAAAACAAGTCCCAGTAATATTGGAAAATGAATAAATGTTCTAAGTAAACCCAAAAGGATTACCCGACTTACTGAAGGAAACGTACACAAATACGGTACACACACCGAGACTCCGAAATATATTCAGTACAAAGAGTTTGTGGCGGATGTAATCGGATATGTCCGGACAAATCTCCGCATTCCCAGATTTTTCCCGCGGGAGAGCTCGCCCTTTATCTACTCTATGAGTAGCAAATTTCCTGGCGGCTTATTGCGGCACCGCCGGAGATACGACGAGAAGAGGCGAAAAGGCTGTGCCCATAGTCCATCTGTTCGACACAGCCTCACTTGTAACTATTTACGACGTCGTCACTGTTACATTCAGCACATCATAAAAACAACATTTTTTGTTCACGGTTCCGTGACACCTGTTATTCTTATGTATGAACGTTTATAAATAGTAAACCCATTAAGCCAGGAGAGCGAAGCTCAGGTTGCAGCACTACACACGTACATTACTTTGTCCACGGAAGTTTTACAAACGAAGAATTGAACAAAATTACGAAATCGTTATATAAGTAATCCGCTTTTAAATTTATTTTCGTTATTATAAGTAAAATTTTCACATGAAAGTTTTCAAACAAATAACTTGATGCTTTGTATACATTCAAATGTATTTTTTTTTCTTCATAAATAGGTTTCCGCTTCCGGCGTCTAATCCTTTGAGTTTTAACTAACTTTATTCAATTCTCAATCAAAACTTCCGAGGTATTATTGATTCAATATACATATCCTAAATTTCAATAGGAAATCTATAAAGAAGCTTTGCCTGGAGTGGAGTAAGTCGCCGCGTTTTGAAACCTCTCGGAAATGAAGAAATCCGGTCTTTAGGTCGGCGTTTTAATGGAATCTCCTCCCGGCCCCGTCCGTGATGAAAAATGCCCGGGGCGGTCATTTTCACAGTAAATTTATGTCGGCGAAGCGCCTCAAGATTATGAGTTTGAGATTATCAAATGGCTACCGTCTGTGTCCTCCGCTCATAATTGTTTATATTCAATAAAATATTACTAGGAAAGTAAATATTATAACCATGCAACTGAAATCTGTAAATAATAAATAATTACCAATTTAGACACGTTCAAGGGCATTCCTAAGTAATATCTCAAGCGAATACTTGAAGCGGGTAAAGTTGTTCCACTGATAGTGGCCCGAGCGCCGCCCCTCCGATAACTCAAAGGAATCAATTGAACGTTAAGGCAGAGATAACTTTGACAGAGGAAGTGGACGCAGCCCGCAGTTAGTTCACGGACTTGTCCGGAATTTGGAATCGGTGGAGGTCCGCTGCGGTGATTCAACTTTACGGAGCCTCGCCGGCCGGGTGCGGAGGGATACCTTCACAAGTTAATTCAGCGCAGCAGTTCGCACAATTGAGTCGATATTGTTTTGAACTGCTTATTGTTATTTCTGTCACTGTTCGCTATAACTTGCGTTGATTTTTATTGTGTGTACAAAAAAAACCTGTACATCGTGTATCAATGTAATATGTACTGTGCTGTGGTGCGGACTCGCGCGCATTGAATCAGGAAGGCGAAAACTTTGGACTCGGTCTGCGGGATGAACTTCAAAAAGCAGACGTCGCTGTTCCAGGGACAATGTAAAAGTTTCCTCGAGAATTTAATACGTCACCGAGCGATGCGGCACCTGTTCCCGGGAACGCTCAGTCAGTGCATAAATTTAAAGGAAATCCTGTTCCCGGGCCGCTCTCCGTCCCGCAGAAGTTTCCGATTTACTGGCGCACTCGGCGCTTAATTACGGATCTCGAAGCTGCAAATGTTATTTAGTGAGAGCGGGATTTACTCGGCGGTCGTTTTTTGCGTCCCGCGGAGGGGAGGGGGAGAGGAGGGGAGAGGACCCGCGCTACTTTTCAATTTAAAGCCTTGTGCATAAATACTCTTTAAGGAGCTTCAGTGTTAATTAGAGCCCGGTTGCAAACTCCGCTGGACTAGGACGAAAAAACCTACTTTAAAGTGCTATCGCACCATATAAATCCTTTTTTTTTTAAAGAGATTAATTTCTTTTTGGGACAGAAAAAAAAACGATGCACCGTTAATTTTTTGTTAAGTTGACGCACAACGGCAATATCATAATTAATAATAAATTGATTAAAGTTTAACTTAAACTTAACTGTCAATAGAAATCTCAGTTCAGAATTTACTTCCACTTTAGAACTGAACGCGTCCCTTCCGGACATTTGCATATTACAAAGTCCATCGTTGCTCAATGCAGTATCTTCGATATAACCAGCGACGCCTTTTAGACTGACTTACTAACCGGCAGGGAGGACTTTAACTGAACCGTTTAGATATTCAAGTGATGCGTTTAAATTTAACCAAAGGAATAGAGTTTAAGTTATTCAGTCTGTTCGACTGAATAATCGTTAACACCCTTGCGGTGCCACGGAGGTGATACTGCAACGAACAAAAAATTATCATAAGTATGACGACGTCTACTGTGCGGCTCTAAAAACCGATATTATTAAATGAGACCTCGGCCTTTTCGCACTCGTTTACTTTTTATGTAATCTCTGATTTATGTAATGTCATGTAATACTGTATTTGTGGTATGAACAAAAGTCTTTATCTAAAACCAAGAGCATTAACTGAACGTTTTAGGATATTTAATGAAAAATTTAATATTGTTGAAGGCAGGTCTATTGGCGAACGTCGGGATTCGTGTATAAGCAAAGGAAAAGGAATTTACACGAGTGTATAAATGGTCCTACTGTTCCTGAACATGTAATGTCAACTAAGACGTGCAAAGCTATTCGGTTAACGTTGTTCAGATATACACTTTACTGAGACAAACATTCAAAATATTTGTAAATATAAATAACTCACAAATTGGTTTGCCTTTTAAACAAACTGCTTAAACAGTACTTGCACAGATTTAAAGAGCCAAAGGTGTTTAAATCGGGAGACCCGCAGTTCCGTTTACTTTAGAGCGTGGCCCAGCGCCGACAAATGTAATTTGAAACATCTACTAACATCGAACTATTTAAAAGTTACAAGAAAACGAAGCGCTGCACCGGGAGGTGTGCGAAGTGCTGCAGAGCCCTGAGCTTTACCTCGTCGTTCGAGTGAAAAGATCGGGCGGTGTGGAGACTTGTTTATCTACTGTGATTGGAAATATGTCGTAAATTGTACATCGAAATCTACAATACACGACATGTAACAAGTTTAATAATTACAAATAATAGTTTCACTTTGCGACGTGCTCCTCAATTATAGAAGACCACAGCATGCAAATTTAAACAACAAAATAACAAAAAATAATGTTGAACATAGCTGAGTACCGTATAGTTCACAATTTATTGTTGATTAACAGTTGCAGAACCCGTTTCTTGTACCTTAAAATGTCCGTGATGTCTAGATCATGAGTTTTAGCCAAAGAGTTATACTGCCTACAGAGTCTTGGCACAGTAGTGAAATGACCCAAGTTGGTTCTAAATGGGGGAATACACAGAAGGTTATATACACCTTTTCGCGGGATTCTGTATGGAGCATTAATACTCAATGAACTTACAAGCTCGCTGCAGTCTAAGATATTGTCAAACATTTTTTGCAGAAATATAAGATCGATCATCTTTCTGCGTGCGGCTAAAGTACTAATGTTGTAGTGCCTCAGACGATCAGAATAATGAGATATTTCTCTAGCCAACTGATAACTATAAGAGAGATGATATAAAAAATAACTAAAGGGAAGATATAAATCTTGTACAATAAAATCTCTGAATAAGAAATAACGAGGCGAGGAGTTTAGTGGAATTGTACTCATAGCACTAAACTGTTAACTAAACTCACAAAATGTGTTGGCAATATCATAAGAGATTTGGACGGTCTCGCCGCTATCAAAGGCTGCACCGGCTGCACCGGCTGGACCGCGCCCCCGGTCGGGGTTCGATACCACGTATCCTACACGATTTACATTTTATATGGTTGTTTACAAAATAAAAAAGTTGAACTCATGAAGCACTTTCATATACAGACTAATATTTTCCCCAAAAAAATTACAAACATGATATAAATATTAGCATAGTAATCTTTAGATCTCAAATCGTTGAAGATTTTATAAAGTTATGTATATATACATATATTTAAAAATATATGTATAAATATAAATGAAGACATTGATCAAGTGATACCTAAAGGTTTCAGATAATCTGTAACAAAGTTTCTAAACCGAATGTTAGATACTTAACGACGCAAATTCTACGTCGGGGTATGATATCGCAAGATAAATAACTTTGTGAGACGTTGGAGAATGATGGAGCGCTCCCCCCCCCCGCACGCCCCCCGGGTGCGCGCGCGGGGGTGGGTGGGGGGTGGTGGAGGGACAGGCTCTGTGTACCCGCCCGCGGTCCCCGTCATCGATACCGTTTGCGCCGTCACTGTACCTGAAACAAAGAATGACATTATTAGTGATTGACTCGCGCGGAGCGGTGCGGCGATGTAACGAGCGAATGATAATTGTTTCTATAAAAAAAAATATCAGTGGGTCTCATTGAAATACCACCACACAAGACATATTGCTCGAAAGTATAGTTCAATCTCTTTGACAAACTCGCAGTTTCCGTTTTGCAATAACTTTCAGAATGATAACATAGTGCCTAGAGCACGGGTAGATGGCGCGCGCGGTGCGCCGGCCGCGCCGCCGTCACTTGTGTTTTGTTATTACAATAACTGCTGCGCGTGTGACGGTGACCATTGTCCAGCTGTGTAGTATTTCCATTACCAGCCTGCGGCGATGAAGACACATCGGATAGTTTCAGATTAATTGAATATGTTCCCGGGCACGCGGAGTGTATGCGCATCAAATAAGGCACGCGGAGGTCTGTATCGGAGGAAATTCCATTAGCGAAGTTTACACAAAACAATTCCAAAGAGTTGCCAAAGCAATTCCCTCCCACGGAACCCCGGGCTCGCGGCGGCGTTTTAGGGAATTCTGGATAGGTCCGATTAATTGGGTGTATGAAAGCCGAAATGGACGGAATTACGAAGTAGCGCTTCAAGAAGATTTCCCCGGGCGATTGCAGGTTGTTACCGAAGAGATTTGTCTTTCGGGCTTCCGGAACTCATTGTCGAGAATTAATTGTGGCCATTATTAACGACAGCTAATCACTTCGGATTATGAGCCGAACAAGACGAGCCCCTGCTCTTTGTGATCGCGAAGTGACGCGTTTTGCTCGCGAATTAACTTTCTGTGTTCCGCGGGTGCTCCGCCGCGCGCACGGCGTGCACCCGCGGCACTGCCACACCCACACCCCCCCACCCCCGGCGTGCTATCTAGTGCGGGCTTCACTCACTTGAATGCACTTAATAGCACATTCCGCACAAATTCCGAATTTGACGTTTAATTGATGCGTGTGTCCGTATGTATGTCGGTGTTGACACAACGACGTTAACAGCTTAAGAATAAGTCAAACGTGCAGAAAAAGTCCTTCAGAGACGGTCGTTCTTAAATAACCTTTTTTTCTCCGACTACAAGTTCAATTAGAAGCACTAAATCTTTTAGAACTGAAACAAGAATATAAACTTCTTTGACCGTTAGCGTAGTCCGTGTATATCTAAAGATTGATGAGACACGAAAAATGTAAACCGTGAATGCGCTTTGTTTGGTTCACTTGATTGTACTACTGTTTGCTTAAGTGAATCCTGCAAGTAAATACTAATGTAGATGTTGGGTTGTAGTGGTCGTGCTGTTAGTTAGTTAGTTAGTTGGTTAATGTAACAATGAAGGTAGTTTGTATTAGAAACATCTATTCAAGTATATATTTCATCTGCCATAGTTCTCCCATTCACACGTCACCAGTCCCAGAGCGCACATCAAGAGAATCATAGAGACTCTTAAGTAACTGCAATGAATGGACAATAAGTACGTACATCATCATCAGTCAGACCCTGGACACCGAGCTCGCGGCACGCCACAGAAACTTTGCAGCATCAACATGCTGCTGTGCAATTGCACACTGTCATTTACTAAGTACTTTTCTTGAAGTTTAATTGAAGTTTTTAAATATCTTGATTCATAATTTTTACAAAAATAATAGTAAAGTTAATTTTAAAAAGATGGTGGGAGGAAGGAGGTGTTTGGGCTAGTCAAAAAAACTTCTGCCGGGTTGAATGTATCTTGGCATGCGGGTGACACCGGACTGCTCGCGTCGGCCCTTATGTCTCACAGCGGGTACCAACAGGCCGGAATGATTACTATGAATGTACTTGTACCGCACGCGACGCGCGACGTGCAGGGGCCGCCCTGAGCGACGGGATGTGTGAAATGGCCCGGAATGGGAGTGAGTGCGGTTCACGAGTGATTTGCCTCCTCGCAGCGGCGTCGCTTCCATCTGCCGAATAAACTCCACACTTATTGGTAAAATGTCGGTGCTGCGGAGTTACGAGCGGAGTGGGGGTAGACGGGGGGCGGGTGTTAAACGCTCCCAGGCAAATGCGGCAATGTATTTTAAAATCCCTGTCGCACGGCCGAACCCCGCCCGACACCGCTTGGTGACGAGCGCGAGATCTGCCACAACAATGAATTTAATAACATGTTAATTGAATCAAATCGTTCATGCACCGCATGAACCACATGTCCGCACGTCGCTCACACGTCGCACACACGTCGCACACACGTCGCACACACGTCGCACACACGTCGCTCACACGTCGCACACACGCTAGCGCAACAACAGCCTCCGCGACGCCCGCACCGACGCGGCAATGACTTAACTTCGACATGCAACCAGCGACAGAACTAATGGAGCAAACATTTGTTTAAAGTCATTTATTAATAAGTTCTCAGATTTGAAGAGAGCTCGAATGTCACATAGAATAAACAATCGCACTTTACTCATCATTTCTCGTACGTTCATATTTTGTTTTCGCTAGATTTGTTACATTGTTACAAAAAAAGGTTGGCAATTAAATAATGTCTGTCTGAAGCACCGGCGACGTCCAGCAGACAGGACTACCAGGGGGACGGAGACGGTCTGCATACCTTGTTACACCGAGCCTGCACCAGCTGACACACACGCGTTTGATACTGATATACAGTAATATTTTTCATATAAACGTGCGAAAAATATTGCTTTATGAACATCCTTATAAAATAAGTAAAAGTAAACAGAACGACGCAGTACAAGCCCGTCAAGCAATCGCTTCCGCTCATGCCGTGCACGGCGCTGTGAGCAGGAAATAGCTTGGAAGTTGGTGGAAATAAGAGCTAAACGTTACGGAAAGAGATTTGTTTTATTCACTGTTCGTTCCCGTTGGCCGCGCGGAATGTAACCGGAACGCTTTTGGTAACCTCGCCGGAGACGACGCGCCGCGCCGCCGGGGCACCAGCTCGGCATGGCGCATAGGATTCATCTTAATATATATTGCACTAACAAGTGCTAATAAGTAATTACAACAATAATGTAAATAAACTTAACGTCGGGAGAGCAGATAATATTCTCATTTAGTCAAAAACATGAAACATTGTGTAGTTAATTAATTTCGCTTTTATTAATTGTAATTATAGCTGAATAGCTGAAAGTAATTATTTTCAATTAGCTATTCAGAATGTACCGGCGCGCTATCGGCGCCGTGATTAATTGCTGTAAACGGAAATAATTTAATTACAACGTCCGCATTGTGCAAGCGAAGATCATAGCGCAGGGATAACGGATATCCGGGTGAGGAATTTGGTTTGAATGAGAATCGGCTTCTCTCTGATTCCCGGCTAATTGAAGTGCGCGCTCGCAGTCCGCGCACACGCGCCGCGACCTGCGGCCTCGTTGTCATTTAACATCATTAAAAGTTGCACGTATTCATTACATGTTAAATCGTAAGTATTCCTTTAGGTTTTATTACAGAATAAAGGAAGCGCTGGCTGAGCAGATCCGTGAGTAGACATTAGCTTCATTACTTAATAAAAACTAAGTGCGCGGCTCCGCGCAGTCAAACTTCGATTTGTCTCCGTCGAACGGTTCGTCCGCTCTTCGGATCACTCTCGTTTGTCGGGAGGTCGCTGCCCTCCCCTCCGTTATCCCGTCCTCCCTCCTCCGACTGCTACATTTGGGACGGCGACCGTCGTACAGTCGCCATTTATTAGCTTCCGAATCGGGTTATTGTGTTTACCGAGAAAATCGGAAATGAAATTCTCATCAAATGTTTTTGTAATGGTGAACCATTTTTCACGTGCCGCCGCGCTGCGGATGTTGTCCTATTAACTTTTCCATTGTAATATTTTTTTGTTACAATATATATTTTTTATACACACGCACGTGTATACGCATTGAATTGGCCACACACACACACTTTTTATTAAGGTCATATCTGTTTGGAAGACTAAATCATTTTCAATAGGATCCACAAAAAATTAGCCCGTCTAATGAATGAATGAACAGTTGATACGCAACACCGACGCTTTCACGGCATTTAAATTATCATAAGAAATTTTCATAACGCAAAGATGTAAAGAGACGGATGGATCAACATGAAGCAAATGAAATGTGTATTGAGGTTTGTTGTTGCAAATTAAAAACAAACACTTGATATGTTACTTTCAATTGCTATAAGCAACGAGCCGCGGATGCGAAATTAAAAACTTGGATGAGAATGTATCCGCGCCGCGCCCCCCCACACCCGCCTCCGCTGCCGCGCGCGTCGCAGCAAATTTGTGGAGGTGCATTTTTGCTGTTATCACTCCGACAGGTGTTAAAATAGTTCAAATTATCGATATCCGGGCTCTCGAACCGATTTCATTCTAAAGAGAAAGAGACCCGCCCTTGTGTATTAGTTCCAGATTTCAGTAGTTTACACAAAATGTTTGTTAGCGTAATGTCCTCCAGCAACTGACAACTACCCCGCATACGAGAACGTCATTTAAAACTATAAAAAGTAATCATTTGATCGTACGCTTGACGCCGACGTAAATGATACAATTTTGTTGGACATAATTCCTCCGTTAGAAATGTAATAAGCGCTGGTGTGTTTAGTCACTCGCCGTCCCTTTTCGCATTAAACTTTAACTTAAATCTTTTGTCAAACAAAACCCTCGTAACATTCAACGAATAATTGTCCAAGAATCTCGGATTTCAATCCTCTCAGCCGTCGCCGTTAGAACAAACAGCTAGGACGCCGCCCAGGCCCTCCCGGCATCAATCACTCCCTACCCTCTTACCTCCGCTGACAGGAGTGCGATTTGTCAAATGACATGTTTGTTTACGTCCCGCGCGGGGCGGCGGGGCGTTAGTCTAGCAGCGAGGTCAGCGGGAAACTGTAATGAAATATGTAAAGAGATCCCGCGCCGGAACTGCACTTCCCGTTTGCTTTTCAAGAAAAGATCATTCTGGATGAACAAATCACCACGTCACAGAAAATGTAAAGAACCGCAGTGTTTCTACGGAAATCAATAGATCGAAAGCCGGCGCCCGGCCACTCACGGTGAAGCCTAGTGGAGCCCGCGCCCTGGGACACGAAGATTCTGGAAAACGTCTCTGCAGGAGGGAACCGCCTTGCAGTTCGTTACTATCGCTTGTTTAGCTGCCAAGCGGAGTGGTGCCGCGTGTACTATATTACTTTATTCTCATTCAAGTTCACTGTGACCAGTATAATGAGAACTGAATTTTTTTATCTCGAATCGCAATGTTACTGGTATACAGTACAAAAAAGACGACTCCTTTTCCTCTTGTATCTCGTGATAACGTGATAATTAAAATTTTCTGCCATATTTGCTGATGAAATAATTCAACCGATCTCTACTGCGACTCATCAAGATTATATCGGAATTTATGAGGCGGCCAGCCGACGGCGGGGCCGCTGGTGATTTAGTGAGCTCGAAATTGGCACATAAGTTAACGCGCGCGGCGCTGGAGGCCGAAATGCGCAGCCATTCGACACTTACTGTTTTTTATTGGCGCAACGAATTGATGCGACGCAAATAACATAAACAACGGCCCTAACAAACGGCAGCGGCGGTGGTGCTGCTGCTGCTGCTGCGGGAGATAGGAAGCAAACGTCAAAGAGATTTTAAGGGTTTAAACGCGGCCTGCTGCCCTGGCGGTCAGACATGTCGATTTAAGTTTAGAGTAATTATTACATCATCATCATCAACAGCCCGCGGCAGTCCACTGCTGGACATAGGCCTCTCCCAAGGAACGCCACTTAGCCCGATCTTCGGCTATGCGCATCCAGTTGCTGCCAGCCGCCTTGCGCAGATCGTCGCTCCATCTGGTCAGTGGGCGTCCCGTGCTACGTTTGCCTAAACGCGGTCTCCACTCTAAGACACGCCTACTCCAACGGTGGTCAGTTCTGCGACAGACGTGAGCAGCCCATTGCCACTTTAGTTTGCAGACTGGAAAGGCTATGTCGGTAACCTTAGTTCTCTGGCGGATTATTTCGTTTCGATTCTTATCCACCAGAGAAACGCCGAGCATAGCTCTTTCCATCGCTCTCTGAGCAACTCTGAGCTTATGGAGTAGACGGATCGTTAGTGTCCACGTTTCACCACCGTAAGTGAGCACAGGTGGTAGGTCTCTGTTGCCGGAGACCGTCTGGGTGGGTACCACCGCAGCTCCTATTTCAACCGCCAAATAGAAGTGTGCAAACATTACTGTGTTCCGGTTTGAAGGGCGCTGTAGCTAGTGTAATTACTGGGGTCACGAGAC
This sequence comes from Byasa hedistus, assembly GCA_029286795.1. Lineage (NCBI taxonomy): Eukaryota > Metazoa > Arthropoda > Insecta > Lepidoptera > Papilionidae > Byasa > Byasa hedistus. Next base: position 180,946 of record JAGSMW010000012.1, on the reverse strand, counting down.
TTAACACCTTATGTCTCGAGGCGACGAGCGCAATGTGGTGCAGTGTGTACCATCTTAACTAGCACCGCGTTGTTATGGGCAAGCGTATCACTTACCATCAGGTGAACGTCTTGCTCGTCTCGTCGCATATAAAGTTTAAAAAAAAAAAAAAAGAAAAGGTAATATGCACTGGTTGAAGACTCTCGTCTTCAGGCTTTGGGGTATGGGCGACGAGAAGACTCGACGAAACTTACGAAAGGCAACCCAACCCAACTGAATGTAGAAAGAAATTCTTTCAGTCACCGGCCTCAGCTGAAAATCAGTGCTGTGGTGTTTTTTACGGGCGACGTTTCGGTGCCTGTATCTACATAGTAATATCTGCATTTGTTTAATTGTAATGTGCCGAATGAATGTTTTTCTTTCTTATTTATTTATTAAATGAACTATCGCTGAACATACCACCACCGACAAATAGGAATCATGGAACCCGCACCATTCTATCGAGTTGGAACTAAGCGTGTGTTGGTGTGCAGCTCCCCCGGCCGGGAGCATTAACAGTTGTAATTGAACACTTTGAAAGCTCTCCGCTGCAGCGGAGCCGCGCGCAGCTGAACTGCAGCTCGTTACTGAACGTAGACAATTCAAAACGCGCGAACTGCACAACTGACCGGCAGCGGGGGAATAGCTAAGTACTTGTTTCCAGTTTTCATATACCACATATTTGCCTCATTTATATTACAGACGGAACCCAGCGGGCATCGTCCTGCCGGTGTATACATGTAAAAATATATGACACTGCACACGCTGTGAACAAAACATAGTCATTAAGTTCAACTGCAGTGTGTAATTACGAAAAGTTAAGTTACACGGAACAGAAAATTAGCTGCGGTTGTATCGTGGGGGGAGGCGGGGCGGGCGCGAGACATTCACATGTAAATGTGATCAATTTTAGATTTTAATCTTTCAATTTAAAATATTGATTAACGATTTAGTGTTGCGGAGTGAGGAGGGGGGAGGGGGGGGGGGGGGGGGGGGGGGGGGGGGGGGGGGGCGGGCGCGAGACATTCACATGTAAATGTGATTAATTTTAGATTTTAATCTTTCAATTTAAAATATTGATTAATGATTAAGTGTTGCGGAGTGAGGGGGAGGGGGGAGGCGCAGCCGCGGGGCTGCGCTGCTCGACGGGCTCACGTCTCCGGGAGACGAAGTGGAGAAGAAGACAAAATGCTAAAATTAAACACTCTGCAATACAATTTACTAAATAATATCACAATTATATTAAATCGAAACTGTTACTTGTTTCGGTTACATCGCTTCGGTTAAACCCCCGACCTTATGAACATAAATAAAAAACCAAATTTCTTCAATAAGCGTCTGAAACGACTCCGAACAGATTAGCGCGGAGCCCTTAATCCCCTCCGCCGCCCCCCGACCTTCACAATTCACTAACAAAATAACGTATCTCTTCCAAAATAAATGCTTTTCGTACTTACACTTACCGTGCTTAAACTTCTTTATTATAACAAATGTCTAGAACTTTAATTTGAAATGAAAATACTTAAGCTTTATCTAATTCACTTGCAGAGACGTCACGAGAGAGTGAAGACGGGTGTAGCGGCACATGTTCTTGGATCTCAGAGTCAAGTGCAGGTGCCGCCCCCCCGCCCCGCCCCGCCGGTGACGAGGGAACAAATATTTTATAGATCTTAATCGGGGATCAGGTACTTCTTAAACTTCTTAGCGGAAATCCTGTTATACTTAGCGGATACAATTACGAAATTTTTTACCCGCAGCCGCGGAGACGCTCCCCCCCATCCCCCACATTATTGCAGTACGTCCATCGATCGAGAGATTAGAATAAAAGCCGATTTGACATTTTAGCGGAGAGAAAAAACCTTTTCATTTCTCGATCCGATATTCCATTTATACTTGGAATGAGGTTTGTTTCACTCCGTTGCGATGACTTGAGTAACGAGACAGTGAAGCTTCGTGTGCGATTGTTACATACGCTCCGATTAAGCACATATTCGATCTAATCTAAGTTGGAGTGCCCGGCGCATTTCATATTCCTTGTAAGCTTCTCCCGCTGCGCGCAGCCTTGCAGGTCGCACTCAATAAATAGAACGGTGACCCTCGCAGTGAACTTACCGTTAGATAAAGTAAAAATATTTCAAAGTAATAGAACTGTAACACGTGAAGTTGTACACGAGTGTGTGAACACCAGCGTGTGTTTGGCCGTGCATCGGACTTCCGGTCAACGACAATAATCCGTGTCGAGCATCAAGAGGTTTACTGCAGCATGGGACCGTGAGATCAATCGCAGGGGTTGGACGGGCAGGGAGCGCGCGGGGGTGGTGGGGGAGGTGGCGAGGGTCGCCAGTTAGGAAAACATTTGCGAGCTGTTTATTTAGAGGCGGTGGAGAGGGCGGGGCGCGAGACATTCACATGTAAATGTGATTAATTTTAGATTTTAATCTTTCAATTTAAAATATTGATTAATGATTAAGTGTTGCGGAGTGAGGGGGGGGGGGGGAGGCGCAGCCGCGGGGCTGCGCTGCTCGACGGGCTCACGTCTCCGGGAGACGAAGTGGAGAAGAAGACAAAATGCTAAAATTAAACACTCTGCAATACAATTTACTAAATAATATCACAATTATATTAAATCGAAACTGTTACTTGTTTCGGTTACATCGCATCGGTTAAACCCCCGACTTTATGAACATAAATAAAAAACCAAATTTCTTCAATAAGCGTCTGAAACGACTTCGTACAGATTAGCGCGGAGCCCTTAATCCCCTCCGCCGCCCCCCGACCTTCACAATTCACTAACAAAATAACGTATCTCTTCCAAAATAAGTGCTTTTCGTACTTACACTTACCGTGCTTAAACTTGTTTATTATAACAAATGACTAGAACTTTAATTTGAAATGAAAATACTTAAGCTTTATCTAATTCATTTGCAGAGACGTCACGAGAGAGTGAAGACGGGTGTAGCGGCACATGTTCTTGGATCTCAGAGCTGAGTGCAGGTCAGGTGCCCGGGCGCCGCCCCGCCGGTGACGAGGGAACAAATATTTTATAGATCTTAATCGGAATCAGGTAACTCTTAAACTTCTTAGCGGAAATCCTGTTATACTTAGCGGATACAATTACGGAATTTTTTTATCCGCAGCCGCGGAGACGCTCCCCCCCATCCCCCACATTATTGCAGTACGTCCATCGATCGAGAGATTAGAATAAAAGCCGATTTGACATTTTAGCGGAGAGAAAAAACCTTTTCATTCCTCGTTCCGATATTCCATTTATACTTGGAATGAGGTTTGTTTCACTCCGTTGCGATGACTTGAGTAACGAGACAGTGAAGCTTCGTGTGCGATTGTTACATACGCTGCGATTAAGCACATATTCGATCTAATCTAAGTTGGAGTGCCCGGCGCATTTCATATTCCTTGTAAGCTTCTCCCGCTGCGGGTCTTTCGCGGCTCTCTCGCAGGTCGCACTCAATAAATAGAACGGTGACCCTCGCAGTGAACGTACCGTTAGGTGAAGTAAAAATATTTCAAAGTAATAGAACTGTAACACGTGAAGTTGTACACGAGTGTGTAAACACCAGCGTGTGTTTGACCGTGCATCGGACTTCCGGTCAACGACAATAATCCGTGTCGGGCCTGAAGAGGTTTACTGCAGCATGGGACCGTGAGACCAATCGCAGGGGTTGGACGGGTAGGGAGCGCGCGGGGGTGGAGGGGGAGGTGGCGAGGGTCGCCAGTTAGGAAAACATTTGCGAGCTGTTTATTTAGAGGCGGTGGAGAGGGCGCCCGTGAGGCCCGTCTGCGCGGAACGACGCGCTGCGGGTTACGAGCGCGCCGGGGATTACTCCGCGTAACCGTCTCGTTACTCTACTACTCATATTTTAACAAACCCCTGATGCTGATACTCCCGCCTACGCAAACATAGTGGTGCCGGTTTAGTTGATTACTCTCGTCGCTCCAGTACCCCGTGCGGCGGGGTCCCTGGCCGCGTGACCACCACCAGTATCATTTCTATTTAATCGTTGAATTATACATAATCACATCCGCTTTATAAAATCACTTGATTGTTAGAATTTCATTAATTATGATTTTAAGTTCAATTTGAAAAATGTTCGTGAGCGCGCCGGCGCTCCGTCACTCGTAAAAAGTATTTCTTTTTTCAGCTAAATAGATTTTTTAAAACAAAAAGTAGGCCAGAAAATTCACGTTTCTAACTATACTTTTTTTATAAGACTCCTCTACTTGCGCCGAGGTTAAGAATATTTCTATTTCACACAAAGCCTCCCCCTCGGTCTCTCCCTCCGCCTCCGGTTTAAGCTGAAAGCAGCGCGCAATAAAACATCTAATACCCATTATATTTTCCGCCATAAGTTATGAGGGCCAATAAAAAGAGGTGCGATGTATTGCAGCGTCACCCCGTGCTGCTACATGGGCACGGCTTAAGTAACAGATTCAATTGAAAATTATATTCACATTGCACGTTGCAGTGTATCTGTGTATATCTCTTGGTATTGTATCGCAGCTGAGAGGGGCCCACCAGCGCGCTGCGAGCAGTCGGACTCCTGGAGCAGCGCTGCCTCCACGTTACACTAGACGAGCACCGCGCCCGCCGCCCCTGCGACGTCTCATTTGTGGGTAAAAAGAAGTAGCGGGTGTTGTTTACTCGCAGGGGACACTCGCGGGGCCGCCGATAGCATCGACGTGACGGCGGCACCTGGCGCGGCACCTGGCGCGCCGCCGGCGATCGCGGCGCGAGATAGAGCACGGACGCGGCGGAGGCGGCGGAGCACCTCTCCACATTATGTTAACGTTATGGACCATTCCGAGACCGCACGCGTTTAGCGGCACTCCACGACTCTTGCTTAGTGAACAAGTTGTCAGGGGGACGACGGTTAACTTTAGGGGATTATTTTGTAAAACCACTTGACATAACGAAATTTTTAATTAAAAATGGTTGACGTAAGGAAAGTGATCGCTCGATGTAGATACTGTCTGCGACCTCTGCGCCGGCACCGTCCGGCTACCGTAAACGGAAATTTGGTAATACTTTTTTATATCAATTTAATTATAATAAGTTATTAATGGCGGAGGATTATAATAAGATAAGAATGGTTAGGACAAACTTACTACCGTCCAAATTATTCCACACGCAAATTGAAATTAGACAAAGTAAGTTTAAATTCTGGTCCAGTGTTTCAGAGTTTGGATGCCACGGATGGGAAAAAGAGGTGTGAAACTAATAACAAAACTATTTCTGTGGGTGTAGCGTGCAGAGGAGAGAGGTGCCGGCCCCTCCCCGCCTCACTCGCCGTGTGTGCAGCGAGCGGCATGGCCACTCCGCTGAACTCTTACACCAGAATATTGTAAATCAAGTGCATGAGAGCGAGTAACGCGCGGTCGTCACGCGCCGCGTGTATCACCCTCAGACAGCTCCGCCGGTATAGTTTCCACCGCATCATTTCCTTTACTCGTCGCGTCGACACGTGAAATATTACGTGTCGTTAGCTCAGTAAGTACGCTTACTGCGGCGTCTGATAGAGCAGTAGTATGTGACGGCATACGACACTCTACTGGCGAGTAGTTCGCGTGGCGATAACCATAAGCGCACGTCCCGCTCGTTCGTCTTATTGTTGTAACAACATAAACAGAAACCGTTACAAACGTTCACAATCGAAGTTCCCTTATGAAACGCCGCGAGGAACAAGTGCAAGTGTACGACAATAAATTTTAAACAAAAAATTAAGTTAAGCCCGCAGCAAAAACTGGTCGCTCGCGCTAATGATACACTTGTACCGCCGGTTAACCGGACGTCGCAGCGGTAATCCGGATAATCCCGGCTGCGGACAGGTTAATCCGGGTAAAGCCGGTACAAAAATGTTGCGAGTGTCCTGCTCCCCCCCCGCCGGGGGCCGCTAATTTATTGCCCGCTCCGCACTGCGCGCGGATTGTTTACCGAACTCTGACGCAATGGCGCGCCCGCCCCGCTTCACCCTCATTAGGAAAAATCCTCGAGCGCGCCGAGCGCAGCGCGAGACTGGATCTACATTTCGTTTAGTTTATGTGCGACGTGCCATTACGAGAACTTTTAATGGCTGTGTATCGACAGATGCGATTTAAACACCCCCTACAATCAACAATTCCTTGCGATTCCTCGCCGCCTACGGATCGTCACTCGTGAAGATCGTTAAGCTACACATTTGCCGCACCACGAATCTCCACATTCGTGATGCGGTCGCGTACAGAGCCACTGCGCACAACCGTCAGCTACCATTACTCGCGCAACTTCCCTTTCGTTATAATTTAATAAACAATAATGAAATATTCGTAAGCGGGCGTGGGCCGCGGAACTTGCGCCGTTAAGCGAACAGCGCGCTGACGCCGGTGCCGGTGCCGGTGCGGCGCCGAGCGGGACGTTCACTCCGCGCGCGATGTAATTAATCGGTTCGTTTGTTCGCCGATTTGCAAACATTAAAACAATTGATTTGTTCATTCGCGACGAATAAAAGCGATTGGGAAGAGTGCACGCCCTCTCCCCAATCCCTCCCCCTCCTGCCCCCCGCTCCGCACTTTCGATTTGTTTGAGCCCGAAATTGAAACGAGCCGTCACCCAGGCGGCCGCCGGCTGCTGCACTCGCTTACAAACACAAATACTCACTAAAACTCAATTTATATTAATTTGACTTATATCTGCACTCCGCTCACTGCCAACTGATGTTACGTAACAAACAATAAGGATATCGGCAACGAAGCGGACTGCATTACTTTCATCGAGTATTAACAGGGAAGCGGCGCGCGCGGTTCTGATCCACCACATCCACACGAATATACAACTTGACCGTTGGAGTAACCCATCGACTAGTGTTTAGATGTACGCGTGCTCACAGAGACTTCAAAAAAAATCCGCCATTTATATAGAAAGTGTTTGGTTGATTGTGGTAACAATTAGTTATGCAGGAACGTAAGAACAACACGCGGTGCGCAGCCCGCACAAGTTCCGCAAATGTTTGCGCTGCGCGTTAATTTGCACGGGTGCGAGCAAACACACATTTACATCGCTAATAACTAACGGGGATCAGCCGGGGTCGCAGCGAGCGGCGGCGGGGCGTCCCCACGGGACCCCGGCTGCGTGTCACCAGCCACACGGGAAACTACGGACATGGAGCAGAGCTCTGTTAGATGCGACAGAAGTAACGGAAGCAGTTGGAGTGCAGACGAGGCGGGAGTCCCGCGCGACACGACCCGCCGTGCAGCAGTTCCCGTAGCCCGTAGGTGCAACTATTTGATAGTAACAACTGAACAAAAACCATCTTACTGTACGTCTAACTACTGTATGTTGGTAGTTTAGCGGTTTCTTATTTCCTATGGTCAATATATAAACTGCGTTGGCAGGAGGTACACAAAATATTTTTTTAAACAATATAAACATTAAAAATAATGAATCCCCTCGCGCGGCGAGTGCGACAGGAGGTCACTATACACAATGGGAGCACAGCGATGCTGTTATTTACGAGACGTGCAGTCGCCGCGCCGGGCGCGTGGGGCTCCGTCAACTTAATAATAATCTTTAATCAGGTAATCTAATTTTAAAACAAAACAATGGCCGCCGCGAACATCGAACTGCTACTGAAATTCTTTCCCACGCTGTTCTACTTCCGGCAGCACTCGGCTGTAAGTTAAAGTAGTGTACTGAAAACTTGCGTGGTATGCTGAGAGCTTAGCCTTTTCGCACTCACTTACTCTCTAATTGATAATACTTTAAATGTGATGTGATTAAAGGTCTTATTATTATTTGTTTACCTGAAGCAAGAGGCAAACAAACAATTTTTAAAATTTAAAATGTTTATTTACTCTCTGTACCAATCGCTTCAAGTGCGCTAAGTGTTCAGTCCCACAGGGGCGGGGTGGGGCGGGGGGAATGCTCTCGGATAATGAAATGGAGTTTAATTAGAAGGATTCCTTAAAATAGTATCAGGCGCAGTCGCGGTGCAGACCACGGACGAGTCTTTCCAAAGCTCCTCTGCAGCTTGGAACGGGAAGGTATGTTATATATTGAAATTTATTTTGAAATTGGTAATGAATATTTCTATTGGATCTATTTATATTGGAATTGGGAAGGTATTCCTCCCATAGGTATACTTTCTAATAAGATTTCGTCCAGAGTCCGCGGCGCTGCTCGTCCACTGCGCAGGCCCGCGAGTGGGTTGTACTGAAGTCGCAGCCCGCCGGATTTAATAATCGGATCTTTATAGAACAATCTATTATGCGCGCGGATGTAATGGATTTTGTTTTGGCAGATATTATTAGCACGAAAATTCAGTGGGAGCGGGCGGCGCTCGTATACTGTGGGGGGAGGGGGAGATGGAGAGGGGGGGCATTTACTTAGCGCGCTGTTAAGTAACATCTGGATAATAATCTTATACATTAACTTTAAAAGCTTAAAACAACTTGCTGCTTTCCCGGTCTGGGTAAATAAACAGCGACAGCGAGTATGTCACTAAGGTCTGGTATCAGCCCACGGAGACTTTTCACGTGAAGTGACGTTTAACATTCTTTATAAGAAACAAATAGAAAAAACTATTATGTGTAATGTGTAAAGTGGTTGCGGCGCATCCGCGGCCGTGCAGACAGTGCCGGTCACGAGTTAATTGATATGTATTGACACAACAGGGAGCTGCTGCAGCCCCGCCGGGGATCCGATCAGCGGCCACCACACAAACAGAATACCGAGCCACCGCTCCCAAGCGAGCTGCGGGCGCACGTTCACACGACTGCAGGCGATAATCTAAAGTTATATTTAGGTATTCATTGCAATCAAAACGAACGGTTTAACTAACCCAATTGCGTGCTCCCATGAGAGTGTTCCACACCGACGAAGTAGAAGCAGCGCGCGGGTGCGGCCGCGGCGATTACAAAAATTAACACGCAATCCCCGAACGCCGCAGTCCCGCAGTCCCGCAGTCCCGCAATCCCGCGGCCGCTCCCCGGGAACCCCGCTCGGTGCCCGCGGGACTCCATTGTTAATCACGCCGGGATTACGATGCGTGCGGCGGCGCGGCGCTCTCCCGTCTTATTTATTTACTGCTATTATCCTCGTTTCCTTTGACGTAGCAGATAACTCATCTTTTTCATTCTATTCATGAAATCGTCTGAAACGTTTCGCTCAGTGAATATTTTTCTTTAGAAGGTTTTAATAACGCGGAGCCGGGCGCGCGCCCCGCGAGCTGCACGTGGATCTCTCTCAATTGTTACATGCGTAGCTCGAGTTGACTACTTCATTTAAAAAACACGTTTAATTTAAAACTCTATTTAAAATAATAAACGAGATCGCAGTGAGCGGACTCAAGTCAGTCTGCATCTGCCGGTGGTGAGAGCCGATGGCTATGCAGGTCCCACTGTACAATGTACACTTACAATGGATACTAAATTTGTATTTGACAGTGGACACCGCGACGGATGAAATTAATATTTCTTTAAATGCTATCACTGCAAGTGTCCGGGGTACAACATGCCCGCGGGTACCGTCCACATCAAAAGGATGTGCGAGGAATTCCTTTTCATAAAGCCACGCGATGAATCTTGAAAAATAGAAGCGGAATTTCAACTGAAAACCCATCGCTTTAAAAGAAGACTTGTTTAAAGCCATCCAATATACATCGCTCGCATCAACTGAACGCCCGCGAAAGGTGACGTGAGAAAAAATTATTCAACAGAAAATCCACGCCGCAGCGGGGCGGTGCGGGGCGGGGCGGGGCGCTACGTCTGTATATACACTTTGAATGGATACAACTTTGTGACGTAAGCAGCAGCTTCTACACTGATAAAGGTTTTTCCGCAGACATCAGAACTGAACCCCAAGCAGCAGTTACGTCGCACAGATCCTTCCGCCGGGCTGCGGCGTGCAATCGGAGCTGTTTTCTTGTCGCTCAGTAACGCGCCGAGCGCAATGCGGTGCAGTGTAAACCTCTTCTCTAGAGGCCTTCGGAGACGGCTGCCCGCGTGCGAGTGTGCTCGCGTCGCGTCGAGACAAGAAACAGTCCGCAACCGCATTAATATCGGCGGCGGCGCGGCAACCAATCCCATTCAATGGCGGAACGCGAACTCGTCGATGGATCTCCTCCGGCAGCACAGGAGGCGGGCGGCGGGCGGCGGGGCTGGTGGTGACGCGGCGGAAGGTCCGCCCGAGGGTTGCCTATTCATCATTGTCTCGAGATAATCGATTGGGGGACTCCGCACGGACCGGCTCATGAATTTCAGGTTATTGGAACTTATGACTGACGGCCGGGGTGCGGGGGGCTAGGGGCCGGGGGCCAGGGGCCGGGGGTCCGCTGTCCCCGCGCCGCTGCGTGTCGAGTGTGAAGATTAATTTTAACAAGCAAACTTAGATGCTTGTTAAATTTAGTTGAACATTCATCAATCGGGTCGGGGCGGCCTTAGCGGAATTTGACAAATGATGACTCGAAGCGATTCATACCTTGTCATTAACGTGTATTGATGATCTTCTCAACGGTCGCTTAAATCAATAGACAAATAACCACCGAGAAAGCTTAATGTACTAGAAGCGAGTACATATTTTTTTAATTTCGTTGCCGTTGTGCTGCGTTTCGAACACCTTGTACCAGGCGCAACTGTGCGCAAGTGATCATTAGCTGCACCGAGATGAATGTGCGACGGTCATAATAAATATACTCCATTTATGGCTTCCGGCGTCGGCGATGTAATATAAACGTATTGGACAGAGGATTGTAACTGTTGGTCACCAAGTAAGGGAATCGAACCCGCGCCGGCCCGAGCCGTGTACGGGCAGGGAATGCGTCGGCGCGTTATCAGTTGCGGCGGAGAGAGGTGCCCGGGCCGGGGGGTAGGGGGGCGCTACTCGCGTACACGTACAGAGTTATTCATGATTCAGCACTTCTATCAGTACATTTGACAGCAGAAAGTGTTCGGTACTTTCAGCGGGAGATAATTATTTTTGTGTACAAAATGAGTGGTGCGGTGTGTGATCCGCTAATTATTTGCTGCCGGTTTACGGATAAGTATAATCTAACAATCACGCAAAACGTTAAAGTTTTAATTTGTTTTTTTAGTTCATAGTTCTACAGTCACTAAGTTAAATATGTTAAAACTTTACACAGTAATAGTAGTTCAAATTAGTAGATCTGATCGAAAATTAGTAAGGATTCAATGTAAATTTTATTGATAGATAGTAAATCAAGATCGCGAAGTGAGAGCTAAGGTATAAGTACGTCGAGAACGAAGCGAACCCCCGCGCAGTGTTGCAGCGATTAGAAGAAGATATTGTGCTTATGTCAAGTGCACATAAGCGTTTGGCTCGGCGCCAGCCTTGTAGCGCGGCCGTGAAGTACATTACATCCATAAATTACCAATAATACTGAGAATCATCCCATAACTCAGTAGCAGTAGGAGGAACATGTAACCCCCCCGCCCCCTTCTAACTGTCCTCACAATCCCCCACCAGCCTCTGTCCACCGAGCGACGCAGAAATAATATCGGAGTCGGCTCCGCGCCGCCAGCCGCCGATACACTATACACACACAATGTATTGTGTATAAAGAAAGGAAAACAATTTTGAAGGTATACACGTGTTATGTCTTTAATCAACTCGACGGGCGAGGTGGGTGACGGCAGTATTTCGGTACGGTAGTATTTCTGTAATATAAAGCCGTGAGATAAGTGATACAGCTTCCCACGGAAGCGTGGCGCCAAGCGGCACGTGCACACTGCCGGGGGGTACGTCGGCGACAGAGGCAGGGGTCACACCGGGAACAGTTCCCCAGCCGCGGTGAGCTGTCCCGGCGGCGGAACCAGCCACCGAGATGGCACGCACCCGAACGGTACCCGTGTGCGGTGGGAGAGTTGTAAAGCCAGCACTAGTACTGTCATAATAAAGCGTAAAGGGTTACTGCCAAGCCCCGCCCAAGTAGTTCGCGGCGCCGGGAAGTGGTGCGCGGGTTCGATTCCCACCGCAAAGGGGCCGTGGGTCCGCGCCGCTTGCGGAATGCTAGATCGATATCTAGCCGCTAGACCGGCGTCCGGTGTCGCGTTACCCGCCGCCCGCCGCGGGATACATCACTTCATTGATATAACACACTAATAAATGGCTGTAGTCAGAGTCGTTTTTAGATTTTTTATTGTAACTTTTTGAAATATCAATGTCTACCGGCGAAACGGAACGTACTAATCAAATCGGAATTCAGTATCACTCACAAATGTGATATATTTATAACAATGCGTTTCTACATATTAGTAAAATAACAAATATAGAATAAAACAGCCGCGAACTGGTGTTAATATTATCAAACTGTTCAAGAGAAGGTGGGATTCGCACCCGCGACCACTCGCCGTCCCTGAGCAATGCCGCGAGCCACGAGCAGCTGGCGCGGACCGAGCCCGCCCGATGCAGTTCGGCGTCGCACTCGCCAATGTATTTGATGGACGATCGTGAATATTTGTTGAAAGTTTATTTTCATTAGTTTCAGGCAATATTTAAACAATGAACGGGCGGTGCGTTAGCGAACAGCGAGCACGCGGAGTGAAGCGCCGGTGAAGGTTGTACATTTACTAAGAGTTCAACGAAACGTTATTATAAATGCCGGGAGCGGTGCTGCTAATGAACCACTTGTTTGTTAAAACATTATTAAAATGTAATTAATTACAGGCGAGCCGCGTGCGCTCCGGCGGTGGTCGGGCGTTAGCGAGGGATATGTGCGCGGAGAAGTTTTGGGGGGCCATGTCCAGCAGTGGGCGTCCGATTGATTGATTTGATAGATTAAACATGGAGGTGTCGTCTGAAAGTTCGTCTCGTGGTTAGGATAAACCGGAGTCGGTGTTGATCCCATTATGTTGCATCTGTAATGCAACTGTGTTGTGAAGTGCATTACACCGCAAGCGACTGCTCGAACATTTACACTAAACTCAAAAGTAGCTAGATGTGTTAACTTTAAGACTTACATTGCCGAAGCAATCAGCTTTGTATGCGGATGGATTGCCTGGTCTAGCGGAACAGGCACCGGTTCTAGTTACCTCAGGTGCATTTGTATTCAGACAACAGACGGGTGCGGAGGTGGGGGGGGGGTCGCTACGCATCGTACAGTAACTTGCTGTTTCCAAACATTAGGAGATCCGTAATTAAAAATAAAATAAAGTAGATATCTACATTTTAGATGGAAACGAATACTTAATGAGGGGACGCATGTACATAAAGTATTGACAGTTACGTTTCCTATGAGCGTACCGGTTCATACCGTGTCAGTACCGTCGGAAGTTATTTAACGCGATAATTAGTATTTAGATAAATGTAATAAAATAGATTTGTGATGCAATTTTTATCGGCAACAGGATTTTCCGCGCCTCATTTGCGCTAAAACCGAAATAAAGCAGATTAACGACTGAATTATTATATTAATGGCAGCGAGACGCTCCCCCCGCACCCCGCCGCCCCGCCGCCGCGACAGTGATGGATTGCCCGCGTAATTGTGAGCCGGTACGAGATTCGATCCCCGAGTGTTTTTTCGAGTTTCATTTCCTCTGCAGTGCGCGCGTACGTATGTACGTATGTACGCACTCGGGCGCACTCACAGATACATATATACTACGAGACAACACTTAACAACTACTCACGTGTTGTTCATTTACAATAAGGTCTTATGTAATATTGATAGTGCAGCGTGCTCGCACTGGATACCGTCGTTACCATCACACGACCACCGGAGCTCAGCGGCGCTGGTAGACCGACGGACTGACAGTGTGGGGGAAACTACTAAGCAAGGAGTGGAGCGAGATGCCTGGTGGTGAGTGGCTGAAAGGGGCATATATTTTCCTAATGCCCCTTTTACTTTACCATATAAATGAGAGCTTCACAAGCAGTGTGCACATTACTTGCACGAAGAAATAAAAGATAATAACAAGTGAAGCGTGTGTTGCTCAGAAGTGGAGAAAGGAAGGGATCGGTGCGCAGCCGATAATGTTGTATGGTTTAGCGAGATTTAATCTGGAGGAGCTGGCGCGCGGCCAGGGCGGCCCACTATGCACTCTCCTCTCCCTGCACTCCCTCACCCCTATCCACCTACCTCATCACCCCACGACCGCTCACACTTCACATTATTAATTCCTTTACACGACGTAACGATGACTCGCAACAATCTGGCTTACCTCTTAGCGGTTATCTAATTTCCCTAACATGATCACCCATTATTCCTCACGTGATCGCTGACAACTCGCTACAGTTCAAATTTGAATGTAACAGCGCGCTGGTTGCCGCGCCTCACTGCACTACAACCTCTGCTGCGGCGGAGCCCCGGCACTCCCCGCGCTTAAGTGATTGCTAATGATAATTGTGTATAATCGGCTCTCAGCAAAGTGCTCCACTACCCGGGTATCCGTGCGGGACGCGGAGCAGCGCGGCGGAAGGGACTACATATCCGTGACACTTCCGCGCCGGGTATAGGTAGCAGCGGGGAAACTTGTTGAGGGATGGTTTTGTTGTTCATTGAAAAGCTTATTTATTATTAAAGCTGCCTGCATGTCCCAACTGGCTCCCGATTGTTTTGAGCAGGCCTGTCGATTATCACTTGGTGATCGATACGTCTGCTTGTGCTATAAACGAGTTTACCTGTCTGTGGATGATAGATAATAGTCCGAAGTTATTTTGTTCTATTAGACGAGGCGCCGTCCGGGATGTTGTCTTATAAAGATAAAGTCCTTAGTATGCCGCATAGTTAAACCAATATTATAAAAGGGGAGAGATGGAGTCCTGGGAGTTATTTATATCATGATCCGTACGCCATAAAAATGTTTTCCTAACAAACCGTCCGGAGCCGTTCGAAGGATAGTCAGGGCGGTGACTTGATAAATGGTTTCGGCAGCACGGGGGGCGCGACCTCTGCGGAGGACAAAAGTCAGCTGCCAAATAAAAAGAACCTCCGGGTTCTTTACGAGTAAAGAAACGCGCGCATAAAGCTATTCAGCGTGCAGTGGGCTGTGCGGGCCCGGGACCGCGGCGCCGGCGGACCGGCTGCGTCAGCGACTCTCGGCTCATACGGCCTACCACGTGGTTTTATAAAAACTGTTGCACTCCGAAGGTGCCGCGACGCCCGTTTATTATTACGTCAAAAGTACTGAATGACAGAACCGTTGACCAACGACCTGTCTATTTATAAAGCATTAAAAAAACTGAGCGCTCGGTAATAAGTGTTCACTTACGTTGTGAACCATGTCGCCCGCGCGGGGTACTGGTAGTATCGCGCAGGTACAAGAGTTTTCAGCAATGAAATAATTTCAAAGGCAATTTAATGAGCTTCGCTTTAGTGTGTGCGCAAACATAATAAAGTAACGTGTTCCCGCTGCAGGCGCCGCGGCCACTGCTGCAGGAGTGGGTGCGCCGGATGTTATTTGAAGTGAATTTTAAAGGGCGATGAAATACTATCGATTGCATTAGTTTACGGTTCCTTGAGAGCGTGAGCCGGCGCGGGTTCGGTTAAGA
Organism: Byasa hedistus; assembly: GCA_029286795.1. NCBI lineage: Eukaryota > Metazoa > Arthropoda > Insecta > Lepidoptera > Papilionidae > Byasa > Byasa hedistus. The sequence continues at coordinate 165,432 of JAGSMW010000012.1, read as the reverse complement.
GCCGGGGATAAAATTTATTGCTTCGTTTTATGTTTAGAAGTAGCGCACGCGGGGATGGGGCGGGGGGGAAGGTCCTATCGCATTACTCAAACACATAATAACTATTATATGTTATCTAATAACTACTTTTTGAAAACTAGACGCACATTAATCGCAGTTAATTGTTATAAATATTTGAAATGTTTATAGATTTTCCAACAATCCGCGCCATGGCGGCGCCGCAGCGTGTCGGAGCCGGGGAGGCTGTTTACCTTATACTCTGTTCAGCAGTTACAGAAGCAGTTAACACAGCAGTTAGCGGTTAAACCCGTTGAGGGCCGCCGGGCACGCCGCTAGCTCCAGCTCCTCAGTGTTTGGGTGTTTCTTTGTTTTCAATGAAGCTATTGTAAGGTACTGCCCGACTCCAAGTGATGACGTCACAGTGTGTGCATATGAAAAGGAATCGTGTCTGTCCGTGTGCTCCGCAGGTCTGCGGGGCCTTGTGGACGTGTCTTGACGCGACTCACCGAGCTGGCGGCAGGCGGCAAGCGGCAGGCTCAGTGGCGGAAAGTAAATAATTACATGTAAAGGCATTAACTGCAGCACACCCAGAGAAGAGGCGTGCTTCTTGTCGACGAGTGACAATTTATTTACAATGATAGTTTTACTCCGTGTTGAGTGGAACGCAGTCATGTTTCAGCTAACTGTGAAGGCACGACATCGTGTAATTCAAAAAACTTCATTTTACTTAGCGCGCCGTGCGCACGACCACCGCGTCAATCATAAAGCGCCTTATGTAATCGTAAACGCGCCGCACCAGCGCCGCAACCGCGTCGCGTGCCGGCCGCAGCTTTGATCGGCAATAACAGTTTTAACTGTGCTGCGGGATGTCCGCTCCGCGATCCAATCGCGGAGAAACAAATTGCTAAACATACTCTCATTTCATTAAAACCTTGTTTGTTAGATGACGCCCGAGTGCTCCGCGCGAGTATGACACATACTACTTCTCTTTCCGCGTATTCCTGAGTAGTGAGTGGGTTGGCTAGTTGTTATAACATCAGTGGTTTTTTTACTATTTATAATTAACAAGTTGTATTTAAGAAACTAATTCTCATTCTAGTGATTTTTGTAAATGATTGTATAGAAATCATTTTCGAGGAAATTTTACTTCGCCATTTCTCCTGATGTTCAGGTTTTAAGTAAATTTTGATTTATTTACATATTTGTTACGGGTAACATGGGCTGGCAAGTGGTGGACAAACGTAAATATCACCTTAAGCACTTACCGATATTATATTCAGTAAGTGCTTGGTGTGCAGCGAGTCGATCCATCGTGAGCCGCTCACTCAGCGGGGTGCCTTATCCGGAAACAGCTAATCTGCGGGAACCTGGTGCCGGAGCACTAATTGGCGGGCACTTAGCGCGCACCGTGCGCAGTTCGATTTATGTGACGGCGATACCAACGCGCTTATAAAGTCCCGCCGCGACCGCGCGCCTGCGGACATCTCCCGAGCAGCGGTTACTTGCTAACTACATCTACAATAGAGCATGTTGTCATTACACTGTTAAAGTGTAACGTCCTGCACAGCTTCTGTGTGATGTTAATTATTTCAAAATACAGTCGTTTGTATCAGACACAAAATAGAAAAACTTATATGTAATTATGATGACTTCCCATCAGACATCTAGTTCAACTCAACAAGCGCGACTCCGAGCTCGGTCGCACCGTCGCCGCGTGCACTCGCGCGGACGTGTTCTCAAACAGACTTCAGAAAAGAAATTATATTAAGTTATAAATTATGATCAAAACTTATTATTGTGTGTAATGATATAATTATAAAGAGAATCTATATAGTAAACGTTTACTCGCCGCTGTTAGAGGGACTTTAAATTAATGTCGTAAACAATAGTAGGTGTGGAGGAGCGCGGAATCTCTCGAGTGGAGGCGGCGCACGGCGCGGACTCGAACCCCGGACGCGCTGGCAGTGCAGTCGCCGCGTGCACCGGGGGCGGCGCAGGGCTCGCTTAAATTCTTCGAACTGTAACTGTGCCGCCAGGAATGATTATGGACGCACGGATCACACCTCCTTTTAATTTCAGTTCGCAAGTTCGTTATCGGAAATACATCACTTTTCTGTAATGTAACGGATAATCTTGAATATATAACAAAGCAATTACAGAATAGTAAATCAATTAAATTAACGATTGACCAATCACTACAACCGCTGCGTCACCCGGGAAAAGAAGCCGTCACGGGATTGTTCAGGTCTTCCGAATATATCGATATCGACATCGACCGCCGACATTCGCACCGAATCTGAGAGTTGAAGCGTACTGTCCTAACTTTATATTAAACTCTATTGACGTAAATTATCTATGATGATGACGATGAAACAATCCAGAACCGTATCGCTATTTTTCTAGAGACTAATACCGGACATTAAAAATATAAGCAGATTATAAAAATCGCATAATATTACTACCCGCTTAAAGTCCCAGTGGAGCAGCTCTAGGTGAATTAGTGTGTCGAGATAAAAGAAGACAAATGTCGGACAGTACAATTAGAGCGAAACGGACATAAAGCGAACCGCGGCGGCGCTCGTTAACTGGTTTAGTGTAATTGAGATGTAGCGGAGGCGGAGTCAATGACGTCACCGGGCGCACCAACGATGAGGCAGCGCGAGTGGCGGCGGCGCCGTCGCGAGTGCTAGCTGCAAACCAGCGCGGGGCCGGCGGCGGCGGTGGTGGTGGTGGTGGTGGCGGTCGCACTCCGACCGTCCGGAGATCCATCACGCTCCCCGGGAGACGCTCGATAGCAACATCACTCACAATGCGACAGACGCGCAATTACACAATTTAATTACGACATCAAATGACGTAAATTAGTATCGTGAACAATGGAGTGACGGCAACGAGGAGGCCCGGGGGGGCGCGGCGCCGGCCGGGGCGCGTAAACAAATTGCTTTATTCAATACAGGCTTCATTTTCGTATTAGTTCTTGTAAAGACCGATACCACTTATTTATGAGTGTGGTGCAGTAGCGGAGAAACGGTAACAATTAATTAAAGTGTTCAGTCCAAAAAGTCTAAATTTTACGATCATCAATAAGTGAACCTTTTCATTAAAAGTTAAATAAGCAACCGCCGTTTGAAGCACACACTCAATACATTGAACACATCTAATAATACGGGACAGTTTCAAATGGATATAAAAGTAGAAAATTTACCCGGAAGTTTTAGTTAATTTGATATAAACCGCGTGATTACAACCAACTACTACTCGCCGTGGAATTGATTTAAAAGTTAATGAAACGTTCTCAAGTTTCGTCGTTTATAAACTACGCGTTATTATACAAGGAGATACTTAAAGCAAGTGTTGTCAGTTTAGAGAGGCGCATAAGGAGGGGTTTAGATGATGAGGACGAGCAGGTGAGCTGGCGCGACCCGACGCCGTCGCGGTGCATTTGTTCCGCTTGCCTCCGATCCAATGCGAAATGTGGTTGCTGCTCGCGACAGTTCAACATTCACATTCAGCAGTTAAATAGTCGGGAGTGCGCGCGACGTGCGCCGTGCGATGTGCCCTGCGCATGCGCTCGCTTAACAAACAATAAGCAAACATTTTAACCGCTGCGCAAATATGTGCGGCAGAGTCAGGAATAATTCAAAAAAGATTCAGTTTCTGGAAATTATTGATTCTTTTCTCATAAATATTTTGAGGAGTTTGTACTGCTCTTTTTAAATCTCATAACACTGTGTCCAGTCAACTTGTTGTTTAATACAGTTCATTTGTGAATAGTAAAGTAACCGTTAGTGAGCGTCGCACTTAATCTGCTTACATTCCACCGTAACCTTCTATTTCAGCGATTCTTAACGGTCGCTAGCTGTAAACGCGGTCATTGCGACTTTTGGCCGGGGCGGGTGCTGCCCGGATGTTGAGCGTTTATAGCTCTCATATTTTCATCAATAATAAGACGCTGCACCTGATGGTGACGGTGTATAGACCACGGCCGTCACTCGACTCTCGGTGACACCCGACCGGCCGGCGGCGCGTGAACGCAAGCGGCATTTAAATAATGTTAACGTGATACGCAGTTAGTGGTGACGAGGGAGCGCCTCGTACTCATCACCGCCATATTTTCGCACTCCCCGACCACTCGTGCCGAGCTCGGCGCACAAAATTTAAACACTTATCTAAAATTTAACGAGTCTGAGTAAATGGCTGTCGTTGGTTGACATTTTTGAAATAAAATCAGAATGTTTAAATTATAAATTTCGCTAACGGGACGAGGCGCCCAGGTTTTATTTACGGATTCAGCAAAATATCTGAAATGCGCGTGAAATTTTGTAAGATATGAACAAGAGCGATGTACGTTGAGGACATAAAAAAAAATAATAATTTTGAAAATGTTTAAACAAACCTCATCGCGAACCGACCGACGCGTCGCCACCGCTCCGCTCACGAGCGCGGGATAAGCCAACGTTACGACTCCAGACAAAACTTTGATATGAGTGGATGTTGTGGTGCCGGGGGACTTTGTCGGTGTTGACACTGAACATTCCAATGAGGTCCCTCGGTGTATAACAGAGTCCCCCCGCCCCGCTACACTCCCGCCGCCCGTATCCGAATTTACCACTTCCCGATTACTGTTCCCGCGGCGACAGCGCGGCGGCGCGCCCGGACGCGGACCGGACGCGAACCGGACCCCTCTGTGACACGCGGTCACGTGCTGCCACCGTTACAATGATGGTAGTGATAATAGTATTCCATCACGTGCAGTCTCGCACCTCCGCGACCGCACCGCGCGAGCACTGAACTCTATAAAGGGAAACTGAATAAATATTATAAATAGTAGAGTGCGGGCGGTGTGGATACAACCTCCGGAATTGAAATCGGCTATTAGCCGAATTCAAAGAATTTATTGCTACGAAAAACTCACCCGACGCATTCGAAAAACTGCCGAGTGCAAAAAAGGGAAATACAAATCCGGATGTATCCGGATGAAAGCGGTGAAAACCGGTTGAAAGGGGCCAAATGGAAGTAGAAACTAATGATCATGCGGGGCATAGTCGAATCTGCGACCGGATTTTATGAAGTCGAATTTTCCTAGTTTTGAAACGCGGCGCCGAGCGATTCCCGACCTTACCCCGCCGGCAATACGAGCGGACCCCGCGGCGCGCTCCCCACCCCGCGGGCCCCGCCCCCGGCGCGTGCCTTTGACAGTTACTACTGAACTAAAAGTAACAGCAGCGCCGCGCCACGCGCCCCGGCCGCCCGTACAGTCGCGCACGCTGATGTAACGTAAACAAATTTAATAACTATCTTCTTAAACAATATCCACATTTACTGAGAGAGAACTATTCTGTTTTGATAGAGTCCGGTTTTGTGTGGCAGAATAATGTCGAGATCTCGGCGAGAGCGCCCAGCTGCCGCGCAGTGCACACCTCGCTTTGTTCAGGTTTAGAGTTTGTTCTGCTTAATGAAAATACTAAAGTGGAATGATTTAACTTTTAGTCATAGAAGACGAGCGCGATGCGATACTGTCGCGCTGTTGCCGGATCAGTTCGCGCCGGACGCCGCGCAGTGTTTTCTGATGTCCTCCAGAGAGGTGGAGGGACGCGTTTCATAACTGTATGTTTCAAAGGAGGTACATAATAATTCAGTTCCAAACTATAAAAACTTTGTGAAATTTTGTAGCAAAGGATGCTCCGAGGCCGCCGGTGGAAACTTTTCGCCCGTCTGACCGGACGAGCTGGTGCAGCTGGTGCAGCCGGTGCAGCTCGCGTCGCATCGCTGAACGCATTTCCTTTCCTTTGAAATTGCGCTAACGTTCGTTAAATCGCGCTCCGAAGGAGTCGGTGCACTTCATCGCGCGCCGCTTCAGTTGTAGCCGTTTCTAAAGAATCAACAACAACTAGACAAGCACGAGTGCAAGGCTTGCAGAGCTGGAAACTGCAAATTACTGCACAAATTAGTATCAGCATATATTGTCAAACTGATGACAACAAGCGAGCTCGCAGCTACGTAATATATATATTATTCTTCGTGACACGCGAGACGTTCACCTGAGGCAAGTGACACGCTTGTCCACAACAACGTATCTATATCTAGATTTTAATAAGAAATGCCGCTGCACTTACAGTAGCAAAGGAAACGTTATATAAAGATAGACGAGGGTCATGAAAAATATAATAATTTCATAGCAGTAACAAGAAGAGAGCGATTACAAATGCAAATCCCCGCGGACGCGATGACGAGAAGTATTATCTTCCGCGGCGGACTTCCGGCGGCACAACTTCTGAACAGTTTTTCCCCCCCTCCGAGTCGTTTGTTTATGGTCACCCCGATCCCCCCCCCCCCCGTTGCGTGCGGCCGCTTGCATTGAGCAGCGGGCACCCGGTCACCGGCGGGACTCCTCCGCAGGAGTTAAAACCTCCCGCCGAGACACGATGTGAGGTGTGGCGACGACGTCGTCACATTCTACTATTGAAATATAAGCAATTACCGGGCGGACGTGGTGAATAGTTATACGCACCCGTGCTCGTTACTCATTGCAAGTAAAATTAATAACCGGGTAATTGTAATTAGCTAAATCTTTGCGCAGCATTAAAATTTGTAACAATCTAACCTCCCCGCCGTTACCCGTTACCGCGCGGTAACAATGAACCTAATCCCTTCCGGTGTTAACACCCCCCACACCCCCGCTACTTCTCCTCACATAAATATTCATTAAAGCGGTGAGCGGACGCGCGGGCCCCGCGCAGCGCCGGTGTCGAGGCGAGCGCTAAGTGACACAAGTACCAAGTAGCGCTGCCCGCAACGCGCGCTTCCCTACGGGCGACTATTATTTTGTCGATAATATGAATTCCTTGACCTTGTTGCTCTCGGTCGTTTACCGTGTGGCAGTGTCAACGCATTATCACAGAACAACGAACAATGAGCAGCAGGAGGTGGTCGACGGTCCTCGGCGCCAAGTGTTAACGCACAAGTACCGCGCGCCGTCGCCGCCGGCTCGGCCGCGTGACGACTTGTTTCATTTCACTTGCTAAACTTAACATCAAAGGCCGCGCGCCGGCGGGGGCGGGGGAGGGGGCGGGGGCGGGCGACGCGCTTAACGAAGCGCGAAATTAACTTTATCAAAAAAACACTCACATTTGCATAATCACTTTGTATCAATTGACAGGTACAAGTACACACACACGCAGGCCCGTAAACAAGTAAACAGAAGCGGCTCCAAGTTATACGAATTACAACTGTAATAAGTAACTTCCGAAGTTACTCGCGTGCTGCGCGTTAGTGCAGATTTTAATGAAAAAATTGTAAACGCTGTTAACTGTCTCGCAGTAACATCTGCCGGGGACCTGACTACACGATCGCAGAGATCAATTTAACCTTTTTCAAATTGATAACAACGTGACGTCGTCATTCATATTTATTAGTCAGTGACGCAACTGCTGGAAACCGATGGATGCGAATAGCGCAAAGCCGTTTGGAGTGGAGATCTTTGTCCAGCAGTGGGGTCTATAGGCTGATGATGACGTAATTGCGTACTTTAGCGGTCGCGCGCTACCCAGTCATACTACTTGTAGACGAGACGCCTTCGCGGCGTAGCTGCTTACTGCCTGCCTCGTAACACGAAGCTCTGCGGATTCTGCGATTCCTAAGTCAGAGATGTATAGGGCTTCTAATACTGCCTTTAATGCAGTAAGCATGCAGCAGCCGACTGAATAACAGTAAAATGAATAAACGGCCCGACCCGGCCGCGCAGTGCTCGCGCACAGCTAATCACTCGTCACACAACCACTCGCGTCACCACGGGAACTGATCATTAATTGGTATGTTATCGGAGCTTGCCATACGTTTGTGTTAACTTACCGGTGGAACCATTGTTCCATTCCTATTCACCACGAGCTGTGTTCCAGGTGGATTTCATTGTGCACTTCTGCTACTGCCGTTTGTTCCGTTGTCAATGACTTGGAAAACTAGCGCCGAACTGCACCGCTGCGTGTACGCGTACACGGTGCAGTTCCGTAAAAACTAGACGCTGGCTCCTGTCCGTTGCGAAAACAATTTTGAAGGGAAATTAAGTTACACGAAATGATTCCTTGAACATTTTGTTCAGGGAACGAGTTATTAACTCAGGTGTACGAAAATTAATAAATGTTATAATCGTCGACGAGCCCGCGCGCGCCTGGTGCCCCCTCGTGGCTCCACACTAAGTAGTGGCGGCGTGTCTCTGGCACTTGGTTAACAAAAAGCAAGGCCGCGAATCAGCGGGGTCATTGAACCCGTGCACAAGGTTTGCCAGTGACTACGATTTAGAGCTTGTGCGAGTAGTAACTAACGCAAAAATATTTAGCCTCAGAATGGGCGCTACTAATGTATAGTGAGCATCAGTACAGCGAGTAACTTGGTGTTCCAACTTGTACAGGCGCGGGTGCATTTTAATGAGGCGCTAAATGTTTGGACACCAAAACCACATGAATGTGATGTGTGTTTGGTGTCGTTAAGTTATTTGCACGTCGGGTAATGCGCCGCGAGCGACGCGATCGGTTCCACTCGCCGTAACACTAATACGCGAAGAACACTTGTTACTATTTATTTAGTGACATAAGACTATAACAAACGGGTAAAGTTCACTTAACTCGCGGCCGGAGAGTCCACACAGTACACAGCTCGGCGCGCCGCCGCGGTGGCTGTGCAGCACGCGACGCGACACTACGTTGTGTATACACTACAACCGCGATTCAAATCAAATGAAGCCGCTGCACTGCTACGGGTTCGAGATTACATTAGAAACGGCGTGAGTATGCCGCGTGGTGCCACTTCCCTATTGGTAATTAACTTACCGCGTCGCGCACCGCCCCGCAAGCGGGTAGGTACAACATTTTTACATTTTTTTTGGCGACGGGGTGAGATGCTTTTGTATATATGTTGGTGCAGTGCAATGAGAAGGCCGCTGTAGCTAATTTCAAAGTTAACATTGCTGACTGTACCACTTGTGACTCGATCGTATCTAACGAACGAAAATTAACAATGTGCGTTACGTGTGTTAGATAATGAAGAGAAATAATTGTGATTACAAACATTTTGTTAGTAAAATAGTAGGTGTATCGACTTTTTAAAAGACTAAAATGAAGAAAGGGAGGGTATGATATAACATCGTTTCGCTATAAAAGACAGATGAGTGTACGTCTCGCGACATTCGTGTTTGGGCAGTGTGCGAGGTGTGAGCTCTGTGACTGGTGACGTGTGAATGTGAGAACTATGGCAGATTGAATGTATATTTGAATAGATGTTTGTAATAGATGATAATGATAAACGACCCCCGTGTAACACAAAATAAACAATAAACAGTTCTGTGACGGGAGTCGTCGGTATGGCGCGAGATAAACAAACAATACGCGATCAGCTGATGCGCGCGCACTCACCCAGCGCGGGCCGGCGCGCGCCGCGCACGGGCACCGCGCGACACGCGACACGCGACACACGCACAGTAGCACAGCGACACGCGGCGGCGGCTGCGCGCAGTAATTTTTACTTTGTTTTCCAAATATAAACACAGAGAAGGCGAGCGTGCGGCAGGCTGCGGAGCCGCGCGGGCGGGCACCTCGACTGAGCGAGGTCCCGCCGCGAGTGCGCACGCCGCCCGCCGCCCGCCGCCCGTCCCGCTCCCGCGTTGCGCAACGCTAACGGGCCGCGCACGCACACGCGCGCACCGCGGATTACACAAGTGTAGGCGTTGTGATCTATGCGGCGCGCGGCGGCGTGCGGCGGCGTGCGGTGCGCGGCGTTGCACTGCATCGGTAACTTGACAAGTTACGGCTCAAGACGAAGATGCGTGTATGTGCGCACGCTCCCCACGGCCACGACCACCGAGCTGTGTTCAACGCGAGAAGAAACAAACCGCAGCCTCGACCTGGGGTAAGGGAAGCCTTCTCAGGCGGTGCAGCAGTCCGCGACGAGGCAGCGCCGCTTCAAACCATCTGAGCCGCAGTAACGCTATCGTTCATAACATTGAACTTTTGGACACGACTAACAGACACTCGGGCCCCTCCGCGACGCCCACGCGCGCCACGAGACAGTTACTGCGGGCGGCGGCTGCCCCGCGCCCCGCACCCCACATCGCACCGCACCAACTACACCACTTCCTACTGCTTCAAGACATATCAATCATTCACACCGCGTAACGATTCCCAAACGTGGGCGAGCAGCGTCATGCGTGTGTACGTGTGAATAGTTTCAATTCATGTATATATATAAAGCACCTCCGTGTGCGCGTAACGCTAATTACTGAAGTATTTAAATAAAAACCCAGCGCGTGCCGAACAATTCTAACATTCTTACAGCTTACAAATCGACGGACGATTGAGAACTAAAAGAAACTTCTCTCCAAAATAAAGCAGCCGTCGGTTGAACCGGAGCCGACACGGGTGCAAGTTGTAAGCGTCCGGCGAGTTCGTGGGAGATGACGAGGGTGCGGGGGCGGAGGGGGTAAGGACGGTATATCGGTGCCGGGAGGGCACTTAGCACCCTTTCCCCCTCTCCAGCCTTTTAATTACTGTTCTTACCGGTAAATCAATTTGAACGCTGTCCTTTGAAATGTTACGCTTTTATCAGTACACTCGTTTACCTCTTTATTATTATTATATAGGTAATAGGTAGAGGGAGGCGGAAAGAGAAGACGGAGGAGGGACGGGGTAAACCTGAGGCAGCACGAGAAGTGAACGGAGACAAGATTGTAGGTCTCGTTGCGGGAACATCGCGGACGGCTACTAGATCCTCGATCTAAATAAATGTGTAACAGCGTGCAAACTTGGCAACTTTTCTCGATGAAGACAAACAATTACAACAGAGCACACAGTGCTCCATGACTACAAGACACGTTGATGACAACGTGGTTGCCTCGATCGCACGGTAGTTCAGCGTAGAGAGTAGTCCTCGTGGCCGGCGAGCATACTGCCACCTGCCGGTCGCTTCGGTTCCACGCGAGCGGCGCAGCGGCCGGGGCGCCGTCAGTACTGGTGGCGGTGCGTGGGCGGAGACGGCTGACCCTGGCGAGCAGGGCGGCGGCCGCTTTCGAGGCTCCATCGCGAGCCGCTTTTACTTTTGTTCTACATACACCCACACACCCCCACATCCCTCCTCATCCGCCGCCGCCCGCGCATCTCGACGTCGTCATTTATTTGGACGCACGTTGGATATCATAACTGTGTGCCTACAGGTTCGGCCGACCTCACCGCCAGCTCACTCGCTGCTGTTCTTGTCTGTTGCTGCAGAGGTCACGACACCTATGTGTGGCTGCACGCACTCCACCACGGAGCATCTTTTATGATGTAGAATTACTCTTGAGCTGAAAGTTTTCCAGTACCGTTGCAGCGGCGTGCGGTTTATCTAATCACCGGCGGACGAGCAGACATGCGCAGACACGCCGGAGCCGGCTCCGTGCGGCTGTGTCGCTGCGCACCCGCACCCGCCACATGGTATTTACAGAGAATAATTCGTAACGAACGGTCACTGGTTTGAACCCGTCTCGGCCTGGTTAAGCAAACGCGCCCACCGCTGGTGCACCGTCACGACCTATTTATTGAACGGCGCCCGCTCCGTCACTTCCGTGTAGTGCTCGTACACTATACGCAGACTGAACGAAGACCGGCTCCCTCCGACCGGGCCGGGCTGCAGCGCCAGCTCGCCCGGAGCGGGTCGCGTCACACTGCACCTGCACCTGCACGCATTCCGGTCTCTATAGGCAACCTCTTAATGCTTCAAGTGCGCAGCGACACGCGAGCCGCACTGCTGCAGCCGGCGTGGTCACTTCACTTACGGCCTTTAGTAACTTTCGAAATAGTAATCAATAACAATATCTTCAACACCGTTCAGTTGTAACGTCTGCGTGACCTTTACTTTATCAAACGCAACTTTCATTTTTTTTGTGTTCGATTATTATAAAACGCATCTGCAAGTAATTTTTGTTTTTCCTTAACAATTACATACGTATTTCGTTAGTGTTGAAACTACAATCACAAAAATGTAAATCCTCGTTGCCCCCCCTCGCGAGCGTACTGGCTGTGACCATACGAGGAACTATGAAGACGAGCTACCCATGAGTTTGAGAGTGTATAAACTTTTTAAGTTAAACTATAAAAAGTTGTGACCATATCGTATGTAAAGTGTCGCGCCGCAGCCCCCGCGCGCCGCTTTGCTGCTCGATAACGGCAGGAGCGGTGCAGCGGTGCAGCGGTGCAGCGGGTTTCTAAGTAATGCTTAAAATATTAATTGTCCACATTGCTATCCGTTTGTCTACAAAGTTGCCAGATTGTTTTGATCAACATGTCAAATTATGATGTCTACAAAGGGTATATGTCTTTCATAAAGTAGTTAATAAACATAAGTTGTACGTAGATTTTACACAAATATCTTAATACAATCTGGGCAATTATGTTATTTTCGACGAACGAGGACAAGCCAATCGCTGACGAATACCTTCAACTAGTCATGGAAAAGTTTTTAGCGTAAAGAAATAACAATACTTGGATCTGTAGTTGAGTGCATGTGTATGTGTATATTATTACTTTATGGAAACAAGTACTTTATTTTTAAAAATACCAAAACACTTGACAATTTTTGACCAAAGTATTTATATATATAGAATTTTGTCGATGTACATGTTGAGATTGTGAATATAACAGCAAATCGCAGTTAAATTATAACGTTAATGTCTGACCCAAAATAATTCAAGAGAAGTGAAGCTTCGAATTGTATCAACGTACAGATGGAGCGCGCGGGGGAGCAGCGGGGGCGGGGGACGCGAAAAAACTTCCGCAAGAAATAATGAAGCAGTCGTACGAAACACTAACTACGCTTATTTACACGCGGCCAGCGCACGCGGCGCTTAGTGGTGGGGGGAACATTCCGCAAACATTGCTGTATATGTATACATGTAATAACAAGCAGCGATAACTGCGCCACGCGTCATGTTGAAATCATTACATTCTCAAAAAAAAAACAACACTACAAATAATTACAGCCGGGGGGATGCTCTCCATCCAATCAATATTAAGGGATAAAAAGAAAATGTTACGGCCGCTTCTACCGTTCAGGCGCTACGTTGCTGCAGAGTCGCACAAACACACGTGTTAAACTTTCAATACACACACTCCTTTATATTCTCGAGATATAAATGAATGCTTTCAACACAATTCTTAGAAATGACTCCAGGAAAAAAATATGCAAAACAGTAAAGATCCTGAGGCAGTAAGTACGCATAAGTACGTAAGCAGCGAGGAGGCAGGAAGCGCTCAACGAAGGAGGCTGCGCCGGAGCGGGGCGGGAGCGTGCCCACCGGCGGCCCCTCGGCTGCTGCCTAGACATACGCAATTGTAAATAAGGCTCACCAGCGCCGCATCAATATACTGACGTGTAGCTGAACACGTCGGCTTCGTATTGGACTCATGAAACTCCAGACATTTCAGGTAATGTACAAGTAACTACGAGTTGAACGGTGCTTACACCGCGTACTCATTGCCCCGCTGGTCCCGCTACCCTCGCTGCCGGATGCCCATCGAGGTTTTATTATGAACTTGAGCGTTTGCGAGTGCTTTGGACCCTTCAAGTGTTGTAGCTCACGAGCCGGTGCTCGCTGCTCCCGGACACGGCGCCGCGGCGGGGCATCGGCCGGAAACCACTCGGAATACAACCCACTTACCTGATTGGCTCCGGTCGAGTGCGACAGACAGACAGTTTGAGTTTGTGAGAACTACTGCGGGAGATAAATTACCAAAAACAGAGTAAAAACGCGACAGTTTGGATACTTTGAAACACGCAACTTGCGGTTGTTAGTATCCACCTTAATAAGTCTCCAAGTGACCAAGCACCGGACGTGGCCGGCGCGGCGGCGCGGCGATCAACTCACGAGCGCGGCCGCGGTGCGGGGGAGCGGTGCCGCTGCTCCCCCACTCCCCCGATTCGCGTCCGCCGCTCCCCCACACAATTAGCACGCCGGTGCAGCGCACGCGGGCGCCGCAATATGATAATCCCGGGCGCGCCCGCCGCCGTGCGCTCATCCGACGGCAAGCGATATACATACTTCGTCTCTTAACATGTTGCGTTTTACAAAAACCTTTCACCGACGCGCTGCCATTAAAGTAATTATAACCACACCGAGCACGCTTCCTTGACCTAAGTGACGCACTAAGCAAACCGCGCCGGCGGCCGGCGGCGACACGAGTTTGCATTAAACTTATCCTCAACTTAATATTCCTTCAATTATCTAATCTTCATCATAAATGCTAAACACCTACCCGGTAAACTAAATTACTCAAAGCTCCGCCTCCCCGCCGCCGTCTTCGCTATAACCTAATTTGCTTGAATTATAATTAGGCTACCCGGCTACCCCCGGACGAACTTTCACATGTATTAATGAACTTCAAGGTTTTAATGAAAAAAAAACGCAGTCGAGCTTTTTGATCCCCGAGTGGGAAATAGAAAGCGGCCGGCCGGGTGACGGTGCGTGCGCCGCGCGGGTCGCCGGGGGGCGCCTAGACGTGGGGATTATTCGATATAAATGAGTCGCCTCGTGTATTTCACATTAGATACGTTTACTTATTGACTGACACGTAGTCGTGTAGACTGAGGTGCAGTGAGCGTTACACCACTAAAAATTCAAAACAGGTAGAGTGGCGCATAAAACGCGTCGGGCGACGTTATATGGAGCAGAGTGCAAAGTGTCTTTGGTATATTTCAGGGCAAAAAGGCTTTCCGGCGGCTTCCTGAAAGTGATACACCGCCCCCTCTCTTCACCCCGCCCCCGCCCCGACCGGCGCCGGTGCCTCGTAAAATATCTTGCGCGAGTTCGCGAGGCACTTCACCTCGGTCTCATGTGTTTGTGTGCGCCTGCTCCTCTTCCTCCTCCTCCTGATAACCAGATTAAGACGTTTCTACAGCTCTTTCATAGAGAAGGTTTTCGTTTGGACTCGTTCTGTTTCATTTCTTTTCAGGGAGTTTTTAAATTTTTCGATTGTTTTTCTTTTCAGTGTATCCCGCCGACGGTCCCATAACCATAGGGGAAAAAAGCGGTCCCGCGCCGGCGGCTGCGGCGATTAGAGAATGAATTAAATGAACGCGACGAATTGCGAGGGGTTCAGTGTAAATAAGTGTGTAATATTTGCGTAAGTGCAAGAGATTATTTAGCCAGGAACGCTGCGGATATCCTGGAGAGACAAAGTAAAAAATGAAACAGTGTTAAAGCGCATGAACAAAAACTCTGAAGCGTTATATACACTTAAGAAAAGAAAGCTAGAATACTTAAGACATGTAATGAGAAACAAAATACGAACTGCTGCAGCTCATCGTACAGATACAGATTTGGCTTAAACCTACGCCAGTGATTCGGAAAGAGCTCCCCTCGCCTTTTCGGAGCCGCGGCGTCGAAAGTACAGATTGTCTTAACGATCGAAAGTTTGATTTCGCACGGGGCAGCTCCCGTTGACACTTTGAATGATAGCTTAAGTACTCGATAACAAGTGATGGTCGATTGAATGTTTGTTTAAAATATTTAATTAAACTATGCGGAAGGATGTCCGGCTCCTCGCATGCGGCGGACCGAAGTCGAGTCAATGGTTAAAAAAATTAGATCGTTATAGTAGCGGACCGGTGCTAATGTTGCGGTGAGCCGATATTAAGTGGTATTATGGAGAACTGATCTGCAATTTATAAACGTGAAGTCAGCGGGGTGGTCGGAAGGTAGGTGGGGGACGGTAGGCGGTGGAAATCATGAGGAAATCGACAACGTTGGTGGACATGTGATATCCACCGGCCTCGCGCGGCACCCAGCCCCAGTAGTGGCAACATAAACTAGACTGCCGATGGACACATGCACCTACATGTAAACGTAGATTGACCCTGCTTAGATCGAATCTGCGCTTCCGTAGGTGACGTGTGCAAGGTATCTGCACCTAGCCACGAACTTATGGCACCCGAAATAAATATATGTGCAATTGAATAGAGTAGGCGGCCGGCGCGGCGGGCGCGGCGTGTGTCGGACAAATCGAGCTATTTATTTCCGGCGAATACAAATCATTCCGAGCAGAAATGCGGATGTGGATTTATGGTGTGGATTTTTGTTATTTAGATTTATTATCTGAGCGGGGAGATCCTAATTCCTTTACGTTCTCTCTCTTTGCGGATGCGATGTATCTTCTACTACATCGCGTCATTTGTTGAGCGTCGCATTCAGTTCGTCTCGCTTTTCTTGGAGTTGTTTCCGATACTTTACGACATTGAATTAGGTTTTGCAATTTGTTTTCGGACATATCTTTCCATGAAAAAAACTAGCTGCGGCTCGTCAACATGAACCAAAAATAATAAACAAGGTTTAACAAGTTTCACGAAAAGCTTTAGTCTTCGCTCTAATAATTGATCGACGGTCTCGTGGAGCCTCATATATATACGATACGATACGATACCCCAACATGTTCAATGTGAACGTCGGCGCAGATATTATTTAAAAACAGTATTATAAAGTCCATTCAAAAAAAGGTTCAGTCGGCCAGAAGAGGGCGGGGAGTGGAGGGGAGGGGAGGTAGTCGCTGCGAAGCGAATACGGAACCGGAAGTTGGTGTAACGAGTGCTGCGGGTGGAAGGCGGCCATTCCGCACATTCATTGTGTGCTCGCCCACCTACACTCCTCAGGGGGGGTGCGTAGATATAAACACAGTCCGCACAGTAGCATTCTCTACCAAACTACTACATTAAAGTTTGTACATCCACTACACCTAATTATCTCGTCACACGCACATACACACGCGCGCGCCTGGTGGAACGAAACACAGCGTTCACACCAACGTGCCGCGTGCGCGTTCACTCGGCTGCTCATAATACACGCTTTGGTGTACGGTGCTTGTTTGTTTGCGCTGTACTTTAATTGCTTACTGATAAATTACTTGCCAGGTGTAAAGTAAGGACTATGTTAAAGTTAACGACAGGTACGTGTGAGCGCGAGGCGACGTTACTGATATACACAATGTGTGGTGTAGCTACGGCTACCCGCACGGGCCCCCGCACCCCGCCTTACGGACGCACGCGGAACCACGCGCATAATAACTAAATTAATGAAAATCTGTTCTGACCTGACTGCGGATACTGTTGCGGTGGTATTTACCTGGAAACAAAAGGACACGCGATTAGCGACACAATTAAATATAAAGGGAAGAACGATTAATAGAGGAACGCGCGGTGTATTTAGTGAAATCCATGATGACAAACAACAGCTGTGAAACAAACGCAGAGCGCGGCCGCGGGGCGCCCCGCTCCGGTTTTAAAAGCGAAGCCGCAGCGCGGGGAGGACGTATGAGTGCCGTCCTTCGAATCCTGTCTATTGCTGCATTACACATTTTCTGCCCTACGCATCCTAAATACATTCTACATCTCCCCATAATTATGTATTACGTTGTTTAGCTATGGTGCATATTTAGCCGCGATAATTAACTAATAGTGCCTAATTAAGTAAAATTCCCTGAGAACGTTAGGGTTTGTTTATGCGTGACATCGCAAGGCTGCGTCTGCCCCCTGACCGCGGTGCGTATCGTTTGTATGAACTGAACACAATTGAAACTCAATTGTTTTTAAGTTTTATCGCCCACACATGTAATAAAAATAAAATAATAAGTTTCGCAGTTTTACTGTTATTTCTCGACTATAAGTTTATTGCGCGCGCGCACTCCCCGCGCCGCGCCGCCGGCACACTCTTTACGCACCGGCACTCTGCGTGAACACATGCCCGTGCCCGCCGCGGTACTGCGCGCCTGCGCACCGACGGGGAGCTATCAGCAGCGAGTTACTCTGAACCTTTGTAACTTTCACTCGATTGTTATGTTACGATAGGCGAATGCTTATTAATTATACACTTAATTCAATTCTATACCGAGGTGAGGGGTCGCGGGTGGACCATTTCACGACAAAACCTGCGCATGTGCGCCAAGATACGGGAAGGTCGATCAGAAGGTGCCCTGAGGTATTTTCTGATTGGCAAAACTATTACATCAGCATACATTTAAGCAAGCGCACCCGGCGACGCTGCTAACGAGAACTCCGGTGCGTGTGCGGGCAGGTCGCGGCGCCTGTCACGCTCCATGCGCCGGTGGTGCACGGCTAATAATATGTAAACAAAAAGGCAGGTGGCAGTACGCGTTGCTTGTTTGTATTCACGTAAGGGTGCGGGTCGCGGGTCGGCCAACGCTTCCGCACATACATTTGGAAGGTCTGTCCGCCGCGTCCCCCCGCTGCTTACGGCATCCCCTCCCCCCGGCCGCTCCCGTCCGACCGCGTCGTTACCCAACACATTGCAGTGTACAGTTATCATTCGCATTAATATATGAAATTACAATTGGTTGACATAAATTCATCTTCGATTTTCCGCCGCGCAAACCCTTTCCCTACGAGAGCCGGTGAATGATGTCTCGACGCGATCTGCTAATCAATTTTCTTCTCATCATTGTCGAAGACGGTTTGGTAACTACAACAAATTATTTTAGAAATAGTTTAAAGAGTGTTCAGTACAATACTAATGTTGCCCGAGCGAGAGAATGCTCTTGCGCAGAGGGGTCAGGGCCGCGCTTCCGGAGCTTTGCGATACCCGCTTACTTGTGGGAGCTGGTGGTAGGAACTCAGCGGTGTATTCATTGAATGCAACCTGTTTCAACCGTCGATGCCCGTAATGCCGAAGCGGACTGATCATCACGATCAGACGTCGCAATGAGAATAAACTCATGATGGGTAAGTAATGCTGCTCTTCAGACCCAGATGTAATGAACGTCGAGTTACTGAACAGGTCGGTCGAGTGCAGTAGAGCAGAAGGCGCCTGTGCTGGCTGTCTGTGCCGGGCTGCGCCGGGTGCGCGGCGTGACGCAGTAACGTAAAGCTAATACACACATATTCCAAATGAAGATTAATGTGTTATGGAATTCTTCACGCGAGTTTAATTTCAGTACGCGACGGCTGGTTAGGACTTATCAAACTTTTTAATAAGTGAATTGATTCTCTGCGCCTATCAACGCGTTACCGGAATGCCGGTTATATACTGCCGGGCCCGGCCGGCTCGCCATCTTCAGTGGGCAGCGCTCGCCGGGACGAGCCAAAGTTCCGAAACGAAATCATGTGGAAAGTGAAAGCGCTGCTGGTTTGCTGCTGCTTGGCGGCGAGCTTCGCCGATCCCGAAGGTAAGAGCGTCACCCGCATGTCGCACACGTCACACGTTGTCAGGCAACGCGGAGAGACTATTATTCGCGTGCTACCTAATTTTATAAAAAGCCTCAGCATGTTTTTCGAGATTTCCGCCGGGGAACTAATTGTACATTGCCGCTGTAAATAAACTGCCAAGTCCGCGATAAATGATAAGCTCAAACAAAATGTTATCGATCGGCGAAGGAAATGACCCGGGACCCGATTGTAACGCAATCACACACCGTTGAAAACGTTGTTAACAATTGAGACATCGATATTTTCTCGGCTTCGACACACGCCGCGGTGCATCTTGTACAACTCTAATAATATTCTGGGTCTATATATATAACTAAACACTAACTTATCAAATGTAAAAATAAATAATATAAAAAAAAACTACCACATTTTCGGCATAGTATATTGTTGATTTTTATATTTATATTGTTATTGTTAATTTTATTTTATAGGATCTGTACGTAAATGTTGTTATTAGTTTTAGATAGATTTTCCGCATTTTCTTTACTATAGTTATAATTAATTAATTAAACATTTCTTTCTGTGTTTTCCAACGTACGTAATTAATGTACATTGAAACCTCATTTAGTCTTACATATTGTAATCAATTAGAATATGATATAAATTGTTAACGCTGTTGGTTGCAATAAATAAATAAGGAAACTCTAAGAATTAAACACACTGGCTTGTCGTTAACAGCGGCCGAGGAGCGGATCGCTGACGCCGCCGCGTCGGCGTTCGCGCGCGCGCAGAGCCGGGCGGTGGGCCCGCGGGACGTGCTGTACTCGCCGGAGGCGCTCGGTGGGCACGCGGCCGGCACGGCACTCGCCGTCAGCTCGACGCGCGTGAACACACGCCTCATACTCATTTGCACATTCCGACAGGAGACCAACGATGCAGCCAAGAGGGCGACATGTTCTACGTGCGCGGCGGCGACGACTGCTACATCTGCGGCTGCTTCACCTACTACGGCACTCTGTACCCCAAGTGCGCCAAGTGCAGCAGCTGCCCGCCGTCGCGTGAGTACCCCGCGACAATCCCGCCGACCATCTAATCGCATTGAACGTATTCAAGAGAGTCTCCGATTCTCACGTCCATAGACCTTCCAAACTTTATTCAGCATCCCGAGAACTCCTCGTGACCCGGGCACGTTCACCGGGAAAACAGTGCACGCACTGACCTACTCGCCAAGAAACGAGTAGTGACCCGAATGAATACTAATGTAGTCCCGTTTGCTTTGCAGCGGCGCCGGTGATACCCAGCCCAGGTGAGGACCCGCGCTGCGTTTCTGTTGTAAAATTACGAATGATTGTGATCCTGTCGGGATCGGGAGTAGTTAGTGCAATGCCAGAAGCTTGTGCAACTGTGCAGTTCTGGTAGCTCCTGTTCCGCCGCGTCTGCGGCTGCGGCTGCGTTGCAACCAGAGTTAACGTCATTTTTGTATGCGATGTCAACTTCAGGATTGGCGAGTTTTCTTTATAATTTATTTGACTTTATGTTAAATCACTTTGTTGGCGAGGTGTGTAAAGAAGTTGTGTATGAGGACCTCGGCGGACGGCGAGGTGACATGATCATCGTGGAAGGAATCCACAAATATCCTTACCAGTGTAAATAAACAGGAGTCAGTGCGCTGCAATCATTGTTAATACCATCATTTTTGCAAAACGTCGGAAGTACTTGGTTATTTGCGCCGACGCTGCTGCAGTGCGCGTGACTGCGGCTGGCCACCGCCACCGCCGCCAGACCCTCTGGCACCCCTGCGAGCCAGTCCGGCGCGGTCTTGTTACGGAATGCGGAACAAGCGCTACTAAAACTTCTCGATTATCGCACACTGTCCACTAATACTTTATTTTGCTTTAGCGCCAGTAATAATTGAAGGTCCCTGGATCCCTTCGCCGCCGCTGCCTATTCCCGATAATATACCGGACATTCCGCAGCCGATCAACCCCATATGTGAGTATACAGTAGTTCAGAGCATTAATGCTTGGGGATAGGTAGCATCACATCCTACTTGTATCCAACGGGCTGCCGGCTGCCCCGGCGCGCCCGGTGCGCCCGGTGCTGCGCTGGAGTGCAAGTCTACCTTGATGTCAATATCAAAATACAAATTTTTTTTAAAGTATTTATGAAGCAAATACATTGGTGTGAAAAAAATCATGTCAAGCGGATTGATGATAAGTATCGTCAGTAATTAAGAAATTATGAAAAAAATGTGACAATACATCCCAATCGTACTATCTAGTACCAGACCGTGAGGGCCGGGCAGGGCAACCACTGCCGCTCGCCGCTCGCCGCTCGCAGCCCGCCTATATATAGCACGAGTGCATTTGTTCCGACGCGCCGTGACCAAAGCATAACAATTCCCATTTAATAATATGAAGCTGGAGTGTAGAGTAGATATATTGCGAACGGATCGCGTGGTCTGTCGATGCGAATGTACCCAGCGACGTCGCTTCCCGCAGGCCCGCCGCCGATAGTGATCCCGGGCCCCCCGCGCCCCTACCCCGTGCCCGTGCCGGTGCCCGGGAAGCGCGTCCTGGTGCCCGTGCCGGTGCCCGTACCATCTCCGCCGGAGAAGATCTACGTCCGCGGACCGTCCGTGCCGGTGCCGGTCCCCGTCGAGAAGAAGATACCCGTCCCGTATCCCGTCAATCGGCCGTACCCGGTACCGTCGCCGCCGAAGATCGTGAAAGTTCCCTACCCTGTGCCCGAAATCATTCCCGGCCCGGAGAGACAAATCCCCGTACCGGTACCGGTACCGTCGCCACCGGTCCAAGTGCCTTACCCGGTGCCGGTCCCCGGGCCCGAGAGAGACGTGCCGGTTCCCATCGCGGTGCCGTCGCCGCCGGTGCCCGTGCCGTACCCCGTCGACCGCTACATCACCATTCCGGGCAAGGACCGATTAGTGCCCGTACCGGTTCCAGTCACTGGTGAGTACAACTGAAGTATACGAGCCCGGGCCCGCCGAACGCGTCTCGCAGACACCTGCCACCTACGCTGTCATGTCCCAGTCTGTGCGATTCAAATATCTGGAAGTAGGAATGCCTTCTTATTTATTTCCGTACCTGGCGCTGCGCAGTGGCACAGTGGCACAGTAGTGACTGACAGGTCGCGCTTATATCCCGGATGGCACGGATCTGGCAGACGTAGCAAAGTTTTAACATTTTTCTTTAAGAATATTATCATTTATGTAAGTGTTTATTCATAACTGCAATAAATAAAATGTTTCAGAAACGAAATTGTATCCGGTGCCGGTGATCATCTATATAGGTAAGAGTCTGGAAATATCTGCTTGTGAGTGTGTACCGCGCATCTGCAGTTACGGTGATAGGACATTAAAAAGGCTAAAAACCAACGGCATTAGAGAACTGCAACGGAAGAAAGTCATGAGGTTCTTATAAGTTATTTACATTAAAGTTATATCAATTCGACACAATGGAGATTACTGAATAATATAAATATAAATTATCGCAGGATATGACGCGTGAAACGTAAACTCTGTAATCGAGCAAAACTATCGCCAGAGCGGCGGCGCCGCGCCCCCCCGCGCACTCCCCCGCGCCCGCCGCACCGCCCCCCCCCCCGCGCGCGCCCGCCGCTCTCGACCGAGCGCCGCGCCGTTCTGTCACAGGAATGACACTGATTTCCCTCACCCATCCCGACTAGTGCTTGGTCAGGCTGGTTGCTTCCTAGATCAGCATTTGTCCCTGCAATTACACGGCAGACGCTTTTTAAAGAGTGTTACGGGTACCAGTTGTAGGACACATCTCAACACATTTAATTAATGTTGTAGCGTTAAACTTTGAAACGTTCCCTTAACACTGTTCCGGTACGTTACGAGTATTATTTGTAATTTATGTTTGAATGTAACAAAAAATATTTGTTATTGCTCAAATTCAGCTCCGATGTGCAGAGGACAAAAACCATTGGTACCATTCCGTCTTCCCAAAAATCCGTGCAAGATTCACGTCTGCAAAATCAAATACAACTACGTGTACATCGAGACCACCATCGACCCCATGTGCGGTGAGTACAACAACACGATGGAATGTATTCAAATTAAAAGTATGCTCCGTGAGTGTTTATTTATTATTTTTTTTGTTCAATTACAGATTTGCCTCTCGTAGCTCCACAACCTTATGATATACTGCGTAAGTGCTTACCGTTGTTAAATTCATGACAAACAATATGCCTAAATAATTATGAAAGGTTAACACAATTCCCCTGTATTTCAGCTGGCCCATCACCCTACGTAAATGCAAACGCCGACGCTTATGCCAACAGTGGCGGTTGGAGTAATGCTAACGCAAACGCTCAAGCAAACGCAATCACTGGTGGATACCCTGGAGAATCCGCGGCGAACGCCATCGCCAACGCCAACGTTGGCGCCTATAATGGGATCTTCGGCCCCGGTTACTCCAACGCACAAGCCAACGCCATCGCCGCTGCGAATGCGGCGGGAATCGGAACGGCGGACGCTCACGCCGACGCGGCGGCAAATGCTGCAAACTACGGCTTTCCTGGAGGAATTGGTGGAATTTCACAAGCACAGGCCGATGCGATAGCTAACGCTGCATCCGGTGGATACGGCGGTTGGCCCGGGTCGAACGCAAACGCAGCGGCAAATGCTTTTGCTGGAGGTTACGGAGGTATCGGCGGTCTGACCAGTGCCGATGCAAACGCTATTGCAAACGCTGCAACTAGAGGTTATTCTGGCGCTGGTGCTGACGCCAATGCTATCGCAAATGCTTTCGCTGGTTACGGTGGCATATCAAGCGCTGACGCCAACGCTGCCGCAAACGCGATGTCTGGCGGTTTTGGAGGTTTTGGTGGTCTGTCAGCTGCCGATGCAAACGCTGCCGCGCACGCTGCAACAGCAGGATTAGGAGGTTACGGTGGATCAAGCGCTGATGCCAACGCGATAGCAAATGCTTTGAGCGGAGGATATGGATCTTTGTCGAGTGCCGACGCAAACGCTGCAGCCAATGCTATAGGAGGTGGATTTGGCGGTTACGGTGGTATATCGAGTGCGGACGCCAATGCTATGGCGAATGCAGCTACTGGTGGATACGGTGGATGGTCAGGCGCGGATGCGAACGCCGTAGCGAATTCTGGCATAGGTGGTTTCGGAGGCTATGGTGGATGGTCCGGCGGAGAAGCACAGGCACAAGCACAAACTCAAAGCTTCGGCGGTTATGGAGGCGAAGCACAGGCTCAAGCACAAGCACAGGCACAAAACCAATTCGGCGGATGGCCAGGATATGGTGCTGCTCAATCGCAAGCTCAGGCACAAGCACTCACAGCAGGATTTAAAAGCGGCGAGAAAAGAAAAAAGAGAGAAGTTATCCGTCATTAAAGAAAAAAAATAAAGTTGCTAGGTACTTGAATATCAAAATATTGAAAAATAACATGTAGCAGTCACATTTACAGGAACACAATTAACATCTGATTCATTTGTTTCAGTTTTGAAGTGTCATCGAGGTGATATCTCAACTGGAGCATGGCGCGTTCTATGGACCCGATAATTTAAGTTAAACTTGTAATAGCAAAACTGACAAATGTACACGCTTTATACTTCGTAAAATAAATTTAGTGGGATACATAATAATCATGTTTTATTGATCCTGCAGCTTACCAGGTGGTAGGTCTCTGTTACCGGAGACCGTCTGGATGGGTACCACCGCAGCTCCTGCTCCAAATAGTAGTGTGCAAACATTACTGTGTTTCGGTTTGAAGCGCGCTGTAGCTAGTGTAATTACTGGGGTAACGAGACTTAACACATGTCTCAAGGCGACGAGCGCGATGTGGTGCAGTGTGTACCATCTTAACTAGCACCACGTTGTCATGGGCAAGTGTATCACTTACCATCAGGTGAACGTCTTGCTCGTCTCGTCGCATAGTAGTATAAAAAAAAAAGCGCGAAGATGTTCAGCGAGAGATCCCGCTGAGCAGTAATTAAATAGTTGCGTGTAGGCAGTAATCACCGCCACACTGGCAGCGGTGAGGTTAAACCGTGATGGAACTAATGAAGGTGCGCGCGGCGCGAATCGCGCGCGATTTGAAACTTTAATGTGTCATGTATTACCAATAAATCAATATCACTCGATTTTCACGGAAGATTAGTTGGCGTATACATATAAACCGCGTGCCCGAGGTGGAGTGTTTGCAGTTGAACCAATAGTTTCGGCACACGCCATTGGCAGGCCTCTGCTTCGAAGAGAAATATTCTAAAGCAACGATGCAGGGGGGCGCACTCAGAAGCTTTTGCTTCTTCGCCCTGCTGTTATCTACTGAAGTTACATGTTCAGGACAAATTTCACCAGATACAGAAGATCTTACTCATGGTAAGCCTCTTTAAACCAGAAATTCGGTGAAGTACGATAACAATTTTTTTTTAATACTAATTTTCATTTACTTGCATTTATAGTAACTTTAAAATTTTTATATTTTGTGGAAGTTTAGAATGTCAATATTTAATTGTAGGTAGTCTGCAAGAACTATTGGATGAATCTGGGCTAGCAGAAGAATTAGGTTTACGAAAAAATTCCGGTCTTCAAAGTTTGGAAGAGAATGACTTGGAAGCGAGTAACAGGAACGCAGCAGCGCTAGCGACAGCGTCATCGAGAGCAAATTCTCGTTTATCTGGATTATATAATCCAAATTTAGTCCCACCTCCTGCACTATCGAATTTACCGTATAGTGGTTCATTAGGACCAAAATATCAATCAGACGCAGAGGCTTTAGCCCTAGCACAGGCAGGAGCAGGTTTGTTGTCGCCCGATCTAGGTTCGAGCCTGGCCGACGCGAATGCACTCGCCTACGCGCTGGGAGGCGCCGGCCGGGGGCACGCGTCGGCAGAAGCGCTCGCGAAAGCGCTGGCGCACGTCCAGTCGCAGCCACGTTTAAATCTCGGTTATCCGAGTGGCGTTTTAAACTCTGCTGCAGCTAACGCTTTGGCTCAAGCGCACGGCAGTGGTAATGCGTTGTCGGGAGCACAATCTCAAGCGCAAACATTAGGAGGTTTATCGCAGTCACAGTCACAGTCACAGGCGCAAACTTTAGGAGGAGGAAGTGCACAGGCTCAGTCGCAAGCGCAAAGCGCAGGATTAGGTTTAAACCCATTACAATCAGATGGCCTCCTGCCAGTTGGAAGTAAGTTAATATTTTTTTAGAAAATCTCAATATCTAAATTCGTTTATTCTTAATGTTGAACCATTTCTTAACTAAAAAAAAAATGGTATAAAAAATATTTCCCTTTAAATTACCCAAGTAGTGTGCAAAGGTGCAATGTAACAGTAAATGAAATTAATAATGGTTAGAGATCATTTAACATTTGTTAAATTCTACAGATTTCCAAGGATCCGCATTTGCTCACGCATTAGCAGGTAAGTAATGTTACTTATGTTTCCTTTTAACACTATCACGAGCCCGCCTGCCCGACGGCCCGTCATTACATTGCACGCGCACGTCCCTTTGCGTTAATCGGTTCTTTATCACACGCACTGAGGATGGTTTAGAGTTTAAGTGTAAACGGAACATTATGAGATCGTTAATGTTCCTGTGTTGTGGTGGGTACAAGTCTGCGGCGCGGTCTGCTTTATCGGCAACAACATCGAGGTGCGCTACGGGAATGGCAGCGGACCTGTTTTAAGCAATGAATGCAATCAATTGAAGGAACACGTCTAAAATTATAGACTACGATCGATAGTCGTGTTTGCATATTATTACACTCTCAAAATATTGTTTCAGAACAATAATTATTTGATTTCATTTTTTTCGTAGATGCAAGGACGAGAGTGATCCCTGCGCACGAGTATGTGCTGCCTCACAGTATACCAGGTACAAAACAAATTATCACTAGCCTAAACGGCACTCAAGTAAATGATAAGTACATATAATTAAAAATTAGGTATTTAGAGTAAAGATATTTTGAATCGATAGGAAAAATATTTCCTTTCTCTCGCGGCTCGCCACCCTAAGGCATCAAAATGCATTCAAAATGATGGACTTATTACCAATACATATATTAATTGTTCAATGTTACTTGCAGCTGACTAAAAACTTTAAAATTGTGTTAAAGTACATTAATGCGGAAGCTCGGTTTTAGGAGGCCAACAGGTACTGCAGTGTTCTAGAGAAGGAGAGTTTCATAATTTCTGGTCGTCTTCCTACGATTGCCTGGTCTGCGCGTGCATCAACCACGGCGGTTTCCTGGCGCCTGTGTGCGCAAGCTGTGCCAAATGTATGGTTCCGCCTGTACCCGAACCACCACCAGCTCCCGTAGGTAATTACATCAAAAGATATTTTTCCTCGGTGGTCTTCTTAAGCAAGACTCCCTCACGCCCCACGTCGGAGACTCGCTTACTTGCGTCACGACCTCGGCGACGTTCACGAACACCGAGGAACGAGCCGCAGGGCCCTGGGAACCGGAACAACGTTCGCACGCTGCAGTTCCGCGGCAGACGCGTCGCCGACGTTCCGGGAACGCAACGTCCGCAGGCGACGAGGCACTACAGCGGCATTGTTCACTTGCAGCGACGTGCGACCCGCTGCCCACGGAGACACCCTTCGAGAACCCCTTGAACCCCTGCCAGATATGCGCGTGCCACTTAACCGTGGACGGGTACGGCCAGCAGGATGCGCAGATTGTGTGCCAGGACAACCCCGAGTGCCGTGAGTGTTCGCGAGTTCCGTTTGTATTTACAATCTAACAAAATATCTTTTATTTTCTTCAGAAATAGACAACACCTGTACACCTGGTTACAACACATTCGCGTCGGGGTGGGCACCTTACTCTACCCGGGTAGCTGCAACTTTGTAGGAAATGTACCTACCGAGGAGTGTAAGGTCTTATGGTTCGCTACTGCATAACTAAAATTAAATCTTGTACAATTGTGTGGACTTCCACCGCACACAGCGGCCAGGGTACGTAGCTCGACCTCGGTCTACCCTTCGATAAATGGATATTGTCCCAAAAATTATTTAAAAATAAATGTTAACTGCTTTACCGATGCCTTGGGTCCGGCGCGGGCGAGAACCGCAGTGAGCAGCGCGTGACCACCGCCGTCACCGCCGCCACCGCCCCCACCACCCCCACCGCGCACTTGGTGCATTGCCGGCGATCGCAGAGCGATATGATATAGAGATTAGAAATTTAATATTATCATTGAACAGTTTCTTTGCCATTTATTAACGAGTACTTTGTTCTATTGATTACAGTCGTTCCGAATATAATCGTACTACCGATACGTAAGTACGCAGTTTTGAGATATTAGTTCATTGGAGTGTCGAAAGGTGTCCTTTATTATATCCAAGTGTTTTGTTCATAGCGTCAAGGACATCAAAGCCGGTACCTATTCCCAGTAAGTAATCTTGCGTGCCTTCTATTGTGTGATAACTCCGGTTCCTCATCGTTTAGAAAAAAACATCGGGAAATTGAAGTGGTTGTTAAAATAGCACATCATTTTTATTGGTGGTTTTGGTGAGCGCTTCTATTCTTTTTCTTAACTGATGCAGTCTTGGCGGACTGCTCGCGGTCATCAAGCAGAGGCACTGCCCGCTCCACTAGGCGCCTTCACTCCTCCCCGATCGCTGCTTTAACGTTCTTTCAAAAAGAACATAATTAGTACGTTCGTGAAGACACGAGCAGCGAGCGCCGGTAACATTGCGAACCGTCCACCAGCCGCAAGCTCTCATTATTATGAGTTGACACGAAACTGGCAAAGTCCTGCGGCCGCGCTCCGGCGGCCACCGGATACATGTCACTTGAGCTACAGGCCGCGGTTCGATCGCGATATTTTTCTTTGCCTGTTCGTAATGCATTTCTCGATATTTCGTTTGTACAGAGTGCACAATTTTAAACAGAATTCAGTTTATGTTTATTGACATGGGCCAAAAGAAAAAATCATAGCCATGTTCGCGTGAGCCGAGCGTACGCCTCCGTAAGCGAGCGACCCCCGGCGACCCCCAGCGGCCCCGCGCTGACTCCCGAGTGTTTGCCCACAGTGCCGCTCTGCGAGAAGCTCCCCACTAACGTGTGGTTCCCCCACCCCAACGACGCCTGCTCGCGCTGCGAGTGCCTAGAGGCCGCCCCTTGGCAGCTCGCGCAGGCGCACATTATCTGTTATCCGATTCCACATTGCGGTAAGTTTCTTCTCGCTGTGATAAGAACTTTAAGCTCGGTGTGATATGGAATTTAAAGGACCCAAGGTAAGGAGTTAAATGTAGTCTTTAAACGTTCGCGGATCGGGACACGTCTCTATAACATATATCCAAGACGAGGGACGAGCATACGGAACCTTTCGAGCGACCTGACGGAACGGGACATGTTCCGTGCCGCAACTTAAGAACTTTAAAAGCAAAACGTTTCGGTTAGCCCGCGCCGCCGAGCCTGCCCATGTGCGGAGCACAGTAACCGTTTGGTTCCGTCGGTGGCTGCTGAATTCGCGCGCTGAAACATACGTTTAATATATTCGTACAATGTGTATAATTTCAATCTTGGAGGTTTCAGTTTTTAAAATTGTCTTTTGTAACAGTGGTGCCGGAGAACCCGCCGGTTCCTTTAAGACCGTTACCTCCGGGGCCTCTGCCGGGACCCTCGCCACGTAAGTATAACTACATATTGTAAGTATGAAAGTTTGTACAAATCTTAAGTTATTTCTATTTCACTAATAATTATAGATAATATTAGACAATGTACCGAACCAAGCCGTGCATGTGCGTGGCGGTGATAGTCGAAACCACTTCTGCGGCGGCGCGGCACATACCTGATGAAGGCAGTGCCGCGCGCCTAGTAACTAAGTACGCCGCGCGCCCACGCTCGGGATCACACGAATGTACAAAGCTTTATATATTCTGCACTAGCACTCGAAGCAAATGGTACAATTGCCATAATAGTAAATTCGGAGGGGATTTGCATACGGAACGGTTGCATGTTAAATTGAACTGCGCTGCGAAACGAACACTTTAGCGAGATCAATTCAAGATCCCACGGACGCGCCGCGCCTGCACCCGGCGGACCCGGGTTCTGTCCCCGCTGCTCTAATGCTTCCCACGCCCACGCCCACACATATACATATATTTCAATATTGTCACACGAGATTATGAGACTTCCGAGTGTCGTTGCTGTATTACTATACAAATAACTGAAAGCTTGAAACGACTATCACCGTATAGTGTAGTCGGTACAAGTGACCTCGGGAGCCGGACGTCTCGAGGTGGTCGTGAATACAACGACGTTTCCAGACAAGTCCTGCCGACCCTTCGCGCCCAACCAGCCGTTCTCGCATCCGTGGGACGAGTGCCAAGAGTGCGTCTGCAGCGAGAGCGGGGACTTCGGCCTCATCAACGTCGAAGTGAACTGCTACACCAAGAAGGAGTGTTGTGAGTGGACATTTTTGTATTAGGTGGTCACTGCAGTGGTTGTCGTATCTGTTAAGTAGGTGCCGCCGACGGTACACCGGGCACAGGAAACGGACACGGAAAACGGTTCGTTCATATCTAGAAATAGCGACCCCGCTGACCCCCGCAGCGCCGCGACTTCATCGTCGCCGCGCCAACTCCAGCGGAAGTCATTTAATCGTAGACATCTTCTGAACATCACAGATAATCCCGTTGACATGAAGCAGCAGGTTCGTGTCCCGTGTAATACGTGTTCCGTGTTGCAGGCCTGGAGGCGCCGCGGCTGCCGCAGCGCGCGCCCGTGCCGGGTGAGTGCCTCGCATCGTGTTCCACCACATGACCGCGCGGATACAGTGCACTTAGCAATTATATTTGCTGGACGTAAAAACTTACGGTGCACGTTTAGTTATTCAGAAGTTATTTTATGTCTCTGTCGTCTATGAAAAGTTAAGGTATATAAGCAAAATTAGAAGAGCTGGAGTCGCGATTCACCGGACAAAGAAATATTAATAACACAATAGGTTTATTTTAAAACTATGAGAACCACTTTCTTGTGATTTAAATCTTGCGCCAATGCAGAGTAAACAGCATTAAAATTCAAATAGAATACCGCGAGCCGGTAGACAGCTCCAAACGAGGAACTCCTCGGAGGGCAATAATTGTCTTGGAAAAGAAATAACTAAACGGACGCTCCGCAAAGAACTGGTTACACACGGCAATGACGCCGCGGAGAAATATAAAACTGTTTTATCAGTTGTGAGCACCGGAGCGGCAGACCGGCAGACCGACAGAGCGCATTCACCAAAACGTCTGTCTCTTGCGGAGGTTTACAAGAGTATTCGGTGTTTGAGTGTTTGTTGCTAATATAAATATTAATTTATTGGCAAATAAACGTATTTTTGTAGTAAGTACATTTGTACATGAAGTATATTTGTATTGACGTCAACAAAAAAAACAAATACGAATAAAGTAAATTATGTAGCACCGCGACAAGCAAACGTCAACATTATTTACTGCCTATTTCTACCGCCAACAGTTGTGTGCAAACATTACTGCGTTGCAGTTTGAAGGGCGCTGTAAGCTAGTGAAATGACTGGGGTAACGAGACTTAATGTCGTCGCCGAGCAGAATGAAGGCAAGATAATACCGACAGTTTGGGTGTACGAATACACAATGAATCACATTTCGAGCGTGACTCGAGCGGGCCTCGGCGGAGAGGACGCCTCGCGACGCGGCGACTGCCGGCGTGGCAGGCAATGTTTGAAATTACGATGTTGACGAGTCTGTCAGCCGGTTGCAATAAATACCCCCGACGTGAAGCCGAAGTGACGGCAACGCTTCTACGAGTCCAGACCGTCTCGGGTTCGACGTCTTCACACATAAAATATTTTCATTTGTTTCAGTTCCGTACGAGAACGTCGTCTACATTGGTAAGCGAATGTTTGTTGACACCGCAACTACTAATAACTGTTTTCAATTCTTACTTTCGGGGGTTGAATTTTGGTAAATGTCAAAATCCGTAAGCGTTTCTTGCCGATTCAGAGCAGGCCGCACCGGCCGTAGAAAGTCTGAGTGTGTGGGGGGGGACAATCAATTAAGAAATATGCCTTGTTTATCTTTAGCAAAGTCAGTAGGACAAAGGTTTTCGGAAGCCGGCACCACATTTCAGTTCACTTAATTTCTTTAAATCCAGAGCCCCGATGCCGCCAGCGCCCGCCCCAGCAGCCGTTCCTGGTAGACTGCGACGTGTGCACCTGCGAGACGGTTTACAACTACGTGGTAGCCAAGTGCACCAGGATGCCCCACTGCGGTAACCTTACGAAGCCAAATATTTTGAACGTAACGCGCGCGGACCCGGGACTTAATTCGTTACTCGGTTTGTAAGGCGCACGTACTAATATAACGACTATTATTTGTTCCGCAGATGTGAGTCCGCTGCATAACGGAGGACTTTTGCCCTACTGGCCCAACCCATCATTGTATACCAACTCTCCAGGCAGAGGAGATTCTCGTGTAATAGCTGATGCATCGGCGTTTTCTAACGTTGGGCTTCTACCTTACCTCAATTCTGGTGG
This sequence comes from Byasa hedistus, assembly GCA_029286795.1. Classification (NCBI taxonomy): domain Eukaryota; kingdom Metazoa; phylum Arthropoda; class Insecta; order Lepidoptera; family Papilionidae; genus Byasa; species Byasa hedistus. Next base: position 132,748 of record JAGSMW010000012.1, on the reverse strand, counting down.
ATATGGATCGGCTGCGGCGGACGCGGAGTCGAGTGCAAACTCCGGACACGGTTACGCTTCGGCTTCGGCTAACACAGAAGTGTTCGGCGGTTCCGGTTCAGGGCTTGGTTTGCTTCCGGGTTCGTTGGTAGGATTATCTGAAGCTGACGCGATAGCAAACGTCAACTCTGGACTTCAACACGGTGATTTATCAACGGCGTCGGCTGCAGCTAATGCGCTATCGAATGTAGGATTAAACGCATGGAATTCCCAATTGTTACCAAATTTAAGTCCAGTATATCAGTCATCGGCAACAGCAGAAGCTAATTCTAATGTAAACTCTGGGTATAATCTACTTTCGCCTGGTTCCGCTTCTGGTAATTCTGCGACAGCTGAAGCACTCGCAAGCGCATTGAGCAATGTTAATGGTCTAAGCCCACATCGTGTACAAATGCAACCTAATAATCCATCTTTTCTTCCATTGGCGGAATTAGAAGAACTCGCTAATTCAGCGTCAGCTAACGCTAATGCATTGAGTTTCGTGAACCCCCTTCTTTACCAGCAATATTACTATTTACAACCAGGAAATGATCTAAATTCTGGATTGTATCCTTCACTTAATCAAGTAAATCCATATTCCCGACCATCATATCAACCCAGTCTATCCTCTGGATCAGCAGGAGCCAACGCTGTGGCTAATTCCAACGTGGAACTTAATTCATATTTGCCTGGCTACCAAACTGGTTCTTTATCCTCAGCTCAAGCCAAAGCTTTAGCACAGGCTAATTCAGGACTTCTTTTACCTGGATTGCAAGGCAGCAATTATGCGTCTGCTAATAGTCTAGCCGATGTATCCGGTTCCTATCCCTACGCAGGTTACTCGCCATATACCAGTGCCGAGGCTGATGCATTCGCGGCATCTAATGTATATTCTGGATTAAGTCCCCAAGTGAACCCATGGTATCAGCAGGGCTTAGGAAGTCTTAGCAACGCTCAAGCGCAAGCACTTGCAAGCTCGCAAGGACAAGGCCAAGGCCAAGCAAGTAAGTTATTGTTTCTTTATATGAGAAAAGGTATTTTATCGCAATAAAACGATCCATAATAAACAATAAAACATTGTTTGATAATACATGTATGCAGATACTTCTACTGATAACATCACATTATGATTCAGTCTTCATGAGTACATTTCCATTTTTGTATCGGCAACAGCTCGTTCAATCATTATTAGTGATCATCACTTCATATCGGACCTCTGCTGAACGTAGCTCTTAAATCCTCAGCACATTCTATCTTGTCATTCAACAATTTATAGAACAAAGCGTTTGTTTCATCCTTAACTATTGTGACCATAAACTTGGTGGAAGCAGAATTGGTCAAGTAACAGCGCACGGCGTGCAGCGCTGCGCGGGCCGTTCGTTTGCCGGACATCAAGTATAACGTTTGTTTTGATTTGGTAGGTGCGCAGAGCCAGGCGTCGGCGCTGTCGGGGTGGCCTTTAATAAAATCCGGTAAGCAACAAACACATTTCACTCGATGAATTATTAACCTGCACCCCCCCCCCCCCCCCCCCCCCCCGCCCCTTCTCACCACCGCCCCGTTACATTATCCGAAACCTCAAGCAATATTAAATATTTTTACGGGGAGCGCAAACGTTATTTAGAGGAAAGTTACTTCTTGACAAGTGTACTCCGTCGATTCCCGGTGGACGCTAGTAACTTTGGGGGTCTAAATTAAAAATATGTTATGAGAGCAGATGGTGCGGGATGGTGGAGCCTCATGTAAATTCCATTTAATCAAACTTCCCCTCAATCCCATCGGACCTGCTTGCCCTGCCCTTATTGAATTTTTTTTCGCACATTCGCTCCCGCGGCCGGCACACTTTACCGTAGCTGGGTTCAGCGGTTCACGTTTATAAAGTCCCACTGGAGACCGTGCTGTAATGTGTCCTAAATCAGAAAATAGAAAGCAGTACGTCAACATGTTTCAAGTTTGTTGGCGAGAGGAAAGAAAATAATCACAACATTTTCCCTAAACCACGAGTCGATCCGAAACAAGGTCGAAAAATTTAAATGTGACCAATACACGAGGAGCAAGTATTACGAGCTGCACCCTAGCACTTCAATATTGAATATTTGTGTCTCCCAATATACCCGTAATTTATATGTCGTCATCATTGTCACATATTCATTCAATAAGAGAATTAGCCATATAATTTGCGGCGTTGGGTATCTTAAAGATCTGTTCTCGGAGACAATTAACAAGTCAAACGCACCGAGGACAGATCAGCTCGAGCGTCTCCCTCAGTGCCCCGGAGGAGGGCCGCCGGTGCCGGCCCGCTGTGGCCTTGGACCTGTATTGTAATAGAACGAGTAATTAAATTATAGAACGGTTTCGTAGGGCGCGGACTGTGCAAGTACGTCGGTGACCGGTATCACCACAGTTGTCAGGCTTGTTACTGCCTCCGGGATGACGACGGAAGCCTCGTTTCTATGTGCTTGAGTACTCCTTGCGCGTAAAAAGTGAGAAGCTTTAATCACATCAACATCTTAAACAATCCGCCGCTCACTCTCTCTCTGCTTCCCACGATTCCTTTCTGTTCGCGAGCTCTTACACGAGTCTCATTTCAATGTTAAGATCTTTAATAACTGTACGATCCTCGCTACCTTTCTACTCAGAGTTAACTCTTCGATTTTTCCACTTCTGCAGAGAACGTCGAACAAACCTTAGCGATGTTTTCAATAACAATTGATATATTATTAATGACGTTGTCAATGAGAAGTACGAACTCGTGGCTGTTCCCGTGACACAAATATAAGACAACCGGAATCGTACCCGTTGCGAGTTGTCGACCGCTGTTTACACCGAAATTAAGTTAAAGCGTAGTACGAGTTACTTGTGAACACCTCCTAAGTACTTCTGCTCTGTGAATCATTCAATTTCCTCTAACAATCCTCATCAACTTCTAGACATACGGAGCAACGTTTCCGTTTACCGTTTCCGTGACCGTGTTGATGTTCGATCGTCTTGTTGCAGCTCCGGCCGAGGACGGGGACAACGACTACGACGCAGTGTAACTAATTAGTACGGGAGCTAAGGCAACGACTCGGCGAGGAACACGGACTTACTGAAACAGCTTACAACCATTGTGTGTATTAGCAGAGAACATAGCACGCTTTACTCGTGGGACGATGTGTCCAGTCAATACAACATGAGGCACGACGTTTGTGTTTTCTTTCCTCCTGTACTTGTAGCGACGAAATGAAGAGAATGTTGAAAAGCTGTGATAATGTTTACAGAGTACCAAGCAGCGGAACACTTCCCGGGGACAGCTCCTCCTGCCCACGAAGTTTAAAATGGTTTCAGTTTTACAGTTGAACATATTTTCATGCGAATTGAATTAAGAGGGTAACTTTAAAGTAACAGAAGAAAATAATTATACATAGAATATAATAAAAGAGAGGAAATGCTAGCACAACATTAATATCGGTACACGTTCGGTATGGGAATTGTGTGACGGCCGGAATGTGTTTCTTACAAAGGTTCTTGTGGCAAGTTATAGCGCACCTAAATTTCGAATAGGCATTAAACCTTACGCCAAATTGTTACAAGGCCTCGGGACAAATTTAAATGGGAAGCTAATTGCGCCCGGAGCATGTAATCAAATAAGTGGGTGCGCGCGGGGCGCGGGGCGCGGGGCGCGGGGCGACCGCTCTGCAGCATCGGAGACATTGAAATTGAAACGCGATGTCGCTACAACTGTTGTTTCTCTGTACCCGGCACACACGTGATCCTTTTCATTTTCCATAACGGAAAGTTCACTGTCCCGCTCATCACGTGCGCTTCGGGCGTATGAATACTAATAATAACTAAAGTTTGCTCCTGTGATCACTATCGCAAAGTGACCTTAGATCGTGACCCAGAAGCTTTAACTCCTCCATTTAGGAAAATTATTCCTAATATTTTTTTTCTTTTATAAAAAAATATTGTAAAGCTTTGTTTAAATATTAACTTTGTATAAAAAAATCTTGCCTATTTCTATTCAATACGTTAATTAGTACTTCCTGCCGCCTAAACCGTAGAACATACAACCGTAGGTTTAATTCAATGCTAGAGCTAAACAGAACAGAAAGAACACAAATTCAAATAGAGGTATATCCTTTAAACATTTAAAGGCAACGCGGACATCCGCAACGAACAGAGCCGCGGGCGGCTGCTCGTTGTATATTTCTATTTGGGGGCAACAGAAAGCATAAACGTCTATTTGAGATTTATCGCGAGAGAATGGCGGGCGGGCGCTTTAGCAATACAATAACCATTAAAGTTATACCGCGCAGTTTTTATGGGCGCCCGCCCCGCGCCCGCCCGCCAGCGCGCAACGTTAACACAATAACACATATATTTGTGAACAATTGTAATGAGCAGCTTACTCTTCGCGCTTTTGTTCATCAGATGTAAGTGAATAATCCAATACTACAGCGCGCCCCGCCCCGCCTCGCCCCGACGCAGCCCAGACACATAAGTAACATTTACCTTTTCGGTTAACAACAAGTTAACAACGTTTAAATAACTTTTCAAGTGACGCGTGCAGAAACTATATGAAATGTTTTGCGATTGGTGTAAATATATCAGTTGGAGCGAGCAGCTCCGCGCCGGCGGGAGTGAACGCTGCAGTGGCTTCTAGGCACGAACCTTTTGCTAGAAAAGTTAAGAATCTGTCCGTTCGTTACTACTCAAGAATACCCGGTGTTCATCCAAGTGCCGCCGCGCGGAGCCAGGAGGTGGAGGTATTCAGCGACGGTAGTCGCCTCCGCAGATTATGCGCATATTCGTACATTCTTAGGTGAGCCGCGATTAACATGCAAATGTATGCGGTAGGTGCGGCACGCGCTCGGCTCCACGCGGCGCGAGGAGAAATCACATTATCCGTAATTTTGTCGAGGATTACGTAAGTATCGGAAATGAAACAACTCGAGACACCGTCGTTTCACGACGCACGCGTCACACAATAAGCGAGGCGTCCGGGGCGCCGCCGCCGTAGTCCATGCTGGTAACAGATATTCTCTCCCGCGGCGACCTCGAGCCCCGTTAACCATATTTTTGACAAAAAGTACAACCGTCACCAGTGTCGCAATGCTGGAAGAAAGGAGTGACTCCCTACCGCGAGCTGCCGCACATAGACGACGTGCAGCAGGCGGCGGCGTTCGGGGACGCGGAGCACCGCGGCCCGGCCTGGTACTCCATGACCTCGGCGGAGATGGAGGTCTCGAAGAGCCACACGAGCAGTCAGACGACCAGGTATTCCGGCCAGCTCGCGAAGAACCGTTTTGTGAACATGGCCTAGTTTCAATTAAAAACTTTGATCATCAGTCACGTTACGAGTTAAAGTCCAGAACTCCGAGTTCGCAGACCGAGAAGACCACGGATCATAACAGTATTCAAAGAATTAGTAATGAAGTTAAACGTTGCCGGGGTACACGTCCCGTGCTGCTGCAGCACGCGCGCTGCGCATTGTTCATTGGTTAGGGCAGCGCGCGCCGCAGCGACACGGTCGGCGGGAGCCGCGCGCGGTCGCGCGTCCGCAGGAACACACGCAACAACACGGCGCGTTATCGACCGCGACCTGCCAGAAATCTAATATCGTGCAATGTCCCCAGTTCCCTCAGCTCGGGATCACGTCACAGCTCGACCACGATGAGCGCCTCGTCCAAAGAATCTAAACAGGAGGACAGAGCGTAAGTCAACAATGCGTTTCTTGGTTCCCTTCTAACACATTCTCGTAGAAATCGGCGGTCAAGTGAACCGACGCCGGGGAACTAGGAGCCGGCCGGGGGCGGCGGGGGGCGGCGGCGTCTCGTATTCAAATTGTTTTAACATTCCTGCGTTTGAATAATAAAAAGTAAATTATATAGTGTAAGTGTGAACGCAGCATTTTCCACGCTCTGTTTGTTATTGCGCGGAGATGGTTGCATGGAGGAGCGGGCCGCTCACGTGCGCCGGTCGCGCGCGGTCGCACGCCGTCGCACGCGGTCGCGCGGCCGCCGCACTGACGCGCACTGTGCCGCAGGGCGCGCGCGTACCGCACGTGCACGCCGTGCGCGCGCGACATGCTCAAGAAGCACACCAACCTGGGCATCAAGTGGATCTGCGGGGGCTACCAGCGCGCGCGGCGCACCTTCAAGAGCGACTGCATGATGCGCTACCGGAACTGCCAGGACGGCACCAGTGCGTACCGCCCGCCTCGCGGACATCTTTATCATCATCTCGCTCTACTCGAAGCCTCTTACCTATAAAGGCGCGCGGGCGGGCCTGATGGCCGGCCCTTCGAGTAGTCCCCCGGGAGCGCTCTGCGCGATTCCTCAAATACTCTCACATCATCATCACCGGACGTTAGTCGTCCACCACTATGTCTAGGGCTCTCTGTTCACCTAGGTATCGTATACATCCCCCCCCCCCGCTCCTCACGCCGTCCCCCGTTTGGTTGCAGTGTTCGTGAAGCTGTCGGACAGCCGCTGCAAGAACGACACCTACTACGGCCGGCACTGGTTCTACATTTACAAAGTTTAGTTGTTTGTTAAGCGGACACGAGCCCCGCGGCGCTGCAAATTGAGTGTAGCTCATTTGTGTGCAAACGAAATATACAATAAGTTGCGAATAAATACATTGCAGAGTTTTAATCCGCAATATCCGCAAATGTTTATGATGAAGAGCTTGAAATTCAAGTTTAACTCCTCTAATCTGATTTATTTATTTGCAATCCTTAGAATGAATCAGAATTAACTTCAACAATACATCAATATTCGATGAATATCTAATTGAAATAGTAATGTATCCTTTAGCACCGTATCGTACCGCATCGAGTACTAGTATCCGTTCATACAAAACGCCTCGCAAAGTGCACACGCCGCGGCACTGAACCCGCGTCCGCGCCGCAGTCGCCGCGGTCGCCGCACTGCGCACGCGCACTACGCCTTTTACAAATATGTCTACGTAGCAGCGCATGCCCGGTGAAGAAGACGTGATCATCGTCTGCTGACAGAAAAGGACCTATCGCAGAGACCATTGCGGGAGGTGGTGGGACGTGGCGTGCGGCGGCGTGCGGCGGCGCGCAATGAACACGGACAATATGATATTAATACTACACTACACCGGAACGTGGTGCGCCGGAAGTGACGCGGTAAATGAAATGTGGCGGTAAGAACCGGGGGTGCAGGGCGTGCGTGTGGACCTGTCCCGTTACTTGCAGGGACAGCCTCCACAAGCGACCCCGGCGCGGGCCGCTTCTGTTCGGTGTCATCTTTCGTCCGTGTTCCTCTGTACATGTATAAGATATAACAAGAACGCAACAACAACGTGCGCGTGCACGGGGCGGCGGGCGGCGGCGGGCGGCGGCGGGCGGCGGGGGGCGGCGGGGGGGAGCGTTGCGTAAATTCATAAAACCGCAATAGCGATAACAAACGCTTACGCGGACTGGATTTACGATATCCGCTCAGAAATATCAAAAGCGGAATGTAATGCGAGGTTCGGCGCGTGGTGTGGTGGTGGTGGTGGTGCAGAGGCCATGGTGCGCCCGCTCGCCGGCGCGCTGCTCGCCTGCATCGCGCTGGGTGAGTCCGCGCACTCCGCCGCCGGCGTCTTGTTTCGCATTTCATTTCAAATTTCATCGAAACGAGAGCACTTTTTCCATGACGGTGATGAAAGCTTCGTGTAGCAGAGATGACCGCAGACCGAATCCGACAAACGAGCTTCCATTAAATTTCGCCAGATTTGCCCCCGCGGTGCCCGGCGCGTACATAAGTATATATATATACATGTACTGAACTCTGGAATTTTCATTATTGGCATTTACACGCGGCCATCACAGCGCGAGACTTTAACATTCTCGATGAAATGTAACTCTTAGCTTACATTGATTGAACTAGTTCGGTTCGATGCGAGGAAATTATTCATTGCCTTCCCCATCCTAACGAAATGTTTATATGTGAAGCCAGTGAACAGGAACGGCCTCAAGGTAACGTTTGAATGACATTTCAGTGCACATGCAGCACGCGTGGGACGACGTACCGGACAACAAGAGCGCGCTCGCGGCCGGCGTCAACGACAACGCCACCGCCGTGCTGTCCCGCAGACGGCGCGACAAGACTAAGAAAGGAAGATCGACGTCGTCATCTGGAGATGGTGCGCATGAGCGTGTAGATGGTCGCACGGACCTGGTGGAATCCGACTCCGACGCAATGAAACTGATTGTCCGCAGAGAGCTCCAGCAAGGCGTCGTCGGAGAGCCTGGACATGACGGTCTCCGACGCCGGCTCGAGCGACTTGTTCAAAGTGAAGAAAGGTATCATTCCCAAGTCCAGCATCGAGCGGACAGGCTGGTATGTGCACTGCACGTATTTCTCGACAACATTAACACGTGAGAATTAATTTTTCAACACTTTCTCTTCAGTGAATGTGAAACGTAAGATATTGCACTTCCTGCTGCACCGCCGCGACGCTCCGGCGCTTACTCTTGCGTACGGCGAGGGCTGGCTCCGGAGCTCCGGGCTGGCTGGGGTTAAATGACAGATAAAGTGTATCCTTCTGAATCCTTGCGAAATATCTGTCTATTGCTTACTCGGACACCGGTTAATTGGAATTGTTTACATTAAGGAATATTAACATTGAATATAATCATGTGCAGGAGGAAATGGCACCGCAAGTGTCACAAGTGCCTCGAGGACATGGTGCTGAAGTGGCGCGACCCCAGGATACAGTGGATCTGCGGCGCGTACCAGCGCGCGCGGCGCTCCTTTAAAAGCGCCTGCATGATGTACTACAGGAACTGCCAGGACGGCACCAGTGAGTAGCCTTGACTCCTCCCGCACCACGGCCGGGCCAGGTCACGTCTGTACTCTGGATCTATAAACTAGTGGCTACAGGAGCGCGTGTCTTGGTTTGATCTAATGCTGCGCACGTAGTCCGAATGCTGAGACGCCAACGAGCCGGTTCAGCCGCTCCGAGCTTATCCGCCGGCTGCTTTCTAATGTCGATTATTTCAATTGGCGTAGTGTTCGTGGAGGTGCACAAGGGGCGGTGCGGCAACGACAGCTCCGGTGACGCGCTGCCGCACGGCGACCACTTCTTTTACCAGTACGCGGTCTCCCTCAGCGACGACTCCAAGAGGAGTTCCGCCACCACGTCGGAGGAGAGCCAAGTGCTCACATATTAGCCGGCAGCTCGCAGGTCGCGCCGGTCCCCGGCGGACCAGGCCGGCTCGCCGCCTATATTTTGTCTTTCCTGTCAACTCTCTCCCTCTGGAGGGTGCTATTCACTTCCAATTTTGTAAAAAAAAAAAACATTTGTATTGTTTTCCTGAATTTACAAATTTTTTATACGTTTTTGTTGCTTTTTATCGATTATTCGTACCCGTACAATGTTTTCTTTCTTCTCGTTAAAAATAAATAGTTTTCTTTGATGTTCTAGTTTTTATAAAACTGACTCAGCCAACACTTATGTAGTGCAGTTTTCAATTACGGAAATTTATAATAAGTTTCTACAAATAGTACATCGAATCGTCTATTGATATCACATGTACACATATATATCTTCTAATATATAAAATTCTCTTGTCACAATGTTCGTTCCCATACTCCTCCGAAACGGCTTTACCGATTCTTATGAAATTTTTTGTGCATATTCAGTAGGTCTGAGAATCGGTTACTATCTATTTTTCAAACCTCTAAGTGATCAGGGTTGCCCATACCAAAAAATTTTTTTTTATTTTTGGGATTTTTTTTTCTATTTTATTTTATTATTGTGTGGCATCAAAAACTACATACAACCCTAAATTTTCACTTTTCTATCACCAACCCCTGCTTTTTAATAGACATTTTAATATTTTTGTCTCGCTCGATATCATCAATTGTACATGGCCACGTATCAAACCGCGTGGCTGTAAACTCCAAAAAAAAAATATTATCACTTGGTAAGTGATCCCCTCCACGTGTGTACCGGTGTCACCTCTCACCAGTACACAGCACGGAGTGGGGATGACAACGAATTCTTTATCTCTCAAACATTATGCCTTTTGTCACTCCCTCTACATATAAATATATTCTCAAGCAACTTTATTATTTATTTATTAATAACTAATGTCATTGAATATAATTTATTATTAATCTATAATACAAATATGTGTCGGTAAGCGCATCACTCTACAACGCCAGGACCAATTTGGCCAATTTGAGAAAAATTCGAATAATCGCCGGGAAGCCCCTAAAAACAGCGCTTTTCTTTTTCCTATACAAACGTTCTCTAACTAAAATGTAGGGTCAATTTAAACTTATTGCTATTTCATAAAGTTCATATTAAATTACAAGCTTTCACTGCTGTCTAAGTAATGTAGGTGTGTTCCTAACGCTAAAGAGTCAATTTTAACTTTATTACAGCTGCACAAAGTTCAAATTAGATCATTCTTTCAAAAGTGTGCGTATGCGCGTCGGAGGATCTAACGCCGCGCGCCGAAATTAAAACGAATGAAATAATAACATAAATAGTCACAAAATGTTAGAGCTAAAGATCCACCATAGTGATCATTACTGCTGATTTTCAATTAGGTCGGCTTCGCAGTAATATTTATTTTGTTTTAGTTTCTTTTTCACGACATCAACCAGAAACCAGAAACCAGAAACCAGAAGAAACCAGAAACCAGGAAACCAGAAACCAGAAACCAGAAACAGAAACCAGAAACCAGGAAACCAGAAACCAGAAGAAACCAGAAACCAGAAACCAGAAACCAGAAACCAGAAACCAGAAACCAGAAACCAGAAACCAGAAACCAGAAACCAGTAAACCAGTAAACCAGTAAACCAGTAAACAGTAAACCAGTAAACTAGTAAACCAGTAACCAGTAAACCAGTAAACCAGTAAACCAGTAAACCAGTAAACCAGAAACCAGTAACCAGTAAACCAGTAAACCAGTAAACCAGTAAACCAGTAAACCAGTAAACCAGTAAACCAGTAAACCAGTAAACCAGTAACCAGTAAACCAGTAAACCAGTAAACCAGTAAACCAGTAAACCAGTAAACCCGTAAACCAGTAAACCAGTAACCAGTGAACCAGTAAACCAGTAAACCAGTAACAGTAAACCAGTAAACAGTAAACCAGTAAACCAGAAACCAGTAAACCCGTAAACCAGTAAACCAGTAAACCAGTAAACCATAAACCAGTAAACCCGTAAACCAGTAAACCAGTAAACCCGTAAACCAGTAAACCAGTTAAACCAGTAAACCAGAAACCAGAAACCAGAAACCAGAAACCAGTAAACCAGTAACCAGTAAACCAGGTAAACCAGTAAACCAGTTAAACCAGTAAACCAGTAACCAGTAAACCAGGAAACCAGGAAACCAGTAAACCAGTAAACCAGTAAACCAGAAGCTAGAAACCAGAAACCAGAAACCAGAAACCAGAAACCAGAAACCAGTAAACCAGTAAACCAGTAAACCAGTAAACCAGTAAACCAGTAACCAGTAAACCAGTAAACCAGTAAACCAGTAAACCAGTAAACCAGAAACCAGTAAACCAGTAAACCAGTAAACCAGTAAACCAGTAAACCAGTAAACCAGTAACCAGTAAACCAGTAAACCAGTAAACCAGAAACCAGAAACCAGAAACCAGTAACCAGTAAACCAGTAAACCAGTTAAACCAGTAAACCAGAAACCAGAAACCAGAAACCAGAAACAGAAACCAGAAACCAGAAACCAGAAACCAGAAACCAGAAACTAGAAACTAGAAGAAACTAGAAAATAGAAACTAGAAACTAGAAACTAGAAACTAGAAACTAGAAACTAGGAAACTAGAAACTAGAAACTAGAAACTAGAAAATAGAAACTAGAAACCAGAAACTAGAAACCAGAAACAGAAACCAGAAACTAGAAACTAGAAAATAGAAACTAGAAACTAGAAGAAACTAGAAACTAGGAAACTAGAAACTAGAACTAGAAACTAGAAACTAGAAACTAGAAACTAGAAACCAGAAACCAGAAACTAGAAACTAGAAAATAGAAACTAGAAACTAGAAACTAGAACTAGAAACTAGAACTAGAAACTAGAACTAGAAACTAGAAACTAGAAACTAGAAACCAGAAACCTGAAACCAACAAACAAAAGTTCATATTCAATAACAAGCTTTCACTGCTGTCTAAGCAATGTAGGTGCGTTCGTAACGCTAAAGAGTCAATTTGCACTTTTTTGCAGCTTCACAAGTTCAAATTCAATTATTCTATCAAAACAGTGTGCGTATGCGCGTCGGAGGATCTAACGCCGCGTGCCGAAATTAAAACGAATGAAATAATAACATAAATATTCACAAAATGTTAGAGCTAAAGATCCACCATACTGATTTTCAATTTGGTCGGCTTCGCGATATTATTTCTTTTGTTTTAGTTTCGGCGCGCGATATACAATGCATTCGTTTTCACGTCAATACATCAGTCGAGCACAAACCGCGTTACCATCTGGCGGACCTGACAGACTACATTCTGTCAAAAAATATTGGGGAAAGTGACAGTTATTGTTCCTAAAAAAATAATTTAGTAAATATAACTTATGTACTTTAATTATAACTTTGGCCACTCTTCTGGAACCCACTCATATTTAAATATTAGTTATTAGATGAACATATACAGAGCTGAACCCCACACACCGCCCTATCACCAGGGTGACGGTTCAGTCCAGATTTTTTGCGCTGGCTATAAAATACATAAGAACAAAAACTCCGAGTTCGCAGACCAAGAAGACCACGGATCATAATAGTATTCAAAGAATTAGTACTGAAGTTAAAAAACGTTGCCGGGGTACACGTCCCGTGCTGCTGCAGCACGCGCGCTGCGAATTGTCATTGGTTAGGGCAGCGCCCGTCGCAGCGACACGGCCGGCGGGAGCCGCGCGCGGTTCGCTGCGTAGCAGGAGGAACACACGCAACACAACGGCGCCGTTATCGACCGCGACCTACCAGAAATCTAATATCGATGCAATGTCCCCAGTTCCCTCAGCTCGGGATCACGTCACAGCTCGACCACGATGAGCGCCTCATCCAAAGAATCTAAACAGGAGGACCGAGCGTCGTAAGTCAACAATGCGTTTCTTGGTTCCCTTCTAACACATCTCGTAGAGATCGGAGATGTTCAGTGAACCGACGCCGGGGAACTAGGAGCCGGCCGGGGGCGGCGGGGGGCGGCGGCGTCTCGAATTCAAATTGTTTTACATTCCTGCGTTTGATATTAAAAAGTAAACTAATATAGTGGTAAGAGTGTGAACGCAGCATTTTCCACGCTCTGTTTGTTATTGAGCGGAGATGGTTGCATGGAGGAGCGGGCCGCTAACGTGCGATACGGGTCGCAGACGCGGGCGCGTGCATGCCCGGTTCGCACGCCCTCGCAACGCGGTCGCACGCCGTCGCACGCGGTCGCGCGGCCGCCGCACTGACGCGACACGTGCAGCAGGGCCCCCCGCGCGAGTCGTACCGCACGTGCACGCCGTGCGCGCGCGACATGCTCAAGAAGCACACCAACCTGGGCATCAAGTGGATCTGCGGGGGCTACCAGCGCGCGCGGCGCACCTTCAAGAGCGACTGCATGATGCGCTACCGGAACTGCCAGGACGGCACCAGTGCGTACCGCCCGCCTCGCGGACACTCTATATCATCATCTCGCTCTACTCGAAGCCTCTTACCTATAAAGGCGCGCGGGCGGGCCTGATGGCCGGCCGTTCGCGTAGTCCCCCGGGAGCGCTCTGCGCGCAGGCTGCAGCGCGAAGCAATTCCTAGCGATTCCTCAAATATTCTCACATCATCATCACCGGACGTTAGTCGTCCACCACTATGTCTAGGGCTCTCTGTTCACCTAAGTATCGTATTCCCCGCTCCTCACGCCGTCCCCCGTTTGGTTGCAGTGTTCGTGAAGCTGTCGGACAGCCGCTGCAAGAACGACACCTACTACGGCCGGCACTGGTTCTACATTTACAAAGTTTTAGTTGTTTGTTAAGCGGACCGAGCCCCGCGGCGCTTGCTTTGCAAATTGAGTGTAGCTCATTTGTGTGCAAATGAAATATACAATAAGTTGCGAATAAATACATTGCAGTGTTTTAATCCGCAATATCCGCAAATATTTATGATGAAGAGCTTCAAACTCAAGTTTAACTCCTCTAATCTGATTTATTTATTTGCAATCCTTAGAATGAATCAGAATAAACTTATCACTACCTCAATATCGATGAATATTTAATTCAAATAGTAATGTATCCTTTAGCACCGTATCGTACCGCATCGAGTACTAGTATCCGTTCATACAAAACGCCTCGCAAAGTGCACACGCCGCGGCACTGAACCCGCGTCCGCGCCGCAGTCGCCGCGGTCGCCGCACTGCGCACGCGCACTACGCCTTTTACAAATATGTCTACGTAGCAGCGCATGCCCGGTGAAGAAGACGTGATCATCGTCTGCTGACAGAAAAGGACCTATCGCAGAGACCATTGCGGGAGGTGGTGGGACGTGGCGTGCGGCGGCGCGCAATGAACACGGACAATATGATATTATACGACACACACCGGACGGTGCGCCGGAAGTGACGCGGTAAATGAAATGTGGCGGTAAGACCGGGGGTGCAGGGCGTGCGTGTGGACCTGTCCCGTTACTTGCAAGGAACAGCCCCCACACAGTGTGACCCCGGCGCGGGCCGCTTTTGTTCGGTGTCATCTTTAGGTCCGTGTTCCTCTGTAACAGTAAAGATATAACGAGACGCAACAACAACGTGCGCGTGCACGGGGCGGGCGGCGGCGGCGGGCGGCGGCGGGGGGGGAGCGTTGCGTAAATTCATAAAAACCGCAATAGCGATAACAAACGCTTACGCGGACTGGATTTACGATATCCGCTCAGAAATATCAAAGAGGGAAATGTTAATGCGAGGTTCGGCGCGTGGTGTGGTGGTGGTGGTGGTGGTGCAGAGGCCATGGTGCGCCCGCTCGCCGCCGCGCTGCTCGCCTGCATCGCGCTGGGTGAGTCCGCGCACTCCGCCGCCGGCGTCTTGTTTCGCATTTCATTTCAAATTTCATCGAAACGAGAGCACTTTTTCCATGACGGTGATGAAAGCTTCGTGTAGCAGAGATGACCGCAGACCGAATCCGACAAACGAGCTTCCATTAAATTTCGCCAGATTTGCCCCCGCGGTGCCCGGCGCGTACATAAGTATATATATACATGTACTGAACTCTGGAATTTTCATTATTGGCATTTACACGCGGCCATCACAGCGCGAGACTTTAACATTCTCGATGAAATGTAACTCTTAGCTTACATTGATTGAACTAGTTCGGTTCGATGCGAGGAGATGGAACGGGAATGGAGAAATTATTCATCACCTTCCCCATCCTAACGAAATGTTTATATGTGAAGCCAGTGAACAGGAGCGGCCTTAAGGTAGCGTTTGAATGACATTTCAGTGCACATGCAGCACGCGTTGAATTGAACGACGTGCCGGACAACAAGAGCGCGCTCGCGGTCGGCGTCAACGACGACGCCACCGCCGTGCTGACCCGCAGACGGCGCGACAAGACTAAGAAAGGAAGATCGACGTCGTCATCTGGAGATGGTGCGTATGAGCGTGTAGATGGTCGCACGGACCTGGTGGAATCCGACTCCGACGCAATGAAACTGATTGTCCGCAGAGAGCTCCAGCAAGGCGTCGTCGGAGAGCCTGGACATGACGGTGTCCGACGCCGGCTCGAGCGACTTGTTCAAAGTGAAGAAAGGTATCATCCCCAAGTCCAGCATCGAGCGGACAGGCTGGTATGTGCACTGCACGTATTTCTCGACAACATTAACACGTGAGAATTATTTTTTCAGCACTTTCTCTTCAGTGAACGTGAAACGTAAGATATTGCACTTCCTGCTGCACCGCCGCGACGCTCCGGCGCTTACTCTTGCGTACGGCGAGGGCTGGCTCCGGAGCTGCCGGCCGGGGTTAAATGACAGATAAAGTGTATCCTTCTGAATCCTTGCGAAATATCTGTCTATTGCTTACTCGGACACCGGTTAATTGGAATTGTTCACATTAAGGAATATTAACATTGAATATAATCATGTGCAGGAGGAAATGGCACCGCAAGTGTCACAAGTGCCTCGAGGACATGGTGCTGAAGTGGCGCGACCCCAGGATACAGTGGATCTGCGGCGCGTACCAGCGCGCGCGGCGCTCCTTTAAAAGCGCCTGCATGATGTACTACAGGAACTGCCAGGACGGCACCAGTGAGTAGCCTTGACTCCTCAGCCCCTCACCGCGAGCCGCACCACGGGCCGCACCACGGGCCGGGCCTGGTCACTCTGGATCTATAAACTAGTGGCTGCAGGAGCGCGTGTCTTGGTTTGATCTGATGCTGCGCACGTAGTCCGAACTGCTATATGCGATCGCGACTGCTCTTAGCTGAGGCGCCAACGAGCCGGTTCAGCCGGTTCAGCCACTCCGAGCTTATCCGCCGGCTGCTTTCTAATGTCGATTATTTCAATTGGCGTAGTGTTCGTGGAGGTGCACAAGGGGCGGTGCGGCAACGACAGCTCCGGTGACGCGCTGCCGCACGGCGACCACTTCTTTTACCAGTACGCGGTCTCCCTCAGCGACGACTCCAAGAGGAGTTCCGCCACCACGTCGGAGGAGAGCCAAGTGCTCACATATTAGCCGGCAGCTCGCAGGTCGCGCCGGTCCCCGGCGGACCAGGCCGGCTCGCCGCCTATATTTTGTCTTGCCTATCATCTCTCTCCCTCTGGAGGGTGCTATTCACTTCTAATTTTGTAAAAAAAAAAGCATTTGTATTGTTTTCCTGAATTTACAAATTTTTTATACGTTTTTGTTGCTTTTTATCGATTATTCGTACCCGTACAATGTTTTCTTTCTTCTCGTTAAAAATAAATAGTTTTCTTTGATGTTCTAGTTTTTATAAAACTGACTCAGCCAACACTTATGTAGTGCAGTTTTCAATTACGGAAATTTATAATAAGTTTCTACAAATAGTACATCGAATCGTCTATTGATATCACATGTACATATATTTATATATCAATAGCAAACTAATTTTTTTTTAAATATCAATTTATTATTATTATCGATTGCGTCCACATGAATCTTCCTGAACATTTTAACCTCAACTTCACATGACGTAGTTTGATGTGAGTCAAAGTACTAGTCGGAGAAGCTGGATGTTTGTACTGTTTCAGTGGCCTGAATTTTTGACAAATAGTTCTATTCGCCAATATCGCGCCGCGCTCTCGACTCGGAGGCGCGTCGCCTCCCTCCGCCCCCCGCACCGAGCATAAACCCTCAGCTCGCGGGGAGTCCATCAATCGCATGGGAGCGAGTAATTTGTCATAGAGCAGCAGACGGAGCGCCGCGCGGCGCCGGCACAACGCGACGCTAAGTGTGTTCGTGTGTGGGGGTGGGGGGGCTGCATTCGCGAGGAATGCAGTCATGACTCATGACAGATCTGCTTTGACAATCGCGGAGCTGTCGTGCGGTGGCTGATAAAGCACAGAGCGGCCGGCAGAGCGCGGCGGTGGCAGGCCCGCCGCTGCGTCGCTTTGTCCCCGCGTCGGCGACTGTGCTTAATGTTTACGCGCTGAATGATCTCGTTACCTTGTGAACATATCCCCCCCCCCCACAACACTTTACACTTACACACACCCACCACTACCCCCTCCCCCCGCCCCGCCCCGCCCCGCCCCGCCCGTGTACCGCAGCGCGGCCGCGGCTAAAGTGTGAAGCTTTTAAGTAATTAACGTTTGTGGTGTTTTATTTTGCTATTTAATTTGTAAATGTGTACCGGTGTGTTTTACTTCTGGGCCAGTAAGCTAAAAAGTATTTAAAAAAAAGTATAAACAAGGTACGAACACTGCAGCGAGGTTTGCTTAAATCAGCTTAAGCGAAAGCTGGAGACTTTGATTATTTAGTAAATATCCTTTAAGTGGCCGAGCTCCGGACCAACTCGCTCCTGGAACCCTGCTACTCGCTCGTGGTGGGGAGGGGGGGGGGTGGGGGGTGTGCACGCGGTGCTCGCGGCGACACCGCGGGGCGCTAATAATTATGTAAATGTTGCGATCGTTCCGTTTGAAGACGCGTTTGCCTCACCTCCCCCCCCGCCCCGCCCCCGCCGCCCCCTGTGTATTCGCGCCCCCGGTGCGTGCGGGGCGGCGCCGCGTTACCTTTGTGTTACAGGTAACGATGTTGTCGCGGGAAATGAGCATCGGATAGGAGACAGGCGCGCGGCGGCGCACGTACGCGCGGATGTGACGTACATACTTACATACATACTGCACAGCTATCTACATTTGATTAACCTTATTGAAATGTTAAAGCCCCAGCTGCACCGCTGCACGCGCCGGACCGGTGCAGTTGTTGTCGGCGAGCGCCCCGCACCCCGCCGACATGACCACCCTAAAAACGGTCATTATGCGCGGCGCCGCATAACTAAGCAAGCTGGTTATCCGGTTTGCTGGCGCCGGGGCTAATTTAAGCCGGTAATGAAGTGGCCGACCAATCAACGCCCCTGCTCTCCCCCCCCCCCCCCCGCCCCGCCGACCGGTTCACGCTTTAATTGCGGTTCTACAAGTGTTACGCATTTAGTTCATTCATGTAAGCGACGAGTGCGAGCGGGCCCGCGCGATCGACCGGTGTGCTGCATCCGCCAAGTGTTCTCGAGTTGTTTTTAATTAATCTTTGTCATATTACAAACAATACGCACGTAGTATTACTAATTGTGTGACCAATGTTGTCCATTTCCTAAGAATCGATACATGAGCGTAGTAGTTAAAAAAGGTATACCAGTAAGTGTCCATTTAACTAAATCAATCAAATTTTTTGACAACAGATTTACTGGAACAAATTCTACATTGCAACGTGTACATTATCTACATGGTACGATTCCTCTGCGGTTTCTGTGCGCGCGTCGTCCGCGATGCGCGCAGCGGGACGTCGCGATACATAAACACGTACCTGCCGGTCACTGCCGGTCACTGCCGGTCACTGTCGGTGCGGGTGCCCGAATCTTCTAGCAAATTGTAGCTTATAGTAAACAGTGTGTATAACTAAATAACAATAAGGCGAGTTGTCAAAAGTACAATGAGCGGACTTTATGTGTAGCTTCAAAAATATGTAGTAAATATTCATTGCTAAAAAAATCATTTCTTAGAATGCAAGTAAAAATAAAAGCGCTTACGGCATGCGGTGAGCGCGGCGCGGTACCGTACTGTCCAACTTACCTGAAAACAAAAAGAAGAAACTTTAATTAGCTACATACAGAAATGTGCAAGCACTGGTAATAAATCAAACGTGAATCGGCGGCTACCCGCCGCTACCCGACTACCCGCCGCTACCCGGCTACCCGCCGCTACCCGGCTACCGCGCAGTCCGGCGCGGGACAGGCTTTTTAGCACACCCGCCGCTACTACTGTCAATTTTCTTTTAAGTATAATTGAAGAATTTACGTGAACGTTATTGTGTGTACGTCACTAAATGACAAAATAAACGACTTCGTAAAAAATAAATCAAGAAGCACTATGCTAGGTCCGGGGCAGCGAGGCTTTATAGAGAATAAACGAGGCGTTGCGGCGATAAATGACTAATAAAGAAAAGTACACTATGTTACTCTTTATATGTACAAATCATATATAAAAGCAACAGTAAGCTATATACTCGTATACATATTTAACGAGACCCACGAGTTAGCACACCGCTCGGGTGTTGTCGGGGCAGACACCTGCCCCGCACCGACCGGCGCGCGCAGCGGGGACGCGGCGGCCGGTGCGCCGGCGCATGGGTAGTGATTATGTTGAAGATTATTGATGCATACTATTAGGAACATTTATTCAAATATAAATTGAATCTGCCTTAGTTCTCACATTCCACGTCACCAGTCACAGAGCTCACACTTCGTACACTGCACAAACACGAATGTCGCGAGACGTACACTCATCTGACATTTATAACGAAACGATAATATGTCATACCCTCCCTTTTTTCATTTAGTCTTTAAAAAAGTCGCTACACCTTCTATTTGACTAACAAATTGTTTGTAATTACAATTATTTTTCCTCGATATCTAGTAATACATTAGTGAAATTTGTTTATATAACTTTTGGCTTTACTTAATTGTGTTTCTTAAATTTTACAATTGTGTTTCAAAAGATATTTATATATAGATGACGATTACGCGTCTCTAACTTCTTTTGGTAGCCTATTTGTAAAGAAGCACGCCATCAAATGGCAAATTTTGACTGTAACAACTACTATAAATAATTTAAGTAAAACTATTTTACTTTCGAAAGCGATTCTCATCGGCTGTACAAAAAGTCAATGTGGCTAATTATATGGAATTGTAATTAAATTTTAAATAAACGATACCTTCAACAGTATACAAGTTCTATCAAGAAATGAATTTTTAAGTTCAAACGTGCTTTTTGTAATCCTTGTGCGGGGCGGGTATAACAACGAGCGCACACAGTCGCGCTCCGTCCGCCGGAGCGCACACATCTTAAAGTCGTTACGCTGTCGGGCAAATTTAAGAATACTTTTGCAAAATTACGTCTCATTGGGACAATGGGCAATTCCGGAATGAAGTCAGTGGTGTCTGTCCTGCTGACATCGTGTTTTGAAAACACTTAAGGGAGCTAGTGCTCCGACGCCTATACTTTTGCTGTAGACGATAGATAATCATAGCTAAATAGAACCTTTATTAGTTTGTTTCGTGTAGAAAAAACTAATATAATGGCGAACCTTAAGCGTGATACATCCAAAAATACTTTTTACAAAGCTCGTCGTAGACGGTAAGCTAGCTTTCAATGTTTGGTGTGTATGTGTCACCAAAGATCCCCCTCACCTCGAATATGATCATCAAATATATAAATGAATAATATAATTACATACATTATACATATATAAATGTATCGGTATAATTATTGAGACAACTAACTCGTGCAGGCTGGTGGTGCAGCTTTATAAAAATAAGTAAATGTGATTCGTAACATATAACTTAAAGAACAGGACATGCACATGCTTCAAATGAAAATACATTCACGAAATGAGAGAATTCAGGTGTCAAGCGGCGGCCGCGCCCCACCGCCCCGCCCCGCGCCGCGCAGCAGAGTGCGGTGGTGCGCGCGGGTACACGCGCAGCGCCGCGCTCGGCAAGTTGCAGTCACCGCAAATTATACTTTGATAACGCAGACCGCGACGACCACTTCGGAACGAAGCCTTCTTCCCCTTCTCTACTTAACCCATTTACGCTGAAATAGCATTGCGAATTAAGACCTGGAGTCCGTTTGAAGCGCAAGTTAATGCAAAAGCTCAGCGCGCTAAAAAGCCTTGTTAAAAGCAAAAGTATTTTTAATTCCGCGAGATTCAGCGGCGTAGTTACATTTGCTGAAAAATATTTATTTCAAAAAATTCAATTACATTTACAAATTAATTACAACGAACGAGTTTGCGGGGTCGCGCCCTGCGCGGCGCACCGCACTGCGGTACACTAACGGCGTGCAAGTGTCGGGGACGGGTGCAGGGACGGCCGGGGCGGTCGCGTCGACGTCGGCAGCGGGCCGCCGCGCGCTGAGCCGCGCTGCTACGCGTCTGCCGCTACGGCGTAGCTCGTAGCCGCGTAGAGCGCCGCGCGAGCGTAGCCGCGATGCTTATTAATATTTCACGCGGCTCCGCCCGCTCCACTTTCGACGCTAAGTAGGTTACGCGCGCGGCGGCCGGCGACGTGTGCAGCGCGCCGCCGCGCAGCCTCCGACTGACCACTGGGACAGACTTCACAACGAAACAGATTTACTTTTTTTATTTTGTGCTTTGAAAACATTTGAATACTGCTAAAATGTTTCATAGCACCTGAAACCATCGCACGATACCTTCAACCCGAATACTTATTATTGTCCTCGCAATTTATTAGCACGTAACATTGTGTTCAATAGCAACTGAACATTGGAGACACATTTCTTATTGAAAAAAATTACGTCAAATAAAAAAGATCGTATTAGGATTTTTGTAAAGTAGAAGTTGCTATTAGAACCAAAATGTCCACTCGAGAGCCTGCAATACCCGATGTACACGTTGACAGCGTGTAAGTTAACATTAGATTTGCGGTGGTGTCAAAGAGAACCTATTTGCGGAGTGCACACAACGCGGCAGCGCGGCGCGCCCGCCGAATGGACTCCACTACGTTCATCTGTCAAACAACGGAACACTATTGACTCCCGGCCGCCGGCGCCGCCCTGTGCGTGGACACAGGTAGCCCCCGCGTGTCACTGGTTCACTCCCGGCGGTCGACGGAATTAATTATTAAATTTATAAGTATAGTCTCTCTTACAAAGCCAGAAGGATGACTGCCGAGTCACCGGGACACGTAAATGAATAGAGGCTCACCTGCCCGCAGTCTCACTCTGAGCCTCCGCAACGAAACATTTACGGAAACACTGACTTTATTCGGGAGTCATTGACAACTTTTACTCCATTGTCAACTTTCGAAAATCTACAAAATTTGTGCGGATATAGCTCGCTTCCCCGGCGAGGCTGCGGCGCATTCCGCCGCCTTCAATAACTCCATTCGCGACGGAATCAGCTCGGGAACGTCACCCCGCGACTCGGGCCGCCCCCGCACAACAGGGGGGTGTCAGCTATTTTTAGTCGGGATCGCTCCCGGCGTTATTGGGAACAAATAGCAGCCGCGGGCGCCGCGCCGGCCCGCTCCGCTCTGGAGTGATGTGCGCTTAACAGATAAGTCGCGGCGGCGGGGCGGGGCGGGGCGGGGGGGGACGTCCCGAAAGATTGACACAAAAGATACGCAAGGAAATGTATCAAAATTCGGCAAATACAATTCCGCGAATTGGCTTCCGCCCCGACTCCTCGCGACATGGCCTTGGGCAAGTCACCGCGGCTCCGCGATGAGCTCGTGCGGGTCGTGACACTGCGCTCGGAATTCAATTCTCGCCGTGCGAGTAATTATTAAAAGGTTGTATCATTGGAAAACCATTTGTAGCGAGTTTTCCAAATGCAATATGACGCATTCGTTACGAAAAGTCGCACGCGTCGAGTCGGTTTAGATCTGCAAAAAATGTGAATGGATTTATTTATTAGCCATTAACTGTAATCAAGTTAAGACGATAACTGAACTGTGTATCTACCGCCAGGTCCAGGTGCAGTCCAGTCGGCAGGTGCTTACACAGGGGTGTGTGTGTGTAGCGAGCGGTCCGCCTTCGAGCGCGAGGAGCACTTCGCAGAGCGCATAGCAGCGGGCGTCGGCTGGGTGACGGAAGGGGGGGGGGGGGGGGGGTGTTGTTGGAACGGACAAACCCCTGGCCGGCTCCGAGCTTCGGACGATGTTGTGATGTGAGGAGAAACTAAGAGGCCGCACAAGTGCAGGCGGCTCCGTGTCCCGCAAGAACACCGACACGTACAGTTGGAACGGTAAGGACACCCCGCGGCGCGGTATACGGTTGTCTCGCTTGTGCATCGGCGGTGTCCCCTGACGATTAGGGTTATTAACAAGTTTGAGCGAACCCCGCACATCTCGCTGCGTTGATAGACGACTGGAGTGCACTTGATGTGTAGCTCAATTATTCAAGTCGATTATTATTCTTTTGCATTATCAAACAAATAATTGCCTAGTTTTTTTTAACTACAATGACCGAAGACGAGATTGCAATTGATGAAACGCGCATTATGCTGTAACCCGTCTCTCTCTCTCTCTCTCTCTCTTATCGCTTGTCCGGTTGGTCGCTCGCAGCGACGGATGTTCAGCGATGGCGTGACGACTAACAAGGTAGCTTAGAATGTGTGTGTGTTGACCATCCAAAATGTAAATCATAATGTCATTTAACATCTAAATTCATGCAATATCATGTTGATACTATTGATTACAACTTGCAACAAATCTTCAGTAAATCTGAACCTCGTGCTAATTCCAACAGTTAACTAATACTCAAGAAAGATTCGAATTGAATTTGCAACTAGAAATTATAATCCAGGACGGGTCACAAGAAATTATACTTTAATTTTAAAGAAGGTCCTCGGAAATCACCGATTGCAGCCCCCCTCCCCCCCCCCCTCCCCCGGCGGTACCACCTCGTTTGACAGCTCGTTAGCTCCCCCCGCGGCGCGCTGCGACAAAACGGAATTCACTCGACACTTTTATAATACATTTCGTCGTTCACGGGTTCCGTTCAAATCACGCCCCAAACGATTGGAAACCGCAGCGCAAAATTTACAGGAATATGAACAACTGACGCGCAGCCGGCGCGCGGAGTGTCCGTGCTCCCCGGGTCTGGTCCCCGGGTCTGGTCGCATAGCACAGAACGGTCAGCCGGCACAAGGGACGCGAAGGACTTCCTATTAGAAACACATTACACCGCGCCCCGCGCCCCGCGGGCCCGGCGGGGGAGGCGCCGGGAGGGGGTTCCCGCAGGGCGCAACGGGTAGTTTTGTAACAAATTTAATAATGAGAGGCTGCTGTAAACATTCGCCCGCAGCAGGCCGTGCGGCGCCGGCGACGGCGGAACTGTTGAGTAGCGATGCGACAATGAGGAATGATCGTAACACTCTTGAAAAAGAAATCAATGAATCAAACAGGAAAGAGAGCGATCGGAAGTTTCCGGAGCACCGGGACACGTGACACGTGACACGCGGCACGCGGCGGGACCGCCCGCGTGACAACTATGTGATTGCAGTTCTAATTTTTGGAAATTTCAAAGCGGTTTTGATTGACCCGCTGAGCGAGCGGCGCGGCGGCGCTCCGCCCGGCGGACACAACTCGAGACTGAACTCGAATTGTACACCACGGGACCATTAGTACCGTTAGTACATCGGCTGGAGACCAGTCCCCGAGTCATCCAGAACAAACAGCTTTAAAGAAATTCACAAACGAAACAAGTCCTCCGGTGCAGAACTGATTCGTGTAAGTTTGATTAAGTTGCAATCCTGACGGAGCGAACTTTTCGAAACTTTAAAATCACTTGATATTTTGTGTCGGGTGCAGTGCCCGCTGCTCTCCGTGCGCTGCAGGTTTATGCGTCGTGGAGAAATATCACTTCAGTCGAGTCGACGGAGTAGCGACCAGGTCGCGGCGCTGGATGGAAAGCATCTGGAGCGGTGTTCCTCCTCCAGCGGACACATTTATCTGAGACTCGTAAAAGTACTTCGCCGCGCCGATTTAAAAAAAAACACTTGGGCGCGGGGCGGGCGCGGGGTGAGCGCGGGGCGGGCGCGGGGGTTCAGTTCCGGTTATCTCGAGGGTCACGGAGTCAAGGACGCTTTAGCGTTATGAAAATACTAATAGCGGGAATCAAAGGGACGACGCGCTGCCGCCGCCGGGGCGGGGGCGGGGGCGGGGGGAGAGGCAGCGATATGTTCATGTGTTATAGGTGTCGCGCGGGTGAGGCCGTGCCAGCACCACCAGCAGCCTCCCCACGACCGTCCATTACGGTGCCGGGACGCGTTCAGTTTATCGGTGTTTGTAGCTGTACGGGTGGAAGTATCCGGCGGGGAGGGCCGTGGGGAGACTGTTTCTATTTGCCGGATTCAATTGGTACCTGCCTGGTAATTGGAACCCTACCGGCGGATAGCCGCGTGGTCTAACAGTTTCAACTTTATTGGTTTTTTAATGTCTACATTCGTTTAAAAGCCGCAGCTCATCGACAGTCTGTCCAATGCAGGCCCCGGCTTTTGTCGGAGACGCAAAGTGGCGCTGCGGCCTACGCCCGGACTCACTCTGGTTTCGGTAATCAGCCGGAGCTTGTGACACAGCCAGCGGCCCAGCGGCGACGTCACCAGCAGCACGCAAACAGGCAACACGGCGCCGCGTGCTTCATCACACGCGCCACCACACACACACACGTCACGTCGCCCCGCCTGCCTTTTCACCGAAACTAACACAATGCTGTGTGTTATGTCCGTAGCATACTAATATATAAAAGTGTCTGTTTATTTTTTGTTATATTTCAAAAGTGCATTTGCTTTGTCTACGAGGTGACAGAGGACCGGACAGAGTACCGGCCGGGCCGCACGACGGCACCGCTCCGATCCCTGCGACGTTGCGGTTGCGCGGCGCTCCACCGCCTGCGCGCAGCTGTCGTGCAGCAACCCACCGCCGGGCCGCGGTGTCGCTACACGCTCTGCTCGTTTCCACGCTTCACTTAAAATATGTCAGCGCGAGCTACTGTTCACACTTCCCAACAAAACGTCTCCGCTGAATTATAAACTTAGCAAGATTTGGGCTACAGATGAATTTTCCCGCGGCGCCGGAAGCGGCTGTGAATAGATTTAAATTTAGCCCGCCATCGACCCGGCGCTCCGTGCCCGCTGGCCGCCGCACAGTGGTTCCAAAGTAAATTTTTGTGGACATAGGGATCAAAATTGATGCAGAGGTCTGATTTTTTTTTCCTAGGTAGCTGACATCACCACAAACGTCTTTTACTGATTCACTTTTTTTCGAAAAACGTCTAGTTTACGAGAAAATAAGTATTAAAATAAAATTGTATGGACGAATTCATATATTATTTTTTTTCTGCTCATGGTATCATTTGGTTAAGGAGTGGTGTATATATCCTGTAAGTCCAAGTTGCCCTGTACATATAAAAAGTTAAGTCAGCTGCCGTCACCTGCCGCCTTCGGATTTATGGGGTTGCGAATGTGAAGATATTGTTATTTGTATATACCGAAAGATAATGGCGTTTTCGGTCTGATTTTTTTTATGGGTGTCTAATATTAGAAGCTTAACAAATTTGTTAAGAAAGTGACCACATAAAGGGGCCAGGTTTTGAAAAAAAAAAAAATTTAAAATTAAATTAAAATTACAAGCGATGTAAGTACGTATCAATATGTAATATACGACATTTTAAACCTCATATTTATACATTAATTTTATAGTATGACCCAAATATTAGAAACGTCTATTCAAATATAAATTAAATCAGCCATACCTCCCACATTCACACGTCACCAGTCACTCACACCTCGCACACTGCCCAAACACGAATGTGGCGAGACTTACACTCATCTGTCTTTTATAGCGGAACAATGTTATGTCATGCCGTCCCTTTTTTCATTTTAATATTTTAAAAAGTCGTTACACCTACTATGTTACTAACAAAATGTTGGTAATCACACAACCAAGGCCCACTAAAATATTGTCGTGGAGGACTAATGCCAAGGTGGGTACAGGTACGGGTGCAGTACTCTGAATATAGATTTTAAGGTTGAAAGAGTTCCACTGGTGAAATCCACGCTTTTTGAGTTCACTCAAAAATCGATTCGACGCCTTGAACCCTACTTCGGACACTGATGAGGACTTCGACAGCGTAGTTAACATCTTACGGGAGGAAGGAAACGGGCTCTGTGGAAGGCGAACCGGAGGACGAAAGTCCAAACTCTCGGAAGAGACTCTGAATTTGATGAAAAAAGACGAGAGAAAACAACAGCTTCGCCATGAGAACAGGCAGCACTTACCAAACTTATAAGAAAAACTGTGCGCTGGGACCTGCGTTGCCCAAATGCGCTAGAAATTCAAGAAGTCATAGAACGAAACAAAGATTCCAAAGTTTTCGCACAAAAACTTGGGAAAAGCCACCTGACGCAGCTTCAAACTAATGATGGCAACACTCTCTCATCCAGGTTTAGGGTTTTCTTTGAGATCGAGGACTATTATGGCAAATTGTATGCCGCACAGAAGATAAAAATGAAAAAAGGGACGGCATGACATAACATTGTTTCGCTATAAAAGACAGATGAGTGTAAGTCTCGCCACATTCGTGTTTGGGCAGTGTGCGCGGTGTGAGCTCTGCGACTGGTGACTTGTGAATGTGAGAGGTATGGCTGATATAATTTATATTTGAATAGACGTTTCTAATATTTGTGTCATACTATAAAATTAATGTATAACTATGAGCTTTAAAATGTCGTATATTACATATTGATACGTACTTACATCGCTTGTAATTTTAATTTAATTTTTAATTTTTTTTTTTTTCAAAACCTGGCCCCTTTATGTGGTCACTTTCTTAACAAATTTGTTAAGCTTCTAATATTAGACACCCATAAAAAAAATCAGACCGAAAACGCCATTATCTTTCGGTATATACAAATAACAATGTCTTCTCATTCGCAGCCCCATAAATCCGAAGGCGGCAGGTGACGGCAGCTGACTTAACTTTTTATATGTACCGGGCAACTTGGACTTACAGGATATACACACCCACACCACTCCTTAACCAAATGATACCATGAGCAGAAAAAAAATAATATATGAATTCGTCCATACAATTTTTTTTTTAATATTTATTTTCTCGTAAACTGGACGTTTTTCGAAAAAAGTGAATCAGTAAAAGACGTTTGTGTTGACGTCAGCTACCTAGGAAAAAAAAATCAGACCTCTGCATCAACTTTGATCCCTATGTCCACAAAAATTGACTTTGGAACCACTGTGCGCCGGCGCGTGTGCGGCGCGTGAACAAGCGGGGCGGGCGGGGCGGGCGGGGCGGGCTGCCGGTCTCCGGCGAGCGATAACGAGCCGCTGGTGGCGGTGTGTGCAGCGACTCGGGTGCGAGCGTGCTTGCTGCAGCACATTGCACGCAGTCGAGTTCCGTGCTGGATGGTGATGGAGCTGGTC
The DNA here is from genome assembly GCA_029286795.1 of Byasa hedistus. Classification (NCBI taxonomy): domain Eukaryota; kingdom Metazoa; phylum Arthropoda; class Insecta; order Lepidoptera; family Papilionidae; genus Byasa; species Byasa hedistus. Next base: position 104,099 of record JAGSMW010000012.1, on the reverse strand, counting down.
GCCTTGCTCTACTGTCCGGCAGGTGACCGCTCCGCATGACCCTCTCCCCGCCGCCGATCACGCGCTTACATCGAATTTGCACCAAGGCAAAGTGACGAAGAGAGTGCCTCCGGGCAGCCGGTGCGCGGGTCCAACCGATGCCCTCCCCCCGCTCTCCCCACCGCCACCGACCCGCTTAACGCCTCGTACAATTGTATAAGCGGCGGGTAGAACTTTTAATTACGTCGGTGCTCCAAACCAATGACGACAATGATAATCGACAAGTGGCACACAATAAAAGGGGCCTAAAAGGTCCGTGTAATGGAGCAATCGCGAGTTAATTACGCGCCGGGGTCCGGGGTCCGCAGCAACCCTCCGGCGAGGGGCTGGTCGAGTGCGACGCGCCGTCCCTACAATCACCCCCACCGTAAAGCACCTCCCAATAATCTAAAGTAAGCCTCAAAACATACAAACAACAATCAGTTTCAGCGGAAAGTGAAACCTAGCGCACACCCGGCATCATGACCTGCGAGCGAGTGTTCCACACGGCGACGCGCCGCGCGACGCACCGCGAGACGCACCGCGCGACGCACCGCGAGACGCACCGCGCGACGCACCGCGAGACGCACCGCGAGACGCACCGCGAGACGCACCGCGCGACGCACCGCGCGACGCACCGCGAGACGCACCGCGCGACCGCACCGCGAGACGCAACCGCGAGACGCAACCGCGAGACGCAACCGCGCGACGTACCGCGAGACGCACCGCGCGACGCACCGCGAGACGCACCGCGCGACGCCACCGCGCGACGTACCGCGAGACGCACGCGCGACGCACCGCGAGACGCCACCGCGAGACGCACCGCGAGGACGCACCGCGAGACGCACCGCGAGACCGCACCGCGCGACGTACCGCGAGACGCACCGCGCGACGTACCGCGAGACGCAACCGCGCGACGCACGCGCGACGCACCGCGAGACGCACCGCGCGACGTACCGCGAGACGCAACCGCGAGACGCACGCGAGACGCACGCGCGACGCACCGCGAGACTCACCGCGCGACGCACCGCGGACGCACCGCGCGACGTACCGCGAGACGCAACCGCGCGACGCACCGCGCGACGCACCGCGCGACGCACCGCGAGACGCACCGCGGACGCACCGCGAGGACGCACCGCGCGACCGCACCGCGCGACCGCACCGCGAGACGCAACCGCGCGACGCACCGCGAGGACGCACCGCGAGACGCAACCGCGAGACGCACGCGCGACGCACCGCGCGACGCACCGCGAGACGTACCGCGCGACGCACCGCGAGACGCAACCGCGAGACGCACCGCGAGACGCACCGCGAGGACGCACCGCGAGACGCAACCGCGCGACGCACCGCGAGACGCAACCGCGCGACGCAACCGCGCGACGCACCGCGCGACGTACCGCGAGACGCACCGCGCGACCGCACCGCGCGACGCACGCGAGACGCACCGCGCGGACGCACCGCGCGACGCACCGCGAGGACGCACCGCGAGACGCACCGCGCGACGCACCGCGAGGACGCACCGCGCGACGCACCGCGAGGACGCACCGCGCGGCGCGCCTCCTCACCAGACGGCGGCGCTGCTTGTTACTTAGGTACGTGCGCTTGGAATTACTTTGCATAAAGTTAAATTACCTTCGACCGGCGCGGAAATATTTCTATTAACAACACATTATTTCCATGCTTATTATTAGTAGTGTGTAATCAGTAGAGTGTGCGCTTATTCATTTATTATAAACCATCCGTATTTTGTTACCACATTCTTGCTAATAAATGATTTGATTTGATTATTTGAACCTGCGGTACAAACACGCGAACGGGGCGGCGGCGGGATGCAGGTACACAAAGTTCGTAATGCCTAAATATCCCTTTCATCACATCGCCACGCATCAGAAGCGTAGAGTACATACAAAATAATAATAATTTAATTCATGTACGGACCCCGACCGCGGGGCACGCGCAACGTAACGAGTACTAAAGTTCTCGAGTAAAATATAAAACAATATTTAAACTTAACCACACAATCATACAGAGCGACGCGTGAGCAGGCGTGCGCGCGGCGCCGGTACACGTTTCATTAAAACGGCGAAGAGGACAACAGAGAGACGTCACGGAGCGGCAGGGCGAGTCCTTCTCAAATCAATGACAATTTCATTTTCAAGATATTGGCCCTCCATCGGTCGCGCGAGGGCGCGGGGGGCGAGGTCAGGAAATTAGATTGAAAAGCTAACCGGCTCCGGACTCCTCGTCAAAGTGTTCCACATTTATTTTAACCGATTAATGAGGTCCGCGCGGCGCGGGCGGCGCGGGCGGGCGGGGGGCGGCGGCGCCGAGCCCGCCCCGAGATCACTTCATAAGTCAACATGAAGTGTACTGAAAACCCGACTCATCGCCGTAAATGAAAATATGCGGGAAATGTTTTTCCGACGTCACGCGCGAAATGTAGTCATCTGGCGGCTAAGTTAAAAATACATTCGTCTTCTCGCCGCCGCCCGCTGAACTTGTTTACAGCGGGGTGTCATTTGTCCCGGCGCCCCCCGCACGCCCCCCGCGCGGCCCCGCGCGGCCCGCTCGCCGGCCGTGAGTTCACACAATTGCCGTGCGGATCATTAGGCGCGCGTCTACTCGCTATTTGATCTCATTTTTATAAATTATTTTGAAAAATTACAAACAGATTAGCGGCGCGCCGGTCGCACCCCGTTCTACGGAGTTCCGTATTCCAGTTGACCCCGGCCCGCGCGGTGGCGGACCTCCCGGGCGTTGCAGCCGACGTGACGAAACGATTCCATCGGCGAGTGGACGCAACGGCAAGAAAACTAAAAAGCGTAACACAACATCTATCGGTGAAACGACTTGTTACATGTTATATTTATTGTGACATTCTGCTAATGCTGGTCGCGGCCCGGCGCGACCTCGTCGTCACCACACCACGCAAGTGTGGGTGCTGGCGGTAGCGCCCCCGCCCCGCCCCGCCGACCACCCATCGGCTGGCTACCTAGAATGCCCTAATGAGTAATCGTTTTCAGAGATTACCTCGCACACGAGCAGTCGCAAGTTAACTTCGCGACTCCAACGATATGTTTCGCAACGTTTCTAGACGGGCGCGGGCGGGGGCCGGCGGGGGTACCAGGCGGAGGCCGGGTGGAACCTTGTTCGGTGACGTTGTATATTTGTGAAAGAACAGGCCGGCGCGTTGCGGGAACGCACGGGAAGTATCTACAACAGTTTGGATGGAGTAAGTACATACGAATATTGTGATAACACATATAGCGCAGGGTAGCGTAGTGTAGTGTAGTGTAGTGTCTCGCGGTGCGGCTGAACTGTAACTCGATCAAGTCCCGCCGCCGGTGTCGGTAATTGAATGTAGGAATTACCGGGAGCCCGGGCGGTGCAGTGCGGCCTGCGCAGCGGGGGCGGCGAGACGTGCGCGCGCCCGCACCCCGCACCCCGCGGCACGGGTTGCACAAACTACATGTAACGGCAGCACCCCGCACCAACCCGCACCCGCCCTCGCCCCGGTCTCAGTGACAGCGATACGCTAAATAAGCGCAGTGGGACTATTGCGTGCAATGTAGTTATAAACAACAAAAACATGACTACGTTTGGAGCTACGTGTCGCGTAAATCTATTTATTTGTAACCTCGCGGCAGCATTGCGGTGCGATGGTTTACTCAAATTAAAGTACAACTGATAACAAAAAGCGGTGCAGTGGGCTCGGGGAACATCGCAGCACCGCATCTCCTGGCCGCTGGAGCACACGCACGTGGGACAGTAATCACGAATATCAAACTGAAAATAATAGAGTACAGGGATCCAGGAACTGAATGACGCAGAAAGTAGATGGTCCGTCACCGGCGCCCCGTGCGCGAGTTGTTTGGTGCAAGTAATCGTTAGTAAATGAAATTTTAATGAATGTTTAGATACACGCAGAGCAAGTTGGATCTGATGCGCGGTGCGCGTGCCGGGTGTGGACGAGAAGGAGGGACCCGTTCCGTCTACCAACGACCGCCGCGACTACAAGGAGACCACTCCAGAACACGCAGCTGGTCCTGCGACCTCTGAGGGTCCTGCGCTGCTCCGGCGGACACCGGCGGGCGGCGCGTCGCGGAATGATCTCAATTAAAAGTTAACGAGCAGTGCGGCGCGGCCGGCGCGGGCTCCCACTTGCAACTGGCGCGTACTTTTTCTACTGTAAACAGTCCACATCCGCTGTTTGTAGGCTACGGGTGCTTTTGACCTGGATGTAGGCCGCGGGGGCCGGCGGGAGGGGCCCGCGTAAAATTATTACACGCTCGAGCGGTCGCCGAGCCTTTTTTACTTCCAGTAGTAAAGTAAAAGTTTACCTACAACCGGCGGCCGCCGCGCGCGGTGCAGTGTTAACGCAGATCTTAAAGTATCAACCTAAACGCGATGATACTTACACACTTAGTTGAGATACGACCATCGCAACCGGCGAATTTTCTTACTTAAACAGGCCAGTGCCAGGACACGCAGTGGTGAAAAGGCGATAACAGGAATACCACCGCACGCGCTCCGGAACGCGCTCTACGGGCCGGCGCGCGCTGCGCCGGACGGAGCAGCCGACACGGGCTCCCGCCGGCGCACACGGCACACCACTTGTCCGCTTATTTGTTCAACTTTAAAGTGAAAGTGAACCGGAAGTGGAGAGCGGCGCGGCGTGCGCGGATCAAACAAATTAAAGGAACAAACACTCCGCGGCCGGAGGACGGTGCGGGGGCGGGGCGGGGCGGTGTGGGGGGGTGTGTACGCAACTGCACACCACCCCCTCCCCTCCGCTCCCCGCGGCCCCCGGCTCTCGTTTCGGCGATATTTCATATTGAAACAAAAGCTTTAAAGAACGGGGTCAAGTGACGAGAGCGCGTCCATGAAACAGCGACAATACGACGAGGGGAGAGGTGCAGGGCCCTCCCCCTCTTTTCTTTCAACTCGGGAGTGCGCCGACGGAATCATATTTTTTAATGGGACGCCTCCTGCATCCCTCATTGCGGAAATTTTATAGATATTAATGGGCTCTTCTCCGTGCCGCGCCCGCGCCCGCGCCCGCCGCCGCCTCAACCTTACGCTTTAAAAGGTTTTCTGAAACGCCGCCGGGTGTAATGGTGCGGACGCGAGTGCCCGAGCGTGTGCGCCGGCCGCCGGCCGCCGGGGCCGAGCGCTACTAAATGAATTCCCTTTCTACAATTGAAGTCACGACTCACAATATTTTAATATTTTTGAAGGTGGATTAAGTATTAGTGTGCGGTTCAGCCGACGGCGAGCGTCCACCGGCCGCGCGCCCACCGGCACCGTGCCCACCGGCAGCGCGCCCACCGGCAGCGCGCCCACCGGCAGCGCGCCCACCGGCAGCGCGCCCACCGGCAGCGCGCCCACCGGCAGCGCGCCCACCGGCAGCGCGCCCACCGGCAGCGCGCCCACCGGCAGCCTCACATTGTACCAATAAGCAAATTCGTGTCTCTTTCTCTCAATTGCAGCACAAGTATATGAACGTAAGTGCGCCCGCGTGTGGCGGCAGTCCCCCCGCCCGCGCGGACCCTACACCGTCGCCGAAAGGGCAATGCTTCTTCTCTTGATGCCCAACACCTGCGCGGCCGCGACACCGCCCGCACCGCCATGGCAGATCGCAACGACTTAAGTATGTACAAGTTACCATTTGTATAAAACAAACGTGTACGCGTGAGCAGGCGCGAGGCGGGGGCGGCGGCGGGCGGCGAGTTCAGTCTGCGGTTACAGGTAACATGGGAACGAAGGCGGGCCGGCGCCACACAACCGACTCACTAAGCTATCGGGGACAGGGAACGCGAACTTGAGCAAATGTTAATAAAAACACAAAGCGCACGTCTGCGGTCGCGGTGATGCTCCGCTACTGGATAAAACTAAGTTTTTTTTAAGCAGCTCGCACGCGCGCACGGGCCCGCTGCGCGGCGGCCGTCAACTCGCTGGTGGTGAACAGACCTGTCGGGCTGACTTTGCTTAAATCACCTGTGAAAACTTCTCCTGGGCGTCCAAAATGTCGATGAACAGCGACAGCTTGTGGTCCATGATGGGGAACCCGTTCCGCGGCTGCTGCAGCAGGTGCCGCACGGCCTCCCTCACGGCGGCCGGCGTGCTGGGGGTCAGCGGGGTGCCCAGGCTCGGGTGGGGCGCCATCAGGCCCGCCAGTCCGTGGAACGTCGCCGAGGGCTTCGGCGGGTTCTGGAGGCCGCAGCCGGGCAGCGAGAGCCGCCTGGACGTCGACGGCGGCACCGCGCCGTAACCGTTCGTCATGATGGCCGGCCGCTGCAGCTGGTAGTCGCTCCTGGAGGTCGGCATGAAGGCGGCGCGCGGCAGGCTCGCGGCCGGTGCGGCGCGCGGGCGGGCGCGGCGCGGCACCGGCTGCAGGATGTGCCCGGACCACTCGTCCTCCGCGCAGCCGATGGAGTGCGGGCGGCGCGCGGGCTGGGCCGGCGGGCGCGGCGACACCACGCTGTGCGGTCTCCGCGGGCGCCGCTCCGCGCGGATGGGGCTCGGCGGGGTGTACGGCGAGTAAGGCGCGAAACCGCCGAAGTCGTCGGCGAGGGCGGCCGGCGCGAGCTTGCAGTCGGGCGCGGGCGGCGGCGGGTCGTCCCAGCGCGGCCACGCGAGGCTCAGCGTGTCCGGCTTGCGGGGCGGCGCCGGCCGAGGCCTGCCCGCCCCCTCCGTCATGGCGGCCGCGGCCGGCAGCGTCACATGGCGGGGCGGCACGGGCGTCGCGCGCGGCGTCCGCCGGCCGACTGCCGCCCGCCCGCCCGCCGCGCGCCGCCCGCCCGCGCCGCCGCCCGCCCGCGCCGCCGCCCGCCCCGCGCCGCCGGAGGCGCGTGTTTTGGTCGCCGCGCGGCAGTGCGCCCGCGTGCGCGGTCCCGCGCGCCCGCGTGTGTGGTGCGAGTACGTTTCCGTGAACGGGAACCCGGGGTACGATCCAACACTTCACTTTTCACGACTTGCTCTTTAAAGTTGTGACACAAAGAGTGTGTTTATGGACGAGTACAGCGACGTATTGTTTCTTCTATATTGAAACTAGTATTAGTACGGCGATAATTGATCTAATCAAATTTATTATTTGAAGCGGAATGCTACCTAACCACAACAATGGATATTACTCCTTATAGTCAAACAACTGCTTTTTATTTTCAGACATCAAATATTCGCAATACAACAATCGCTTCACACTACAAAATTAAGTTCATTCTAAGTAGCTTCTGCTCCATACAAATGTTACAGTGCGTAAGTAAACCTGCGGGAAACTTAAAGAGAAGTTTAAAGTCAAAACTATACGTGTTAGTAATACGGTTTGTGTACCAGACGAGCAACACACACACACAAACACACAGCCAGCTCCCCGGGACACAAATTGACATATATTCTTGGCGATATGAAACTTTTATCAAATTTCGTTTGGAATAAAGTATTCGTAAGTTCCGCCTAATGCCATTCTCTTACATATTTTGAACTCAGTGCCTCTATCTAATGTAGATAGTCTTAGTCTTAGTTTTTAAATAGGCCGGATTACGTGTTAGATACCGAGACAAAACAATTGTGATCACAAGCATTTTGTTAGTGAAATAGTAATAGTATTGGCAGTTGAAGTACTGAAATCAAAAATAGAGGGTACGGCACAACGTCGTTTCGCTATAAAAGACAGATGACTGTAAGTCCTGGGCCACATGCCTGTTCGTGCAGTGTGCGAAGGGGTCTCTGTGACTGCTGAAGTGCGAATATAAAAACTATGGCAGATTAAATACATATGTGTAGAGATGTTACTAATATATGTTTAGTGCTCAATCTTTCGGAGAAAGAGGATATCTCGGGGAGGTGAAAGTTTGGTTAGCCACAGCTTCGAGAAGCTTCCTCACCCGGCCCCGCCACGTGCCGCGGGCGCCGTTGAGCGTTTAACCCAAAATAGCAGTACTTGAGCGCAGCGCGGAGTGTACAGGGTTCAATCCACCCACTCCACCGACGCGCTCGCATCCGTAAAGGAACACATTGATTTTTGTCGCAGAAGTTGTGTTGCGGTGCACGTGTACACGTGCACCGGCCGTGTCCCGCCGGTACAGATGTGTTAGAGTGTATGAATATTAAAGGAGGGTCCGCTGCGCACGAGCGCCGGGGGCGGGGGGCAGCGGGTGTGTTCGTCACGTCACGGAATAACAACATAATTGTCTATAGCGGTTGTCTTAAACACGTTTCCTGCGAGCTGACTGCGCAGAGGGCAGCCGGTGGCGTCGGTTCGCGTGCGCTGCCAATAAACCTCGTGGTTTGTTAACACGCAAACCATAGCTGGAACGTACGCCGTGTTGTAACACGAGCGGAAAGTACACAAGTAATAATGAAAACAGTAAAAGCCGAATCCCTTTTAATCCCGGCCGCGACCGCGTGCAAGCGGCCGGTAGACCTGGCGAGATCTGCGCTTTACACCAAAATTAAATGATTGTACTTGATACAAAGTTGTAATGTAGCAAGAATTATTTTGCACTGTTTTGCAATGTGTTGAAAAAGCGGGAGGGGCGGAGTGTGTGTTTGTCCATGGGGATGGGGGCTCGCGTGGAACTATGCGAACTGCGGAGATTACAGCGCTGCCCACGCGGCAGCGAGCGGTGGCGAGTGGTGGCGAGTGGTGGCGAGTGGAGGCGAGTGGTGGCGAGTGGTGGTGAGTGGTGGTGAGTGGTGGCGAGTGGCCGTGGTGACCCGTCACAAGACCTCCGGCTAAATAGCTAAACAAACGTCGCATGTCAAGCTACTGAATAGACCCTTTTCTCATGAAGCCGCACACAGGTGTTCGCTGACGCTGCTGCAACGCGTCCGTTGTTGAATGTTCACAATAGATGTTATACAAGATTTGTATGAGCTTGGCGCGGCAAAGTGGTAACGGGCGCTGCGGGCGCACGGGCACTTGGGAATGAAGTAGTGCACTTGCATTAAAAAGTCTCGCCCCTGCTCCGCCTCGGGCCGGTGCACCGCAGCGCGCAGCACGCAGCACGCGGATGCGCCATTGTTGCGTTGTATTGTTTCGCGATCGTTAGTGGTGTCGTTATCTCCCGAACGGGGCCCGCCGCACCACCCCCACCCCCACCCCCGCGCCCGCGCCCGCGGAGAGTGTGAATCCGTAATTTGATTCATTGCATTCAACTCATTTTAATTGTTGAGTAAATGTTAATGCTTCTGATGCGCCGCCCCCCCGCCAGTCTCGGCGGGGTGCGCGGGCGCCTCATCCGCAACTTGAGTGCCACTGGTGGGCTCGGCTCGCGGCGCGCGCGCAGCCGTCGCCCGGACTATTTTTTCAGTTTCCACACAATCTCCGTACTTGTAATTATAATTATATCTACTTCGAAAGGCCTAAGTTGCGAGATGGAGCACCTGATATAACGAGGGTACAACCGCGTCCATCATGAAATTGTTTTTCCCAGACGCAACTGAGGCGTATAACTTGATAAGAAAGATCCGGCCAACTGGTCACTTAACCCAGATAATTACTGGCCACGGCGGATTCTCCCAATACTTGAACCGTTTCAAGTGTCGGGACAATCCATGGTGCATATGTGATAACGCCACGGAGGAAACGGTTCCTCAGTTGCTAACGGAATGTCCTATCCATATGAACTCACGGCATGAATTAGAGCAAGAAAAAGGGCTGAAAATAGATAAAGTAGGTTTATGCGAGTTGGTAAAAAATAAGTTAGAGATAAATTTTTTAAATTCTGTATAAATATATGTACAATAGTTAACAATAGGAATAAGGATAAGTAAATACGATGACTCATCGTAATGATGTATAAAATATTATAAGTAGCAAATTACGTAAATAGGATAAAAAACCCCTGAATAATAATATCAGGGAAAAGTAAAAAAAATATAAAAAAAAAATATATAATTATAAGTGAGAAGATTGCGTTGAAACTTTATAAAGTACCAGATACGGTGACTGTACAGTAACTGTACAAAAACAGTTTTTAAATGGCGACAAGGTTTAAACTACAATTCTACTGAGAATTTACTAGAACGTGTAAAGCAATAGTATTATTTTTACTTTACATAGACTAGTGCTTGACTATGATCATACCTGACGGTAAGCGGCAAAGTAAACCTGGTGGTAAAGCGCACTAGTCCAGAAGATGTCTGTTCACTCTTCTCTGAAGACCACCGCATCACACCCGGGCGGAGTGTTTGGACGTCTTGTAAGTGTTACGTCGCCGGACAAATGTGACATTTTACAAATCTTCGTTTTATTCAACAATGTGCATCAACACTGACATCGTGTTTTTAAACGCACTTCCGGAGCCAGTGCTCAACATACGCGCTACCGCAGGTGCACACTACCCCACAACTCCTGCGCGGTGACCGCACGCGCTGCATTTTTTTAAGATATTTAATATTTTCAGAGAATATCTTTTTTATTTATGTTATTTAAAATTTTGTTTCAAACACGAGGAAGAAAAAAATTAGAAATAATTGAAAAGTTTAATATGCCCGGCCGCCTCGGGCGTCTTTGGTGCGAAATTAAAAATTACAAGCGAGAGGGAGCCCGCAGAGGGAGGACCAGGCCCCGTAATAACAGGCCTCCGCCACTCGTCAGGTTTCACGCGGACCCCTGCTGCCTCCGCCTTTCGACTCGTCAGACCCTTGGGCGGGGTGAAGCGAAGTTACTGGGAGAGGGGGGGGCGGGGGTGCGGACGAGGAAGGTGCTGTCTGCGCACTGAAGCGGCCGCCAGAGAATTTGTTTTATTGAAACCGCGCTTCATTTTAACGAATTATTGTGCACAACATTAGGCAGCTCCCCTGCACTCGCCGTTTTACGCAACACGCACGGAAGTTTGAAATGTATGACAAACACTGTGAGCACACGTACTCGTTGTTGAGTGTGGCCGCCAGGGGTCAGACGAATGGGCCGCAATCGGAGCGAAGAAAGGAAGGACAAAATATTTAATACTTATATGTATATGTAAATATGCGGCAGGCGGGTGTGCGGGGGTGCGGGGGTGCGGGGGCGCGCGTCGTCTTCGAGAGCACGAACGAGCTATAATATTGTGTTAACTTGAATCCTCTTTAACTTAATCGAAGCCCTAGGCTGTATTTTCTTACTAGTCGAGAGTTGTGATGATGACTGAAAACAATTAATTCAATTACGATAAGTATCTTGTGTTACAAAAGTTATTTCTTATTGTATAAAAATGTAACCGTCCCCCGCTCGCGCACAGTGTTCATTCAATCTTTAAACGCTTTAATAAGGGACGAGAGCAAAGGAATAAGAGCAGTCACGCGGGGGAGTGGGGAACTGCGACAAAACGGAGATTTATGCAATGACTTGATGAGCTCCAGGTGGAGCTGCGCCCGTGGCCGTCGCACAAGATTTCATTAATCAGTCCGAACCGGTGGCTGGACGCCGGCGGCGCGCGGCGCGCGGCGGTGCGTACCGACGCGCTGAAACCGCGTTCATTCAAAACTTTAACCGGCCAATTTAAAACCAAAGTTTTGACTTAACTATATGTTAAACGAGATCGCAACCGGCGCTTTGCGCATTTCGTTTGATTAATTGCGAGCAGGCAGGCATGCACGGCCCGCGCCCGCACTCCGGAGAAGCGATAAGAAGATATTCTACGCGTTTAAAATCGCACAGTGCTAACTTTAAGTTAAGACTTAATGCTATTTAACTTAAATAGAGTACGTACGACATAATTTTGCAAAACGAAAAGTTTAAATTCCTACATTACAAGTTACTTTATTTTATTAAACTGTGAACGGATTCATCGCGTTTATAATATTTTAACATTCCTAATTGGCGCGAAATTCAAATGGATTAAAATAAAGTGCAGCACAGCGGCCGAGCACACAGCGCTGCTCCGGCTATACCTCTGAAACGCAAATGGCGCAGCGCTCGTGCGCTACGTGCCGCTACGTGCCTCTACGGGTAGCTACGTGTAGCCACAGGCAGCTTCGCACATCCACGTGCCATTACGAGCAGCTAAGCGTACGCATGATCATGTCCGTGCTTTACTAAAACAAATATAGTTCATTTTTGTCTATGTATTGTGATAAAATTCGTTTCATACCGAGTCTTTCAAAACCAATAAATAAAATAATTTCAGTTAACGATCCATCGAGTGCCGTAATATAATGAAAGTATCGTAAATTGATTAGCGAGTGCGTGCGACGAACGCCAATTAAGGTCAATTCACAGTACCGAACATTTCGATGATCAATTACCTTATGTGATATTAATTAGTTCAAGTAACAATCGGAACACTAACTTGCAATAAATGTTTAGTACCTAGATTAATTAACGTTTTGTAAGCAGTATTTTTTTCCATCAGTACACACAATCCGTATCAAATCCCTGCTAGATCATTTATAAACAGTTAACGCCATCTTTGAAACAACGTGAAAATTGCGAAGGTAAAGTTCATATCACAACTTCGTTGCTTAGTAGCACGTTCCGTGGCCCCGGCGGCGAGCGCCATCTGGTGTGCGTGTGGCGCGCGCTCCGCGCCCTCTGTACTGTCGCTGGACAACTAGTCTATAACAAGTCGGCGAGAGGCGCTATTCCGTTGTATTTCATTTTGTTGTAGAGATTTTGATCATAAATGATTATTTCGTCTTTAAATTAATCTGCAATGCTTTATTACAATTTTAACAATAATATACATAAATATTGTCTGATCTGACATGGTGAAAGCAAATAAATTAATAAACGCGTCGTCATCAAATTTACAATTGCGTTAAGATAAATCGATGAAGTTCGGCATCTAAACGAATTAAGTTAAACGAGTGAAGAAAATCACCATCGTGATGTGATACACTTCCCCAATCCTCAAACCTTCAGTACAACTAGTGGAAATAATATTACTCAACAGATACGCAAAACATGTCTCCGTCGAAGCTGAAACGCCGCGGTGCGGTCTGTCCTGCTGAAATCGGCCGACGCATGAATACTTCATATAACACAATGAAGATTGAAATCAATCCAACAGATGGCGCGTTAGTAAAAACGATTCCTCAAACGGCAACATTGTCGTTAAACGTAAACTTATTTTTACTTTGCATTTTATTGTAGATTTAACGTACAAAAAATATTGACATTCATGAAATAGAAACCGTGAAGCGTCACTTACCTTGAGCAGATGCGGGTCGCGCTCGGCCGCGTCCAGCAGGGACTCCGCCTCGCTCAGCCAGCCCACGAACTTCTCCAGGGACCGGTCGAAGTTCTGCAGCGACGACACCGCCGAGTGCAGCGCCTTGCCCCGCGCCACGATACTGCGCGACACGCACCGTTACAATATACTTATTGTCTGTGGGGATGGTCTCTGCCGGCAACGTCCACTTAACACTACTCTGACGGGCCCCAGACCTGGTCTCCGAGCATGTCTTACTCTTATTTACAGTGTGCTCTGGCGTGTGGACACCTTAACTAACGCATGAACCTTCGTTCCTCCGGCTGCACCACAAATCATTATTTATATTCATTTGACATCCTTTATTAAATTTTTTACCCAGCGCATAGCTACGCAGAAAAATAAGCATTGTGTCATTTCGAAGTTGTGGATTATATAATATTAACTGTAACTGGGCTTAAGTCGGTGTATTGAGTAAAGGACTGTGAGTATCCATATCAGGAAAGTTTCGTACTATGTCGAAAGGGATACTTTAGGTTTATTACATTAATAGTTCATATCTATATTAAAAAAGAATCATATTTAATTCAAAAAGTTTTAATTTGTAAAAGTTAACGAGAATGCCAATACAGCCTCTTACGTAAAATGATTTATTACGTAAAATGAATTTACACTTCGTTTAAGTGTTATTGGCATTTACGTATTATTTTTAAGTTAGGTTTAAGCAGTTAGGATGCGCACTGCTTAATTACTTGTATAAAGCTGTCTATCACCTTATCATTGTGAATTAGCCAGTACAATATACAGTTTCATTGTCAATTAAAATAATGAGAAATCAAACGTCTAGAGTTGGTCGAATTTGTTACACGGGTAAAGCATTACTTATTTTCTCATTAATAATTAATAACTTTAGTACGACTCCATAAAATTAAACATCAATACTGGGGAGGAGGAAATGTTCTGTGCAAGCGGCGTACGAGACCTGCGCGTAGTTTCTAGCGCCGTGCATAGATGGCGGTAAAGAAATGAAATCATTTCACTCCGGAAAATATAATTGTTGGAATTGAAATATTTAAGGACTTTTTTTAAAATAAATATAAAATAGAATACTGAGAAAGATAAAAAAATCAAGTGAATATTAATACTTTATTTTGTTATTTCTAGCTTTAAAGAAATATCTCCACAGCTGTCTGTCATCGATAAGAAGTCGCTACATCTCTTAGGTTCCCCAATTCTAGACGATTCTAAACCAGATTTCATAAGTAAATTAAATTTTTTTAAAGAAGCTTTCGACTGTCTGTTGCACATTAATTCTCATAGAGCTTTTACGTCGAGGCGACATTCGCGTGTGTCAGCGTGTGCGCAGCACGTCGCCGCGCCTCACCTGTTGTTGAGCTCGCTGTAGCGGTGGTTGACCGCCTCGGTGGCGCGCTTGATGCGCGTGGTGTCGTCGCTCCGGTACACCGCGATCAGCCGCTGCGTCAGCTGCCCGAACAGCTCCACCTGGTGCTTGTACTGGTGCACCTCCGCGTGGAACGACTGCAATCATAGGAGCGGTACCCGGTGAGCTAATAGCCCGTGAACTGGCCCCCGAGAACACGCTCCTTGTCGCAGCCGGTGTCCCCGGGAGCGGCGCGCAGCACCAGCGCTGCTACTAACATTGGTAGGAATTTGAAACGGATGCACCGTGACCCAGTTACACGGCTTCCGTTTCAATTTTTAATTGCTGGTAGGCCTGCCCAGACTGTATAGGCAGGCACCACCGCAGCTCCTATTGCAATCGACAAACACTAGTGTGTAAACATTACTGTGTTCCGGTTTGAAGGGCGCTGTGAGGTAGTGATATTAGTGGAGTAACGAGACTTAACATTTTATTACTTAGGGCGACTAGCGCAATGTGGTGCAGTGTATATCGCGCGTACCTTCTGCTCCCTGAGCTGCATCTCCAGCACGTCGGCGGTGTGGGCGGGCGGCGCCATGCCCGCCAGCCGCGCCTCCATGCGCGAGAGCCACGCGTCCGCGTCCCGCCGGCGCGCCTCGTACCGCTGCGAGTCCGCCAGCATCGCGTCCAGCTGCGCCTTGCGCTGCAGCACGCGCGCGTTCGCCTCGTCCCAGTGCTCCCGCAGCGCGCTCACTGCAACGCGAACGCACCCACGTGCCCGTTACACGCCGGCACGCGCACGCGCACGTGCACACGCACGCGCCGGCACGCGCACACGCCGGCAGCGGTGCGGGGAGGGGCGGGGCTTCTGTGCGCGTGGGCTCGCGTGGGCATTCGCAGTAAAAAGTGGTATCGAGGTGGAGGCGGTCAGAGGAATAAAGCTACAGCCCCTGGTGTCGTCATCAATCTCTCACCGCGCGCCGCCCGTACCGCTGCGCTCCCCTCTACACCATAACTTGATTTCGCGGAGTGGGGGGAGGGAAGGGGTTGTAGCCTTTATGAGGAGTCGGTGTATACTTGAACCGCTCTGAACTGATCAATTTATTTTTATGATAGAAGTATTAAGAATTAAACTTTTTTAGATCGTGACGCCCTCATCTAGATGAAGGAGTTCAGTCCCCGTCGGCCTGTGCGCAGGACTCGCGCTGTCGCGGGTAAGTGCTCATTTTTGAACTAAGCAACCGGTGCGGGTGTGGGCGCACGACCGACACGCACACACACACACAACCATGTCACCGTGCGACTACTCGCTGCAAGCGCGGCGCGGTCGTACTGAATACGTCAACGCTGTTATTTACCTGAGTACAAGGTATTTCAATGTATTCCATACTAAAGTATTACTTACGACCCTCCAATGATTGTTAGGCGCAGTGAGGGTGCAGCACTGTAACTTTAAGCTAAAACACGTTTATGAATTACAACAGCACGTGCAGTAACAGTGCGCCGCACCGACGCGGCGCCGTGCGTAGCGGCGCGTCGTAGCGGCCCGTCGTAGCGGCGCGTCGTAGCGGCGCGTCGTAGCGGCCCGTAGCGCCGCGCGGCCCCGCGTCCGTCGCTGCGGACCGGTCAGCCGGCAGCGGATAGCTTTACCAAATTTAATAACAAACGTTTCGCAACGTATTGTTTTCCGGGAGTGCAACGAGAACGGCATTAAACTGCGCGTCTCACAAACGATCACTTTGCGAGTCACGGCGGACGCGTAGGCATGAGATTAAAAGTTGAACGAGAACCGACACCGCCGACGGGCTCGGCGCGGAGAGATTGTTAACGTTGTCGCCTACTACCCATCGATGTGGCCAATGTATATTAAGATTGTTGATTTGATAAATAAATGTAAAGTGGGGGTTGCAACCGCCGCGCCGCGCGCCTGCCCTGTCACACGTGCACACGCGGACGCAGCATTTGCATTCAATTCAAAGCGACGCGCCGCTCGCGACGGCGCAGTGTTGCCAATAATATCAAATAGAATATATTTAACTATGTCTTGTGGTAACGCTAACAATTCATTTGTTTTCTTTTCTCATTTCACAGCGATTCAGTGAAAGGGTCAACTTGAAATTGTTACAATGAAGAAAGAACAGTCTTCTGTAATTAGATTTTCGTTGTTGGAAGGAAACACGTGGGATGATATAAAAGTAAGAATGCACGCGGTTCATCGTGACCGTGCATCTTTTATGACAACCGTCAGATACCGGTATAATGAATTTAAGCGGGGGAGAACAACCGTCTTCGATGAGGATCGCCCAGGTCGTCCGATCGAGGTGACTACAGACGATATGGTGAAGAAAATTGAAAATATCATCATAGCCCAACGCTGAATTTAACTTTGCGACGTCGCTGAAGCTGTAACCGTTCCGATCGAGCGGATACACGACATATTGGGTATGAAGAAAGTATCGGCGAGGTGGTGCCGCGTTTGCTCCCGACGGACTACTTCGGAGCAGTGCTTAGCCGTGTTCAAACGAGACCTGGAGTTTGAACGTGACGTAGAGTTTCTGCATCGTTTTGTGACCGGAGACGAAACGTGGCTTCACCACTACACCCCGGAACTGAAAGAATAGTTGAAGCAGTGAACTTTACCGGGTGAACCTAAAGAAAGCGAAAAGCGTCCCATCAGCTGGAACGATCACGGCGACCGTTTTAGGGAATTCGCAGGGTATTACATATATTGACTATTTGGAACAGGGGAAACCCGTAACAGGACAGTGTTATGCCATATTATTGGATACATTTGACGCTGTGTTGAAGGACAAACGACCCGATTTAAAAAAGAAAAGATACTGTTTCATCAGGACAACACGCCCCAGATTATTCGTCCAGAGTTGTGATGGTTAAATTAGCACAGTTACGCCACAAAATATTGCCCCTCCCCCTTCCCCCCGGGCCATTCTCTAAATTTAACCACATGTCATTTCTTTTTGTTGTCCAACCTGAAAAATGGCTCGGTGGTAAGCGGCTTGGATCGAATGTCGAAGTCATTGCCGCCAGTGGAGCCCATTTCAATGTCTTTCAGAAATCATATTATTTGAATGGTTCGCTGAAGCTCGCATTAGAAATGACAACTGGGTAAGTTTTTTGGCGTCCTCTTAGTGGCGCTCAGTTGTAAACTGACGCTGCCGAGAGTGTGGCGACGTCCCGCTCCGGCAGTGGACGTGAGAGTGAGGGGCGCAGCGTGTTGTAGCACGCTTCAAGCAAAGGAAAACCTAAGCTTGTGCCCGTGTTACCGGTGTCCTACATTAGTGTCGACCATTTATATAAAATGTGGAAGAGATGTAACGTCAGCTCGATACATTACGTGTGTGTGTGTGTGTGTGCGTGCGCGCGCACACAGCGAGGAACTCATTTGTCAACGTCAGTGGCGACTCGTTAGGATGGGTGTTCGGCCGGACAACTGATTGCCGCGGCCACGCGCCGGCGGGCGCTGGTTGGGGGGGGCGCTATGTGTGTGGCGGTGATGACAGCCGCATGTAGGTACATCATTATTTATTCATCATATGTCGGAGGGGATATCCTAATCCGCCTCACCCTGGGGCACGGACATGGATGCCGCGGGATCCCGGTGCGTTTGACAAGTTTCTTGTTTAAAAGTTTAACCAAAACTCATCCAGTAATGTTTACATTAAATAAGAACACAACCTCTCCCCTCCTTTCCTCCAGAATTTTTTTTCATTATGCATTTAAGTTACGAACTTCCAAAAAATTACATTTCAATCATAAATGTCGCTGCGGCTCCATTAGCCGCGCGCTGGTCCCGCTGGTCTCGCCAGGCTGCACACTTGCAAAAATGTTACTCGCATTGATCGAAGGCGCGCGCAGACCACTTCATGCACCTAGTTCATTTGCAAGCCGCCAACGCGCGGCGGTCTCCACTCCGCGTCTAATTTTGTATCGGTTACATGACACGCATCACCCCCTTCTCCTCAACGAGCCCCGCCGCACGAACGCTTTTAATAGAACGCGTGTAGTTCACGTAAACACAACTGACCGGGTTCACCTGTTAACTGCTGCACGTATCCACATTCCGCGCGACCTTCCGTTGTCGTCGCACAACTTAACAAGGTACTACCGCTTGCTGCCGGTCCGGTGCCGCGACCAGAGGACGTCGTGGCGCGGGAACCTGACACCCCCCCCCTCCCCGCCCCAGCCGACTCGCGGCCGCCCGCCTTGCGAGCCGGGGGACGTCGAGGGCGTCCCCGGCGCGATACAATTGATCAGTCCGGACGAAACGTATACAGGCCGGAACCGGACAATGAACACGTCGTCGGTGGATGTCCCCGGCGCGCGTCTGAACTTTCTCAATCACCGCTCAACTATTCCAGAAAACTGTATCAAGCGGCGAGCGTTCAGCGGAAGTGTCCCCGTCGGGGGTCGGGGGTCGGGGGCCGAGGACGCGGTGTCGCCGACAGCTGGTTCACTCACACACAGGGAGCGCGCGCTGCGGCACCGGCACTTCTTCCGTGTTTATGTTTTCAATATCAAATTTGACCCTGGCGGCAGGTCCCTGTGGCCCGAGACCGTTCCATGAGTACCACCGCGGCGCCGGGTGCTCTGTACAGTCTTAAACATGCGGAAGTTGCAGTCTACCGGTTTTGAAGGGTGTACCTAGTGGAATTACTGCGGTAACGAGACTTAACACCTTTTATCTCAAGGCGACGAGCGCAATGTGGTGCAGTGTGTGTGTCACGTTGTTATGGGAAGTGTCAACAAGCAACAAGTGAATGTTACTTGGCAAGTATCTAGTTCCGGTTCGTATAATATGAACTATGTAACGAAACGAACGCACCGGCTGCAGCAGCACGCCGGGCGGACCGGGGTGTGGTGGTGGTGGGGAGGGGGCACACATACCGCCGCAGGGTGAGCGCTGCGGTCCAGGTCGATGCGCCGCGCGGTGGTTGCCCCCGCGCCGGAGCCTCACCCGGCCGGCATGTAAATGAGCTACACCATCACCACGCCGGTGCAACACTATTTGCTATATGGTGCTGTGTGCGATATTTTTTCAACTTAACAGGTGAACGCCTGCCCACGGCGCGGTGGCCCGGCCCATCCCTTCACTGATTTCCTGTACACGCCGCGACGCGTGTGTTCGGGGGCGCAGACGCCGGCGAGCTGCTCCACTCCTTGTCAGTTCTCACCTCGGCCCGCAAGCCGTGCGCCCGGCCGAGCGGCGGTAAAAAGCGGATGCAGGAATTGTATCACGCACTACTAGCGCGCAGTCTCTCAAATAAATATGTATGTTGTACGACAGCGATATCAAACCCCCACCCTTCCACCGGCCCACCTCCAACCAGCCGGCACGCCCCGCGCCCTACTCACCCCGCGCGACTAATGAGCAGCTTACCTGCAACAAACAAAGGTAAAGTGTTATCGAAACATTAAAGCAGCGGCCGGGGGGTTGGGCCTCATACGAACACACAGAACAACTCAAATGATACAACAATGCGGTGCCCGCGACCGCGCCGCAGGGCCCCGCTGACGCTCCGCGCAGAGCTGCTGCACGAGGAGCTGTCGTCTACTTTTGGTCCCAGTGTCTAGTTACATACATTTATACTTCTTGAATTTACAACAAACAAGTGTTCGCGGAGAGGTCGCCCCGCAATGTTAAACCGAGGCGACGCTCAGTGGACGCGTCGACCTCTTTGATTATTAATATAATGAATATTAAAAATATATTTAAAATTGTACGCACGCGCAGACAAATTATTTCTACTTCTACTGCGGCTAACTACAACATAACACACAGAATGGAAAGGTGGAGCTGCGGCGCAAAGTGCTCCGCGAAGAACTGAGTCTGTCGCACGGCACGGGCAGGCGAGCTGACTAGAGAAAGCGATAAGCTGTGGACTTCCGGTAGAAGTTCCGGGGAAACGGCGGGTCTTCATAAATATGATTCCCCTCGCATCGAGTTAATACCCTGAGGACCTGCGGGAATATTAACCAAATTGGGTAAAGAAAAGAGAAAATGTATCCTCGGGAATTCCAACCGGAAGTGAGGGGGCGTCGGTGTCGGTGTCGCGCGCGGTACCTGGCTCCGGGCTGTGTCCGGCGGAGTGCAGGTCCTGCTGGGAGCGGCGGCGCTGGCGGAACTCGGCGGACTGCCGGTAGTCCGGCCAGCGGCCGCAGTGCGCCGGCGCGTTCAGGTACTCCTGCGAGGAGAAGCGCGACGCGCGCGCCGCCGGGAACCCCGTCTGGTAGTAGTCGTGCCGGAACACCACGTCGGGGTGGTTGATGCCGCCCGGCACTATCTGGCTGCCGAAATGGGTTCTGTGGAACGCGCCCAGGTACTCCGGTCTCACGGGGCCGTCGGTGAGTTCGTGGCCGTGGATGGAGGTGGAGCGCTGCGGCCCGTAGTCCCGCACTCTGCTGGGCAACTCGGTCCCCGCGCGGTGCGGCGAGTAGTCGAGCCCGTGCGCGTGCTGCCGGCCGCCCCCGCCGCCGGCCGCGCCCCGGGGCAGGTGCGGGTGCGGCGCGAACGGGTTCCCGGCGGCGGGCCCCGCGCGCGCGGCGCCGCCCGCGTCCGCTTTGGCCCTCTCCTCCGGCCGCGGCCGCTCCGTCCCGTTTTGAGCCGGTTCCTTTTTAGGCGGTGCATGCGCGGGCGAATCGGTCATGTCTTGTGAAGCCCTGCGGTTGAACTCCTGTATCTTCTCGGGCACGAAACCTTGCTGCGGCAGTTGCGACATCTTCATAACGACGTCGAAACGTTTGTACGTATGCACTAGCACTATTACAACTGACTACACACTAGTTCCATATAAAAACACTAAATCACACAGTCTCGCGAGTTCGACGCGCGGACACATTTATAATGCTCGGCTCGGCTCGGCGAGGGAATCACAACCGTGTATGTGTATGTGTATACAAACAATGTGTAAACGGGCTGCGGGGACACACAGGAGTAACGGTTACGTGAAAGCGCTAGTGTTAAATTTAAACGAACAAATTTCTTTCTCGAATGGCGACCCTCCTCCCCTCCGTCCCCCCCGCCCCCCGCGGTGGCGATGCGCCGGCGCCGCGCCGCGCTGCACCGCATCGCCGCAGCGTCGATCCACGAGACCTCCGGATATCAACTATTTCGCCGCGCCGCGCCGCACCCATCCATCGCGCCAATTAGACACCTCCGCGCGACTAACTCCAAGCGCAGACAAGCGCGAGCGGCCGCGCTCCGCCTCCTCCCCGTCCCCCGCCCGGTACCTCTTGTTTTTCCTACTTTTCAGCCCCTGCGCCTTTCGAACGGCCGCCTCCTGCTCATCTCCCGCTCGGACGGCCTCCAGCGGAAGGTAATAAAGACAGCCTTTCACTTACTTCTACATTCGACGTCGACGTCACAGATCTCAAAGGATATCGGGCGGACGACTTTGTGTAACTATTGCCACCGCCGCGGCGCCGGGCCCGCCACAAACCTAACCGATGTGGTCTCTCCAGTTCGTTCCACTGTCAATCACTAAGCCGAGACGATAACTAACAGACCGATGATGATTTTCATGTGATAATTCAGCGCATCTGCAAACGATGTACTTGTGTAGGCGGCCTGTGTGTGAGCTGCGGACCCGGGCCAGTTTTGTTTTGATTGCGTTAATGACCATGAAGTCCCAGAACATGAGCCCACATGGAACGTTTTGTAGAGGCAGCTTGTAAGTTTTTAATATCTGAGTACTGGTGTAGCGTGCACAGTTATTAGCTACATTATCCAGTACATTGACTTTCACATGGTTTCAAAATGTTTTCTCTTATCCCAAAGAGTTTTTGTACGATTTTAAATATTTGTCGACAGTTAGCACATTAAATGTGTGTCAATTCAATTACTAAAGAGTGTCTATTTTCGTTGTGGTGCCTGTACTAACAAAAAGGTGGATTATTTGACAATTTAAAATTGCAATCTTACCCACAAGTGATTCATAGTTCATGGTCTTACTGGATAAGTATTCAAATGTATGGTTATTACATAAGTAAATAATCATTTCACCGCCCTTTCTTTTATCTCTTAAGACGCTTATACAGACACAAAACATTGTTACTTAAATTAACCTCAGTTACAAAAATAAGTCCGACGTTATCGCACTATGTTTTACACATTCAATGAGTGATAAAAAGTTTGTTGTTATAGATCTTATGTCGATTTGCATAAAAGTGAAATAATTATTACGTTTAGGGATGTGTTTGTTCACCGGGTTAACCCATCGAATATTCCGCTAACAATTGTTATCGAGTTCGTTTTGTTGTCTGCAGGTCCGTCCGCGTCAAGCGTTAGTCTATGCATAAAAAAGTCCAGCATATAGTACAGATATATAATATGTACTATTCGCTTTCCCTTTCGTACAAAGGTATTCGCGTTTTTTAACCAGATGTATTTACATTGGGGATGGAGGGACTTATTTCGCGTTCCGCAGATAAGTTTTGTTCGCTTTGGTTAACGCCTCTCTTATCACGAGTTTCCTATCCCCTTGTGCGTTATTAGTTTGAGAATCGAGAGCTAGCCCATTCAGGTTAAACAAAATAAATTAGTTTTTGTAAATAAATGTGGCAGCCGTAGCTATCTACGTATACTTAAAAAAACCGTTCGGACAAAGCGGGGTCCGGTCGCAGGCTCGCGGTCCCGTCTAGTCCGACACAACGCTAATTCATTTGGTTGTTGGCAACAAGTCGGAGATGAACAAGAATAACTTCATAGCAACCAAATCCGCAGCACGACCGAGCGCGGCGTAATGCAGTGCACTCCTCTAGGCGAGCCGCACGAGCAGCCGCACGAGCAGCCGCACGAGCAGCCGCACGAGCAGTCGCACGAGCAGCCGCACGAGCAGCCGCACGAGCAGCCGCACGAGCAGCCGCACGAGCAGCCGCACGAGCAGCCGCACGAGCAGCCGCACGAGCAGCCGCACGAGCAGCCGCGCGCAGCCGCGGTGCTCGGGCTCGAGGCAAATAAACTAAGCTCCGGCTGTGGCGGGGAGCGGGAGCGGGGAGCACGGCGCGTCAGGGGGACGACTATCATTTTGACTTGACTAACACCGTCAAACATGTCCTGCAAGCCGCGGAGCGAGCGGGTGAGCAACACGTAGTTTTTAGTAAACTTTGTGCCGCGGGCTGCGGAGCCGTGTTCGTTCGGCACAACCATTGATAGTGAATAGATTGACTGTTGACTTATTCACGAACAGCCGAAGGTAAACTTGTGCTGATTGATCGATTTCTTAGAACGCGGCAAATGGTGTCAAGGGCTACCTAACGAAACGAACGATCAGTTGGTCCGCGGCGAGCCGACTCCGCGAGGCGGTGCCGCGTGGGTGTGAGAGATGACCGACTGCATCAGGACCCTTAACAACTGCCCCAACCGGAAGTGTAATCGAACGGTCCAAAGCGACGAGGTGCGCCGGCGGAGCGCGGATAATTTTATAACATTCATCGTGAGTCGGTCAGTGTCGTTCGCTAAAGCGGAAGCTTCGTTTTGGAAATGCAATCAGCTTCACCAAGAAGCGAGCGCGGAGCGAGAGGTCCGGCGCACTCCCCGCCCTCCCCCGGCCCGCGCCGACACAGTTCCTTCGCTCGTAAAACGATTTTACGAGGGCCGGCGAAGCGGGCCGGGATTTCCTGAAGCACTCGCGGCTATAAATAGCCGGCGCGCGTCACGCTGCTAATGACCCGCTACAAATTCTAGTCTCACTGGTGTCTCTGCTCCGGCGACTGCACCGGTAGCTCCGGTAGCACCGACGGTAGCGACGTCCACCGCCTCGTCCTCGCGTCACACCGTATGAAGCTGACACCAAGTGGTCGGCCATTGCTAATAAAAAGCGTATATATAGTGCGCCCGCGCCGCCGCACAGCCGCCGGGCCGTGCGGCGTGTGCTCGCTGGCTTTAGCGGCTTTGGGATTTGGAGTTCTTTTACGTGTACAAAGATGACGACGCATAATATTAGGCAACTAAAAAATGAGTATGGTGGGATGAAATGATAGTTTTAAACCCTGAGTACAAAAAGGACACGCGACCAGCGGCGCTCGAGCTGACACGCGCGCGCACCACGAGTACATGCAACTTGCTACTGTTTTGAAGGAAAGTTGAATACATGTTTTAGCGAAACATAGCGAAGGCGCCCCCCCCTCCGCGCCCTAGGCGGTATTTGATATTCCCGGAAGTATGCCTGCTCCCAAATGTTGGGATTCCCGGGACGCTCGCGAGCTGGTCCTTTGAACGATTCCAGTGTATTGCAGCGATTCGATAAGTCCGTTCTTACTGTCCGATTATTCTGACTACATAAGTAGCGCGTGTAATGAAAATGGTGGTAATGGTAACGACACAAACACGACATGTCGCACCCGGTGCAAACGACGGTGAACGTCGAGATGAATAATAAAAGTCAAATACAAGTCGCGGCGGTGCGCGCGGTGCGGCTGCCCGAGGGCGGCGGTGAGCACCTCCGTCAGTCGCGGCACTGTTCGCTCGTTTGCCCACTATCCCTATAAAAAAACCCGCTTCCGGGTTGCGGCGAGCGCGGATGAGGTTGGGACCGGCGTTGGGACTGAATGCGCCCGCATACCCTTCCGGCCTGAGCACTAGTTGCTGCGTCAGGTTTCGATGCCGCGGCCTCCCCCCCCGCGACCCGCGCGCGCACGCGCCGCCTGCTCTTACGTTGAATCAACAAACTCGCACTTCAACCGTATTCAGCAATAACATCTTCAGATTGTACAATTATTTGAATTGAACTGGAAAATAATCTTGTCGACTTTATTAAGCGAGTATTAGATAGCACAGCGTCCAGTGTGCGCGTGAAAACGAAATCACGAATAGTTGTACCGCGTTTTTATCAGATACTATCGCAGAGTACCGCGGCGACGCAACAAGTAGGAACTTGTACGGTTTAAGTCGATTACAATTATATAAATTGCAGTAAGCGGTCGCCGAGTTTATTGTATCACGATAGTACGAACAAGTTGTACTGCGTGCCGCGCTGAAGTAGCGCTTCGAACAAATCAAAGTTCGGGTCGCACGCGGCGCGCCCCGCCGCAGACCGCGAGCGCGGCCGGCCCGGCGGCGCGGTGCGGTGCGGTGCGGTGCGGTGCGGGCTCCGCGGCGCCGGCGAGCCGCCGTACGGGGCTGCGGGAGCGCTGTTGTAGCGTAACGTCGGTGCGAGCGCCGGCATCGTTTCGAACCTTATAAAAACACTAGAGTAAACACTGATATGTGCGGTTAGAGGCCACTGGAACGAGCGCGACGCCGGGCGGCCGACGCGTGTGTAGCGACGCGACGGCGGGCGGCGACTGGCCCCCGCCCGCCGCGCGCCGGCGCCCGCCGCCCGCCGCCCGCCCGCCGCCCGCCCGCCGCCCGCCCGCCGCCCGCCCCCCGCCCGCCCGCCGCGCGCCGGCGCCCGCCGCCCGCCCCCGCCCGCGCGTAGTACGCCACGCGCGCCGCTGCTTTCACCTAATTAATAAACACAGAGAGCGGCGACCCGCCCCCGCGCGCCCGCACCCGCACCAGCACAGTACTACTGTGTGGCACTATGACAACGTGTTCAAATCATCACAAGAAGTCTTAGGCCCCAAAGGGAAAAAAGCGGGATCAATAAAATACTCTATAAGTTCTAGAGAGGCGCGCGGATCTTGAGGTTGCTTTACTACGTATGCTGCATACTTTAAAACGCGATAATATTGGACAACATTTTGTGTTCTTTCACACAATGAGCGACTACCACCTAGTACATTTATTAAGAATAAATCTATAATTGTAATAAAGCTAAACTCTAAAACTGGAATAAATATTAGATCCGTGGCAGTCCTCGACCTTACACCCGATTAAAGGAAACCTCGGGAAAGCGGCGGCGGCCAGCGGGGTACTCGGCCCACGCAGAGGTCCCAACTCCGGCCGGCTCCGGGCGCTGCGACCTCTGCGTTGATGCGTCGACACGGTGCGAGACAACAGACCTTCTACAGAAACAACACGACTGTTACACGTGATACGTATACATGCATTTTAAAAATCCGATAACTTCAGGACCTCGTCTCTACTGTATAGTAGATTATTCGCTTGAGCTGAAACCGACTTCTGCGGAGACGGTGCGGTGCCGGTGCGCGCGGGCGGTGGCTAATGTGGAGGGGCACGAGACCCGGGCCCCGCGCGGAGCCCCGGTCAAAGGAGCCAATAAAATTGATCACTCAACTGATTTCTTTTCTTCTGAACTATTTCTTTAACTATTGCAAAATTAATATTCGCCGGTCTTATTACGAAAATATCTGTCGGTGTGTTTGTAGACGTGAGAGAGCTGTTAAAAACAAAAATTCTGGGTTATATGTGCAGGGCACTTATGTATTTTAACGTGACAACGTCTATTAATTATATCACAAAAAATTTTGATAATAA
Source organism: Byasa hedistus (assembly GCA_029286795.1). NCBI lineage: Eukaryota > Metazoa > Arthropoda > Insecta > Lepidoptera > Papilionidae > Byasa > Byasa hedistus. The sequence continues at coordinate 77,167 of JAGSMW010000012.1, read as the reverse complement.
ATTTTATTATTCTTGTTTGACATGTTTATCGGGTTACAAATCAAGTTATACTAACTCTCAATTATATTTGTTAGGGATTTTATTTCTAATTATTATTGAGCAATAGAATACATCTTTTACTTTCAACCAATTCGGGCAAACGCATACCGACTTAGCGGTCGGCGTAAGCCACGCCCACTTATGTGCGGGACATTTCTCAGCACGCGCGTCCTATCTTATACCAATTTAATAGACGTTGTCACGTCAAAAGTATAACAATGCAAGCGCCGCGCGGGCACGCCGCGTAGACGTCTACGAGCCGACGCTACGAGCGCGCGTAGCGCCCGGCGTAGCGGCGCCGTCCTCGATGGAGGGCTTAACTCAGGTTAGTGGCGGGGAGCCGGCGGCCGGGGCGGCGGGTGCAGCTGCGACACGTTGCTGGACAAGTGGCAGCCCGAGCTCAGAGTGCTGGTGGTGGTAAAGGGGAAGAAGGGAACCGTGCGCACTTTGACCGCGTCGTAGGCTCTAGTATGCAGAGCGTGTCACAGAACAGACGCTACAGATACCGTGTAGTATGTGTAAATCTGGACAATGATGTAATAATAAGAACATTTAAGTAAATTTCCAACGTTTACTGAATCTCTTCAATACAACAGTCAACCGAGAAGATCTGACAAGAAACTGAAACTTAAATATTTTTTTTATTGTACAGAAAGAGAAATGTTCCCTTCAATATATACATACAACTTGTAGTGTGCACCGCCGCGCGCGCAGCTCGTTACTATCCATCTGTTCACTGCATACTATTCATTTGTGTCACTAACTGTTATCGAGTATAGTGTGCTTAATAAATAACGCTACTATTGTCTATTGCAGTTTCTATAAACTCTACCGTTACTGCTTCTACTTGCCTATGCGTCAAGTTTCGTTTTATATCAAATACCTTTTTGACGTGACAACGTCTATTAAATTGGTATAAGATAGGACGCGCGTGCTGAGAAATGTCCCGCACATAAGTGGGCGTGGCTTACGCCGACCGCTAAGTCGGTATGCGTTTGCCCGAATTGGTTGAAAGTAAAAGATGTATTCTATTGCTCAATAATAATTAGAAATAAAATCCCTAACAAATATAATTGAGAGTTAGTATAACTTGATTTGTAACCCGATAAACATGTCAAACAAGAATAATAAAATTTATTATCAACATTTTTTGTGATATAATTAATAGACGTTGTCACGTTAAAATACATAAGTGCCCTGCACATATAACCCAGAATTTTTGTTTTTCTTGAATAAGTTAAGGCGATGTAATGTTCACTAACAAGATGACTCGAGTTTGTTTTCGAAAAGATCGTATGCGCGGTGGGAGACCTCGCAGACGCCGATGACGGAAGGCCAGGTCGGGGGTGTGTGGTTTAGTCTATGTTCGTCTTTCGGGTTCATCCGCGAGGGAGTCGTCGCTCGGTCAGCGAGTGTCCAGGGAGAGTGAACAAAGCAAGTGTGTGACAAATAGCAACAACACTAGTATTTACATCGGAACAATATTTAGATCGTACTAGGTGGTGGCTCGGCGGCGAGTCCGCTGCGAGCAGCTCTGAAAGAAATAGCAGCCGATGGGGGCGACCGCGTGGCGGCCGCGCTCACTTGTGTTGTGCGACGGTGCGGCGCACGTGCGGCGCGTGCCGCAACATAACATTTAGATACATCGGCAGCAATGCGAGGTACGTACCTTTCCCGTGCAGCTGCTGCCTGTTCTCGGTGCCCTTGAGGCTCTCCGCGGTGTGCAGCAGCTCGTCCAGCTGTGGCTTCTTCTGCTCCAGCTCGCGCAGCACGCCCTGCCGGGGCGAACAGGACAAACGGTCAAATATAACATTAAATGTAGGTTACCAGAAACCAGTAACCAGAAACCAGAAACCAGAAAACAGAAATAAACAAAAGTTCATATTAAATTACAAGCTTTCACTGCTGTCTAAGCAATGTAGGTGTGTTCGTAACGCTAAAGAGTCAATTTGCACTTTAATTCTGCTGCACGAAGTTCAAATTCAATTATTATATCAAAACAGTTTGTGAAATTAAAACGAATGAAATAATAACATAGATAGTCACAAAATGTAACAGCTAAAGATCCACCATACTGACTTTCAATTAGGTCGGCTTCGCGATATATTTAAATATTAGTTATTAGATGAACATATATAGAGTTGAACCCCACACACCCCTATTACCAGGGTGACGGTTCAGTCCAAATTTTTTGCGCTGGCTATAAAATAGGTAAGAACAAAAAACTGCCACATTCCAATTTTTTTCGACAGAACGAAGTCTGTCGGGTCAGCTAGTATATATATATATCTAAATATATGAGTATGTAGATAAATATGTATGTATATGTACATATGTATTTTTTATAACATTTCTCTAATACCTTCACCTACTACTGCGTCTCCCCCCTGCCGAGGTTGACTGGTTGAAAGAGCCCCATGGCATTAAGTCTGCTTTTTTGTACATTTTACTATGTGTGCAAATAAAGTTTTGAAATAAAAAAATAGGTTATAGAAAGGTTAAAGTGCAAATTGAATGGTACGACCCCGGCGACGCGGGCGGGCGCAGCGCCGCGCGCCGCCGGCTCCGCTCACGGAGGATTCACGAATACCTAATTCGACAATTTTATGATACGTTCCCCTTCGACAACACCCCTTCCGACCGATGGTTCGGGAGCCGGTCTCATTAACATTCCCATCAGGAGATAATCTCCACGGAGAACTTGCTCCTGATCGGATACCGCCTGCGATGGCCGTCGCTGCGTTGCTTTGCCGCACGCCCTTCTCTAATTATACACCCCCCCCCCCCCGCGTGCCCCGCGCGAGTCCCCCGCGCGCCGCTCACCTGCTGCTTGTCGAGCTGCTGCGCGATGCCGTCCACGTCGCCGACGGCGACCGGCTGCGCGCGCAGCATGTCCACCTGCACCGACACCCAGTCCCGGATCTGAAACAAGCGCAGCGTTCACGCGGTGCCCCGCATTCGCCATGAACCGGCAGATGGCGTTTCTCTAAATAAACTTTTTACAAACCACTGGAAGTGTGTCCGCGGCGGCGGGTGTTTAAAATTACTTGGAAACTTTGCGCGCGGTGTAGAGTTGGCAATAACTACAGTTCAGAGTAGTAGTGCGTCAGTGGCTCTTCGGCATGGCGCCGTAGATTGTGTGTGCCCCCATTAACACCCTAATAAGTGATTGATGCCCACATGCTTAACATGTCACTTGAATGCCCACTCAGTGTGTTCGTCGCCACATAGCGAATGTGCAGCTGTCGGCCGCACCGCCGCCCACCTCCGCCCACCTCCCTCTGACCGGCCGTTGCATTCGCCGTCGCGATGTGTTTCTTGTGTTACATCACAGCTTAAGTATGTACGCGCGATGTCGGCTCACCTCAATGCGTGTTGTTTTCCTCGCCGAAGTGAATTGTTGAAATTCTTGTGGGAAATAGAGACTCGTAACGCTCAAATGATATCCAAACCGATCCAGTGGCGAGGCCGTGAGATGTCAAGTGCTTTTTTTAAGCAAATAAATAAAAATAACTCATTATTATTAGTTTCTCTCAACTGTACATGTGATTTTTATGTTTGTAAAACAACGCGTCTATTTTTTATGTGATCATTTAGCAAAACGTCGACGACGTACAAATTAATAGACCGTTTCAGTATAGTTAAAACTTCTTTTTCAATTGAAACTTAAATCAAGAAACAAATCTGACTCCGTTTCGGCCGCGTACGTTTCCTAAACACAACGCACGGAACATGTTCCGGCAGGGAGTGAACATTCACCCGGCGCGTCGCGCGGAGGACTCTAACTATTCATTTTGTTCATTTAATAACTCCAACAAATATGGCTGGCTAATTGTTTGTGTGTAGCTTTTGAATAAGAACAACCCCAGGGACCCCTGCGTCTGCGCACAACCCCAGCGGCGGCGCCGAGAGCAGTCCGGAGCCCGCTGTAGACCACTCTAACCACTACCGACCTGCTGTACGCTGGTGTCGAAGTTGGCGAGCAGCGCGCCGCCGGGCTGCTGCTGCTGCTGCTGCTGCTGCTGCTGCCACGAGCGACGCGAGCGCACGCTCCGCTCTGCAACAAACACACATCGTGAGTTAGATGCTCGCCGAACCTTTAGCTTATTTTAATGCGTGCAGAGGCGTGCGGTGTTGGATCGAGCCTATGCAAATTTCTTTTTAAGTCATTTCATTGTGCGCGAGCAGTGACCAACTTAGACTCAAATTAATCTACAGTTAAGCTAATCGCTGCAGACTTAATGAGGATGCCACCACCGCGGCGCTCATCGCCGGCGCCGGCACGACACCAAACAAATGAATCCCTCGTTCCGGTGACATGAGGCGCGGCGGGGGCGGGGGCGGGGGGCGCACCCCGCCGGCGGACCGGCTGCTCCCGTGTTCATCAACCACAACACAGACGCGCGCCGCCTTTTCTTTACGTGCGATACGCCGTCGAGTGCGTCCTCGTGCGTCAGTGCAGGTACCGTGCAGGGAGCGCCTCATCACCTGCAACGGACTCCGGGACCGCGCGGCCGCGACGCGCACCATTGAAACGACAGACACACGACAACAAAGGACAGGAGCACGGGATTATTAATATTCAGAGAACCCTGTGTATATACAAGTATATATACAGGATTAAAAACCGTGATAGCCTAGTGGTTTGATCGCCCGCTTTCCACTCCGGAGGCACCGGGTTCGAATCCGACCTGCACCAATGAATTTTAATGTGCAGTTAGTATAACACCAACTGATATCACGCGCTTTGACGGTGAAGGAAAATGGCAAACCACTCCATTATAACTGCCAAGTAAGTCGTCGTGTTTCATTACACATGATGACCACGACCCGCGGTCATGAGGAAATGTGATGTAAATGAATGAGGATTATATATATATGCACATGCAGTGCCCCTGCCACACGCACGGCGCAGCGGGCTTCATCAGCGAGATATTCTTTTTTTTAGCGACGTTCAGCGCGCACCAAATGTTACAACTTTTTTTAAATAAGTAAAACATTTCACAGGGGAGATCCCGTGCATCTTCAGGCACCACACGCGCTCGCCGCTTGTCCGCGTACACCGACTACAGTAGATCACAACCAAATAACTCGTCGCCGAGCACCAGACGACCGTTCTTCTTATTAACTTCTTAACGGTAAGCAGGTCGGGGACGTCTGAATGTACGACATAACTCCCCGCAAATAAATTTAGAGTTGTTAGTACTTTGCTTGCTTGACGACTTTAGGATATGAATGTGTTCGTGTGGATCCTGACCGAATGTCAACCGAGACCGTTCGTAGGGGGGCGCAGAAGTGAATTAATGTACGCAATGGTTGACAGGTGCCAAGCGGCGGGGGCGCGGCGGCGGCGCGTCTTATATCGAAGCGTTCAAACACTATGCAATAAAATTTCACATTACTATATATATTTATACGTCATCATTTTAGCCTGCTAAACTTCGGCGGGGGAGGGCCAGCTCTGTGGACTGCGGGGACGGCCGAACCCCCTCAAATATCTCCATAAGGTTCTACACCTCATTCGGTCGCCTCCTCCCATGCATTGCACCCGCATTGCTAAAAGCGGGCTTTGCCGATCGTAATGCGTGCCCCTCCCCCCTCCTCCTCCGCGGGACCTTGACACGGGCCGGCCCTCCCTGCGATACTTAATTACTTGCCCTAACAGCTAGTGACATTAACGTAACATATTTGGATCGCATTTTGTTATAAAAATATCAGCCGCAGCAAAACGCAAAGGAATCAGGGTGTTAGTGCGTTCAGTTCCGCAGCAGGTGTCCGCGCGGCGCCGAGCTGATGCAGAGGCGAAGGTCATGGCTTCTTAACGTTTTCGCCGATGTTAGGCCACAACGGGCGGTGGGGGCGGTGGGGGCGGGGTTTGTTGTTCAGGGAGAGAGGTACCGGCGCACGGTGAGCTGAAAGTAGCATGTCATATGTATAGGAATTAGTTTTAAAATTTTACTTATTGGCATTCAGTATACCATGCTTCTGATTGATATGGTTTCATGGTTTAATGTAATTTGTAATGGAACTTACAGATTACATGGAAAATTGCGCCTTGTTTTTTTTTAAATCTTTGTGTGGAGAAACCCTCGAAACGAGCTCGAGTTCAGGAGCCGGCGAAGATATCCGGGCCGCGTACTGATTACTTATGTACAGCGGAAGAGATGCAGTAGCAAATGATTGCGCATGTCTTCCCGCTGTATCCGTGGCGTATTCTTTTAATTTCTGAACATGGATATACTTTTCAGTCATTATGATTTGTAAATGAAAAGCAGTTCTACTATTCGATAAAAATCGACCCCCGCCGCTCCGTCGTAGGCGTTGAAAATAGTGAGTAGTTTAATTATTTCCGTATGCGACCTCAGACGTGTTGAACACCCGCATGCACCAGTAGCGGAGCGGCGTCGCGGGGGCGGCGGGGTGGGGGCGGGCAGGCCGCTGTCACAGCACTCGCCGCGTGTCGCGCCTCTCTATGCAGTCTAGCGAGGGACATTCCTGAGCAGTTACGTTATTGACAGGCAGAGATTCCGGAGATTGTATTTTTTTACTTCGATACAAAATTAAATACTGGCCGTGTGGTACCGGCCCGTACCGGATGTACCGCCGGCGACATGCTTCTTGCGCGAGGTAAGTCGGTGTCGCTGAATTGCAGCGACGGGAGACATAATACAACACAAGTTGGGTTGCTTGTGCGGAGCGGCGCGCGGGGTGCACACGCGCGGGCCGTGTGGAGGAACAGCGCGGCGCGCACTGCACGCGTGCCGCTACAACAACTAGCGTCTATAAAATAAAAGCACGTGCCGATGACCCATAGCCCTGAATATTAGTTGGACGATATAGATATGAACGTACCGCAGCGCCATCTGCTGGCCGGCGGCGGCGGCGGAGCAAGTAGTATAAAGAATTTGAAAAAGACCTGTGTCGACGGGAGGTTTTATCAAAGTTACTCAGTTTCCCTCCGCTGCGCCCCCCGCGCACCCCGCGCCCGCAGGAGTTGCCCGCGCTACTTCGTATCGGGGAAGTCCCTAGTTTTTATTTCAGTTTCATAACGTATTTGTTTACTTTCGGTTAACACTCAATGTTATTACAAAGTGATGATATCGTAAAATAAATGAGTGGCTTATTGATAAAAATATTATAATTGATAGGTAAAAGTGTAAGTGGTTCCGGTCGCTACTTCGTTTGCACATGTGACTGTATTTATTTACCGTCTGCCGCGGCTAGTTCCGAGTTCAATATGAAGAACGCGACGCGGGCCCTGCCCGGAGCCGGGTCAATGTCCAAAACAAATATGTGAAGTTCAAAGAAAAATGCACACGAGTTTGCTGAGAGCGAACAACCTAAATATGAATGAAGGGGGAGATGGGGGGCGGCACCACAGCGCGACCCCGCGCGCACCGTGCGGCCGACACGAGCCGCGCCGCGTCCGTCCGCCGGCGGCCGCGCCGCGTGCACTGCGCTGCGGCGCGGCTCGCACTGCGCCCCGCCCCGCCCCGCCCCGCCCCGCCCCGCCGCCGCACGTGCGCGCGCCGCGCGTCCCCCGCGCCCCGCCCCGCCCGCGTGCCCCGCGGCGCGCCCGACGCGCGGCGTTCCATTGACGCCTCTCGCACAGCACGCGTCACGCGCGCGGTCCCTCCGGGCGGCGGCGGCGGCGGCGGCGGGGAGAGCAGCGTAACTGCACCCCGTAATACATTTCGGATCGGTCCTAGAGGGAGCATTGAAATCGGTGCAACGGATTCAGAAGTAACGTCCCTGTGCCCGGAGGACGGGAGTGACTCTGGCGCGGCGGGGGTCCGCGGGCGCGACCCCTTCGCACGCGGGGCTGGCGGGGTGGGGGCTGTGTCGTTAGAAAATATGTTTGGAACGTGCGCGGACGACACGTGGCTTAATGTATGTTACGTTACTAAGTAACATTTGAAAGTGTCCGCGGCGGCGGGCTGCGGCGGCGGGCTGCGGGGGCGCGTCCCGTCCGGGCACTGGGAGAAGAAGCGAAGCGACGTGAACGCGCCGCAGCGTTACCGGTCTCCAGTACTTGTATTATTCAAATCACTTCAAACACTGTTTGCACACGCGCGAACAGCTGTCCGTGTTCAAATGAACTGGAGCCGCCTGCACGTGCGCGCACGTGCCTGCAGACGCGGGAGCGGGCGCTGCTTCAGATCTACTGACGAGCGGCGAAGTGTGCGTGCGTGCTTGTGTGTGTGTGTGCGGGCGCGGGGGCGCGCGGGGGCCCCCCACGCCTCCGCGGAGAAGGGTACTAAAAGAAAGAATTAGCCGTCGCGACGAGCCCTCGAGGGGCGCGCCGCGGTCCCTCTGCACGGCGGCTAGAGGGCTCTCGGCCCTCCTCACAACCCTCCGTCTGCCTCGCAAGCGCCGGTCGCCGGCTTGTTGGTAGCAAGATTTTTTCGCTTCCAGTGAATCGAGTTTCATGTGAAACGCACTATTAACCGGCGAACAGAGATTGCACTTATACGTTGCACTACATAGCCAACACAAGCGCGGCGACGTGTGCGCTCACAAGCGCGGCAACATAAAGTGCTGTAAGGAGTCTTCATACACCGCTGACGGCTACGCCTGCAGTCGGCTACGCAAGGCGGGTACTTGGAAATATCGATAGCCCAGCGATTGATTATAATGCGGGTACTTAGAAAATGCGAGGGCCCTGCGATCGACTATAAAAGGGGAGTGCACGGAAATAGCAAAAACAATTGGTTGTCGGAGCACGCGGTGTACGGACGTCGTGTGATATCCAGTCTTGCTCGTCATTAAGTTCATGTGCGCCATGTTGATATTCCTAACATTTTTTATTTCTCAAAGTTTGCAATGTTTAATTAAGTTTTTTTTTGTGATAACGCTAACAGTACGGAGGCAACATTTTTGTGTTACTTAATCTCAAACGAAAGCTTGACGACTCGGCGGCGCCGCACCGCGCCGCACCGCAGCGCGCGCTCCTCTGCGCGGCCGCGTGCACCGGCGCGACGTGACCTCACAACACGACGATACAGTCAGGTTTGTAGACGTGCGACACTCGTGATTGTGTGTCCAAAGAGAGGGATGTTTCAATCCATCACGCAAATGGAGGTGTTTCGTGTCATCACTGAGCTACTTTAGAAATTATTTCCACATTTCCATGTTACTTCATATTTTACGTAACTGGACTTTAAGCAAAACGAGAATCATTTTTTATCCGCAATATCCCAACATGCGCCCTCAATTCCATCCAGAATTAAGTGAAACGCGCTGCTCTAAATACTCTGGGTCGCTCTTTTGAGGTTAGCACCTCATCACACCCTTTTTTTTCTTTTAGGGGAGAAATCCTCGTAAAGATACCTGCCTTCTGGGACAAAGACAGCAGGGGTATGGGGAGATTTTTCTCCATTAAAACTATTGGAGCATATGTGATGCTGGCCAGTTTGACTATGTGTCAAAAGGAATGTGTTTGTAATATATGATATGACAACCAGTCTTATGTATAAAGAACTAATATGGCTGTCGAATAAAAAATATGTTCCTGGACTGCGTTCTATAATTCTACAAATACAACACCGTTTCCATCAAAAACCCTCTCTCCCGGTGGTCGTCCTCAGCGTTCGGAGAGGAGACAGGAACTCTGTTCGGAACACAACTGATACCTCTTTAACGCTATGCTGGGATAGCCCGGCCCGGGGACTGATTTATACAGACCCTAACACCCTCGCGAGCGCTATTTCAATGGCCGGAGACCACCTCCAGCCATCGTCCTCCTCAGAGTCGTTTAGAAGGCGGTGAAGACCGTCCTAACCGCCCACGCCATTCGCCGGCGCGCCAGACCGCCGACGGGATCTGTTCACTCTGGACCCCGTTTAGCAGCCTTCTTTTGTACCATAACGATATCACAAAAGGAGGTTACGGCCCTCCACGCAGAATCTCCTTCCAACACGACTGCTGGCAAAGAGAAATTTCTTCCGATCCGGTTTACACACGGGGCGGACGCGAGATATGCGAACTATAGAACTACAGGTTTACTTGCTGCGGCGCGTCAACCTCGAAGCAGCCCCCCCCCCTCGCCGCCGCGCGGCGACACCACCCCCCCTCACCCTCACCCTCCAACTGCATCCATTCGCACCAGTAGGACTTGGTAACGTACACAAACAAAGTACTCGAGATGACAAAATAGGAAGATATCAATTCTTTGGTAGTATTCTGTCTTACCGCTTTGTGGTTTAAATGTAATGACGAAGTGAAACATACCTGAAACAAAAAAAAAACATAACGTAAAAAAATTGATAATTTTTATTATTTTATTTGTTAATGATTGCCATCGAAATCAACAAAATGACACACACGTACAAGTAGAGAAACGTACTGGACTGGTTGTTGTTTGGGTGCCGGCGCGCGACAAGTGACAGGGCACGAGATCAATAATAAGTGTATCCACAAACCTAAGTCAAATTATTATTCATCGATTCATAAATGTTACTCGGAACACTTTGAACGAAGACACCGCGCCGCGCTGAATGTCTACAATATTTGCTTACATACAGAGTTGGCTGTAGAGGTGACGGGAGGGACGGGAGAGTGCCCTCCTGCGTTGGTGCGACAAGGACGGAGTGGTACAGGACGCGGCGTACACTTATACTAAACTTTTAGGAACAAATTGGGGCAGTCGTATATGTCGACCAACATCACGCGCAACTGCACCATGTTGAGTGCGTCGCGTCCGTCTGGACATGCGGCCAGTTGCTTCTGTATGAATGTGTTCGTTTTATTTATATGGATTTTGTAACTTGGCTACCAAACAGACAATATTAATGTAATTTACTTCTTACGTAGCAATTGTTAATTAAAACTGTCGTCCGGGTCCGTTCAGGTTTTTTCCTAACCGCGATTCATAAATCCTAGTGACTCATGAACTGCAGTAATCATTACTAAATTTTAACTTGGTCTTGGTTGGTGTGGTTAAAGCGAAAGGTTGAATATCTTGGCCACGTGTTTCGGCACGATTGATATCACCTGTTTCAACTTATTATGATGGGCAAAGTTGAAGGAAAAAGACATGTTCGACGCCGAAAAAATTCCTGGCTACGGAACATAAGGGAGTGGACTGGTATCACCAACGTGGAGCAACTGTTCCGTGTGGCCCAAGATAGGCAGAAATTCGCATAACTGACGGCCAACCTCCGGTAATGGAGAGGCACTTGAAGAAGAACTTGGTGTCCATATAAACTCCTAGTCGCCAACGCGAGGTACTTCCATCAGTATACTGCCGGCGATATTGTAACTGATGTAGATAAGTTTTCTTTGTAAAGCAAATTTTATGTGGTGGTATTTTGATAGTTTTTAATATTTTTTTAACGCCTCGCCATTCCTTACTCCGATTATAATTAATCAGAGTCCTTGATATTTTGACCACTCGTGTATTAACACGTCCAAGTTCAAGTCGCCCGCAAGTAAGTATCATTAAGAATTTATAAATAAACTGTCGACGTTGTTAATACATACGACGGAACAGGCGAACCGAGATTAGAACCTTGCTGTGCCGCTGAAGGTGCCGCACGAGACTTGGGCGCCGCCGCCACCGCCCCCGCGCCCGCGCGACGCGACGCGACGCGACGCCGGCGATTCTATTTTGAAGACACATATCTACTCCTAACACCGACTCCGGGGCGTGCCTTCGACACCAAAATAATTTAATTTTATAATAAAATTGCGTCGATTTACTTTATCTAATGCCTTCGTGAAGTCGGCATCAGTCATCATCAAAGGATCAGTGTTATGGATCGTTTCAACATGAATCCATGTCGGCGTGGTGATGTGAGATTTTGATAAGTGAAATATACAAATGCTCTAAAGATTAATTTTTTTGCAGATGACATTTGTTTTATGATTAAATAGTCCTGTTACCGACGACACGTCTGACTGTTTGCGTTTCTGTACGAAGGCCACATTCGCCAGCTAGTCACACAGTAGCACATCAAGTGCGGGTCAACTTTGGAAACGGAGGAAAAGTGGATCACAGAAGTGGCAACAGCGTTCATATTGTCTAATTTTAATTCATTCAAGTACATGGTAAGCGGACAGTACGAGCTGTTTTTGAGCAGGTTTTTAATGTGCACCCAAAAAATCTTGGGGTTTTTTTTATTTGACGTCCTTTAAATGCTATCAAAATAACTATTATAATAATCTTTGAACAACTTTGTAACTGTCCTCGCGCAAATATAAAAAAAAATTAATTCATCCAATAGATTTTGCAATTTTTTTAGTTCTGCTGATATTTATTGCATTTTAAAATTCGCCCGGGTGACGTGTTGATCAGACGGTGCGCTTGCCCAACCCGCTCGTCGCAGCATTTTGTGACGAAAAAAACATGGTTATAGCTTTTCTTATATTTCAGAGAATTAACTTTAATAAATTCTAGGTTTATTGACTCGTTGGCTGCTCTTCGAAAATTTGGTTGGCGACAAGAAGAAGCATTCCTGTCTGTTCGGAATAGTATATCGTACTGATGAGGGTACGACCCATATTTCTTTTATTTTTACCGGTGGGTATCTGCAAATACCTCTCCGAACCGGCGGGAAGCGCGGGCAGGTGCGGGACGAGGGGGGGCGTGGGGAGTCGGTCAGCCGTCGCGCGGCAGCGAGGTCGTGCTCGGACGTGGTCTCGCGCGGGCCAGCACGAGCACCAGCCCTGTAGCGGTGTAACGGGGGGAGGCGAGCTGCGCTGCTACAGCAGGGGCTGAACGGCTTCGGCTCGCATCAGGGAACTGTTACTTGACTTAACTGACTGACTGACGTAACAGACCCAGAAGTCTGCAAGGAGCGGAGCGGGCGCATATGACGTAGTAGTAGCACGTAGTTTACTGGCCATTGTGCCGCGGGCTTCCGAAGCCGTGGTTGTTCGGCACAGATAAGATTAAAAAACCCTTTAACCTTTTTTACTCAAGTGTTCAAAAACCTTTAAAATATTTAAAGCCCGGGTTTGTACCCGTCGGGCGGGCGCCGTGACGCCGAGTCCCGCCCGCCCGTGCGACGCGCGCGCACTCCGAACACTAGAACAGTTGCGAGCGAGCTATAGAAAATTAGTTTTAATTTTTTCAGTAAAACGCAGGTTATAGCATTAGTTACAAAAAACTTTTTCAAAAAGTATTTTGTTCCGGTGGTGTGGTAATGTTTTTATAGTTTTATTCCGAGATTTTTGTTTAGTATTTTCTGTTTTCAATTACAAGAATTAAAAATCAATACAAATAAACAACCTGCGTGAATTCATTGTAACGGTTTGTGATTGAAATGTTTTTATTTCTTATCAGTTTTGTCTGTATATCGAAATTCTCATCATTATTGATTTAAATAACCACCAGTGGATTAGCATATGCAGCGTGCGGGCGTCGCAACCCAACGCGGTGAGCACGCGGCTGTTAGCGCACAGAAGCAGTCCCTCCTCTGCACATCGCTCCGCGCGTCCACTTACCGCTGGTCTGACTGTCCGCCGAGCTGCGCCTCTCCGCTGCGCCGCCCCCGCGCACCATCGAGCACTCACTAGTCACCGAACGTTTATCACTCGCGGGCGGGGATTCACAAAGCGGCGCCGCGTCGCGCTCGCCGGCGGGCGCGGCGTCGGCGCGCGCCTGCTGCCGGATGCAGCGCCAGTGGTCGCGCAGGCGCAGCACGCGCTCGCGCACGTCGCTCGCCACGCTCTGCTGCGCGTCCGCGCACTCCCGCTCCAAGTTCTTAAAGTTCTCCAGCACCTCCGTGATCTCCGTTTCGTGCTCCGCAACCTCTACCTGCGGGGAAGAGAGAGACTGTTTTAATAACTAATCACCACGCCATACCTCGTAATAAAATTTTCTTGTACATGTGCAATAACTGTGCTAAAACAAGAGAAATCTAATAATAGCAGATTGAAAAATAAGTTTAATCTAAAGGAAATAAGACGAGCGCTGCACGCGCACGCCCACGCGCAGGTGCACGCGCACGCGACTCACGGGGGCGGCGGGGCAGTGCGGCAGCAGGGCGCGGCGCACGGTCACCCACTGCAGCGCGGCGTCCAGCCGGCCGGACAGCCGCGCCAGCGCGCCCAGCCGCCCCACCACGTACTCCCGGTGCTCGCTCAGTTGCTGCCGCGCCTGCGAAAGTTGATTTCACTTTAGCGATTACAAACAGCTTCTGGCACTTCCGCTGAGCGTCGCGGAAGCACTCGCTCACCTGCTGCAGCTCCGCGGCGAGCTGTAGCGCGCCCGCCGAGCCGCGCGCCTGCGCGTCGAGCTCGCGCGCCGCCTCCAGCAGCTCCTCCTCGCGCGCCTGTGCAACAACAACGCAACCTGTACTTTCACACACGACTTATCATTAACTTTCCTCGTGTTGGAGTTGCTTTCAAGATATTGAAGACAATTCACAAAAGTAAATTCAAACAAAAAATTATACATTTCATCCCGTCGTTGAAATAAAAGAAATCATTAATTCTTTGAATATTTTTTTTTTGATATCATTTTTTTTATATCTGTACGGCAATGAGCGACCGGAAGACGCGCCCGCGCGACGCGGCGGCCTCCGGGACTCGAGACAATTCATCAGTTACCCCTAAATCATTACAAAGACCCCGTCATGTACATACATCCATGTACCGTATCTGTACCCCGCGCCCCGGCTACTCTGTGACATCTTAAACTAACGCCATCGACTTACGATGGTCTCCGCTATTTGCTTTTACCTGTCAAAACAGTTTAAACAATATTACTTTTATATTTTACCTATATTTATATTGTTTTATTACAATAATTAAAGACTGCTTTAAGGTTCATTGATATGAAACATCGCACGTTTTAGCGACAAGCGCAAACAGGACGCGGCGGGAGCAGCGCGGGGGCTTGCTGCAGCTTGTATCGATACGTGTCTGTCGCGGTGCCCGACCACGACCACGAACGAATAGACGGATTGACAGGCAAACGACGGCTTCTAAATGAAAATGCGTCCGGAAAATTAAAATACAACTCATACCAGAACTATGTCGAGGCTCGCTCTTGTTAATTCTTTGTCAACGACTGATGTCACAAGCTTTGCATCCACAGATCGCTCGCTGCGGAAACATTTTCTCGAACAAGCAGCTGTCAAGAAGATAAAGACTTGCGCATGCGTCGAGCGCCGACTGCCGGAAAATCCTTTCACGTAATAAAGATACACATTTGGCACATCACGAGAACCCGGGCTCGCCCAGCGTGTCCCTAGTGTCCCCGGTAGGCACCGCCGGCGTATGTTATACGTGCATGTGCATCAAATTCTAATACCTGATGCACTAACACGCCTCGACTTATTAAAACAAATCCTGTGGATACAAAACAACGTGAACACTGACCCGCGCGGCGCGACTGCCGCGCCCTAGTCCAGAAATAAACGCGCGGCGCCGCTTATATTAATGTTCGAGGACAGCCGTCCGCTGCTGCACGTCTCCCAATAACCAAATTTGAAAATGCCTCGGAATAAATAACTTCAAAGAGCTATAATTTTTTTGTATTAATAAATAAAATACCTCAACACCGAACGTTTTTATACATATTTTCATGAACAATTCTTTTTTTTAACGTTAAAGAACGGAAACATTGACTCACCTTGACGAGGCTGAGCCTGATAGAGAGGCTCGTGTGGTCGGACGGATTGGCGCTTGTGGTGAGAAGCAGCTCGCGCACGCGTTGCAGCCGCTCGCTCGGCGCGCCCGCCCCGCCCGCCGCACGCCCCTCGGCGCCGGCCTCCCTGCCCGCCCGGCGCTGGAGCGCGTGCTGCGCGTGCGCGGCGCGCTGCTCGAGCGCGTCGAGCTGCGTGCGCACCTCACCCGCCAGCCGGCCGCCGCACGCCGCCAGCACGCCGCGGCCCACTGCGCGCGCGCACGCCGCCTGCCGCCACACTGCTGCCATCTGCACCACACACAGACACGCGCATGCCATGGAACTGCGTAAACTGGCTTTAACAAATGCACTTACCGACAGGGAAATTTTATTCCACACTGTCTCATTTGAAACAATTTTTAAACGTCAACCACGGAGATACGTGACCGCCGCGCGGTGTCATGCACTTTTCTACAATAGATTTTGTTTTAATTGAAATTTCTTTTAACAAACACGTAGTGATAGCTTTACTGAAGTCGAGCAGAATCTTGACTGGTCTCGACGCCGCGCACGCATCCGTGGTACGCCTCACCTGAGCCTCGAACTCTTGAGTTGAAACATCCCCCTCGGTACGGTCCAGCAGCTGTCCTGCCGCCTCCAGAGCGGAATACAACGCCGCCCAGTTGCTTTGGCAGCTCATCCATCTGCATGCAATCGGATCGTATTAAAGTGACGTGGCCGGCTTGCTACTGGCCCGCGGCAGCAACATAAAATACAATGTCACCCTGTGAGCTGCCGTGGCTGTCTTTCGAGCAACGTATATGCAAAGTTTTTATAAATATAGCAGTAAAAGAATAAATGATAAGCACTTATGCACAAAGCAATGATGGTAGAGCGGGGTGGAGAGGACTCACCGCTCATAGCGCTCCCGGTGCGCGCGTCGCAGCGAGGCCCACTCTTCGCGCAGTGCGCTGGCCGCGCGCAGCCGGTCCGACGCGCGCTCCGGCTCTGCGCAATGCGCGCAAACCCACTGATACTCCAACTCTACGTCATGTACGCTGGCCTGTAGCTCCGCCATCGAACACTTTATTTTCTGTGTCAATGCAACAGTTATAAACAGGATAAAGTAAATATTACTAACTTTATATAATTTAAAATTCAAATAAAAAAGGCAGAAATCTGACATCCCGTTTCTCTTCAGATTTTTTAAACTATTCCGCGCCTATGGGAGTCTATCGTGCGTTAGTTCCAATATTCATTGATACTCACGGCAAGCGCGTCCTCCTGCAGCGGGAAGTCGTCGTAGTCGCGGCCGCCGAGCGGCGCGGCGTACAGCCCGCTGGCCAGTGCGCGCACCGCATCGCGCACGTCGCCCGCGCGCCGCTCCAGCTCCTGTGCGCGTGCCTCTATCACCTGCGCCTGCGAACCGAGTTTAATTTCAAATAATTATTTATTGATCGGGTACCAGGTATGGGCAAGATTCGCGCGATCGGTACCTTGGCAGCGGCATCATCAGGCAGCGCGATATCATGCAGCAGTGCCAGTCGTTCGACTGCATCGGCCAGCTCGAGGGCGGCGCGCTCAGGGTATGCGACCCGCTGTACACGCAGCTCGCAGCACAGCGCGCGCACCCGGGCCGCCTCGCCGCCTCGCGCGCGAGCCTCTCGCGACAGCGTCTGATCGAGAAAACGAAGCAACCCATTAGTACCGCGCCTTTAACAAAATCAGAATAACACACAATATGTGAATCCCACCTCCGTGTCCTCAGTGTTTGGCCGTGTCTCGGATTGTCGAACCCACTTTTGTAACCCGTCCATTAGCGTATTCAACTCCTTGATGTCGTCTTCCGCCTTGACGGCAGCGTTCCGTTTGGCGTCCACCTCGCTCATGACCCCGGCCCACTGCGCCCGGAGCTCGTCCTGAAGCCGCGCACGCAGAAACTCCGCGAGCTGCGGATCTTCCCTGTGCTTAGCGTAAACAAGGCTGTCGCCGCGCGAGATCAGCGCCGCCGCGTCCGGCGCCACACCCGACACTTGGTTCTTCAATATCTACACGCGCAACGTCATATTACATGTATAAATGAGCACTTAGTGTCTACGCGCACCGAGGACGACAGGGCGAAGTATTGTTATTTTATGACATTCAATCGTATCTAGTTAACAAAACGACATAAACTCCAATGTTCAGAAAGTGGAGGTCGCCTTGAGACGCCGCGCGGTGCACCGCGGGATCTCTTGGACCGCCGGAATGCTACAATATCTGAGAGGCCACTATGCGGTGGCCAGAGGCAAAATCCTGTCAGCCCGTTCCGGTGCGCGTACGCTCTTAAAGATTTCAATTCAATAGCGTAACCGTTGCGGTGTAAGGCGGTACCTCACGACGCTTAGCGGGGTCGCGCTCACTGGCGACGCCGCGCACCGTGAGCAGCATCACGTGCAGCCGGCGCGACATGCCGGCGGCGGCGCGCGCGTACTGGCACAGCGCGGGGTCTCGCGCGCACGCCGCCGGGAACGCAGCGCGCAGCGCCCGCTCCGCGCCCTCGCCGCACTCGCAGCCCTCGTCGGCGCCGGGCGCGGCCGCCGCGCACGCCTCCTGCTCGCAAACAATACTTTATTATCAAACAGCGTTCAATTCCGCCATGTGGTGCCCTGCTTGTATACCTGTCTTAAATCATTCAGACAGGAGCGGTGCTCCGTAACGTGTTAAAATTTGTTTGTTTATTTAATTATTTACTAAACGACCTTCAACGAGGCACACGGCATATAACAAGTCTAATCGTAACAATTATAGTTTCGCTTTGCGACGTGCTCCTCAATTATAGGAGACCACAGCATGCAAATTTAAACTACAAAATAACAAAAAGTAATGGAGAACTGGTAACTATTACTCACTTGTTCATAATTCTCCGTTTTCTGATATTTCTCACTTGTCATTACCGTTGCTTTATCTTTATTTTTCGGAGTGTTGGACTTGTTGTATGGGACGGGACTGGTAGTGGGCGGCTGGCGTTCGTCGTCCGAGTGGTCGGCGTGCAAGCTAGTTTTGCGTGCCACGCCCACCACCTGCGCCTGCCGACCCTCGTCGTGCTTGATGGGAGTGGATGTGGAAAGCGGTTCTTTTTCGTTGAATTCAGACGACGAGCTCACTCGAGCCTGAAATACACGAATAATATTTGGTTTCTCTATCACCCACCCACATAAAGCCTAATGCCCTTTAGTAGTATAAGATTTTCTTGTGTTTTAATTACGCTCCACAATGACGCTTCAACTCGGTCTGTAAATTAAAGCCCTCTATCATGTTTTTACATTTGACGGTTTGATTTGTAACTGAAATTAAATTAAAGCAAACGTCGGTGCGCGGGCTACATTTACCTGCGGCGCATCCTCCACCTCCGAATAGATCACCTCATCATCGGCGGGCCCCGCTGACTTCCGGCGGATGCGGTCCGTCGATGACCCTCCGATACCGACACCGATTTTTTTAACCATTTTCGGTTCTGTATCAATCTTTTTGATAATCTCCAACTTTTCACTCGCAAACGTATTGTGTGTGGCGGGTCGCGCGGGCACACTCGCCTGTTCCTTCGGAACTTCATCCAAAATCAAATATTCGTTGAACTCGTCTTTCCTCAGGTTCTTGTGGGCTTCCATTTGCATCATGGTCGTATCGTACAGCAGCGGGCACTCCCTAGCGTCAGTTCCGCACGTAGGAGTAGAAGGGGGAGTCTTTGTCAACGCATCTTCGACGTTTTTATTTTCGACAGTTGATATCAAGTCCGGGACGTTCATAACCACTTTTATCGGCTTGGGATCCTCATCCTCGGGAGTTCGTCTCTTCAGTATACCGATAGTAGGCTTCATACGTTTTTCAAGATTCTTTACCTCCACGACAAAGGACTTCGGCTCGGAGCCGAGATCCATGCAAACCGTCGTTTCCTCATTTTCTGATTCGCCCTCCGTATCGTCGATTATTTCGACTCTTTCCACTGTTTGCGGTATAAACTCGACCACCGTTTCGACGGCCTCGGACGGGTATATTTCTTTGAGTTCGACGGGGCTCACTGTTGACTTCACAATTTCACGTTCCCTGACCTCCACCACGCGGTACGGATCAGATTTGAGCTCATCACATTGCTGCGCAGGTTTTACCGCCATCACTTCATTATTAGATATTTGTGTAAAAAGATTACTATCTTTCAAAAGATTGAACGTGCTGCTATCTTTCTTCGATGTCTCCGGTGTCAACGGCACAGAACCGGAAAACGTGGTTGGCGATTCAATTGAGTCGACTGACATCAGGCTGCCGGCGGTGTCCGACATAGGGCTGCCCGCTTTGTTACTTCTCCTCTCGAGAGAGGAACCCCTACTTCGATTGCCGCCCTCTTTTACTTCTTTTTTAATGGGCATGGGACTGTTGAGAGCCAAGGGTATTTTTGACCGTTTCAGCTCGGGCTTGTCCACATCGGACGCGTCAGGCGGACTCTCGAGCCGCCGCTTGATAGTGTCGGTCACATTCTCATACTCAGCGAGCACGTCCCCGTCCGTCTCCCCCTCGGCCTCTAGCGCCTGCAAGCACAAACCGCGGCTTGTCTTATATCACTTTAGTAAAGAGCTAAACTATATGCACAAGCCACACGGGTTAGTCTGCGGGCGGTGCTCGCGGTGTGCCAGGCTCGGCGGTGCGTGCCCACGAGATGTAGTTAGGCATGATCCCGGTTAAAGCTTCGTGTAATGATGTCGATGCAGATGCAGTGGATGCGGTGAGACATGAAGCGTTTGATTTACACCACACGATATTAACACCAACACCAAAATTATTTAGTATGTACATGTACGTGTATACAGCTACAGCCGCTCGAGGCGACATCGCACTGCGCCGCACCACGCCGCACCTTCGCCGGCGATGCCGCGAGTGCGCTCCGCGGTCTCCAGTACCGGCTCAATTTCTACGTGTCTTGCGTATAAACAGTGCTTCAAACAACGTGACCGAAGATAAACAAACAACTGCGATTGCGATGCGCAAAGAATGTTCAAACAGCGGTGCATTGCCCCGGAGAGTTTATTTAGAAACAAATGAAAATGTTTATGAATTGCAACAAAGCGAAGTTTGTGAGCGTCATGGGTTCGATGATCGTTTGTACAAAATTGTGGCTTGTGACATTTTCAGACGCACCAACAGTTGAGCATTAAAATGCAACAAAAATATTAATTTAAGACATTAAAGTTAGGAGGGATACTCACGACTATCCTTTCGAGCGTTGTTTCCCATAGACGCGCAAGCTGCACGTCGCGTGCGGCGCTCACTTGGGGGCTGCGCGCGCGCATCTCTGCGCGCAGCCGTCGGAGTGCCGCGCTCCCCGCGCTCCCCGCGCCTCCTGCCTCCAGCTGCGCCTGCACCTCACGCACAAACCGCTGCAACTCACTCACAGTGCCCGCCTCCCCGCCGCCCGCCTCTGTCGGACCCCCGCCGATGCCCACTCCGTGTCTCCGCAATTTTTCCCACCGGGAGTTAATATCGTCTATCTGCTCTTTGAGGCTCTCGAGATATGCCTGTTCGCAGGTTTTAGAAAACTCAACGTAGTTAGAGTTGAGCTTATCTCGGATACCCTCCATGCGCGACATCTCCAGCTCGAGCGTTTGACGGCCCACTACACCGAGACCGTCCAGCCAGCCTGTCAGCGACTGAAGATCGTTTTGGATCTCGCGTGCCGTCAACAGTGCGTTCTCCAGCTTGGTTTTGGAATCGGTGATCTGCGCACCCAGCTTATTGTATAGCTCCTTCAGGTTATCGATCTTCTTAGAGAACTCCTGCGGCTCGGGGACCGCCTTTTCCTCGACCATCTTGCGACCGCTTTTGATGATGGACTCCACCTCCGACTTGATCTCGCTCAGCGTACGGTAAAATTTCTGTAACAATTATTAATATAATTAGGTAAAAGCTTGGATATTTTATTTCATCGAAGTTGTTAATAACAACTTTATTTTGTATACCATTTGTGGCATCCCCGAAATAATGTGGGTAGTAGATAAATAATCGAATAAGTTGTACAGTATAAAAGCGACGCGCGAGTCACTGACGGGCTTGCTACCAGTTGTAGCAAGCAGTAGCAGCAAGCGGACGCGCGGCTCGGAGTACCCGCTCACTGAATTACTGCAAGTGTTTTAAATATACACAAAGGCCCAAACACTTGAACATAACACCATTAGTGGTCCCTATTATAATGAATGACTTCTTCTGATTACAACCACCATGCAGGGAATGGCGGTGTATTTCCGCCATCTGCAGGGTGGGTCTCCTTTCGATTTTCGAAAGCTGATTCTCGAGGGAAACATGCGGAAGACAGCGAAGAAAGTGATTTGATGACATAAGAAAGCGGACACTTTATGATAATGTTACACTAAGAAAAATGGCACACAATCGAAATAGTTTTCTCCAACTGAGAGCCGCACTTCACTTTGAAGTTGGCAATCGATGGTGTTATTACAAATAAAAATATATAAAAGGATGAAATGGGAAGTCACCCGCACCACACCCCCGCGGCACAGTGTGCCTGCGCGTGTGGTAGATGCTCTTTAAGAGACAGGCCATAAAAAACAACGCCAATAAAATAAAACGTTAAAAAAATATAATAAAAAATGGTATTCTAATTAAGTTTTTGTTTTATATGATGAAAAAAACTTTAAAACCGCTAAAAGTTAGGGTTAGTTTTTAAATATTGATGTTGATGAAAATGTGTGCGCGCACGTGACTCACCAGACAACAACGCAGCTGAGCGCGCACGGCGTCCGGGTCGGGCTGCGCGGGCGCGGCGGGGGGCAGGGCGCACGCGGCGCGCTGCACCTCCAGCAGCACGCCCACCGCACGCCGCAGCCGCGCGTCCAGCCGGGCCGCACCATCCCCGCCTTCTCCTGCCTCTTCCACTTCCATCGCCGCATCCTCTGCGCCGGTGGCTTTGGTCTGTTCCTCGATCTCGTCGAGTTTCTCCTATGCCGTGAGACAAAGAAGAAAATGAGATAATTATGCGCTAAAAACTAGTCTGCGTAACCCCTGCGTAAACATATAGATAACCATTTAATTCAAGTTTGTCGCGGAACACAAACATAGCGGAAATGATGAAAAAGAATATTTGCAGTACATATGTTAGTTCAACCTTTTCTGTACGAATTTATTTATACACTCAGTGTGCAGGTCGAATTAATACCTTTGGCATTATCTGCCGGTCTACCTTGGGTGGTTTCAAAGAACTTATAAGGTAGGTACATAAAAATATTAATGCACTGAAAAGGATTTGCTCGAGGAAAAATAACGCAGTGTACTCGCTCGTGTGCGCCACTGTTTACCTGTAGTTCTTGGAGTTGGTCATGAAGGCGCTGGTGGTCGGCGCGCTGACGCACAGCGTGCAGCAGGTCGCGCTGCGCAGGCAGCTCGCTCAGCAGGTGCGGGTCGCGCGACGCGATGCGCGCGCGCGCTGCTCCCGTCCACTGCTGCAGTTGCTCGAGGAGGACCTCGCACTGCGCCGCCTCCTGCGCCTCTTTCTCTAGCTCACGGCTACGCTCCAAGGCCTTATACATACGATACAAACTTGTACAGTTCGTTAAGAGATGACAGGCGCTCCCGCCCGCACGGCACGCACCTGCTCGCGCAGCGCGTGCCAGCGCGTGGTGACCGCGTCCACCTCCGCTTGGATCCAGTCGGGCATAATGTGCGCTTCCACCAGCTGTCGCCCGATGTCTTGGATGCGCGCCAGCCGCTCGTCACTGTGATTCTGTATGTAGTTTTCCAGGTCCTGTTATACGGGTTACGTGTTTATTACTATAATTCAGATTATACATACTGACACTGAAAATGTTGGTTATGCACGACACATCAAACAATCCATTGTTTTTTCAGTTTAATAATAAAACATGCACTCATTTTTATTTTCTTAATAACGTGCCGTGATGGCGCACCGTCTATAGGTTTCCCCAATACGTTGCAGTAGTATCACGTATGGAATTTATGAATTTTGTAACATTCACCACGTAAATTTCTCGGAAAAACCGGTTACTATGAATGGAACACCGTGGACTAGTGCAGACGTTAAACCATCGGCACCGCGCGAGCGCCACAGCCGCAGGGCACGGCCCGAGGAGCGGCCTCGTGCACTCACGTATAGCTGGTCGGAGATGTCCTCGGCGTCGGGGCGGGCCAGGTGCTCGGGGCGCGCGTCCTTCCGCTGCAGCCGCCGCTGCAGCCCGTCCAGCCACGCCGCCTGCTGTGCCAACCACGCTCGCAGCTCGCCCGACTCGTGCCACGCCTCCGCGAGCACCCTGCGCACCGCAACAAAAGTTAGTTAGCGCCGCACTGCCGCCGCACCCGCACCGCATCGCTCGCACTCACTTGTATCGCTCATAGACGGCATGCGTCGCACGCGACCACAACGCGCACAGTTGCGTCAGCCTGCGCGCCAGCGCCGCCGCTCGCGTCTCCGCAGCCAGCATTATCTCGTTCCCTGCATAGCCGTATACACGCGTAAATAATGAAAAATAATGTAACTTCGTTATGAAAATTTCATCTCGGACTTCCGAATAAATACAAAAATCGGCCAAACTACATCCGTCATTAAAGGAGCTTTACCCAGTACCAACAGCTTCGGTATCAAAGACCGGTTTCTTTATAAGGAAGTATTTCATATCAGATGTTCGGTGCCATCAGCGGCTGCGCGATTGAAAAACTTGATAACAGTGTGAAGCGACAAAAAACATAGCCGCAAGTGACAGCACCTTCCTCGTTGAGGCTGCGGAATTGCGTGCTGCGCTCGTCGCACTGCTCCTTGAGTGTCTGGAAGCGCGTCTTCATACGGTACAGCTCGGCGGAGTCCCGGATCGCGCACTCTTCTTCGCTTGGCATCTGCCGCACCAATTCGTGCAGGAAGCGCTCCAGCTGCGTGCAAGTCGTTAGTGTTTTATTTGCATGAATTAATTAATCAAGCGTAGCCACGGGACGCGTTAGGCACATACGTCGTCGATTCCTTCGAGCAGGCGCTGCGTGTGCGCATGCGCGTCCCGCAGCCGCTGCAGCGCGTCGCGCAGCGCCGCCCGCAGCGCGGCCGCGCGCGCCGGCAGCGAGCGCGCCTCGCGCACGCGCGCTGCCGCCTCTCCCTCCCCTCGCGACTCCACCACGTCCGACACCTCGTCCGCCAAGCTCTCCGCCTCAGCCGACAGCCGCTCCAGTTCCTCGCTCTCGCTCTCCACTTCCTTTTAATGTGTGTTACGTTATACCCAATTTCAACAGTACACGTTTTATTTTAATTTGTTATAATACTTATAGCTAAAACAGGAGAAGGAAATAAATAAACATTTTACCTAAGTGTAATTATCATTTTTGAAAAAGAGAGAATGATTTTTTTTATTTGTCAATATCAACTACTGAAGAAACCGAGTCAAAGTATCTGCCAGCTCTAATGAAGTGGGTGTGACGGTCGACATTCATAAATTTTAAAAATATTTGTGTCCGTTATAAATCATGTCCGTTAGTTTTGATTACCCGCCGAAACATAGGAGGCATAATAATTACATGCAACTTTTTACATAAAACGGTTCCGCCAAAAAATTTAAATAAATCTGGATGTGGTTTTGTCGGTTTACTGCCATTTGTAAAATAAATAAAAAGTAAAACTATATGAGACGCACATGCGCGCGGTCGAGCAGCTGCTGCAGCGCGCAGAGGTCCCCGGCAGCGCGCGCGCGGCCTCCGCGCACACGCGCTCGCCCTCCGCCGCGCGCCGCCCCGCCGCGCCGCACGCCGCCGCCAGCAGTGCCAGCGCGCGCGCTCCTGCGCACAGCCGCCAAACAACTTCAATGAGAATTTAATGCGAAGGCTATCGTCTTCCGCCATCTCACTAACAACTAACGCGGTTTGTTGATGGTACCTAGAGGATACTTAAAGGGTTTTAATTAATTTTCCGGCGTGACGCCATTGATGTGTGTGTGATCACCATGAACATCATAAAAAGTGATCGATTGTTAAAACTTATATCCTAAATGTTATCTTAATTTGAAAAGAATATACATGGAAAACAAATTTATTTGTGTGTACACAACCTGCTAGCTAGTTAAAATAATCGTAATATATTTTTATTAAAAGAACGAGTTCGAGTGAAATCTGAATAGGGGCCTCCTGACTCCTGGCTATTATTTTATTTTTATCGTTAAAAGAAATCTTTAACACACCTCATTAGCACAAATCTCTCTCTCTCTCTCAAATCAAAGAAAATGGCGTTGCCAACCGAAAGAAATTTCCCGCTTTTTTTTTTGTTGTTGTATTTTATACTGTACTACTTGTATTCTTCTTTTAATTTTTTTGAAAAATAATTAAGCGCGTGTAACTATTCCAGTAATGCGAGGAGTATTTACAAAAAGTTCTCAATGTTTAGACCAAGTGAAGGAAAAAGCTTGCACGAAGTCCGCCGCCCGCGCGCCGCGTGTGCGCTACACGCGGCGTAAACTCTCGTAGTTGGCGTTTTTATTATGTCAAATGAGTTTACAGTACAGACGCTATTATTATTTATGTTTTACTAAATTATTATTTATATAAGTTTAAGGAACCAGAGTACTTAGTGCTTATTTACATGTATTGAGCGCAGGTCCCTGCAACAAACAAAGTAAAAGAACAGATATTTTTAAGAAGGATGAAGATGGAAGAACTTTGTTTCGTTTTCCTTATTTATAAATAAAGGTTAGTGTTTGACCAAGATCCCACTAGGTGTTAAGTGGAGATGTGGTCTGTGGTGCACATTAACTTAGTAAGAGCCTATTCACTCTTCTCTTAAATTACGTTGTAAAAGGCAGTAGACTGTAGGTCTCGACCCATTTCAGCCCGCGAAGTGCAAAAAGTGTGAACTTAAAGAACCGCATGTGATCACGAACCGCAGGTTGGCCAACTGATCTAGATAATAGATTTGTTTTCTTCAGACGTAGTGAGTTATTATGTTTACGTGAATATTACACATTTAAATTCGTAACTTGTTGGTATGTAAAGAAAGAAAGGAAAGAAAGTATATGCCTATCATGATTGCAACTGCCGACCATACTAAATTATATAAAAAACTATCCCCGGTTGATTGTACTAAGACAATATTTTTATGGGAAAAAAAAACATACCTAACTACTGTTGCGTTAAATTAATATATTATGTTTGAACCTCCCTATTGGTGCTGGCTTTTGGTCTTATACGACAAGGCTTTTATGAAAATGTCTACCGTGTTATAGGATGGCTACCTGTACCTACCTCTCTCCAATTTATTAATCTTCTGCTGCAGAATAGTTTTGCAATCGGTCACTCTGGTAACTAAGTTCTCGACGCTGCTGCGAAGGTTGAGGTCCGGCACGCTGCCCGTCTCGCATTCTACCCGCCTCTCCGCGACGACTGCGTCGTAAGTAGACTGTAGCTCATCAAATCGTGTCTGCAGTCGCTTTAAATCGTTGATTTTCTTCTCTATTTCCTCTTGCGAAGAGACGACGGCGTGTTCGGCAAGGATCTGGGTCTCGATGTCCGCTACCTTCTTCTGCAGCGCTTTGAATCGGTCCTCGTGTTTCTCGTCAGCATTTTGATTCATCGCAAGCTTCATCTCCACCTCCTTGTTCAGAAGGTACGTGAGTAGCTGCACATACTCCTCGTTAATCCGCTGCGTGTCGTCTCGCACCCGGTCAACGTGCGCCGGCGGCAGTGCCTTCATGAGCAGCACTATCGAGTGCGCACTTAACTCTTTCAGAGGCAGCTCGAGCTGCTTCAGCGAACGGATCTTGTTACGCAAGTGTATGAGCTGGTTTGTTGAAGGTGTATCGGTAAGCATGCGACGCTGCCAGACGCGCGTGTCCTCAAGCTGCACGCGCACCGCCGCCAAGTTGTCCTCAAACTTCTGTTCGTCATCTAAAACATCAAGAGTGCCCTGCAGCCGCAGCAGTTGCCGCTGAATGTCTTCCCAGCACCGCTTCAGTTCGTCGATGCTCTCCGCGTGCAGCTGCGCTTCCTCTGCAATACGTAGGAAACCAATGTGCGTTCGCGTTATTAATCCACCTTAATAGTATTTATATAAAAAATAATAATATTTGAAAATAATAGATTAATTGCCATGCGATCACAGAGTCATTTGTTTTCCGGGGAAACATGCGGTGGAGTTTAGAATGTAGTTGGGTTCTTTTCGAACCCTTCTGGCTAGCTACCAAACGTCATACATAGGCGAGCCAGAGTATTTTGGGCGAGCTCACTTCACCATCTTTAGCCGCTATTTAAGTGATCAAAACAATCATGTCATCCCACTCCTGATACGAGTGAAACGACAAAGAAATTACAAAGAAGGACAGCCCTGAGGAGCCCATAAACATTCTGGAACCTTGCAGCGCGGGTTCAGCGGCCAGACGGCGCTGGATCTCCTCCACGTGCGCGAAATCTTGACGCTGTTCCTCCACCTGGCGCTGCACACGCTCGGCCAGCGCGCGCGCCTCCTCCCGCTCACTCCGCGGCACACACTCCGAACTCTCTAGTGAATTTTGCGTCTGCAAATTTAAATATCTTTTTATTGAAAACAAACGCGCAGTCGGTTGCGGTGTGGTCACGTCACCGGAAATGAGACGTTGCAAATGGGACTGGTGGCTACTCACTTTTCGTAGCACATGCTGAGTGTCGCGCGCCCAGCGGTCGAACGTGCGGTAGCCGGCTTGGAAGTCGCGCGCACCCTCGTCTCCCAGGCGGGGCTTCTTGCTGACCGTGTGTGTGTGGAGCTCGTCGCCGTCAGCCGCCGCGTCGGACTTTACCGACGCGGCTTTCGGCTCCGTCGGTGTAGGGGAGTCGGGCGCCTCATCCGTCAAGTCGATGTCAAACTCGAAGCCCAACTCTCGTATCTGTTACGGAACGTGACGGCTGGTAAGACGCATATCGCCAGCTTATTAATAATGATAAGGGGTCGAGGGGATTGTCTTTTATTTTGTGGGCAATAATCTCATTTCTAAAGATGTCCTGCTTCTAGAAAGAAAGCAAGGTTATGAGGGATTTGTATCCGCTAAAAACTTCTCGTAATTTCCATCTCTTACGGAATGCACCGACACCTCTAAGAACGTCTCAGGGAAATCCGTAACCCTCCCTAGCACCCTCGCTATGCTATTACAAAGAGGAGACCAACTCGTATATGACGTCCACCTCGGGCTAGCGTAGTTCACAATGACCATCTAGGTAAGTACCACCACATTGCCTATTTCTGGCGTCAAATTATGGTGTTAGTACGTGTGTTCCTGTTTCTAGGGCGATGGGTCTAACGAAAATTACTGTGGTAACAAAAACTTAACATCTAGTACCTCAAAACGACGTTCACAACATAATGCATTCTAACTTGCGCCACGTTCCAAGAACCAGATCAGAAGAACCAGCTTCTCGTAACGTCATCTGCAGATATTATTGCGGCGATATTAGCCAGTACACACCCTGGAGGCTTGCACGTCTAGTATGAGCAGCAACGCGTCCAGGCGGTCGAGCAACGCCTCCGCCTCCTCCGCCAACGCAAGCTCGGGCTCGTTCTCGTGTCCGCCGCCGGAAGCAGAATCGGCGGAGTCGGCCTCCTGCAGCACGCGTGCGACGGCGCCTCGTTCGCACCGCACGGCCTTTTTCACGCGCTGTAGCTCCTGTATTCGCACTAGCACCTCGCCAATTTCGCGAACGGGATTTGCTTCCATCTACACAAATCAGTTTACGTTATACCATCTCGTTACCTTTTAGCACGCATTGCGCCAATAAAAACGTTGATATGTGTTTTGGCCAACTCAATGCCACAATATGTTTGTAAAGTGGCACCGCGGACACGCTCACCTGCTTAAGGGTTTCTTCGAGGCGGTCGGTGGCGGGGCGGAGCGCGAGTAGCTGCCGACGACGATCCTCACGGCGCTGAACTTGTGCTAACCGCGCCAATCGTGCCAGCGTCCACTGACACGCGTGCGACCAGCGCTCGCCCAGCGCGCGCAGCTGGTCTTCGATCTCCGCCACACCCGCTGCGCAAAAACTAGACCTCGTTACTGCTCAAATCCCTTCATGGAACCTTAACACGCACTAAACGACGCTAGCGATTTGTCACAAAAATGCGGCAGCATGATACTTGACATGGAATGAGGCGGCGTCCACTACGGATCCGCGCGCACATCGCCACTGCTCGTCGGGTCACAAGAGACGTGGTTACACGTTACTTTAAGTACTCAAAAGCAATGGATCGCACACAATATTGAAGCAAAAATAGGTTGAAAAAGACGATAATGAATCACCGTCGTCATGGCCGTCATCGTCAACGACCACCACGCAGTCAGCGAGCGCGTCTACTAGTGGCTGTTGACGGCGTAAGTCAGAGTGCAAATCGCGCGCGGCTCGCAGCGCTGCCTCCATGCCCTCTCCGCCCTCGTCGCATTCGCCCTCTGCCTCAATCCGAGACATACGGTCTTCAGTTTCCGTCAACCATTGTCTAAAAACAAATCATTACTTGCATTGATGTATAGTATATACATACATAGCTTAAACTTGATCGTTTATAGACAAATACAAGCAAAGTTAGAAAGAAATGTTATGTGTGCTGAGTGTAATATTTTAAAGTCAAAGTCATATTCGTTTATTCAAAGTGGACTTCTAACAAATAATTTTTAAGTGTCAGTTATTCACAGTCTACCACCGCTTTCAAATACTTGATTGTCAGAGAAGATACGACGAAACAGACTCTGCAGCAATCTTTTTAAAATTAAATTTACAATAATTGTTATACTACTCCAACTTGTACTGCTCCGACTTGATCATTGTTCGATGATTTAAATTACTATTTAAGTCACAAGAAACTTTTTTACACAACGTATCCACCAATTTTTTTAAGTTTACTTTCCGGAAATTCAAGATATGATCTGGTTGTATGTTTTGTCATATAGTCCCACAAACGAGTGATTTATTTTGGATAAGCCGGAGTTAATACATTTATTTAATTGAGGAGTTCTTTTTGAAACTCCCAATTGTTACCTATATAAATAGATGGCAATACCGCTTATCGTAAAAGAAAATTCAGTGGCAGCACGGCCCCACAACAGAATACCGAAAACTATAACGCGGAGAAAGTAAATAAAATATACAGTTCCAGCCGTTGTAACGTCCCTCAGTTGCTTAGTTTTTTTAAACCAAAATAGTTAGCACTGGAACTACATTGTCATATGATCTTACCGGAAACGCTGAAGATGCTGGTGCTGCGCCTGCATTAGCGCCGCGTGCACTTTGGCCTGGCGTTGCATAGCTCCCAGCCGCAGCTGCTCCCAGCGCTCATTAAGCAACCGCATCTGCAGGCGTACCTGCGCACCGACTCAGAGTTACTAACAGTTGGTGTGCACACCGCTTAGGTACGGACGCAGTTACGAGTACCTCGTTGACTTCGTCGCGCGAAAGAGCCGCGTCGCGCACCAGCCGCGCGCCCTCCTCTAGCACTCCGCCCACGCGGCACTGCTGCTCCGACAGCTCCAGCAGGAACCGCTGCGCACACAAGCACACGTTCATATTCATCGCGCGTGCGGCGCGTAGTGCCCGCGCGGCTCTCGAGTCACTGCACCAATTTTTCAGATATCTCCAACAAGTTATTTAGATGTTTTAATTTTTCAATCTTTATAGATTTGAATGAATTTAAAATTTCTTAATTTTAGTTCGGAGTGAGACCAGTTTATTGGCGGCAGGTCTGTCTATGTTGCTGGAGACCATCCAGGTGGGTACCACTGCAGCGCATACTCAAGGAACGCTGTAGCTAGTGCAATTACGGGGGCAACGAAACTTAATATCTTATGTATCACAATGCGTTGAGCGTTAACGTGGTGCAGTGTATACCATCTTAGGATGCCATAGTGCCCCATTATATTGGGCAGGTTTATCACATATCATAAGGTGAACGCCTCGCTTGCCTCACGTAGTCACGCACAACCCGTACCGCCGCACGCTCACCTCGTGCGCATGGAAATGTTCCTTGAGTAATGCAAGATCCGCTTGCGGCGGATGCGGCTGCGCGGCGAGCCGCTCTTCGGCCTCCAACAGCCATGCCAGAGCCTCCTCCAGAGCAGCGCCGTAGCCGCCAAGCTCCGAAGCAGTGGTAGCCGATGATAGCGGGCGCGACGCAGGTGTATTCTAATTACAGACATATAAATATTAGAGAAGAGAGTTGCCGGTGTCACTAGTGCAGGGCGCGTAGGTAGCGGGGCACCAGGTCGGTGAAAGCACCTCCGCGGCCGGCGGGTCCAGCGCCGGCTCGGACAACTCGTCGCTCGAGTGCGGCAGCGACTGGAACAGGCACATCACGTACATCATGATCGACTTCTTGTCCGGGTGCTCCGTGTTCACATCTGCAACCGAAAAGAGTCCTCGCTTACTTCATCGGGTATCACTCAAAAACTGTAAAATAGTTTCTTTCAATGCACAGAAGGAATGGCAATGCGATCGGGGAAGCGTACCTTCGGGATCGAGAAGGCGCGCTATTCCGAGGTGGTGATGCGCCAGGCGGAAGGCGTGCTCGAGCCGGGCAGAGGGCTCGGCGCGGAGCACCGCGGCGTAGTCGAACAGTTGCGGTCGCCAGCGGTGCAGCAGCGCGTTCAGCGCGAGTCCATCCGACCAGGACGTCGTGAAGTTGCGGATGTTCACGCCCGCGTAGTTCTGGAACACACAGCAAGAACTTCAGTCACGCTCGCACAATCGCTGCAATAGTGATATACCACTAAAGACAATCGTCTTAACAATGTGAATCGTAAATACTGCAGAGACGAGTCGCAGCGCCACCCGTGCGAGGTGATCCACTGCCATCGTCAGCCGCCCGCCCAGGTCGGCTATTGTAGGCAAATCTACACGCAGAGCGCTGGAGGCAGTCTGCGTGGACTGGTGATGAAGCTATAAGCTATACACGACAGTTCTTAGTGGAAATAAGTGCAGTCCGTACTTCTGTAAGAAGACTTACACTGCTATGGGGCTATCTGCTCTACTTCCAGATGAGAGATTGCCTTTCAGAAAGTATTGCAGGATTGCTCATCAACAAAGCTCTCACCGGTAGCATTATTTCAATAACTCGTTTACATTGTTATTAGCTTTCTTTTAAAACCTCTTAAGCTCGTGCCTGTTGCTGTGGCACCCACGATGACCCTCCGACGATAAAGTCGAAGAGACGTACGCCGCCACGCCCGGCAACTTACGCAACACCATCAATGCCCACTTAAATCTAGATATGATGGACACTAATGCGCACTGAAATAGACACGCAAACAGGTGTTGCCGTATTATTTTGGTAGCATGGGAGGTGGTGGTAAGTTGTTCTTCCCTTTTTTAGACTAGGCCAGTAGTCGGGAGCAGTTAACTGCGCGGAATTGCGACTTACTGGCGTCGACGTCTCAGCAGTACCGAGGAACTGATTACGGCTGTAACACGTACAGGTAGTTGCACGAAAGAAACGATTAAGATCGGTGAGATTCGCCGCGCTGACAGTCGCGCAGGTCTGGGCGAGATGCCCAGTCCCGCTTGCTAGAAGATTGAGCAAGAGGGTCGTATTATCATTGGATGAGTTTCAGCGGGAGTCCATCTCTTGAATGTTCGTCCAATGAGTTGTTTTAAGTGGGTATGTAGTGCGCACCCCCCCCCCCCCCACAACGCGCGGGCCCACCAGCGGCTGTGTCCAACGACTTTGTTAAAAAAATTATTCCTAGATATCTTCATTTTATATGTTTTTTTGTTTGTTAAGAAGTTTTTTTATTTTTCTCCTGTTCCGTTCATTAGAAAAAATTCAAAGAGAAAGAAGTAAAATTAAATTGAAGATAAAAATTAAGAATAATTCATATAGTTTGTTTACAGTTTTCTAGCAGTAAGACCTTTTTAGTTAGTTTTTTGATTTACTTTAAAATTGATAAATTACTTACAGGCTAATATTTTCCTAAAATACGTAGGCAGTCAATTTAAAATTACCTTTATAGTTTTTATTTGAGAAAGACTTCGTCTCAACGAATTTCATGAAACATTTTTTCTAGAAATTACATAATACTTTTTTTGTATGATTAGATACCAAATCATTCTATAATTCGCGCGGTGCGTTCTTAATTCAAAATGTTGTGTTACATTTGCTTTTGTCCTCATTGACTGAAACTATACTTAAATTAATGTTTCTTCGTGGCAATTTATTGCGTGCAGTAAATAATTAGATTTTATTTGAAATTATGGCTTATTTTTATTGGCAAAGTAGATAGTTATTTCTAAAATTGACATTTTTAAGTCGATTTTTATTTTTTTATAGAAAAGTGCACACCCGTTAGTTATGCTTAAGAGAAAGCAAATCTCTCTAAAAACACGAGACAAGCCAAAAGCCAAAGATTGCAACGTGAAAATGAATCTCAACGGGACAGGGAAAGTAGTCTTACATATTGTATATTACGGATGTCCACGTCCGAGTCAGGCGAGAGTAGGTCTGAGAGGATCGAACGATTACAGCCAGATAGAACGCGTCCCTCATCGTTAAGGACTTAAAAAACTTTGGAGTCCAGTGATCAGCGTTTAGAAAATGATCGCAGACGTGAAGTCATCCCGCGATGTCCAGAGTTCGATTCATCAAATAGAAGAATTCAATTGAAATCAGCCTAGGTACTTCTTGACGCGAAAAACAGAACTAATAAGTTATCGTAAACTCGACGAATTGGACATTAATTTTTTGTTAAAAGCCACGCGGACGAAGTCGCGGGCAACAGCCAGTATTAAATAAATATTCAGCAGTATCGCACTTACACTCACAGTTTAGCCATTACAGAGCTGTTGTTAATAGAGCGACTCCTAACTATGTATCACGCTTTGGTGGATGCAATCCTCTCGTATGGATTAAGTGCATATGGACGTACATTTCGAACATATTTAAACAAATTTTAAATTTGCAGATTAGATTTATAAAACAGCTAGTTTATATAAAGACATACGAAGTACTATTTAAAAAATGTAATATTATACCCGTGCATGAAAAAGTATGTTATTTATTAGCCACAGAACAGTACAAAAATCCGAATTTAAAACCATTAGAAGGCTTCATAGGCCACTCGGGTCAGTGCTCGTAAGCAGCTGGAGGAACCCTCTGCCACAAGTGATTACCGGGAACGCACTCGGAGGCATCTGATGCCGCGGATCTTTGACGAGATATTCAGCGAGGACAAGTGTGCCAGTGAAGCAATGTTCAAAAGGAAGCTGAAGGAGTGGCTGAGAGCTGCACATAATGATAACACCTGTAAATAATCTATGTATGTATATGATATGTGTGTTTTTCTGTTTGTACTATGTGTATTGTATGACATGAGTTATTGTTATTATTATACCTATTGTGTTGTGGTTAGTTATAGATTCACGTATTTGTTAATATATATTGTTAGTTGAGTGAGTGCATTAACGTATCGCCAACAAACTGCTTGCCAGTTTGTCGTAATATTTTTTTTGATGTATGTGTGTTTAATAAAATAATTAATAAATAAAAAAAAACCTCCTCACCTGTGTATGCGTCCGACACCAAGCCAACAGAGTTTTTTCGAGATTGCTTTGTTGCAGGTCCGACATGAGGTCTTTCAAGTGGTAATGCACCTGCCAGTGCAAAATGATGCTCCACACCAGTCCTGTGTAACGAGAAACATAAAGTAAATAAAACAACACGTGAGGATAAGTGCGACGCCCGACACGGACGGGTTCGCGGGGCGCCCGCCCGGCCGCTGCTAACGACCTGCTCATCCACCGCCCACGACGGGTGCCGCTGCGGCGGTCCCCGGGCCGCGAGCCTTCGAGCGAGAGTCGTTGTTAATATAATAATATGAAACGATTGTGAGTTGTCGAGTTGAACAGGTAGTCGGGCGGCGCGCACCGAGTATGAGCTTGGGGTTCCCGTCCACGATGTCCGCGCCGCTGATGTTGACGAGGCGCAGGCCGGCCGCCTCCAGCGCGCGCAGCGCCGCGTTCACGTTGTTCAGCTGGTGCACGCGCATGCGCCCGCGCTCGCGCCGCTGCAACACCAACACCACGTCCGCGTCACGTCACGTCACGTCCACACCCACACCCACGTCCACACCCACGTCCACGTGCGACCGCGCGCCGGCGAGTGCACGGACACGCGCAGGCTTGCAAAGTGAGCTACCGCAAGTTTACTCAAGAGAGGATAACGGATAAACGGAATAAAGAGTTAACAACTAAACATAAAGATGGAAATAGATGGAGTCCGGAAGGGAGGAGGGTGGACACATAGGGACAAGGATTTGAGAATAAAAATAACTTGTAGGGGGTCAAGATGATTCGGCCCGTATGACCTTTGAGTCGGTGGGGTCATGGGAGGTTGGAGGGTTGTCCCTATATTAAACATAAAGATACATATATACTAGCGGACCCGACAGACTTCGTTCTGTCAAAAAAAAATTTTAATGTGGCAGTTTTCTATTCCTACCTATTTTATAGCCAGCGCAAAAATATCTCCTGAACAGAACCGTCACCCTGGTGATGGGGCGATGTGTGGGGTTCAGCACTATATGTATTCATCTAATAACTAATATTTAAATATTAGTGGGTTCCAGGAGAGTGACCACAGTTATAATTATAGTACATAACTTATATTTACTATTATTATTTTTTTAGGAACAAATAACTGCCACATTCCAAATTTTTTTGACAGAACGAAGTCTGCCAGGTCCGCCAGGTGGTAACGCGGTTTGTGCTTGCATGATGTATTGACGTGAAACGAATGCATTGTACGTCGCGCGCCGAAACTAAAACAAAAGAAATAATATCGCGAAGCCGACACCTAATTGAAAGTCAGTATGGTGGATCTTCAGCTCTTACATTTTGTGACTATTTATGTTATTATTTCATTCGTTTTAATTTCGGCACGTGGCGTTAGATCCTCCGACGCGCATACGCACACTGTTTTGATAGAATAATTGAATTTGAACTTTGTGCAGCTGTAATAAAGTTCAAATTGACTCTACATTTTAGTTAGAGAACGTTTGTACAGGAAAAAGAAAAGCGCTGTTTTTAAGGCTTCCCGGCGATTATTCGAATTTTTCTCGCCGTAAAAACCATACTTGGACTTCAACGAACATTTATAAAAAGAATTTGCTAAATTGGTCCAGGCGTTGTAGTGATGCGCGTACCGACACATTTATGTTATAGATCAGTAACAAATTATATTCAATGATATTAGTTAGTAATAAATAAATAGATAATAAAGTTGCTTGAGAATATATTTATATGTAGACGGAGTTACAGAGGGCATAATGTTTGGGAGAAATAGAATTCGTTGTCATCCCCACTCCGTGCTGTGTACTGGTGAGAGGTGACACCGGTACACACGTGGGGGGGATCACTTACCAAGTGATTATAATTATTTTTTTTTGGAGTATACAGCCACGCGGTTTGATACGTGGCCATGTATAATTGATATTATCGAGCGGAACAAAAACCTATTAAAATTACTATTAAAAAGCAGGGGTTGGTGATAGAAAAGTGAAAATTTAGGGTTGTACGTATTATTTGATGCCACATAATAAAAAAATAAAATAGAAAAAAAATACCCAAAAAATAAAAATATTTTTTTTGGAAAAGGCAACCCTGATTACTCAAGGGTTTGATAGTAGAAAATAGATAGTAGCCGATTCTCAGACCTACTGAACAAGCATAAAAAAATTTCATCAGAATCGGTCAAGCCGGTCCGGAGGAGTATGCGAACGAACATTGTGACAAGAGAATTTTATATATTAGAAGATAGATAACACAATTTGGAACAAGGAAAGTGATACCGAACACCACACAGCCGCGCTGTCCGGGGAATCCTTAAACTGCAGGTGAAATGTATTGTGTGAGTAGCGCTTCGCGGCTACTTTATGTGCTAAATAATGGTCTGGCAGTGAGCTGCAGGCCGCGCCCCGCGTGATGCACGAGGCTCATCTTTTAACTGCTTGTCTTGAGTTAAGGTATGACCCGTAATAAACTTTGTGTTAGTTGGTACAAGACCATTTATATTATATTATTTTAGCGTTATCTTCTACTTGATAACTCGTCGCGTGTAAGCCGCATGTCCGCTGTTATAGTGTGGAAAGGGTTCTCTTACATATTGCTGAGCGGTGAGAATCTCCAGCAGCGACAGCAGCACCTCGCCATCGCGCAGATCCTGGAATAGGTCCTGCACCAGAGGCTTGTTGTTCTGAGGACAGAGACCACACCCAGTCAGCACGATTCCTCCAGGGTAGCGACGGCCACAGTAGCGAACACCACCAGCGCCACGAAGCGATACGAACCTTCACCAGCTGCGAGTTGATCCATTTCGCGAAGGTCTTCTTCTGCACGTCCTCGCGCTCGTCTGTAACAAGCGGGCGCGCGTCAGTCGAGCGCGTCGGGAGCGAGCGCGCGCTCGCGACGGCCCTGCCATTCGCATATCGCACGCGGACTACCCGCTGCCGGACCCCGCACTAAATACAAATACAGCTGGACGGTGCTCACCAACAGTGCGATCGTTGGGCGACGTGCGGACGCTTTAAAAGCGAATCAAAAGTGGTTGTCTGTATTGTCATTTGAAATGAACGCAGCGCAGTCGTAGCTGGTCGCACTGGACGACCCATCCGAAGCACACATCATCTTTACTTAACTGTACGAGTTTCACAAGTTCTAATTACGAACTCTGTGAACGCCGAAATGACTGAATGCTTCAGCTACAATTCAAAACGAGCCGGTCGCAGAGTACCCGCTCGTCCGCGGTCTCCGTCGCGGTGGATTTAAAGTATCGCCTGCAACGTATACGGGGTGTTGTGCCCTGCTCGCTCCCAATAAGTTCCAATAAGCGCTGCCCCCCCCCCCCCGCGGCGCCCCCGCGCGCGGGCTGTCGCGGTGGATCTGCGGTGCGTGTGCTGCTCGCCCGCAGAAGTGTTGGAAACTACTTTTAAGTAACCAAAAGTTCATAATCCATAAAAATTCTTCGATGCCCCAAGTGAGCAGGTGGACGGTTGGTCGTCGGTCCGAAACACTAACAACAGCGCGCCTCACATAATGAGTACGTTTGCAGAACACCAAATCGGGAGCGTCGCGGTGCAGCGCAACAAATTATGTCTCTTTGTAATTAATAACAGTCAGCTCTAGTCGGTGTTAAGCGAAGGTCATTAGTCGCGGGGGGGCGCAGCCCGCGGAGAGCACACACACTGAGAATGTGCGAATGAACCGAATAAAAAAATTACAGGTTCCATTTTAACTAAAAGTTCTGGACAAGATACATAAAGTAACGAAACAGTCGCGAGTGTCGCGGCACACTCACTTCTTCGGAGGTGGTTAGAGTTACACGATATTTTTTAATGG
Organism: Byasa hedistus; assembly: GCA_029286795.1. NCBI lineage: Eukaryota > Metazoa > Arthropoda > Insecta > Lepidoptera > Papilionidae > Byasa > Byasa hedistus. Next base: position 38,196 of record JAGSMW010000012.1, on the reverse strand, counting down.
TGTTTTTGTGATAAAAATAAAGAATAGAGCAAATAATTTAAATTTACGTCCCCCGCAAACTAACTATGGGAAAAAAAACTTAGTGTATGAAGGTGCTATGTTGTATAATAGTCTTCCGGATGATATCAAAAACATTAAATCAACTCAAATTTTCAAAAAAGTACTACGTAAATATATTCTAAAGTAATTAAAAATTAAATAAAATAATAAAACAAAAAAAAAAAAGCTAAAGACAAAACATAAATAATTGAACACGCGTAACTATGTCCTATCCAGTGTGACGCACTCCGTGCACCCGTCGTCCAATGCATCAACAACTGCCCTCCGACACTTAACCAAACCCCGCGCCGCCGCAGATCACTTCCGTCTACCCTCCTATGACCGACTGTTGCATTCGCAGTCGCAATGTTTGTTGTATTAAGTAATAATTCTGTACGCTCGCAATGTTGGCTCACCTTAATATTATTGTTTTTCTCGCCTAAGTGAATTATAAATATTCTTGTGAGAAATAAACATTCTATAATCTCAAAAATAGAAAAACAGTTGTTTATTTTATAATATTTGTAATGAAACAATGCAAGGTCACGATATTTACTAGGTAACTGCAAACTTGTTAAAGCACAAAAATATTATGTTCATGTCAAGGATGCTGTTGCCATATATTTACTCCTCTAAGCACTAGGCATCCAAGTACAAAGTGAAATTTTAATATCATAAATTTATTTTTCTACCCACTTCAATTATTTTGGTTTTATTTCTAACAATGTAGCTGGGCATGTTTACATGCATAGCATAAATATTAATAAAATAGTTCCAGTGCCCATATATCTGCTGAGCACAATGTGTTGTTAGCTGAACTAGAGCAAATTAGTGTAATGACGTCATTGTGCAGCAATTGTCAGATCTCGGAGAGTAAGAGTTGTAAATTAACTGATGACTTATCAACGCTCCTTTATAACCATGCTTAGCAGGGGCTAAACAGTTTTTTAAATGCTAGTGCCATTAACGCTTATGGAAATTTAAACCAATATAATACAACAACACTCGCATAGTTTTAGTTTTTAAGTTATATTTATTATAATTTTTATTAATTTGTTGAGTGTGTGTTGCCTAATAATTACATGTCTGTTTCTGAATAAAATAGCCACCATGCACCAAATGTTACTGTTGTATTTGTTGTCATCGATTATTTAGTAGAAGGAATGCAGGCATACATTCAAAATCAATTATTTATAATTACAATAATTCTTTAGCTATGAATACAATAAACCAAGAAACTATTGCAAGTTATTAAAAACAAAGAATGAAAATTTTTTCTTAAAACTTAAGAGTTCCTGAGTAAATGTCACTACTGGTTCTAACTTGTACTATGATTCAAGCAGCTCACTTTAAGGATTGTTTGAGGCAGACGTGCCCGCAAGTAGTCCCCCATAATTTTTTTTAAATGTGTACCAAGTCTTTTTTAATGTAAATATATTTTATAAAACATGCTCTGAAAGTTTGTTTGTTTTAACAAAATATATGAAACTGGAACCTACATACCAACAAAACTTCAATAAACACTGCCCGAGTGGTGGCAATGTTGCAACTGCAGCAACTAGATACACTGAGAACAACTCGATCCACTATGAGGTGGGCGTGTGTAAAATTTCATTAGAGACAGCTTTCTTCAACACAATTAGTGCGTGACACATTCTGTGGTTCTGCACTTAACAACTCCATCTCTGCAGGCTTCCAAATGCACACTCGATTACTTGATACAATAAAAATATCTTTATATATCGGGTAAAAAAGTACTTGAGTGATTAATGATAAATATATACAATATCATATTACTCACTGAAGTGAATTAAAAAAAATCTAATTATCCCTAAATATTTAAAATGAATTATAATTTGTTGGGTTGCAGGTGTGATATCGAGCGAGCACTCCGCGGTGCTGGCGCCGTGTGCCGGCGCCGCGCTGCGTGCCCGTGCTGCGCGCGCGCAGGCGCTGGCGCTGATAAGATAAAAGCGGCGCCAAATTGCTAAAAATCGCAGCACCTTGTCGGATTTGAGTTCGCGATGGATCTCGCGTTACTCCGTTGCATTACTTCTCTAAGTTTTATTTTCAAGGTTCCATTCATTAAGTAACGCGCGGGCGCCGCGCCCGTACAGTGTTCGAACTTACCCACAGTACTCGTCTCCATGTTTACAAAATAGTGTTTTTTGCGACGATATGTTTTCGATCAAGTTTTTGTAAAGAAACAAACTTTCTGAAACATGACAACACTCGCACTCACAACTCTTGTAACTTTTCTCAAACTTTTCCAAACTTTTCCAAAAGGAAAGTAAGCGGTTGAGTACAAATATGATTACAAAATGATCACTTGCAATATCAATCACTTTCACACATCCACTGTTTAAAATACGGAGTGAATTGAAAAGGTGAAAAGTTAAGGCATTATCACGGACGGAGACGAAACTACAAACAACTTTAAACAAAATGACACAACACGGGGGCGCGGCGCAGCGGTGTGGGGGGAGGCGCGGCGCGGGCGCTAGTGACGCGCCGGCGCGAGCGAGGGAACCACAGACAAAGGCGCGGACGCGGACGCGGCGTAGACAAAATCAAGGAATTTTGTTACCAATCAACTTGTTTTCTGTAACGACAAATAAGAGTATTAAACTTCTTTAAAATTAATTCGACAGAACATTACACTCGTGACATGCTATTGATGAGAAAGAGCCTATGCAGTCGGGATGTATCATGTACGTTGTACGTAGTACTTATTACTTCCGTGGGATGTATGCGTTAGTTACGGAAGCTGTGTTCCTTCCTATCGTTGTTTACATTCGTCAAGAGTTTTTGATCTTATTTGGCTCTTTACGAATGAAATCGGGTATTTATCATATTATCATCATTATATTATTATATTACCTGGACTTTTCTTTAGTCGGGAACAGATTTTTTTTTGTTAGTTTAAAGCTGCGCTATTAGAAGCGCGACTATATCTAACTAAGTTTAAAGCCTCGCTATTGGATACGCGGCTATAGGGGAACAGATTTACACTGCTACAGGAGGAGGAGAAGGCCAGTAATGCGTTTCGTCGCCTCCGTTGTCCTCCGCAACGAAATGATGTTGGACAGGATAAGAAAAACTAACTTTTTACGTAATTTTTTTAATTAACAAAATTTGTCGATTATGTCCTATTACAAAAAATATCACTAGAGTTTTATTTACTATATATTTATCATATAGATAAAAAATTAAATAAAAAGCGGCGCGTTGCGTTATTTATTATATTTTCATAAGTTGTTAAAATAAATATAACAATATTGCTTTTGTTTGTTGCGGTATGTTTTGGTGTTCATAATATACATACATTTGCTGTGGCTCAAATGCTTCTCGTACGGAGCGAAGGTGTGCGCCGGGAGCTCCCCGACCTCCACGGTCCACCTGAGGCGGCGCCGGGCGAGCGGCGACGCGTGCAGAGCCATCGCGCGGCGCGACGCGGCAACGCATCGCGGCGCGCACGCGCACTGCACGCGCACTGCACGCGCTCGCAGCGAGCACGGAATTGCACTGCGCACTTTACATACACTCTACTACTGTCTGTCCGTACAACACATAACGCTAAGCCGATAACACTTGTGCTACCCTTAAAAATTGGAGTAAATATTGAGCTCGGAGACTCCGACCTGTTAATGAAAGTAGTACACGATTCATACAGAAGGAGGCACGAGCGGACCCGAGGCGGCTCGGAGCGGCGGCCGGAGCGCGGCCTGCGGCGCTATTGCTTTTGCACTTTTAAATATTAGTACTAAGTCCGCCACCGCCACCACCACCCGCCGCCGGCGCCGCGCCAACCTGCGGACTGGCAGGACCGGCGCGTGCCAAGCGTGCCGGTCTGCGTGTTCCGTACCAACGGCAACGCGTCCTACTCGAGTCGTGCGGGGAAAAACGAGAAACGAAGACGAGAAACCCTGTAATCGTTTCAAATACGTATAAAACAAAATAATTTAAATACAAAAGAAATATTGAAAAACACTATCCTTGCGATGTGTAGAAAGCCGGGGGGTATTTTATAATCTCGTTTTACCGGCCTTTGACATTGAATTCCATCCTTACGGGACCAGGGCGACATGGACGGGCTGAGCTTCTGCTTGTACAGACTACTTGTTCCTTTTGTTTTTTTATGTATATATATTCGGTCACGCGAGAAATATTCTGATGTAAGCGTATCTTTTTTATTATTTATTTCTACGCAGCAGTTGGCGTGTCTAAGTAATAAGTGTCACTTCTAGAAATTGTTTCTCGGTACTATATAAGGAGCAATTACGAAGGATGTTGCATTGATATAATCCGAGTCGGAGCAGGCCGGCGCGCTCTCGCCGGTCAGCAGGGATGCGCGGTCCTGTCTCAAGGTGAGCCGCGACACGACGCGTCTAAAAATAACCGCACAGCCAGCGGGCAGGAGCAAACAGCGCAAATAAACCGCGCGCACCAGCGGCCGGGCGCGCGGGACCGTCTGTCTACGAACAGGAAACAATTTAAACTTGATTATTTTAGACCAATGTCGTTGAAACATTAAAATTTGTTTATGATATAATTTAATTAGTGAATAGCAAACATACTCTAATGAATACATTAATAAATGCATGTATATATATTCTGTACGTGCGCCCGGGCCCGGTCTGACGCGCCGCACCGGCGCTGTGTCCCCGCAGCAGCGCCAGCTCGCCCGCACGTGTCTCTAAGATCGCAAATAAATAATTCGACAAACAAAAGACGACACTTTAATATCTGCGAATGGTGCAACCCGCGCCCCGTCTCCAGCGCGGCTGCCACGACGACCAGTGCCCATTTTAAAGTTGTGAGCATTGAGGTGGTTCCCTGAGAGCGGCGACAGTACATCCACATTGAAAACAAAACTATAGATCTAACCGAGTCCCCGTCACGGCGCACCGTCGCACTGACTGAGCGGTAATGAACGCCACCAGTCGCCAGCCTGCAGCGTGACGCAGCGCCCAGTGATCCCGGACATTCCGGGTTATAATAGTTAAACGGCCCGCGTCTATTGTATACCCACAACCCCCAGTGGTAATATCATCATTTTTTTTCTGGTGAAACAAAACTCGAGGACAAAATAAGCTACCGCCCCTTCTTAAATTTCTATTTCTCATCGAGCGCACCGGGTGCTCCGGTCGCTCCGGCCGCCCCGCCAGCCGGCTGCCCGCGCCCGCCGCGCCGCTGCTTGTTGTTTGTCGTCTTGCGGACCCCCCCTCCTCCCCCCGCGCGCGGGCGGCGTGTCATTACACATAAGCAGCCACTGCCTTTATCTAATCAACGATGCCAGAAGGTGAGGACGCGGGTCGGGCGAGCGGATAAATCAATCGTTATCGGCGACACAGTGTGGACGAACGTCCCCGAACATCACACACCACTACAAGCGGCGACGCGCAGAATACGAGGAAACGTGACATGCGACGCGTCCACCCGGCTCGCCGCTCGGCGCGCGACTGCCGGCGGGCGCGGCGCGTGCGCAGTTGCTGACACGCACAGAAACATCTCGGTGTGTATCCGTCTTGTGTAGTAACTAATGTGACGCGTGACCTGCTCCTGTAACCTGCTCCTGTGAACCTGCTCCTGTAACCTGCTCCTGTAACCTGCTCCTGTGACCTGCTCCTGTAACCTGCTCCTGTGACCTGCTCCTGTGACCTCCGCCAGTCGGGAGGGCACGACAAGAACTTTCATTACCCCGTGACGGCTGCGACGCGCGCGCCCCTCCGCCCGCCCGCCGCGGCCCGGGCTGCTGCACGGCGGGAACGCTGAAACATCGGGATTAAATAAAATATTTAATCCCGATGACGGACGGGTGCGGTGCGGTGCGGTGCGGTGCGGTGCGGTGCGGTGCGGTGCGGTGCGGCGCGGTGCGGTGCGGTGCTGGCGGCGAGGTCGCGGCCGGGACGTCGCCGCCTGCCTCCGCACGCATGTACAGGCGCAAGGCGCAGGGCCTCATTCGTGTGTCAGGTTATCCATTCATATTTTGGCAACATGAACATTATACATCTGAATGTGACATTTACCGCCATTACAATTTTAAAAAATCATCAGAACCAACGTGGCCGCCGAATATTTTGTGCCCTTCCAGGTTGCGAAGGTCGGACAGCAGCTCTGCGGATTGCATTCTGTTGCGCGCCGGGGGACCGGCCGCGCGGCTCAGTGCTCGTAACAACAACGTCGAGACTCGTTGCGTAAGTTCAGGCACTACTTGTCATGAAAATGTTTTTAAATATCTACTTATCAGACTCAATACCAGTTTATAGGGTCTTGCTACTTATCAATTAGACACGAGTCCAGAGAGAGAGTGAGAACAAGGAAAACAACGTTGCTATTGTTAGCGTTTTCACAAAGAATAGTAAAATAAATTGTATTTTATATTATTGGCGACACTACGACGCGCGGGTGCACGGACACGACACCGCGCCGACTACTGCAACAATCTCATTTTTGAAGACTATTTAATGTAAAGTATAAGTTTAATCTCTATTCTCCGGTCCAGGCTAACACTATTTTAACTAAAACACTAATGTCATAACATTACCGTTCGGTATACAATAACTGCTATGTTAAACCTGTGGCTGTCGAAAGGAAGCGCCACCAGTAACAAATTCATGCTGAAATCACTATCAAGTAATCAAATTCTAACTACTATATTTAAAAATAAGTGGAGAGAAATAAATAGATATATTTCTGTTTCGCGAGCCGGCCCTGCGCAGAGCGCGCGGGTGGGCGCGGGGCGCGCGGGCGGGCGCGGCGGCGGCGCGCGGCAGTGCCCCGCGACCTCCGCTCTCGTAGTATCCACCACATTCATACACTAATTTTTTAATCCGCCTCTTGATCACTTCCTCCCGATCACACGCAGCTATTGTAACAATAAAACTTAAACTTCATGTACCGTGTGGATGTCTGCGTTGTGTGTATCAGTCTCCGACGTGCAATGAGTTAAGTGAAGTTATCGACAAACATGAACGGGGGCTGGTCTGACGCGTCCACGTCCACGGAGGATATGAAGGTACGTCTGGTACTGGTTCCCGCCTCGTGGTGGCGGCGCGGCCACCCGCGGTGAAGCTAAGAGGAGAGGAGCCTACCCGGCCGGCCGCGGGGTGAAGGCGCGGAGGGAGAGGGCTGTCGGTATGACGATGCGCCGCTCTCGCTGCCCTCCGCGGCCGCATAGTGGTCGGCGGCGGTGCCCGGGCGCTAGTCGGTGCAATTGCGACATAACAAGTCTTTGCCCCCGCAAGGGCGGGTATGCGAAGGTATTTACCCCAGGTAAAAAAAGAACAACTTGACGCGTTGACCGCCTAGGGGGCGCAGGAGCGCTGACCGGTTTAACTACGGCGGGGAGTGGAAACTTCCCGCCGCGACGAGCAGAGCCACGTACTTGCCTAGGTTTCTATGTACAACAGGTGACTGTTCTCTGTGCGAGGTGTTTGCACGTAGTGCGCGTGCGCAGGGCCGCCCACTGTGCCTGTACTACTTCGCGCACCCGTTCGGCGTGCTGTCGCCGGAGCCGCCGCGCGTGGCTGCGTTCGCGCGCCCGCGCCCGCACCCCGCCGGCCCGCCGCGCCCGCGCCCGCACCCCGCGCGCCCCGGCCCCGGCGCCGGCCTGCTCCGCGTGCCCCGCGCGCTCTTCGACTTCCAATTCGGAAACTTTGCACAAGCTGCCTGGTACATTGCGCATCTTTTAATGTTTTAACACTTACAGACAAAACACAACACGGCGACGCGCCGGCGCAGACGTGCGCCAAATGAATGTGATCAGAACCGCGCCGGCAGAGGGGGGAGGAGAAAGAGGAATTAAAAAGTAATGGCAAAAAAGCCGCGGTTGAAAAAGTTATAGCAGTTTCCTAAAATATCATACATCCTAGGTTGTAGGTACTCGTGGGGATCAGCGGGGCGCACCGAGAGAGGCTACGCCCTATGGGGTCAATGAGCTCTAAATTCGGTGCAAGAGCCAGTTCTCGCTGTCATGGTTTCCATGACCCTTACGTAATAGTCTCGGGGTAGAGAGAAAAGCGCATTGTATATTATGGCGCGTTTTGTCAGAACAAAACTTATGGTGTACACAGTCCAGGGTGCAAACCGCACGGAGCCGCGGCGGTGGGGATCAAACCTGCGCAAGTTTCAGTCGCTACCACTCCGACGCAACCACTCTGCCGCGGCGAACGCGGGTGTGGGTGGGCATTGCTTTCCACCTCTTGCAAAAAAAACATATTTAAACAATTATAAAATGACATAATATACATACATATACACGAATAACATTATATTGACATGAAGCGTCAGCCTGAAGCGCCGCGGCTGCGCTCTCTTCCAGCGAATACCGCGCGGTGCTGTAATGTAACGCGTTGTCTGCAGCGCCGGCGCCGCGCTCGCCGACGCGGTGTGGGTGTGCGCGGGCGCAGGCGCGGGCGCGGCGGGCGGCGGGGCGGGCGCGCGCCTGCCGCCGCTGCGCCCGTGGCGGGCCGCCGCCGCCGCGCCCGCGCGTGCGCCCGCGGCGGGCCCCGTGCGCGCGCTGCTCGGCGGCAAGCGGTCGCTGCCGCCTCTCCCCGCGCCGCCGCCGCCCGCCTCCGTCGCGCGGGCTCCCCCCGCGCGCTCCCGCCTCCTCCGCGACCTCACGCCGCATCTACGTGTTACCACCAAAGGTTTTTTAATTATTTTACTAGGCAATGAGATGCGCGAAGAGCTCTCCTGATGGTAAGTGACACTCGCCCATATCAACGCGCGCTGGTCGAGGTGCCGTGCGCCGCACCGCAGGCGCTCGTGGCCGGCCGGCCGCCGCGGCGCCGGACACGTCGGTTTGAAATACAAAACGTAGTCATGGTCGCTTCGTCAGTTAATGCTTATGGTTTTGCTTTTTATTATTTACACTTTTTTGTAAAGTAAACGGAATTCGTTAAAAAATACATTAGAGATAGATAGACGAGAGGGCCGCGAAGCATTCTCTTCCAGTCAACCTTTTAGGCTATGAAATGAAAAAATACAGGGAAAGGGTAGAAATTTGTGCAAAAACGTTTAATAATAGTACAAATACAGTACAGACACGTATAGAGACACAAAGTCCATGTACGTATAAACCTTGGTCCGGCCATAACTTCTGTTACAAATAAAAAGGTTTTTTTTTTTAATGAAATAATCTAATATTATTAAAATATATACCTTAATATTTATTAGTCTCAGCAAAAAATAAAAAATATGTTTTTTTTTCGAAATGGTCACCTTTGTTTTTTATACAGACCTATCTGTTTGGCCACTAACCTATAGACTAACGCAGTGTTTCCGATTTGAAAATTTTCCAAAGATTTTGTAAGAGGCTCATTGTCGCCGTCTCGTTTAGAGCTGCCTCTATAACTAACCATAATTTAAAGTCTATAAGGTTGAGGGCTGGGCTACATGAGGGCCAGTCTTCAGCTCTTATAAGTCGTCGAGAGAGATCTCGTACGTGGGCCGGGACGGTACGATCCATTGAAGAGAGATGCGGTGCGGAGTTCCTCAGGGGTCGGTTTTAGGACCCCTATTATGGAACATGGGGTACGACTTCGTACTCCGCGGCGCGTTGCGTGTCATTTGCTATGCAGATGACACCTTAGTCACAGCCCGTGGGGCAAAATTCGACGAAGCGGCGACACGAGCTGAAGTTGGAGTCGCCCTTGTAGTACGGCGCATCGAGATGCTCGGGTTGAGAGTGGCCTTCACAAGACCGAGGCCCTCTTATTTCACGGCCCGAGGGCAAGACCACTAACGGGTGCCAGCCTTAACATCTGCGACACCCGGGTCGAGTTGAAGCCCCGGATGAAGTATTTGTCACAGTAACAGGCCGCCGAGGGAGAAAGGGAAAAAGATCCCTCCTCGGCGCGCATTCGCCGACGATGCACGGGGCGAAGGCGGCGAGCTTACGCTGGCCTGATGCCGCCGCTATGAGCGGAGCCGCGGGTGTTGGATGGGGAATCTGACACCCGGTAACATCAGGGCTCGGAGTGCGAGCAGCATGCTGGGCGTTTTCAGCACGCTGCTCTGGAGCAGGGGAAATGGCTGGCCCACAGCCTATCAACGAAGGTGGAGTCCCAGGAACCAGGCGCGGGCGGCATAGCGATCACATAACCTAGTCGATCTCGCTTTGCCGCCAGTAAAAACGCGCGGAGAAGGAAATGCCGAGGGGTTTTAGTGGGTGAAAATCCCACATAACCCGGCGCCGCTCCCCGCGGTGTCGAGTATCTTTTGAAGATTTCCCCTCGTATAAAAAAAAAAAGATCGCATTCTTGCACTCCATATATGCTCATTCTTCGTTACATAATTGGTGAACAGTCCATGCTTGAGTTAATTGGGGTAAAACTAGGTGGTAAATATTAATGAATTGAAGTGAAAACCTAGGGCCTATTATATCTGAATATTTTCTTTGGAATTCGTCGCACTTTTGTAATAAAGTTGCTTCATCAATATGTAATAAAATTTATGCTAATTTATGCTTCTCAATGTGGTTTCGGCGACTTCTGGCTTTAACAGCCTTTGTAGTTGTAACAGCACGCTCTGTTGATAGTACGATATACGAGCAAATGGCTGATAGCGAGCTTTCGCAGTGTCTGGAATAAGAGCGCCGGCTCGATCACTGCAACACTATTTGCTTTAACACCCCGTTCCATATTGTAAATTGATAATGAACACGAAAAAATATGTGAAATGGCGCGTGTTCGAAAGAAATCTTTTTAAATTAATATACGTGTTGCGCCATCTATCAACTAAAAGCAGAAAAGATTCTCTAAGAAAATTTTAATGGTCACAACGCCTGCAGAGAGATGGCGTTAAAAAGTATTGTAATAAAATTTGTTCAAGACATGTTGCAAATTTGTAAACGTACATTGCTACTTGTGCAAATAGGTAAAAACAACTTCGAGAAGGAAGCCGAAAGGAGGATTCAGTTGGGTTGGGTTGCCTTTCGTAAGTTTCGTCGAGTCTTCTCGTCGCCCATACCCCAAAGCCTGAAGACGAGAGTCTTCAACCCATGCATATTATCTGTGCTCACTTACGATGCTGAAACGTGGACACTAACGATCCGTCTACTCCATAAGCTCAGAGTTGCTCAGACAGCGATAGAAAGAGCTATGCCCGGCGTTTCTCTAGTGGATAAGATTCGAAACGAAATAATCCGCCAGAGAACTAAGGTTACCGACATAGCCTTTCGAGTCTGCAAGCTAAAGTGGCAATGGGCTGCTCACGTCTGTCGCAGAACTGACCACCGTTGGAGTAGGCGTGTCTTAGAGTGGAGACCGCGTTTAGGCAAACGTAGCACGGGATGCCCACTGACCAGATGGAGCGACGATCTGCGCAATTCGGCTGGAGCAACTGGATGCGCATAGCCGAAGATCGGGCTAAGTGGCGTTCCTTGGGAGAGGCCTATGTCCAACAGTGGACTGCCGCGAGCTGTTGATGATGACATTGCTACGCGGACGACAGTACACTGGATACTTTATACGCTAGGCATGCTAATATGTCACGGGGAAACGTATAAGAGCGTCGAAATAAGCTTGTATCAGAAGTCGAGACTTTGTTAAATAAAGTATCTCATTAGGGACGACTAAACTTGATCCATTTCATCCCAAAATGATCCAAGTTAGCGCTTTACCACCAAGAAGAACCTCTTTGTCGATTATCCTCATTTTGATAATAGTCCCCCTGCGGCCTCCACGAACATTGGAATCCTTGGCGTTAACATGTCAATTAATGACCAATTCCGTGGTCACCTGAAAGAGAAAGTTAAAATAAATTCTAAAAAGGGTGTGCTCTGTAGAACAGCGCAGTATTTCACTTCCGAACGACGCTTGCTCCTTTACAAGGCGCAAGTTCGGCCACTGGAATATTGTTCTCGCCTCTGGGCTGGCGAATCTCAGCATCGGGTCCTTCCATTTTACAGCATACAACGGAGAGCTACTCGAATCGTCGACGACCAGGTCCTTTCCAACCGCCTTGGCTCACTGGCCTTTCGAAGAGATGTTGCATCTCTTTGAATTCTGTACAAGATTTACCACGGGGAGTGTTCCGAGGAGCTATTCGGAATTATTCCAGCCGCTGCTTTTGTCCATCGAAGCACACGACACAACGCTAAATTCCATTCGCACCATCTGGATAAATGCCCGTCTTCCACTGTGCGTTTCAAGCGCAACTTTTTACCACGCACAACTACATTGTGGAATCAGTTGTCGCCCGCGGTATTTCCGACCCAATACGACATGGGGCCCTTCGAGAAAAGACCCTACCACTTCCTAGGTCGGCTACACAGCCGCGACCCCTCGTGTTGCGCCCGTCCGCGGGCGGCGGTGATCACTTTACATCACGTGAACTGTTTGCACGTTTACCTACTGTTCTTATAAAAAAATAGTCTCTGCAAATCCATTTTTTTTAGTGGTTTGTAAGTACGTAGTTTTACATTTTAGTAGTTTTATGACGTCATTTTATCTTGTACGGTATTTGATGATCGGATTTTTTTGTTATTAACTACATTGATCTATTACTCGTTTTAGTTTGATTAGCTTTTACATGATGTTGCTCTATTTTTTTGCTAATTTATGATGCATCACAGCATTCCCGCGGAGGTGGGGTTTCCCAGATATTGGTACCATTCTAATACTAGCAACGATATCCCAGCCAATAACTTATGTACAGTATAAGGTATTATTGGTAGATGAGTCGGATACATCACGCGATGAGATTAGCTCGGGCAGAAGGCAGAAGAGATTAGGCGGGCGTACACATACACACTCGTTTCGTTCGGCTGCTCAAGAGCGAGGTGGCGTCGTGAGGTCTCGGTGGTGGTGGTGGCGGCGTGGCGGTGTGGTGGTGGTGGTGTGGTGCACTGCGGGCAGCAGCGAAGGAGGCAGGACGGGTGGGGGGCGTGGTGGTGGCGGCGTGGTGGTGGCGCGGTGGTGGTGGCGGCGTGGTGGTGGCGGCGTGGTGGTGGCGGCGTGGTGGTGGCGGCGTGGTGGTGGCGCGGTGGTGGTGGCGGCGTGGTGGTGGCGGCGTGGTGGTGGCGGCGTGGTGGTGGCGCGGTGGTGGTGGCGGCGTGGTGGTGGCGGCGTGGTGGTGGCGCGGTGGTGGTGGCGGCGTGGTGGTGGCGGCGTGGTGGTGGCGGCGTGGTGGTGGCGGCGTGGTGGTGGCGGCGTGGCGGTGTGGTGGTGGTGGTGTGGTGCACTGCGGGCAGCAGCGAAGGAGGCAGGACGGGTGGGGGGCGTGGTGGGTGTGGAGCGGGGGCGGCGCGCGGCGGCCAGTGGTCTCCTGGCCGCGTCGCGCGTTGCACGTCGCGCCGCGCTACGCCCGCAGCGTACACGAAGTCGCCGCGGAGCGCGCCCCGCAGCCCCGCAGGGAGGGAGCGGCGCCCCCGCCACCCGCCGCCGCGGTCAGCTCGCCCCTCGCTTTCGATCTACAGTCAGTATCGATTTTCCTCACGCTAATTTCCAGTGTAAAGCTATGAGGCTCTGCGACGGTGTCCTGAAACCATACGGAAGTCCTTAATAAATGTCCTGGCCCTGGTCAGCGTTTGCGAATATCCTTAATTTTAATATTAATTGAAATACATTGTAAAGTTCTCTGTTATTTCTTCTAAATCTGCTAGTAATTTTGCTGTATTTTTCGACCCTCACAAAATTATTTCAACTAAAACGTCAAGGTGAAACAATGTGTAGTTGCGGGGCCCTTGGGGGTGGGGAGCTCCCCCGGGGGGAGGGTCTCCCGCTAGGTTCTGTCTTCAGTTCTGTTTCGTTTCTGAATTTGCAGGAAGCACGGGGAGGGCTGCCGGGAAGTCCGGTCCGCTCCTCGGCCTGCAGACTTCGTATCGCTAATATTTACGAGGGGTGTTATAGAAGTTCCGGAAATTGTACTTTCATAAAATTATGCAGAACTTATAGACAAAGTTGTTAGTGCCAGACAAGCCTTGACATGCTCATGCAACTATCTAATGCAATATTGTAGTCTGATCGAGATGTTCGACTGATATAGAAAATTATTATAATAATTAAAACTGTAGCCAAATTACCAAAACTTTGGACATATCCTATAAACACTTTATTCTACATGTATAAAAGTTACTTGTAATATATAAACAATAGGTTGTTACATTGAGATCGCTACTCTCGACACCGACACGCCGGTTACAGGCCGGGGGCTGAAAACGTTTTTTTAGCCTTTGTCGCAACTTCGCCCCGCGCACGGTAGTTTCTGCGTACCCTCCATTTACAGACTAATATGATATTATCACGACGAAGTGACGGTCGCACAGGCAGGGCCACCTCCTCATGCCGCTTCACGTCGCCGTGATATTGAAGAAACTTGTGTGTGTGTGTGTGCAGGAGCGCGAGCGGCGGCGCGGCGCGAGTGCAGAGCGCGGCGCGCGCGCACGGCCCGCCCGCGGCGCCCCGCCACAGCCGCGTAAATAGTTTCATACCCCCTCACTCCCCGCGACGGGTGCTGAGGCTCATTTTATTCGCACCTCTTAGGAGTTAATTACTTGACAAGATAGCTAAGCACGCTCCGCCTGCTTTTGTTACATATTATTTGTAAATTCCGAAATGTTCAAGGATTTTTTCTTCCACGAGCACGGCGCCCCCTGCCCCCCGCCGGCGCCCCCTGCCCCCGCCGGCACGCGCCCCTGCGCAGTGCTAAAATAAGTACCTGCGCTCGTTGTTCGCTTCGCGTCGCTCTGAATACACACAACGAGATGTCTTAGGAGGAGTAATTAGAGCTCGGAGCGCACCCCTCCCGCCTCCCCCCCCCCGGCGCCCCCGGCGCGTGCGATGACGTCGCGCGTCCTTAAGATAGCTCGTCTTACACCGAACTTAACCATTCGACGTGCGCACGCGCCGGGACGCCGCGTTGGTACACAACTTGTTTGTTCCGGACTCGTGAATATTTGTGAGTCACGGCGCGTGCAGCCCGCCGCCTCGCCGCCGCCTCGCCGCCTCGCCGCCGCCTCGCCGGGTGAGTCAGCAGAGCGGGTGCGGGCCGGCGCGGGACCCGCCCCGTGCATCCTGAACACGCGCTCCTCGCGCTAACAAAATCTTTTGAAAGTCCTTGGAAATGTTACGCGGCGGTACCTCGGCGCGGGCACCGCGCGCGGAGACCTGCACCGCCGCGCCCAGTAGTTCCTCCCGGATATTTTCCGTTCGGAAAACTATAACACTTCGTAAAAAATTCAAAATTTGTGTAAAATAAAACTAAAAAGTGTTCGTAATCATCTAGTCGCTGTATGAGTTAAGCCGCCTGGTATAAGTTTACTGACAAACGTTGCGCGCGCGCACCAGCCGCCCTCGCGGTGTCAGCTCTCCCACCACTACCCACTACCCGCTGCCCGCTGCCCGCGGTGCTCGCGGACAAAGAAACGTCCACAGACACGAACAAAACGCGTTTCTTTAAAATTTGCGTTGATATAAATAAATATTAAATTCAAAATCAAATATGAAAGCGAAGCGTGCGTCTGTGTTATTATGTCAAAACAAACAATTAGAGTTGTGCGCGGCGGGGGCGGCGCGGGGCGCCTGCTATTCCCGGCTCGGCGGAGCGCTCTCAGCGCGCGATGTTTCGAACAGTTTCTAGTAACGGCTCTCGTGCAACGCTCTATTTACTGCATCATTGTGTACACCGCGCGGGGGGCGACGGCGCAGCGATGGGAAAGTGCATAATTAGCGGCATCTCGATGGCAAAACACAAATTCCTTAATCGTTGTCGATGACGCCTGTTCTTAACAAGTTTAACGTTAAATGAATGGTGCGTACGAAGCGGTACTGCGCGGCGGAGCGACTGTGTCTGAGGCCGCGTTCAAACTTTCAGACGTTCCACGAGCGGTGAGTGCGAGCTGGCGCGCCGCGAGGCCGGCGCCGGCGGCATGCGGCGGCGCGGCGCCCCCCCCGCCGCCTCCCCCGGCCTGCTGCGCCGCCGCTACTCCGCGCCCGAGGCCGTCATGCGCAGGTCGGTACCCCGCTCCACGCCGCTGCTGCATCCGACCACTTCACACGTGGAGGTGGTCGTTTGACTGTGCTGCAACGTCGCTCCAGAGGTCGGTAGCCGGTGCGCCTCCGTCTTGCTCCGTGTATACACTGTCACCAGCACCGTTTTGACGGTAGAGGGTGGCCGGCGGGACTTCCCCACGTCGGGGCGTTGCGGGGAATACAATGTGTGAGCCATCAGACGCGCCGCGACCACGTTGGGTAATTAGTTTCTTTAGCTTCGTTGTTGTCATTTTAGACAATAACTAAATTTCGCAGTATACTAGCGGTCCCGTCGAACTTACAACCGCCCGCGCGTCGATGAATGTCGCGTCACCTTTCTGATGAACTTCATTTAGGATTTTATGGACGTAATAAAATGATAGCTAATGAATTTCATTAGTTATCTAAATAACGCATAAAGAAAATATAAAAATAAAGCTATTGTTTGTGCTGCACGGTCTGCGCGCGGGTCCCACTCCAGTGAAGCGGCTGCACCCACGCACGCGACATGTTCGTGTCATCGGGCCTGCGGGACAGGTGGAGCGGACACGCCGCGTACAGATACAATTGAACGCGACAGAAGCGATAATTTTCTTGATTCAAACCACAAACACTCAAGGATTGGTGTTGTGATTTTTTTATCGTAATGGAAAAGTCAAGACGAATCGAAAATTGAATTCATTTAAACTTACAGGACACATTCGGCGGGATCATCGGAATTCTTTCTCATCCTTGAATTTTTCTTTGAGTGTGGTCGCGTGTATGATGTATCACACTGACCGCTTCGCGCGCTCGGGGCTCCGTTGTGAAAGATTGGTGATAGTGAAGTTTTACTAATAATACTCGCACAATGACATCTATTAACAAAACTTGTCAAAAAACAAAACTCGCTACCGGTAATCTTTACATGCTTTATTTAAAACAAATCACTCGAAAGTTGTTAACAAATCGGTTTGAGAGTTGTTGTCATTTGTTATCAATGCTTTTGTTTACATTTAGATTCGAGTATGTTTAACGTTTTTCATTATTTTCTAGATGATAGTTTTTAACTGACAATTTTTTTCATATATTTTAATAGTTCTGCTATTCGGGGTGGAGACGAATTCAACAAATCAGAAATCATTAAAATTGGTTCAGCCGTTCTTGTGTTATAAATGGTGTAACTAACTAAATATTAATGTATAAATAAATACATATAATGCGAAAAGGGATATAATTTTCACCACATAGAAACGAATAAGCCTCCCCATTCAGCGAAGCAATGCCATTAGTATATCCGGTACTCTGCCAGATGGGAATGTCCTGGAGCAGTTTTTCTATTTTTAGTGTTTACCATTTTGGTTTTATTATAGCAATCATTTTGTGTTACATATATGCATCTATTTTCATCATTAATGTTTCTTGATTTGCAGATACCACCTGGCTCAGTCGGGAAGCGAGGAGTCGAAGCGTGCGGGCTCGCCGTGCGCGTGCGCGTGCGCTCTGCGCGAGCCGGCGCCGGCCGCCACGCGCGCGCCGCGCCGCGACCGCGAGCTGATGCGGCGCTCGGCGCTGCTGCGGCGGATGCACGGGCGCGCCGCCTGCTGTTGCGAATGCGTGCAGCCGTCCCGGTCGCTGGATGCCTCTCATGCGGAGTTACTCGCACGCACAGGCGCTTCCGTTTCCGGAGGCACCACTCCCAAACGATCGCATATGGATTCCTCCGTTCCTTTGCCTCTACTCGGCCTGTATTCATCGTCCGAGCTAGCGTTCTCAAAGTGTTCGAGCCAAGATGATCGGTCGGTGACTCTGTACACTGATAGGGACACTATCGCCAGTTACACTTCCGAATTAGATTTTAAAAACGCTACAGATGCTGATACACGATGTTACGAAAGTTCAATGCTTGCGTCGTCCGACACAGATACCGTCGCAATCAGTTACTCACCGGATATCTGCGGAGACGAAAGTTCAACCGCTGACTCATCTGAGACGCGATGCACGTCTATGCTCGCTGCTGAAGGGACAGTGCGTGCCGTAATGAGCAATGGCGAGAAAAACACGCAACATTCCAATATTGATGGTAGAATAAGTGATGGAAAGGAGAGCATCGGAATCGAAGAGGGCAACGAAATGGAAGTTTATAACGATATTTATCAGAGACAGGAAAGGCCGTCTTACGATATTCTTGAAGTGGTTGTGTCCGAAACGTTGAATACTTTCAATAAAGCAATGTCGAAGAGTGATATTGCCGAGAAAATTCCGAGCCACCAAAACCAAACCCCTCGAGGAAAGTATAAACAAATAAATGACGTGAGTAGTGAAAACTTTGACGAGTATGTTTCCAATATTTTAGTAGAAAGTCTAAACTCGTTGACCGACCAACTTGAATCTATGAACGCATCAATCGGTGCTAGTAGTAAGTTAAATATCATCGAGAAAGAGATTAAGGTCAAATTACAAAATACGGGCGTTAACACCATTGTGCACTTGAGCCCTACATCTAACAACCAAATCATATTCGGCCACGAGGAGTTGTGCAGTAGCGAGGAACGACGCGACGAAAGCGGCGACGCGTGCGCCGGCCCGCAGTCGCCCGGCATACGCGACGAGCTGCTCAGCGCCGGCACCAACGGCAACCTGACGTCGGCGGAGAGCCTGCGGGCGCCCGCGAGCGCGGCGGCCCGCCCGGACAGCTTCGCGAGCGTCATTCAATCCAATAACGTGAACAAAGCGGTTCTACATCAGATACAAAGACTTTTTCAAGATGACCTTCAAAAGAAGCAACTAGAAGTTCGATATTCCCACGAAAATAAGCCCAGCATATCGCATATAGAAATATCGGATGTGGGCGTTTATGTTGGTAAAAATGGTGGATCCTGTTCGACAAGCGATGCTATCGAAAAACGTACTAGCTTCGAAAATTCGGAGGTGATCGGGAGCGTCACTGCCGGTAATTATTGTGAGAGTCTTCCAGATAATGCTGTGGTTCCTCGGTTTACCGCATTTCCGCATACGGAGTCCATGGAAGTGAACACCTCATCTTCAGACGACGCCGAGGTACTGGGTTCTGAATGTACTAGCCTCGTAGATAGTTTAGATGACCCTAACTCGCCAAGATTTGTAACGTACAAAAATAATGGTATTACCAGCAGGAGAAGTGAACTAGTGCGATCCTCGATCGATATATTAGATC
The DNA here is from genome assembly GCA_029286795.1 of Byasa hedistus. Classification (NCBI taxonomy): domain Eukaryota; kingdom Metazoa; phylum Arthropoda; class Insecta; order Lepidoptera; family Papilionidae; genus Byasa; species Byasa hedistus. The sequence goes on along the minus strand of JAGSMW010000012.1, from coordinate 19,005 downwards.
TTTTGCCGGAAGACGTTTATAAAAGCGAGAGTGCACTCTCAAAAGAAAAGGGCGAATCTTTTTTTGTAACAATTAAAGATGATAATTGCGAATATGATAATGAGAAAAAAGACATCGTCGTAGCAGACCATATGCCAGACATTATAAGGCAAAGACTATATAGGAGGCACAAGAAACGGGAGTTACGCATGGAGTGTGCTCGGCGAAGTAAAGTAAAGCAGCTGAAGTCGGAGTTAGACAAGCACCGCCAGAATGAATTGCGCAAGTCTAAAAAGGAAATAGACCGTGAATGTAAAGCTCTTGTTAATGCACTTATCGATGAAATTACTGCGAAAATTGTTCATGATGAATTCAAATGCATGCGAATTAAACAAAAATCTGTCGTGATAGTGTCGGCAAAATCTGAAGAATCACTTGTACAAAACAACTGGAAGAAAGATATTGGGCTCAATAGTAACATAAAAAAATTATCTAAAAACAATACGTCTCGGTCTTGTTCGGAAGGAATGGATAAGAAATACAGTAAAGAAAAATTTCAAATTCGTGGCAAACTTTCGCTGCAAACTTGTCCACCAATAACACCGGATGAAAAGAATCCTAAGAGGATTTATCAAAAATCTGAAATACATGACGGTAAGAAATGCATTGAAATATTAGAGATATTGGAATATGTCAACAGCTCTTCGAGTTCCCCCGAGGCGTGTTCAGACGACAGTCAAACCGCGAAGCAAAAGAAATCTCGAATACCTGTACCAGTACATGAAAAAACGAGCTCACAAAAGTCTGTCAAAAATGGCTTATGTTCATTAACTTTTATTAATAAGAGCTCTCCAAACACGGAGATAATAAACAAGGATCAATCGACGAGATCGAATGATTTGTCTTCTGACAGTTTCTCGTTGTCGCCGCCTCGTCGCGTTTATCTACCTTGTTGCGAGCCCAGGTTACGGTCGAACTCTCTGCGCTACAAGCGAGTTTTTGATATGATACCAGAAGAACGGACAAGTTTGAGTTTAGAATCAACTAATGAAGAATCTAACAGTCGCCGCGCCTCTGCTCCTTCGCTCGCCGATGGTCTGTCGCATGCGGTTAAAGAAGCAGGCGGGCTACCTCGCGTTGTTGATGACTTTATTGACAAAAGTGAGAAATTTCATTTAGATTTATTAAAAAGTAAAGAAACTCGGAATGCGGGAACTTCACCAATGCCCCATAGCGGCATCTATTACAGCGTTTTGACGCAAACCAGCGCCCTACCGACATGCACTTCTTCACGAAGATCTGCTGCAACAAGTCCGATTAGAAATTTAACATCCTCAACACAGACACCACTTCCGCGACGAAAAAACCTTTCAAACCAATATCAAAAATCTAATTTCGAGCAGCCATCGTTGGCGCCTCGTCCGGAACGTCAGCTGGAGCACCAACGGGGGCGTCCCCCGCCGCCGAGCACCCTCCGGGGCTCGCCAGGTAGGGCGCGCGTGTGCGCACCGCCGCTGCTCGCTCACCACACCGCTTCCACCATCCCCGTAGAGTAGTAGAGTAGTAAAGTAGTAGAGTATTGCACGAATGAAATATTGTAAAACTCCACGCATACCACGAAAATTTTGATTTGAGAGCACGATGCAAAAAGTAATAAACAATAAGCAGAAAATTTTGTTTTATTGTCATAAAGGAGAAGGAAATGGACAAAGGATAAAATTAGTACGACAGAACGATCACCCCCGGCTGCCGCAGTGCGACGGAGAGGCGGCGGGCGGGCGGTGCGCCCGGGCCGGCGGCTGCAGCAGCGGCGCGGCGGGCGGCGCCTCCAGCTCCAGCTCCAGCGAGTCCGCGGGGCTGCTGTGCTCGCTGGCGCCCGCGTGGCTGCACGCCCGCCGCCGCCGGCGCCGCGCCTCCTCCGACGCAGGTGCTGCACGGGAGTACACCACGTAACCCAGCGGCCGGCTTTTGTAACCCTGCTTTACCACATCCCAACCCAACACTTATTTTTCTTCGAAGTTTATTTCCTCATGACTGAGGGTCGTGGACATCATGTGTGATTGCCATTGCTTTTTCCACTTCACATACTAGTGCGAGCACGGGTGGTCATAACATAGATATGCAGGTTTCCTCACGATGTTTTCCTTCACCGTCAAAGCGCGTGATATTATACTAACTGCACATAAATTGAAAAATTCATTGGTGCAGGCCGGATTCGAACCCGGTACTTTCGGAGTGGAAGGCCGGCGTTTAAACCACTAGGATATCACGGCTGTCAACCCAGCAGTAACCACATGTAAAACGCCACGATATTTTTTCCCTTTTTTATTTGTCCTCAAAAACTACAATGCCAACAGCAGGAGGTGGACCACTGCGCGGGCTTGTTCCGGGATTGTTTCTTTCACGCTCGACGCCACCGAATGACTTGAAACGAAGTGCGTTTTTTATGTGGCGTAAAATACGACTCTCAATATTTATGTTTAGTTGGTTTTTGCAAGGGACAGTACCACCCCGTTTACTCGAAGTATATGTAGTTATGTAAACGCGAACTAATATTATAAAACATACTAGCTGACCCGGCAAACTTCGTATCGCCTCAAAATCGATAAGTAAAAAGCTAAACTATGCGATCAAAACTTAACCGGAACAAAAAGAATTCGTAAATAAAAGAATACTTCGATTTGAATTTGGTTTGAGTATTGTTTTTAAATCCACTATCACAAAAGATCAACAAAGTAAAGTTATCTAACCTAACTACAATTTTGGAACAATCGGAACATCGGATCGTGCAAATGCATAGGAGCACCGCCCGGTGCTGGCTCGTTGCACTCTCTGCGCCGGTGTGTGGGCGCTGTGGGCGCGGATTTTCTCCGGGGCTATACTGCGTCAGTGAGGCACGTGCGCGCGTTGTGTGTGCGCAGGGCGGTGGGCGGTGACGGTGGCCGGCTCCTGTCCGTCCGCGCTGCCGGCCGACGTGGAGATGCGGCTGCGCTTCCCCGAGCGCCGGGCGGCGGGGGCGCGCGCCCCGCAGCGCCGCTGCTCCCCCGCGCCGGCCCCGCGCCCGCGCCGCGCGGTACGCACCTGCTTTCATAAATTATTTCGGCACTCGCCGGAGGAGTCTCGCGGCCCCGACGTACTCGGTTCGTGTGTTCCGGTAGAGCCCACGAACTCCGCGCCTGGGGGTTACGCGAGACAAATTCTTTTATTATTAACATGCCGTGTAAATACTTTAAGTGTCCGCTCTGGTCGCTTCAGAAGGCGTGCGGCGAGCGCTCGCCGGGCCGCGTCACGCTCACCCTGAAGAAGGAGGCTTCGGGTAAGCGAGGGGGCGGTGCGCCCCGCGCCTGCCCCGCCCCGCGCCCCGCGCCCGCGCCGCGCCGCTGCAATCCTTCATATTCTTAATCCGAGAACAAAATCGTAGCGCAAGTTCAGCGCACGCGCGGCGCTGCGCCGGCGATTTTAACTATTATGTATGTATTCGTTTCAGACTCTTCGATTCTTGCGTCCAAGAGTGTGAAGAAGTCGTCGGATCCGCTGCCGGAGGTAGAGACTTTCCGAGCTTCTCGCAGCAAGACGAAGAGCTCGGTCAAGGTAATACATTCCTTCCGCGAGACGGTGACCGTTCGACGACCGCTAAATGTGCACCGCCAGAACAAGCGTCACCTGTCTATTGACTGCCGGGGTAGGGGCCGGGCCGGGGCGGAGCGGGGACGGGCCAGCGGGCACAAATAACACCTCGTCAAAGATAATTAAAGCTTAGAGGACGAAATAATTAATAAGAGTAATATGACTAATCTCATGTTTTTGTAAAACAATTTAATACATTATATATCATTTGGAAGAGATGATCAACTCGGCGAGAGGCGCGGGACTCTCGCCTGGTAAGCACTAATTACCGAATGAAGTTACCTATGCGGTGCCGACCGGCGAGCTACGGGCGGGCGCGGTGCGGGAGGGTGTGCTACGGGCGGGCACGGTGCGGGCGGCGCGGCCGCTACGGCCGACCGAATCAAACGTATATTTAGA